>BRZM01000073.1:468322-1068322 GCA_033238685.1 Lates japonicus | reverse complement strand
CCGAACAAAACCTCGCGCGGTTGTCAGGGCAGCTGGCGATGGGCACAAAGAGGTCGAGTATTGCTCTGGCAGAAACGCAACTACTATAACTCTTCGATTTTTGCTTCATCATGCTGGTCACCGATTTCAAAAAAAATAACCAAACTAAAGGCTGACAGGCAACGTCTTCTGTAATGGGATGACTGACGGTGTCGAACTGTCATGAAGTTATTGTCACGACCCGTGACGATCATGTTTGATCGCTGTGATGTGGGTTTTTCAGGTGAGATGAGGAGGAACGTCCGGTGCAGAGGTGGAATGTTTTGTATCGGTCATGTGTGGTCGGCCGTTGGTGTTAAAGGTATGAGGTGCCATAAGCTGGAGACGGTTACAGGTTGATGAGAAAATGAGGAATAAACTCTTTTCATCGAAAGTGTGCTGTGTTGATGTGTCTCGGTTGCTGCTGTGGAGCACCAGTGCTTGCTGGTCGTCGGGAGATCACCCATGCTGTGGGTGGTCGGGCGGGGCAGTAACTGTGACGTGCGGCGGCACAGAAGACGCTGCGCGGCCCGCCAGCGATAATCACTGGCAGATCGGCGGGTCCTGGACAGGCGCACGGCTGAGTGGCCCGGCATGGTGAACGCTGATGTCTTGTTTTGTTGGTGGTGTATCCTGAATGCGTCTCGGCAACCAACCATCAACAACTGCCGGTTTGGGCGGCCAAACAAGCTACTCTGGGGTGAGGTGCGGCTCAAAACCCGGACGCTGAGCGGGCCTCTCAAACTGACAGGCTGCTCATGACACCTCAAAAACGGAAAATCAAATGTCTTAAAACAGTGGCCGATTTGATGTGAGGCTGGAACAACCTTATGTGAGGCTGCTGTGCCATCACCAGATCCCGGAGAGGGCATTCCTCTGATGCACAGCAGTGAGAGATTAACAACAATGAGAACTGCATCCTGAGTCGAAAGTCAGAGCCACACGCCAGTACAAATAGCATCCTGTAAAATTCCTGGCGACCAGTGAGACTACTGCAGAGAAAAAAACAAATATGATGTATGGGAAATATCGCCAGACCTCTGTGTAAACTGGGTGGGGTTAACTGATGCGCCAGGCGGCGCTGCTGTGAGGGTGAAGGCAATGCCACGAATTTGTTTTCTGCTATTTTGTTCAGTAACAACCCACCCTGCTGGTAACCCTGCCAACCTGGTAATTGAGACCTGTTTGTGTTGTCAGTCGGTTTTACCAGAAGAAATTCTTCGAGAACGGCTGTTGAACTGGCAAACCGCGAACGCGTTTCTGCAGGCTGTCCCTAACACTGCCACGTGAGCTCCAGCGTCGCTTACAGCCTCTCTGTTCACGTCGTTTCGACTCTCTCGCATGTTGATTAAACGCCGATTCCTCAATATTCTGGTCGCCATAATACCTCTTCTTAACCTCTCTTTGCCTCCGACGACGGTAATCGTGCCAATCGCTCACCGAAGTCAACTGGGCATCCCGGCGGACATATTTCGCTCGTGGTGTTTGAAGACCCATCGCACTGCCGATTGACGTCTGCTGCGCTGCTACGGCCAGACACGGTTGACGCACATGGTACTCATTGCCACCAACTGGTGAATGGAGACTTCAGTAAAGCCGCTGTTTAAAGGAATTTGATTTTAATTTAATTTGATTTAGTTAATTCAATTCAATTCAATTTAATTTGATTCTGTGAGCGAGACAGTGAGAAAACGACGTTCGTCTGACGGTTTGACTGGACTCTGTGAGCTAAACCGATGTTCGTGGCCGCGATGGTGATGCTTTGCGACCTTTCGCTTCGGTCTGGCGAGCCGCTGTTCTGTCTGGCAAGACCAGCTGTTATGTCGGCGTGGTTCTTTTGACCGTGGGCTAACGTTGTGACTGGTGTTTTGCGCAATTCGTGCTGACTGTCCGTAAAGAAAATGCCTGCGCCTGATCGTGCTGTTGCTTCTTTCGTGACGACTGTGTAAAATCCACCGCGAATTCAAAAATATCCGTGGCTGGTTTACGGCTGCAATGACTCGCTGGCATCGGTAACTCAGCTGGGCTGACAACACGCTGATGAGCAAGGCCGGTCTTTGCTGGCTGCTGTGTTATGAGTATAACTGTGTTTGTGCGCACAACCGTGATGGTTGTCTTCACTGGTGGCACAAAATGAGCATTACTGCGGTGGTTGTTGAAGGTATGGTTTACGGTGACAATATGGCTGTGAAGACGAAATGCAATTTTATTCAGGAAGTAGGTTGTTGATGGCGATGGCTGAGCAAATCCATGTCGTCAATCAGCTACTCACGCTGTTCTGATAACAACCGATGGCTGTGACTTGCCGTAGTTCACTGCTGGTGACCGCAATCATCAGTATCATTCGTAATGACGGCAATACGTCACGGCGAGGCAATACCTTTGTAAAAATTCGCTTTATATTTCTGTGAATAAAGCTGAATATTGTTATGTTTACATTTACAACATAGCAGGTGAAGCTGACACTACGTGAAATTTTATTTATTTATTGTGTTGCATTGAACACGATGAGAGTAACGTAGTGAAAGAAACATATAATCGTCTGGTTTGTGCCAACTGACGGAAGAATGCTCACATATGTCTGTGTGGCGAGATTATCGTGAACCCGTGAGCCTGATGGTGGTGGGATTGATGTGTGATCGTTGTTTCAGGTGTTGACGTCTGCTGGCTACCTGACGGTGGTTCGCTGATTGGCTGGTTGGCCTGCGTTCGGCGTGTGGCGACCAGGCTGGTCGTCTCGTCGGCGTTGTTGTTCGCGCTGAAACTGCTCTGCCTCTCGGAGAGATGCGTACTCAAGCTTGAGTTTCAGACCAGCGGGACTATGACGGCGTGACCATCTCGCTGCTTTCTGCTGTAACTTTCGATTTCTTTCAGATATTTTCAAAGTACGCGAAAAGGATTCACTCAGGCGCAGTTGGCAACTCGTCTGAGGGGTGGAACGGGTCACCGGCAATAGTGGCTGCTACGTCGACGGTGAGAGCTCTGCTTCGTTACTGTTTATAACGGTTCGTGTGTTCGATAACATTTGGACTTCCGGTAAATATGAGGAATTACCAACATCCTCGTTGACAATAAACGGAATCAGCCGCCCAGTATGTTTGTTTTTCATTAAATGTTTCGTTAAAATATTTGCTGCTGCGAACAGTTGTCTGGTGGCATTATTTCGGGGACCGGCTGGTGGAGCTGCCATGCGTGTTGGAAAGATCGCTGAATGGGCGTCTTGTGCGTGAAGAAAATGGATGATGTGATGACGTGAGATGAACCCGCCATTGCAGATGAACTGGTTTGATGATTAAACTCCTGATCTCAAACGATCCTCTGGAGACCGAACTCGGAAGATAGAGCAAAAACAAAACCATCAGCTGTGGAGAAAGCCTGCTGTGTGAAGAGGTGAAGGAGGTGGCCGGGCGGGCAGGCTGGCGGTGGACGAAGACAATGGGTTCGCTCACCGTCGGCGAATGATCGTCGACTCGCAGCGGGGCGGCGGAACAGGGTCAGGGCAGGCTTCAGCGGCATCACGGACAAGAATTGCCTGATGTCAACGATCCCGAGCTGATGATGAAGATTTCTTTGCTCGCTTTGAACCGTGTCGGTCGTGGTTTTGGCCTGCAGGTGTCTGGTGACCGACCATGTTCATCCTTATGTTCCTGATTTACTAAATCAACTGTCAGTGACTTCCGGCAGATAATGCTCCGTAATGTAGTGAAAATCTCGTGATTCGGTGAACTCGCAGCAGGTCATGGGGCAGGTTGGCGGCGTGGTGCGGCTGACAGGCGTCGGCAGGTGTTGATGCGTCGTGGAGTTCTGAGGAGGAACTGGCCAGATTTCGGGTGGTCGTTCTAATGGGTTTTGTGATTGCATCGCTCAAGGCGGCACTGCGCCAGGCAGTGGGCGGCGGTTTTCTTTCGGCTGCGTGCTGGCACGCCATCGGCATGATCGGCTCGTTTGGCGGCTTTGCGATCATGCACGCTGCGCCGCAGTTCTGCGGAAGTAGACCGGACGCCATTTCGGTGTCGGATCTGGCTCTTTGGTTCAGTTTGTTTGAATCCTACCAGGCTTTGAGTATTGATGAGGCGGGTGTAAAGTTGTTTGTCGTGCTCGCAAATGGACGAGGCCGAAAAGGCGGTTGCTCGCTGATGCGCTGCCTGATGCATTCAGCCGCCCGATTGACGGTTTAACAGATCTCGAACCGGATGAAACTTCTTCAATTAACTGAAGACCGCTCACTGCGACTGTTCGGCGCGCCGTCGTGCCGCAACCTGTGATGTGAGCCACGTTGATTTGTGTTTTGATCGGCTACGTGGTCGCAGACTGTTCGGTTCGCCTCGGGATATAATCCCGTCTCTGTAGTTTAAAGATGATTTTTCAGCTGTTTCGGAGATGGTGGGCGCGGTTGGTGCGGTGCGCAAAGTCTCCGGGAGGGTGGATCTGTTTGATTTCCGTGCGCGATGAATGAACCGGATGATGTTGAGGAGGATGTGAATCCGGGAAGGCAACGCGAGTGCTGATGCTGGCGGCGTGGTGTCGTCCGCACGTGTGAACGCGGTGCCGGCGGCGTGAGCTCGTCCCCGTTGCCAGCGCATCCTCCTTTCGCCCGTTCTGACGACCGCTCAGTTCCTGACGGTCGATGGGCATCCGCCTCACTAACCAACGGTGACATCATGCCGGGGTGGTCTCCTGCAGGCCTGCAAGCGAAAAATGCTTGCGGTTGCAATGGCTCATTCAGACTACACATCACGAAAACTTTGCGGTAGATAAACTTTTCTCCGGAAACCGCGTAATTAACGGCTGATAAAGCGTGATAATGCTCGCACTGCCCGTGATTCTCGTTTTAAATTCTGACAAGCAACACAGAAATTCGATGATGCGGATGTCGTGATGTGGATGCGTTACGGCTGGCGACAGGCAATGTCAGGACGCTAACGTGTCACGTTTGATCGGTATCTGCTGATTTTCGCGGTGGGCCCCGCGGGTGGCACAGCTGGTGACCTCTCCTGAGTTTCCTCGCTCTTTGGATAACATGACGGGTGATTGTTCGCGTCGCTCGACGGGCTGTGGAAGCTGTCCGCGGCGCAGTATCGGGAAGACCCTGAGCGTGGAGGCGTTGATCGGTGTTTGGTGCTACCTGAAGCAGGACAACAATTCAACCGTCGGAAACCGATGCCATGTCTGCTGTTGGTTGAAATACGGATTCTGATCGATACGTAACTGTGTATTCAAAACAGTACTTCAGATGAAACTGGATTGACAAACAGTTCAACGGCGTTGAAGTTTAGTGGTTAAATATTGTAGACGTAATGTGACACATATTCGAGGTGTTAGCAGACTGATCAAATCTTTAGTGTGGACGGACTACCCGTGAGACGGCTTACAAAAATGCGATGCGGTATAAACTGGCAGAAGACTCTGAGCTGAAGACAGAGGAGACAACGCTGGTGAAAGCCTAGGCAACGGTTTTGGACTGCATCAGCGGTGTTATGTTGGCTGTAACAACCCATCACAACTATATGACGTTCGGCTGTGATAGTATCGTTGGCTGGTCGCCCAGATGCATTGGTTATAAGCAATGAAATTAGTTATTGAACACTGTTCACCGTCGAGATAAATGAGATGTGATTCTGATTTTTCTGTGTGTTGGGCCTAAGCGACGATGTTGAGGTCGTCGTCCTTTCATCGTAATATTGTGATGTTGAGCAGGTAAAGGTCGTTTTGACCTGGCGGTGTTGCTGCTGACCGTGATGGTGCGGGGCGACGTGAATTGATTGGTGTTTTCGATGTGTTAGCAGGGTATCAGTTTCGAATAACGGCATCAAAAGAAAATTGATTTCAATGGTGTGCGCATTTTGGTCGGCTGGCTCGCCAAAGATGGCGAGGCACGATATGGTGAAGAATGGTTTAACGGCTGCTACGGCTTAAAATAGCGAGCGTCGCCAACTGATCGCGCGGTCCAGCGGTGTTGGCGCCAGTGACGCTGGCGGGCGACTCGATCGAAGGTGCCAGTTTCATCGGAAGTAACAGGGAAATAGATCTGCTGAAGATGACGCCCTCAGTGAGATGATGTTAGCGATTGTATAGTTGAGATGAAGTTCTTAACCCGATCTTAAAGGCTAAGTCAAAGACAGGTCTGCGCTTTCTAACGACCGCCTGTTAACGCTAAACTGATGATGTCGGATGAGGGCTGGGAGGAGAAATTCATCCCAATGGTTTCCTTCGAGGCACGACGTCGGTGCGTCGTCTGAGAAACGAGAGCAAATCGTATCTGTGAGCCAAATTCTGCGAAATAACGTTTGAGCTCAAGACTCATGCTGTGCATAGTAACTCGATTTCGGTGTGGGTGCTGGACTTTGTGCGTGATCTGTGTTCGTAGTGACAGAAACGGGCCGAGAGAGAATAACCCGCAACTCTGTGAGGAAGCGCATCGGCGGCCTCTCACATGTCAGGCGGCTGTTTGCGTGTCCGGGGCTCAGTCCATGCTACGCAACCTTGCGGCGACAGGTGTGAGCAATGGCTGTGCAAATGACCGAGGCAGACAGTTCGGTTCTGCTGACAGAGATGTGAGGAGACTGTTTAAATGATGGTGTTACAATTTGTTTCATGGAGGCGTGGCTTCATGTCTTGAGGAGATCTTGGTCATCTCTTCCGGGTGTCTGAGAACCATGTATCATAAAACAATTCGGGTGAACTCGGGACAACGATCTGTGCGGCAATGTGAAGCTGTCTGGCAATGACAAACCAGCCCTTGGCACACCAATAGTCTGAGATACACAACGGTGTGACACAAAATACAGATTGCTGTGCGGCAACTGCCTCAAGCTGGGAGGAAGCGAGGAATGACTCACTGTCTGTTCTTCATCTCATCAACGAGAATAACTCTGGGTCTTCTGGTACAGACATTATGGAAAGGCTAATGTATTATGAAAGTAGGAAAACCAGACTGACAGCTGTTGCGTGAGTGGCTGCTGATGCTACGTGGCATTGTACGCCATCACCAGATGAGGCGGCAGTTGACCAGAAAATAATCTGCACGCTGTACTAATCAACGAGATTTTTAATGCATTTATTGAATGGAACGTGTTAATCGGGGATTGACACGGCGAGGAACGGCGGTCGGGGTTGATTGTTCAATTATGAGATGCTATCGAACGCTGCCAATCTGTCAAGCAAACAGCCATCTGGCACAAACGCATCCGCCAGTGGCTGTGAATGGTAAACGAGAAGGCCCTGCCGTAACGTGATGTTTACTCGTGAAATCCAGTAACAATGAGCTCAAGTGTGCATTCGAGTGCCAGCCCAGACTATGTTTGGGCCGGTCGGTGGGCGAGGCGCAGCTCGCCTGAACAGTTCTGGTAGTGCGGAAAACTGTTTAACGGCGGTTTCCACAGCTCAGCCAGCAGGTGTTGCAATGTTGTGGCTGATCGGCATGCTGTGTCTGAGCAGGTTGCTCACAGGCGAAATACGGTAATGAGGTCCTGGCAGGCTGGCTGGCTCTGAGCTCGATGAGCTGAGCCATGGTGGGGCGACGAGCTACCGTTCGCGGAAGACCTGCGGCTGTTCCTGCCGCTGCCGTCCTCAACATCTGGAAGGTCCAGCCCGGCCGACATCGTTCCGGTGCGCTGCAGGCCGCGGGCGATCATTGCTGTGCGTCTCTTTCGGTGCTGGGGCCCCTGACATTTCGATCGGTTATTGACGTTGATGATGCTGACTCATAAATGTTCATTTAATTTTGATGATAATCGAAAACAGTACTGCGGTGATGCTGACGAGACCGGATGGACGCTGTCTCTCTGCCAGCTCTGTAATCGGATACCAAATCGCTCTTGAACCTTGTGCTCACCAGGCTGGTCATCGGCTGTTAACGGTATATTGACGAACCATTATCCCCGCCAGCTCGTCGCTATGCGGCGACGCTGATTTTACTGTCTTGAGGACGATGTCGGTGCATCTGTGCATTGACGACGGTCTGTGCGTATGCCAGAATGTTGGCCGCTAACAACGGCCACGGTGCTCATAAACAAATGCAGTGGTATCGGCAGTGAATCGGCCGGAAGTTCCTGATCGGCCGTAACGATGAAGTTGTTCATGCGGGGGCGATGATTCTGGACCTCGGTGATCTGGTGATTGATAGCGGGCTGGTGTTGATTTCGACCTGTCTATGTAACGCTCGGGCGGGCAACCGACGCAGGCCATGTTACAGAGTGCACCGCCATCTGTCCTGAGCCGAGTTAAACCTGAGTGCCTCACTGGCTGCTGCGTCTGCTGGATATGCAGGCTTCAGACATGCTGTGTGTCGGTGCGCTGTGGGCCTGCATTTTGTCGGAGACTGTAGTGAAGTGGTCTGGTCTGCTGTAAAATTATAGTCTAACTGTTTCAACTTTCGGCTCAATACCCGTATATCTTACTTTCAAATGTGCATGTTATTATGAATCTGTTTCGGACTGGTGAACCCAGACTGATTAATTTAACGAATTGACTTTGTTGATGTTGAACTTGCAAATCTGCGAATGTGTAGTGCTGAGAATCGAGGACTGATGCCACCTTGGCTGGTATTTTTCGTTATAATGGTATGACCATCTCTTATCGCATGTGCGGCTGATACTGCGTAACTGTAACCGGCTGTGGTCGTAATGATGATTCTTTGAGTTATGACGAAAAATACAACTGTGATGTGACTTTTATTGCAATCGAACCGTTTGATCACGTGGTGTGCCAGGGTGAGGGCTGGTGACGAACGATTTCCGACGGACGGCCTGGCGGCCATAACGTGACATCTGAACGCTTTCTGAAAATACCGATGCTGTTTCTTCAAAACTTTTGGTGCTGTTTCCTGGTGGTAACTCCGCAGGCGCACGAACTGTGAGGCCAGCTGTGGGCTGTCTGCAGAAAAAGCATGAAGCAGCAGCAAGGTGAATGATGATGACTCTGTTTTCGAATTTGGCTATTGCGGCTATTTGAGCATTGTCTACTATCCTTCTTCGCAATGTTCTGGCAGAATCGCTTTGACAACCGGCGCTGTTCGGTTTACTGATCATGGATGACGATCGGTTAACGGAAGGCACAACTGTGAAGACGGCGGTGTTGTTGTTTCTGCTCTGTTCAGTGACGAAACCATCGTGGCGTAAGCTTTGGCAGATTCATGACCAAACTCTGTGTACACTGAACGAACGAGGAATCTCAAATCTTTGATTTGAAAGCGATGCTGTTCTGTTTATAAATCCGGCCAATGTGGAGGCTGGTGTACATGTCAGGTCACCAACTTCACGTTAACGGTAAAATGGACGTGAACATGCATGCGAATCTTTGTTGCATGTCAGCGGTGCCGCTGGCTCACCACTGGATTGAACTTTCGGTCGGCTGTGAAGGGCAACGGGGAAGAAGATGATGGCGCCAGCAGCATATTTCGTCGGCTGTCGTGCGGCTCGCCTGTGCAATTGTTGTCACGCAAGTTTAATAAACATCATCTCTAATCGTTGATAAACATCGGGAGGTATTCGATCGTCAATTGTGATGTTCATCATTTACAATGCTTCACATTTATTAAAGTCAAACGTCACTGAAGATAATGGTAATATGTTAAAAGAATGACAAAATGACTAAATAAATAACAAAGAATGGTAGAATATGTAACGGGTATGAGTAAGAGTCTGAAATGTGAGCACTTCTGGTCATTCACAGACTTAATCTCTGCACGTCTCGGCGGTGGCGATGTCGAGAGGTGCAGCTGCTGCGAACAGGAGGGACGAACCAGCGAGAGGCCTCGGGCTGTGAAGACTTTTGCCATCGGCAAACTGACGCGTTGTTGTCGTGACAGTGTCGTAATGAAGGACGCTCTTGGGAAGTGGACAACATGTCGGGTGCCAATTTTCACCCGAGCGGCCGTCGAAGATGCGTAGCCGCGGTTGTTACCAGGCGGGCGGCTGTCTTTCCCGGTAGTGCGCCAGATGAGGGTCGTGGTGAGGCTCATAATGAGGAAAGAAATATTTTTGGTACTATCTGCGCTAATAACATCTGTAACGCTCTTGCCCAGAGCTGACGAACACCATATCGGCTCTCTGGTACGTCGGACTTTTTCGGCCTGGTTTATCCTCCAACAGGCTGCAGGCATCTAAGCGGTGCATCAGCTGTAATTCTGATGTTAAAATATAACGTGGATAATGAAGTGCGAATTTAGCTCAAGTGTATTCGAACTGTATGGTTAACTCTGTGTTTATTTGAGTCATGACTCCTTTTTATGCCCAGCCTCTTTACTCAAACAATGACTGCTGTCTCTCATCAAATCCCCGTAACAGTTAGCAGTGAGTGAGCTCTGCTCCCTGATGACATTATAGTGTATTGTGGTGCAAGTTGATTTTTCTTCCCTTTACTTTTAAAATAGAAAATAAAAAGCATGACAGATTCTTCTATTACCATACAACTTGGGGTAGCAATTGATGACTGTGTGAGCCAAACTCTGATCCCCAGTGATTCCGGTGCCGCAGGACCTGCCTGTGTGCATGAGTCCCTGCTATTAGCCAGCTGCAACCTGTTGAGGCGTTCTCTGAAGATCTCAGCAGTGGCTCTGGCAGGCGTGGCGAATCGCTGGTCACAGCAGGCGTGAATGAGCACCTCCATGGTTCTGCTGCAGATCCGCGATGCTGGATCGGGCCCAGGATTTGAGAGTCTTGAGCGGGTCAGCAACAGCTCTTTGTCATGTTCCTGGAAGACGTGCTGACGGTTTGATGACAATGAGCTGCTGTCCTGCTGGGGAAGGCTTGATGTTGGGATTCAGCAACCCGTGAGAGGGCAATTAAAACGTGTTGGGTGTGTGATGCATGTCCAGAATGAACCCGTGGTTCCTCGACGGGGCTGTATGTATGTGTGAATATATATTGCGGAGGAGGCAATATATCGTTGATTTGCTGCGCTACCGTGCGCTTACGAACTGTCTTTCCGTACGAAAACGTTGGCGGAGGCTGCTTCGACGATCGACAGCAGTCATCGAGCCGTGATTTCGATGATGCGAGATATTGAACGGGAACATGGGTTCGAAGCGCAGCGTAATCAGCGGCAGTTAAGATGAGGCCGAGCAAGGCGGACCGGCAATGATCGCGTCACGGCGGCGTGGCTCGGTTTGTGATGCTGCTGTTGCAATAAATGTAAGCCGGTGCTGGTTGCTCCACTGCTGAATGACATGGGCCGGTGGTGTGGGTTGAGGAGTTTAGTCAAAAGTCTAATAGAAACGATAATGACTTGGCGACGAACGCTGGTGGGGCTCACGGCATCTGACAAACGTCGCGGTCTGCTGACTGCCACTGCAAAACGACGACTTTCGCCATTGGACTACAGTGAACCTCCTTACTCAAATCCTGGGCGCGTGTAAAGTCGTAGTCTCGGCAACTGCTCTGACTGCTGCCGGACTGATATATCTGGACCATGATCGGGACTGATGGTACGGGACACAACTGGTGGAGGTTGATTAGACACACGCCATGGTTGTTCTGTTGTTATTTGTGTTGTACTGCGTACAGGCTATGCGTAACATGACGGCATGTTTGATGGCACGAAATCGCGGTATAGCAAAGTGCTGGTTATGATGAAATGAGCTGAAACAATAACTTTCGCCTGCAGGCGTCTGGCAGATATGGGGAAAATGCGAATCCATTCGGCATTCCGCACAATGTCTCGGTATATATGACAAGGCGCGAGGCTGAAATCATGTTCTCTTTGGTGCGAACTGGTCATGACGTGACATGATGACACAACTGAAGGCCAGCAATGGTGGAAAACGTGACCTGAGATGAAGTCGACAAACCATCATTAACTCGGTAGACCTTCCTGGACTACTGCTGTATGTTGTTTGATAACTCAAAAGCGCAACATTCTTGTGTTTATGAACTGATGAAACGCTGTTAAGGCTGCTGATCAAGCGCAGAGGGCAGATGTTTCTAAATTGACTTCATTCAGTACAGTAATTCTTCTCGGTTTAATTTTGGTGGCGTCCCTGGGGGGCTGAGTGTTCAGGCTCTTCATAACTGCTGTGTGGTTGTTGCAATGGCCAGCCTGTCCGGCTTGTCTGATCTGCCTCTCGTTGACTTTCTCATTACCAGCTTGCCACAGAAAAAAGCGGATGATGGATAATACTGTGAAACGAGACTGATGTGGGAAGATCGGGGAAGCATTGGATACTCAAACATACGTCTGGCAACAATCGCTGTCATGGTCGAAAGTCGCAGGTCATTTTGTCTGCGTAACGATGCGATGGGCTTCTTTACTATATGGCTGGCTGATAACGATAACGAAGCGATGGCAGATTGAGAAGGCGGGAGCAGGCCGCGGGACGCCTGTTGTCATCGGCTGACCTCGAAGCACTGTGTGTCACCGTAATGAATTAAACGTAAACGTGAGCGGCTGTCGCCAGCTGAACCCGAACTCGGTGTTTTGAGCAAAATGACGGTTGGTGGGCTCATTTAGTAGCCATTCGAAATTAATTCATTGCCCACAATCAATGATGATACTCCTCAATTTCATATTCGGCACTCAAGCTCGAAATTCGGTTCTCGTATCAGGGGTCGATTCTTATTAAACAGACACATCTGACTCATTGAAGAGCTATCGGTAAAATCTATGACAAAATGACGAATAAACCGGTTGATGCTGCGAAAAGAGTTCTCCAATGATCTGCGCGGGGAATTGGACTGTTATCTGTGAAACCAGCGGGCCCTACCAGATCAATATTCTGGGCCAGCCTGCTCTCGGTCATCCGATCGGAAGAGGTTGATTGAACGACTGAGTTGGTGAAGTGAGCGGCTGTTCACCTCTCGTCAGGCTGCTCGGTTCTGCCTGACAAGTGGGAAGACGGGTAACCCACTCTTGGTCGTTATCGAGCACCTCTGCAACGAGACGACGGCAGCGTGATATGCTGCACTGCAACCCAGCAACACTGAATTGCGTGAAAAGCGGTGGGCATGCGGTCAGTGAAGAATGGAGCCGTGGCTGCGTCTGGGCTGGTCAACTCGGTGGTCTACAATTTGTCTGCAACTGAAGAAACACTGAGACATGGTTAGATGAGGAGAGGTGGTTGCTGAGTGGAGTGAATGACCATCCTCCTCGGAGTTGTTGGTAGGCAGAGTTTTCATGTTTTATAGCACTAGGCTGGCACTTTCCCATTTTCTGCAGTCTATGTCCTTAGTTAACGAGGCACGCCCAAGATCAGTCCCTGTTCTGGGTCATTGAGAGATGATAATGATATTCATCTTCTCATCCTTCAGCTGGAGAAAGAAGAAAAGACCATTTCCTCTAATTCAGAGTGCTCCTCAGGGTGAGTGTGTGGAGTTCAGTCATGGTCAAAATGCACAGAGTTAGTAATAGTCTCATGCCTGTGACAGTCGGCTGCCAAAAAGGAAGGGGACAAGTTGAATATTGTGGGAGTAAAGTGGACACACAGACCATGTTCCCAGTTTAATCTGAGGGAACCGATAAATGAGCGGTGTTTGACCCTCTGTCTCTGTTTGCTTGCTGTGTTTTCCAGGAAACGACAGTCAGGAAACCCCATGAGGGCACTGATCCAGGCCCTCCAGCCGACCAGGGTTCCTCGGACTGATTCAACCACAACCTGAACTGATTTAGGACTGAACAGACCAAACACCTGTGTGTGTACCTCTACCAAACCCTACCCTCTCTGTCCTCTTTCTAACTGTTGGCCTACTCCTTCGCTCACTGCTGCCACCAACTCTGTTTCAACTGAACAGAAGCCGACTTTACAGAGTTATCATTTCAAACTGTAAAACACAGACATGCCACTTCTCACCCTCGTGAGCACTCCACCTTGTGGGACCCAATTATTGATATGTAATGCATTCCAGAATCTCACATCACCCCTTACCATCAAGCAACTGGAACGCCTAACCCTAACCTAAAACCTAATCCGATCCTCAAACAGTTCCAGTATCGGATCCTCAAGAAAGTTGGACCCTATATATTGCAAACATTTATTTGTGTGTATGTGTGTCTGGTAGGTTGATAGTGTTACACACACATTACATTTGTTGTTGTTGTAAACTATGACTGAAACTGGCTAAGGTTTGGTTGGAAACTTAAGAAGGGAGGAGGCCTTTGGTGGCCTAATGGTAAGCAAAACATACCGTATGCTGTAACCACAGTGCTCATGGTTCATTCCCAGCCTTGCACCCATATGCCCTTCTCTCTCTACTCTCTTCTCTCTCAACTATGATATAAAGGCAAAAATACTAAATTATAAATAAAGGCACGAGGAGCATTTTCCCACAAAGAGTGAGATCCACTCACTTTGTCATTTGACTTATTATAACCATCTCAGTTCACTGTGTTAATAAAGGACAAAATATATATCAATTTGTATACAGTGTTCATATTTTTCCCAGATTTAAGATGCTGCTCCCCTGTTTAAATTTCCACACCGCTAAATAACACTGACTTAGGATCAGCTGAGCTTGCCGGAAACCAACAATAAGTATGTTTCACAAGTGTCTAACCTGAAATAAAAAAGTTTTTGTGCTCAGCTTTGATGTAAAAGTTAACTATAAAAATGAGTACAAAAAGTGAAAAGGAAACAGGCTTAGGGGAACAAACGCCTGACGACATAAGGCATGACGAGAGGAAAATATCAGATCTGTGTGGAGCGATGAGACTGAACCTTCACATTAAAGATCCCTGTCAGGGAAACTGACTGGCTGACTGTTTAAGGAAAGTCACAGTATCTGACAGTTTCACTGCCATCATGGACCTGTGAATAAACTGAAAGACACTTAAAACTCAGAAAATTCAGTGTTTGCTGCATTTGTGACTGACTAGATGAAGAACAGATCACACTGTATGACCACTTAATGGAAAAAACAGGTCATTCCACATGGTTCCCTTGACTTTTCTCTTTACTGTAAAACTTACTGACATTCCCATCAAATATTGGTGCAGCAGTTTGTTTAGGCGCTGATTTGCTTGTCAGCAAATGTTAGCATGCTAATCTCTACACCAAACTAAGATGAATGGTGAGCATGGTAAACGCATACTCAAGCACAGATGTTAGTATCCCTACAATCATCATCTAAGGATGAAAACTCACTTTGCATCCCACAAATTAGCATGGCTATAAACTTAAAACCAACACACCTAAGTCCAACTGAAATTCCACTGTGACAATAATATGAAAGTTTGTGTGTGTAACAGTGAACAGGAACAATGCAAACGTGCCGGGTCTGAGATGTAGAAATTTATTGGGGTTTATTTAGTTTTCTTTTTGCACAATGACAATTTCGTTGTTACAGGACGCGTACCAGCCTGAGAAACTCAGCTGTTATTTAATTTCCTTTCATTTGAACAGGCCATTACGCAAACCTTGGTCATGTATTTCGATCTCATGACTCACCCTTAGTGCATTGTAAATGTCATTAAATGGATGGATTTATTGGTCACTGGCTCATTTCGACAGCAAAATGTCAGCAGAAACACGAACTCTTTTCCTATCTGATATTGTGTTGTGTTGTAATCATGACTCAAAGTAAGAAGTTATAGACCCAGATTTTACCTGCTTGTTTCAGGCAACATTCTGTATATAAATTCAGGAGATAGACAGATATGCCTTTTTTCAGGCCGATAATTGAGATTAGTTATAACCACATTGGAGCTGAGATTCATTTGCAAAAGGAAATATTAAGGCCAAAATTTTGAATAATACAAACCCAATACTCAATCTCATAGTTTTTAAGCACACGTTTATTAAACAGTTTTTCAGATTTGCAACATTAAAAGGTTTTATCTTAGACAATAGACATTTTTTGTTTTAAAAATTCTAACAAAAGGGCAGGGAGCTCCCAGGCTCAGCAGCATGTCTTATAAAAGTTAAATGAAAACTTAAACTATAATAAATAATTAGCTCCTAAAGTTTCACAGTAAATAAAGAAACATATATCTGCTTCTGGAGTTTCTCCACCTGGCAAAACTTTTTCCTCCGCTGTGGTGAGCACTGCACATTAGCCACTGCCGATTGGCTGTTACTCATGGGGCCAGGCTCCCCGCTTCTGTAACCAATCAGATGGTGCTGTGGGTGGGACAATGCTGAGACAGAGTAGACTGCAGACAGAGACAAGTAGGCTGCATCAGAGCCAAAATAACCTTAGTTTTAAATTGATCTCCTATCGCCCGATTAAAAAAAAGGCCGATGCCGAGTATAAGGCCAAAATGCCGAATATCGGCTACCGAAGTAATCAGCCCCAAATATAATTGTCTATCCTCAATATAAATTCAGACCTGCCTCAGCACCCCTCAGAATTTTATTTCCAGTTTGATTTAACCAAAGGGGAAGATCAGATTTTTGGCCATTTTAACCTTCTCGGGCTTTAACTTCAACTTTAGTTTATGCTCTGAGGGTGATTGTGTTATAAACACATGGACAGCTTATTCATTAAGCTTGTGTTTCACAGATGGCTCCCTAAGAAGTGTCGAGTGGCTTATTGCTATGGCAGTGCAGGGTAATACCCAGGCGGTGGAGCAGTGAGGCCAAAGGAAGGTGGCTGGGCTTGTTTATACCTTTCTGAAGATCAGCTGCTTCAGCACACAGCAGCTGCCTGAACTAGCTGCACGTTTCAGGACTGAACATGACCCACTAGCCCCTGGCAGGTCATTATCAGGCTCTGACGGGCTGCTGCCATGGTACCCGCTCCCCATGACTTGTGTCTCATGGCCAAGAGCCTTCAGGGGAAGTTTGGCCACTTAGCTGAACAATGGAAGCTGGCTTCTGGTGACTCCTCCTGGTTTCCTCTTCTGACCACAGAACATTACTAATAGTCTGTTCCAAGGTTCAGCTGTGAAACATGAAGCCACCATGCTGTTTATATGGCAGCCTTCGGTGGGCAGGTGTGCGGTATGTGCAGAGGCTTTATAGCTTGTGTTAATGAGATATTCTTGCACCTTTTGTTTTCCTCCCTGTCATATGCCGTTCATTCCAGAGATGTTCTTTTCACTAAAGAATCATGGGAAGTTGCCCCCCTGATGTGTCCTGCTAATGACTACGGCATGGATGTTTTTACCCCCTCTAATCTGTTGACCTTTGAGCTTCTGTTTCAGCATGATCCACCCTTACATAATGTACTGTACTGTCAAGCTGGCATTAACTTTCAACAGATTTCCTTAGACATGTTCCTTTTTCTGTCTCTCCCTGTCAAATACACAAACACCCTCACACACAGATCACTGCCCCAGGCCTTGTGACAGACAACCCTCCAGGAGTTGTATCACTTAGAGGACTGACATGTTCTCACAGGTCACCTGATGAGCTGCCGTTCAGTTGTGTCCTCCTCCTGACAGGTGGGGGAGGGAGGAGGGGTCAGAGGTCCAAATTGAACCCAATTCACTCATCTCAAAGCCTTTACTTTTACCTGTGCTGCACCTGTTCCTAAGGCAGAGAGTTAGGCTGCACACTGTGGCAGTATCAGCAGAGAGGTGGTGCCCCATGCTGTGCTGTGGCGGGGTGACAGTCTGAATTATTGGAATTATTTCACTAGCAGACAGAGAGGCCCACCCCATTTCATCAGTCTTATAAAGTATCAGTGGTGTCCCAGAGCTGTGTCTGGGCTGATATCTGTCACACCAGCATTTATGACTGCAGAATCGATTCATTTCAGTGGAATCATCACAGTCAGTGTATTACCTGGTGGAGTTTTTGCATTGCTTCCATTTTGGTGTAGCCTGATAATCAATCTGTGGTTTGCCCCCAATCCATGATGGAGGTTTTACCATTATTCAGTCTGAGACTTTAGCTGACTTCTGTTTAGGATGTGGTTATTTAGTTTTGTTTGCTCTAAGTAGCGAGAAGTAAGCAATCTACTTTTGTAGACACAGAAGTTGACACAGAAGAAGAAGGGAAGTTTTCATGGACACCATGTTATGTTGATTTAAAAGTTACTTTTAGCTCGCCTCTTTACAAATATCCCAGTATACAGCTCTATCTATCTCTATATCCAGGCTCGTTGTCAGTTTTCTGTTGGACACATGAATCTGTTTTATTAATCAATAGCAGATAGTCTTGACAGTCCTGAACACTGAGGGAAAAAGAAATTAAGCAATTTAATTAACTGTCAAGGATTATGTCTGAAGCAACATGAGTCTGTGAAACATCCACTGTTGTGGTATTCATTCAGAAGAATGATTTTTATTTATTTAATGCAGTGTATTGACACACAGAGACCTCACTGAAATGAATGCAGGGGCTGCTGAACTCTGGGTTTAGTCAGCGTTATACAGACCTGAGGTTAGATTAGCTCCAGTCTGGAAAAATCTGTGTCATAATAATGAGCAAGAAACTGAGTAAAGTCACGAGGCCTGTTCTGCAGAGAGCAGTCCCTACCAGAGAAAAACACACACACACACAAGGATACACTGGTCAGATTCATGACCACTGTGCAGTTGACACCATCCTGCTGGGAAAACAAAGAGGCTTTTAGAAACAATAGAGTGCAGTTACAGAGGTCAACTTTACTTTGGCTTAACGTCAGATACACAACACATGATAGCTTGATCATTTCCAGCTATCAGCATTATTTAATTCAGCTCATCAACAGCATGTGGTTAGTTTTTGTTTCGATAGACCCCAGCAGTGCTTCCTCAGTCATGTATCACTGTGTACTGTATTCATCATCTGTGCCCAACTGGTAAAATTATAATGGAGCTCATATAACTAAGGTTTCTTGGTTCAAAAGCATGGAAGAAAGCTCTAAATGTATAATAGAAGAACTTTCTGGCCTTGGAAATATATCAACACTGTTCGATAAGCACATCAGTCACTGGCTGATGACACAGAATTATGGTTGTGCTCTTTGCTTGTGGCTATTGTCACAGCAGGTAACTCCAGCATCTTGCATTGATATGAAGATAACTGGGTGGCTATAGTTAGTCTCTGCACTGTGCTGCTGCTGTGCTGTGTAGCTGTGATTATGACTAAGGCCTGGGTGGCTGACAGTGGATGGTGGTGGTGAGTGCTGGATACATATCGCACCAAAATCTCCCACAGGTGTTCAGCGTTGGCTACGAGATGTGGTGACTGTTAGGAACCATAATATATGAATCACATCATTTTCATCCTCAAGCATCAGTGAGTTTGCAAACCTCTTTATTCAGTTAACTTTACAAAGATAATAAATGAACTGACTGCATTATATTGAGAGGTGTTTCTAAGATTTAACCCAATTTATCACAAACATGACACATAATGTCTCTGACAGTATCAGTAAAAGCTTTGTAAGGGTTCATTGCAGTGGTGTAATTTGAACAAATTAGCCACTGAGTCATCTAAGCAGGTTACAGTCCTTATTTCCAGGACTTGTGACTTGACTTGACTCAAACAGTGACTGTATTCAGACTCTGGACACTGGAGCACAAAGATGACCTTTTGTTATTTTGCATAGCTATAATAATTAGTAAGATATTGATAGGTATATTAATACTGTAACATTGTTCAGTTTTGTGCATAAGAGGCATGTGTCTCCCCAGCCACATGCAGATTCACGTGATTTGACTGGGACTTGAACACTGGGGACACGAGGACTCACCTTTATGCAAAGTTTAGTGACTCTGATAACAACACTACATCTGGGTTTATCAGGAAAATCTCCCAATCCAGTCTACTTTAGCTGCTGAGCAGCAGCGTGATTTGAGACCAATGGCCCTGTCTCTGCTTCTGGACTATGAAGCCAAGGATGAACGTGCTGTTTGTAAAGAGCCTCAGTGATGCAGTTGACTCTGAGCTCATCGCTGACAGAGTCAAACAGAAAGCAGCATGGGTTTGGTTTATTTTCTTAAAGCCGCTCAATTCTCCATGTAATCTCTATGCCAGCCTGATGCTATCAGTTATAATTCAATCCATGGATAAACTGTTTTGGGTGTATTTACTCCCAGACAGTCTTGGATAGACAGTGTAGATGCCCATCATGTTATTTGTCAGCTGTAATTCCATCTGAGCAGCTGGAATGTGTTCCAGCAAGTGCATACTGGGAGATATGTGGTGAACTGGGGTCTTTCCTAACTTGAAGTAGTCCTCCCCGCGTCCTCATTTCTTTTCCTGTACTCTTCATCCTATCTTCAAACACGCCCTCTGAGCTCATCCATCTTAGCTCCAGCTGAGAGCATCTGTGTTTTCACTGTGGAGATTCTACCTGTTTGATCCTATTTATTTTTAAGCTGGTGAACAACACTAACAGAGGCACCAAAAATCAGTGGCAATGATAACACTAATCAGAGCCTTTCTCTTCAGCAGCAGATGGCACAGTGACCTTCGCCTATGTATGCTGGAGATCTGCTCCTCCACACCCTAACCACCTTTCTGGCATAGTGCTTTTTGGTGTAGTCTTTGCAATGTAAACTCGGCCCTGACAAGGACCTGTGTGTTTATCAAACATCTCAGAGTAGAGGACTAGTCTTTAGCATTTCACAGTACAGAAGAGTAATGCACAGAAGCAGTAAAACTAGACCAATCTGATGTTCATGTGTAAGAGTTGGTTTCGTCTTGGCCTGGAGTGCCTCATTTAACTTAGATCTCCACACAGCTGTTAAGTGTGGATTTTTCCTGCCAGTGTTTCCTGATACTGCTGCCCGTTTATTTTCTCCTCAGATCTACCAACAGCTTGCAGGGTTAAAGAAACAGCAGGGGAAGAGGAGTGAGTCCACAGGCTCTGAGCTGGATTACAGTATAGGCTGGGCAAGCAACAGTAGATGTTGTTTGGTTCATGGGTCAGGGTACTACAAGGGAAGCAGAAACTCTCTCCTCTGAGCCTGTGTTTACTCAGGAGCTGAGCCTCCGATCATCTACTTTTCTCTGAGGAAATAAAGCTGGGATTAGTGGTGGAGGCTTGGTTCATTATCAGCACTAACAGTTGCAGCTATGCTATTAGTCTTACAGAAATTGTATTTATGTTGACATAAAACATTGAAATGGAAATCAGATGACTGCTGGGTTCAAATCGCAGAAACCAATAACTCACGTAGCACTAGAGAAAATGACATATCAGTTAGAAACAAGGGCAAAGCCCTTAATAAGCTGTGATTGATTTTATGATTTTTATGATTTTATGTGTTCTCTGTAAATCTATTTTTATCACAGTTATACTTTATGATGCTACATGATAACATTCGCCATGAATGAACCATTCCAGTCCACCCCACCAAAAAAAGGCTCCAGTAAACATGCCACACAGCACGTGTGCACAGAGGAAGCAGATGAAATCTTGACAATACCATAACTAACTGCCTCATTATGTGGGAAGCAGCAGTGAAATATCAGGATGTGACGGAGCTCTAAAAGAATTTCTGACTGTAGACTTTCTCAATAATCACATCACACTTACTGATGGAAACACACACCGTGTTGCATTTTCTTTTTCCCTATCTGAGAAAATCATACACCGTTCCTGCTGTAGCTGGATGGAAACACACAATGCCTGTGTTTGTTTGGATCATTAAGACGAATAGAAATTAAACAGCAGGTAAATTACATTTTGGACTTGGTCACCTTTCATGGAAATGAGAAAGTAATCATACCAACCACAGGCAATTACAGGATTAATGCTGCAGGGAGATGGATGTTGATATCTGACTCAGCGGTTTCTCATGATTGCTAGGTTGAGCAGAACACAATGAAGTGAGGACAAACAGATCATATTCAGATATTCATTACAGGAATAAGGAGTGGGGAGGGGAAAACATCCAGTTTGGTTTGACCAGGTGAGGATCACTTTTTAATCAACAATGTGAACGCTCTCAAAAAAGCACAACACATTTGACTTTTCTACAGTGATCCACACCACATTAAACAAGCTGCAATTTTATCATACCCTTAAATACCGTAATGTCATGAAGATGGCACTGAACCTCTGCTTGTTCCAGCAGCAATAAAGTGAAGGCAGGCTCTCCCTCTGATCTCTGAGGGAACGCTGTAAAAAATGAGTGCATGTGTGCAGTATCTGGCAAGGAGGTGTGTAAAGAGCTGAGAGGATGAGAGGGAAGCCAACTGCAGTCATAGTGTCTCCTACAATTGAATACCTCTATCTGACTGTCATTAGAGGAAGAAACAGCACTCAGGTCAGCTGCGGGGACGTTGTGTTGTACAGACTCTGGTGTTCTGCTAGACCTGGACTGATTTTATGGAAAATGTATATTAATGTGTCAAATAACATATAGACCACTACACTCTAGGCTAACTGGATGGGTACTTAAAGGGACCGTTCCATGTTTTTGCCTGCTTCAACCTACAGATCACATATACTGCCCTCCAGTAAGTCAGTGATAGCTGCTCATTACCCTGTGGTATATACATGAACTTGAAAACAGTGTACTACAACATGCTTGGGAAACCAAGCAGCAGTAATACATGATATGTAGTAAATGGGCTGAAATGCTGGTATGGTCTGAACCTAATGTTGTGTCATATCCTGCTCAGTAAACTGCAGACTGTCTGCGTCACAACATCAACTCACACATTCAGTATAAAGACATGTTTTATTGGTTTTAACTGCAATCTGTCATAACAAAATAAACCATAAACAACGTAATTACTGTAGTGACAGCAACAGCTGCTGGAGAATACATTCAACAGTTGCTTTTCATGTGTCAATCCTGTTAACCTCCAACCTACACAAATACATTTTAGGCTTTAATCTGCTCTGTTACAGAAACATATGAAGGCACATTTGAGAAACCTGGAATGTATTTATAGGCACTTCATGGGGAAAAAAAGTGGTCAGAAACAACCTTTACATCATCATGATCATCATGACTCAAAGTGCTAGTAAGTCTGTGCGTGATACTGCGGAACAGGCATGCTTCTATCGTCCTTTCAAAACAAAGCCTTAAAATGTTGTTTGTAAAACTGAGTGGCTGATAATCAAATGAGACGTCATCTGAAAAAAAAGACACAAATATGAGAACAGGACTGTTCCAGAGCCTGCATTGTAGAGAATGAAAGAAGATGCTACCCAGAACTGCAGCAGAGATGAGAGGCCTGGACACACTGGAAGCTATGGTCAACACGCAGCATTTTGATCTGGAAATTAGACAGCTGGTAGAGTGCAGGTGGGAAATGTTAACACGGTTCCTACAAGAGTTGTGTTCCAACATTCTAGGGTTACAACATACTGAATTCAATCAATCAAATTCAGCAAATTAATGGAAATACTGTCGCTTTGAATATCCTGTTGCTCAACATTGTTTAGATGCTCTGTAGACTGACACTGGTGTGCTTGAAGGATGGAGGTCTAAAACCACTGAGTGAATTGTTCTATGTATCTGAAGAATACAAAACTATTTCCCCCAAACTTCTTGGTGCAATTTCCAAACATGGCTGAAAGGCCTTAAATTAATTTCAATTTAATAAATATAAGGATTTATATACATTCACAGTGAATTTCACACTTAAAAGGTGTGAGCTGCTCTGGCAAAAATGGGTGTAAAGATAGTGAAGTGGGGGAAAAGAGCAGCAGGGGAGCTGCTCCAGACACAGAGCCAGTAAACAAATAAACACACACTGCCTAACCGGTGGTATATCATCTCCAGGAGTCACAACAGTGACAAGAGCCGAATGGTATGTGCGTTGGCTGTAAAAACCCTGTTAGACCAGCACCACCTGCACCCTGAGCGCATTCATATTTTGTCTATACTTTCAACAACTACTGTATATGCTACTAGCTTAGTTTTCTGATTAGTTTGCAATTACTGTATTAGCTTTACTCATCATTTGAACTTGATTAAGGTAGCTGCAGAGTGTCACCCCCTCACTGAAAAGACAAAGCTTGTAGTTATGCCTCTAGCAGGGCCTTTGACTTTGATACTTCCAGTGCGTTTGTGCCTTCAGACTGCAACAGAGAACCTCAACCTGCAGTCCAACATGTGGGAGGAACAAACAATAAATACAAATGCTAAACCTTTGTGTTTTAAATTAAGATTCACTTTCAAAATAAATCAAGTGTTACAAAAAAAAAGTCATTGCAGTATAATATATTAACTGTGAATAAAAATAACAAAAAAGGTCTTCACAATCTTGCGATTAATACGGAAGATCATAATTTAACATAACAGAAAATATATATCCTATTGTTTCATTAACCAGATAAATACAAAATAAAAATGCTTAAGATCAGCAATAAATACATTTTGATAAATAAGCAGTGACAGCCAAATCCCCAACTTTGAGGGCTTTGGGAAATAAACTAGACAATAATAATAACATCGTAATAATAATAATAACATTGAATATGGTGGAATCAACAGGAGCATTTATGCTCGTCTGATTTCAGACAGCTGACTGAGATGTCACCTCAGACACAGAACTGATCTGTGGGGTTTAGATAAACGTGATGAGATTGAGAAGCTCAACTGCTAAACTGTTGGGAGTTCAATGGTCAAAACTTTGCAGCAGAGTTTGAACTCAAAATCTGAAGGTGGCAAATTAACAGCAGGAACCTATCAACTGCTGGTCAACTTAGTCTGCTGGCAGTTTGTTAAAGAGTCACTTCACACAAATGAACAACAACAACAGAGTCTGCATTACTCTGTTACTCCACAGACTTCAGTGAGAACATTGTTATTGGAAATATGTTCTACAAAAGAAATAGGCCATAAGAAAGCTGCCTTCAGTATGTTCTGTGGATGATTCAGAGTGACAAGGACATTGATGTGGATGAGATGCTGCCGTTGAACTTGTGAAAATGTCTTTTTTTTGATGCTATGAACATACACTAAACTCCACCCTCTTCCAGTGGGGTGCAACAGAGGCAGGTATCATGAGAGGTACGTGACAGAATAGGTTTTCTTGTCATTTGGGTGAAATGACCCTTTAACTGAACCTCCAACATCAGAAAATATATTTTGAATCCTGTTCAAAGATTGTGTGCACTCAAAACCCTGGAAAATGATGACTGACCACCAGCTTAGTGATACAAGGCACCTAGCACCAGCATCCCAACCTGACTGAGGGAAAGCGATCTGCAAGTCTGCCTCTTAAAAAACACACAGCCACGTGATACAAGTGAGAGGAAGAGAAAACTGGGCATAATTAGAAGAGGCTTACTGTTGGTCATGAATAAACTCCAAGGCACTTTCAGAAACTTACTGTCTATGGACTTTCTTGTTCATTTTATGGTGATGATACTTTAAAGGTTGAACACTGAGCTGTCATAAGCCAGCAGGAAGTTGGAGCACAGTCAACAGCCCTGTACTGAACACACACACTGGGCCCACTGCCACTCCAACTGCACATAAGTCGTATTAAACTACTTTATAATGTGAACTCAGAGCTACTTTTACAATCGCATTCATCCCACCATGGCACCAGTGCAGGGCGTTTATGCGAAAATGATTCTGCTTTAGTAAGTGTTCATCATAATGAAGAGACCTGATCTAGATTTGGGGTGGGGTTCCTTAAAGGTAAGGAAAGACAAACCTAAAATGAGAGAAGGTATCTGGTGTTCTGATGTGACTCACTGGTGAAAACAATGCACAGAGCAGTCTGCTTCTCCTGTAAACAGGGCTGAGAGGAGGAGGAGGGAGTTAGGGAGGTGAATGGTACCCATCTTCCTCTCTCTCCCCCTCTATCACTCCCATCTCAGACCCAGAGATGCAGACACCTTACTCATCAGAGACAGAGAGCCTGCTGAAAATGGGGAGGCGGCGGGAGGCATCCAGGAGGGGGGACTCAGAGCCACTCTGGCTGCCCATGCTGCTCTGGTATCCCTCCTGGTCAGACAGAGAGTCTGGAGGGCTGGGGGGGCTCTCTGATGTGGGTTGAAAAAAGCAGGGTGTAGTTGGGGAAGGCGGGGCCAGACCTTGAGGCTCAGACACAGGCGGGGGACCCAAGCTTGGGCCAAACAGACTAGTAAGCTCTTGACTGGAGTAGGTGAAGGGATTGCTCTGCCACTCCGTCAGGTCTTCAGTGGAGAACACAGGTGGAGGTGTGACTGAAGTGGGGCTGTCCTGTGGGCCGTCAGAGCTGGAGAATCCGGCGAAGCTGAAGCTGTGCTGCAGCCGAGGGCGCTCCATCTTGTTGAAGGCAGAGAGGGGAGGGGGCCCGCGCCGCTCCTCTGCGTTGTGGATGAAGTGGCAGCGGGGGCCATATGGGCAGAAACCGATGGTGTGGAAGGTGCGGCACAGCTCAGTCTTGTATTTCGGGTGACGGCTCAAGCTGCGCAGCTCATGCATGCCATGGGCAAATTGGCACTTATCACCGTACTTGCAGGTGCCATTCTCCTCAAAGGGCCGGCACAGCTCCGTTTTATATCGACTCGAGTTGACTTGGCTGCTTCCACTCGCACATGCCTGACCACTGGGGCGCAGTCTGTCCCCCAGCTCTGAGTAAGAGCGCTCACGGAAACGGTTCTCCTTGTTGTTACCACTGCAGCTGCTACCCAACAACACTGAGGGATCAGTTTTAAGGCTGTTTACGAACTGATTCTGGTTGAACTTTGTACTGGAGAGACTGACTGAGTGACGGCGTTGGAACAGGCCTCCTGCAGAGGGGGCCCCGACCACCTTCCTGTCCAGCAGAGACCCTGTGGGGGTGCAGGAGGAGAGGTTGGCACTGGAGCACGGGAGAGACAGCTGAGGTCCACCAAGGCTGTTGTTGCTGCTGTAGTTAAACATCTTATTGTTCTGTAAAGACAAATGTGTGACAGTTACTTGAAAAAGCAAATGGTTTCATTCTTGGTAATTAGAATGGTCAGTAATTGATGTGTGCTGTGTTTATCGAAACCTTCTGAGCTGTGCACCCATTTTATATCACAACAGACTCCTGGGCATAGCAATTAGAAAGTAGTCAAAATTGTCACAAGCTAGGTTGGAACCAGATTTTAATACTGATTAACAAAACTGATGATTTATTAAGAAACATGATTTTTTAATCCTACTTCTGGAAAGCTTTTTAAAAAAAAAATCTAATGTGTCTCTGTTTACATCAGCAGTTATACACCAGTCACGTGTGGTATACAAGATGACACAGCATTTCTTGCAACATGGTGTGAGAATGTGTTTTACTATCCCCACTGAGTCATAATGCTTCAGAATCAAATGGTGCTACATCATCCAACACAAATTAAGACAAGCATTGAAACTGTCAACTTCAACAGAACTTAATAGAAAATATGCATATAGTTCTTTTTTCACCTTTGAGTCCAAGTCTCTGTGAAGAATGACTATTAATGGCATTTTAAATCTGCTGAAAATATAGTAGCTTTTGCCACTATATTCTGGATGATTCCTTTAATCAGAACTATTGTCCCATAAGAACCAGAACTTCCATAAGAACCAGAGATTGAAATGTAAATGAAAACTAAAACCTGGTCACAAGAATCTGAATGTAGCTCACTTTTCTATTCCATTGTTAAGAACAAAGATAGGAAGAGGTCCCGATAGACTGTGTAAACATGATATTTTAAAACCGCACAACTCACTTCATATATTAAAATGCATCACACAAGTACATATATCAATCATTTTGAAAGCCGAGCATTCCCCCTGATCCCACAATAACACCACCTTGCCTTGCAGCCAGCAACTTTCATTCTATTCATAAATCTTACATAAAGTGACACTTCTGTAAAAGGGATTGATTTACCTTTACTTTAACAGTACACCGATTGCTGCACACAAGCTGGATCAGCAATGTCCTCTGTTCTGTACACAAACAGTCTCTTCATGGCTCAATATCTGATTGAACCGCAGCTAGACTTACTTTGATACTTTGATGACATCCACGCAGACTAAAAGGTTAGGCAACAACAACTGAATGTCCACCTTCGGGCTTCTACAGAAAAATAAAGCAATTTCGTTGATGCATGTGGCTTTGCAGCCTATTTTCTGCACAGGGGGATACTAAAGTGAATAGTTAAAACTTCATAAAATAAGTCTCAACAGGACATAGAGTTATTCAAAAACTAACGTAAGCCAGATAAAGTCATGTGTTGCTGCCTTACAGCTATGGTAAAACAATGACGCTGAAAAAACAGTTAACTTAATACAAAGTTCATGTCCAGACAGACGCAGAGGGAGTAAGCTGGCAGTAAACCCTGGTTAACTTTAAATGGCTAACATTCAGTGTTAGTTACCAAACAGAGCACTTACTTTTACTTCCTGTGAGTAATTAACTGAACGGCGTTTAACGCTGACATGTGCTGTTACTAGTCAACAACATAGCGGGTAAGAGAAGTTACGAGCCTGAAAAACTTCACATCAAACTTGCAGCAAGAAAAGTGGCTAGGCTAATGTTAGCATGTTCCGTCCAGAAGAGAGAAAGTCAGTCGGCCGATTCCTCCCCGAGAAGCGACAGTTACCTTGTTGGAGACTTCTCTATATTCCAGGAAAGAAGAAATAACAGTTGCTGTCATGTTTGTTGGTCCAGAATAAAGGCTGCTGATTATTTACAGCGGTCGGAGATTTCTGCCCCGCGGAGAGCCCCCTCTGCCGCGCCGCGAAGCTGCGCAGTTCCTTTTCAACAGACAGCGGATATGTAGCTGCGGGGTGGGCGGGCCTCCCGCGGACACGGCTCAGACACTCGGACACAGCCGGAGAGTACAGAGCGCCCCTTCAGGGCGGACATGATGCTCATATCATGGGCTATGTAGAAGACATATTAAGTGCCAGTTTTCATGAACACTCAGAATGAATCATGAACTGTTCCTTTCTTCTTTTTTGATAAATACAACCTAATGTGTGGTTGCTGTATTTTCACATGAATACAATGCAAAGTCACCATTGGCATAACTTCTGTTAATTCACCTAACCAAGACAAAACTGCTTCTCAGTTCATTCATCTATTTTGATTATAGGAATTGGCTTCCAAATGACAGCTCTTTTAAGAAATGTTTTCCATTTCCTGGCATCAGACTCCATTACTGCATAAGCTTGACCCTGTCCACCATTCATCTCTGTGTATTATTAATATTAGAAAAAGACCTAATCGTTGTCATTTATATAAGTTAACTAGTTGACCTTCATTGAAATTACAGAGTAAGAGTCATCCTTGGTGAACTCTGTTTAATTTAGTGAAACACTCTCTCTTTCCTCTAACAACTGTCACACCAGATCATCTACAGGGATCTCAGTGTCCTTACAGTCTGCTTAGATCTTTTTAAAACTACATTTTCTTGCTATTTTATTGAGATTCTGCTCCATATTGATGTGATTGCATCACATTATTTCTGCAAATTTGTCAGCTGCACATTCATGCAGCCAGTCTCCTGTTATGCCACATCCCAGTAGTGTTCTACTGGATTCGGATCTGGTGACTGGGGAGGCAACTGAAGTTCACTGAACTCACTGTCATGTTCATGAAACTAGTTTGAGACGACTTTTGCTTTGTGACGTGGAACATTATCCTGCTGGAAGTAGCCATCAGAGGATGGTAAATGGTCAATAACAATACTTACTGATTGGTATTAAGGGGCTAAAGTGTGCCAAGAAAACATTCCTCACCACCTCCACCAGCCTAGACTGTTGATACAAGGCAGGTTGGGTCCACGGATTCATTCTGTTGATGCCAAATTCTGACCCTACCATCTGCGTGCCTCAGCAGAAATCGAGGCAGTGGCCATTTTCCTCTGACCTCTCTCATCAACAAGGCGTTTCCTTCCACAGAACTGCCGCTCACTGGATGTTTTTTTGTTTTTGGCACCATTCTGAATAAACTCTAGAGACTGTTGTGTGTGAAAATCCCAGGCGATCAGCAGTTTCTGAAATACTCAAACCAACTTGTCTGGCACCAACAATCATTCCGCAGTCGAACACACTGAGATCACATTTTTTCCCCATTCTGTTGTTTGATGTGAAGATTAAGTGAAGCTCCTGACCTGTATCTGCGTGAGTTTATGCACTGCACTGCTGCCATATGATTGACTGATGTAAATGAATAAATACACTGAATGTATGAATAAACAGGCGCACTGACTAAGGTGCTTGGTAAGTGTGGAAGTGATACATACCAGTTGAGAATACAACTCACCTCAGCTTCAGTATCTTCACTGAAATGTGGAAAATGAAGGGAAATGACAGGAATAAATTCAACATTCATTCATATATCTTGTGGCTTTCTTGGAATTTAGAAATTGCTCTCATTTATAAAGTTGAGTGAATACTGAAAATGATGCACCTGACCTGTAGTGTTCACACCCCAGTGTTGTCTGGCATGATTTTTGTACGAACAAGTTAAAAACATCCACGTTTCTTGAGATGGAAGTCTTGTGGGTAGTCTCAGCTCTGGTGGAGTTGGCCTCAGCTTAGAATAACAAGCTGTCACACTGAGCTATTACACCATTTCAGGATTAATGTCACAAATTATGTGATTATGGTGTAACAGCGGGAGTTTCACCTCTGGGGTGATGGGAACAGGACATGTGGGGGATTACAGGATATACAGCGCTGGTAAAGATGAGGATCTGTGGATATTATCAGGGAGAATAACAATGTCTGAATGAAATAGGCTCATGAATTTCAGTGTTGATGATAATGAATGATAATAAGTTCTGAAGATTGCTCATCAGTGAAGCTAAATATAGACCACTTGGCTACATTGTGTTATTGTTAAAGCATTGCGTTGGCCTGTTTTTCATTTCCACAATCCGCAATTTTACTGAGCCACGCTCACAGGGACTATACAGCCTGATTCTCCCCCCACAGCCCCTTCTCTGCCTCTCTTACAGGGACAGATCTGCCATGGCAATCTTCCCACCAACACACTGGGCTTCATGAGATCCCAGAGACTTTGTGGTATTTTGCAACACAAAGTACACTGTGGTTTATTTTTGAAAATCCTTTGCTACCACGGCACAACTTCTTTTACCCTTCTCTTGCTGTTTTTGCTATGGTCAACTGAGGTTTGTGTGCACGGTAAAGAGGGAGCAGTGTAGCTATGTGTTTGATGAGCAGATATTTGATTTAATTGGTTTAATACACCGTGGTATGTTGTATTCAAATCTGTGACTGGTTTTATCTTCCTAGTCAGATGTGTTGCCCTATCTTGGTCTCTGTTGCACAAAGCTTGTTTTATTTATCCCCCAAAATGAAGAGGAGTTGATTGAAATGCAGGAAAGAGGCTTCTAAGCCATTCTGCAGATTTTTTTGTCTGTTGTTAATGAAGCAGAAAGATGTGATAACATTAGTTGATCAGCGCAGAGCACAGGCAAGACCAAAAGCCAAAGATTTTAGAAATAATGGGGGTAGTGAATCCAAATAGCATCAACACTTCCACTATCACAACAGACACACAAAACTGGTTGAGGAATTCAGAATCCATAATTATTCTGTTTTACTGGGCTCAATTATAAAAATTAATAACATCAAATCTGCAAATGTCCCCATGAATGATCAATGAGATTGGGTCAGGACACTGTGGAGGAAAGTCCTTGACAGGACAGGCATGTCTCAGAAGAATGGAGTGGTACTTCTCCTTGGTCAGGGTGTAGCCCACCCCCAAACACCCCCAGACTTGAATATACCCACCACCATGTTTCACTGTTGGCTTGATACACTGTAATATCATTCTCTCTCCTATTTGTCTCCTTACATACACCCTTCTGTTACTGCCTTAAATCTCAAACTTGGATTCATCAGTGAATAGGACTTTTTTCCAGTCATCCACTGGTATTTATTAACCCACATCAAGCATTTGGTCTTGTATCCCCTCCTGAAGAGTGGTTTAGAAATTGCTACTCATCCTCTGAGACCACAATAAGACAGCTTTCTTTTCACAGTAGTTTTGCTGATCGGAGTCTTGCGTTCTTTATTTAGCAAATTCTGTATCTGTGATGATTGATCTTTTGATGGCATGATCGCGTTTTAGAGTTCCATGCACTGCTCTATCTATCTATCTATCTATCTATCTATCTATCTATCTATCTATCTATCTATCTATCTATCTATCTATCTATCTATCTATCTATCTATCTATCTATCTATCTACTTATCTATCTATCTATCTATTGCTTTTTAAACTAACATTGTTGTGCACAGACACAGTGAACTATACAGTATATGTCAGAGAGTGCTCAGTGTTCAGTTAATTTTTCACTGTAAGGCATGCTCCATTAAGACATCTGATAAAAAAAACAAAGTAAACAAACCCAAGCAAAGTCAGAGGACAAACGAGGTCAGTGGAGCAAATGCTGCCACCAGCGACTGATGACTGGGACTGAACCAGCTGTGTCATATCTTAAACAAACAAAGGAGCTGCCACATTCCAAGGTCAACAAAACACAGATAAACATTATGTCATCCATATCAAGAAACAGACATCACACCAAGAGTGACATCACTGCTGACCACAGGATTCAAAACACTGCTGATTCACTCCCTTAAAGATCAGAAATGCTGGTTGTTACTTAAAGGAAGTAAATACTCATCCCCTCACTCCTCCCTACAGTGGCTGTCAGGTGACAAAAATGGAGTCTGCATTGACTAGTCTGTTAAGTGAAGAGGTTTGTTTATATAGCTATGACATGTGTCATCAACCATTGTCTCGGGAGGCTCCCCACATGACCCCCTGCCCTCCTAAGAAGCCAAAAATATATAAATAAAATATTTATGTTATTTACCTAATTTATGTGCACTCATTTCATTTCAGTTCAGTGTGAGAGTTTGAGCTTTTTGTTGTTAATTTATGGTTGCGTCTCTGTCCTGTCCTGTTTCATGTGTGTGCGCAAGAAAAGCTCCTACATGTCTGAAAGTCAGCCCAAAACATCAGCCTTTTTTAAAAACACACACTCTGATGAAAGTGGCTCTGCTGCTGATGGCAGGGAAACTAGCCCTAGATCTCAGTCTGTGGTGGGTGGTGTGGTGCAGTAGCAGACTGAAATCCAAGTTCCTCATTGAGAGCCAGAGTTTGCTCACCTCATTACAGTATTGAACAGCAGCGGTCGTTTCCTCATCATGAACTATCAGCAGAAGAGCACGACTTCCAGGAATGTGCCGTCCTTCCCAAACACTTGGGATTTTTCACTAAGGAAGAAGGGAACGTGGGAGTGTGTTTCCTGTAACTGCAGGTCCCTCGCTGAGCTGTGAGACAACTCTGGCCTGGTAATGATGGTGGTTGACTCTGCGCAGGAAAACATTCAACTTAATTGAAAACACCAGGGTCCCCTTTTTTTCAGGGTATCATTTTACAGGCCCGTTATAATGACAAATGGGTGGTATTATAGACAGGTCACATCACACTAGAATTACACTATACATATATATATCATACAGTAAAAAAACACAGGGGGATCACTAAAAACAGAAGTTTTATAAACAGTTGTGTATCTCTGGTCTTCGTCAGCAGATGGAGTTGGTTCAGTTATCATGTGACATAATAATAGGTGATTGTATATGGGGGGAGAAAATTTACGGGGTTCTTCTTTCCCAGAACACAATGTTATTACTGCTGATAGAAATGATTGATAAAACTCATGACCCAAGTTGTAATAAATCTGGAATTATCCTTTAATTCCAGAATCTACAACATAACGTGAAATATAGTTATCTGTGTATTCAATACATCACAAAACACTTTACCTACCTTTCCTGAACCCAGTCCCTTCAGCTGCTGCAGGTTTTACCCACACTTTCTGAATCATATTAAAGAAAAGAAAAAGAAAAGAAAAGGAAAAAACAAACAAACAAAAAACCCCCCCTCACATAAACAATCCCATCACAAAACATTTTCCATGTAGACATATAATTTTCCAGGACATTTAACTTTTTCTCTCATTTTGCAGGTGTTTCCATTGCTGGAAAAAATGTCCACAATTACCCACATTTTTCCCAGGTTTTCCAGCCACGCAGGAAAATGGACAACACATTTACAGACTTATCAGCGCAAAATACACAACTGCCATTCAAGTGTAAAATACACATACTAGGCTAACTGTCTCATGTCAAGCACACACATAGAACTTGTGACCACAGACAGGGAGGTTATGTGCTGATGTGGCTGCAGAGATGAGTCTGGGAGCAGACAGGGATGATGTCCTGATGGTTGTGAAACCAGAATAAGAAAAAAAATCTCAAATGCCACTGCTTGGCATCTGTAACACAGTTCATACAGTCATGGCACTGAGTGAATCTTATTGAATTAGTGTGTTTGATCAGCTGGTGCCGTTACCACTGCTGAAAATATTGTCATAGCAATTAGATTTGTCAGAGCTATTGTTCAGAGTGTGACAGACATTAGTGAAGTCAGTGGGAACATTATTGAATGAACGTCTGTCTGCACGGTTCAGTGAGTTCACAGCAAGACTCATATTTGCTCTATTTTTATCTTCAGATCGGCCTTAAAGTGATAGCCTTGTGGAGCCAATTGACCTCTTATCACATGAGGTCATTGAGGACACACAAGGTTAGTGAGGCTGAAATAATATGCAATTATTATCAGGATTAGAAGTTGTATTCTGTTTGTTTGTTCACATATAACATTTATTTATAATTTAAAGTTAGAAAACTAATATAATATAATGATTTCCTGTCCATGACCAGAGAACAACCCTGACTGAGCCTGAGGTCCACTTGAAACGTTTTCTTCTTCCTGCCAAGAATTCAGACACGGTTCAAATATATTTTTACGGTTGTCACTCTGGTTATGTAAAAACTGGATTGCCTGTAGCAACGGCCCCACAACCCCATACTCCTACAGTCCCCCCCAACAAGACTATTACATTATGACTAGTAAGCAACTCAACTTGGGTGCTGCTGATGCTAGCTTGTACAGCTCACGTACTTGGGAGCTTTGAGTTCACTGGATTTGCTCATGTACCAAGGTCAGTAAACAGTAGACTCAGTGCCTGTTAGCCTGTGGATATCACTTGTGCTTCCTGTGGACTTTAGAGAGATTCACTGCTGCAGTCAAGTAAAGTTTCACAAGGTGCCTGTGAGTGTTAACATTTTTTTTTTTTTTTTTTTTTGCTTTATGATTTAAATACCTTTTAACTGTCTGCAGGTTAGAGTTAGTGGAGTTTTGTCTACTGACTATGATAATACACATGTAGCATCAACACAATTATCTCAGTAAGTAAAAATAAATAAACGTATTGATATCTTAAATGATCAGCTTTATTTATGTCATTCATGTGACAATTAGAAACAATTCATTCAGTTATTAAAGACAAAAGGCTGAATAATTGTCATTTAACATACAGTATGTTTGACATTTAATGATGATGCAGAAATAAAGCAAATACACACACACACACACACAGAGAATCCCTGATTCCAGGGCTTTCACTCTCCAGGTGGGATTTAAAAGTGTATTTGTTCTCATTTACAGAGAGTAAGTCTCATCTCTCATCCGTTAATACTTTACATTTGTGTAGCTCAGCATCTGGCCCATGGTTTGTTAGGAACATATTTGTGGTAAGCTGGAGAGCAGGATGTGGAGCTTGTTGTGATCATGATTCATCTTGACATGTTTGGTTATTGTCGATGTGACAGAACAAAGTAGCATATAAAGAGGAGGCAAGGAGCAAAACGAGGAGATTAGGACCAAGGAGGCAGAGACTGAGGGAAGAATGGCAGCAATGCAGACACCAGGAGATCTACACTGCAGCACAGCTGAAAACCCTCCCGTTTCCAATTTTGTAGGAGAAAGACGATGTTGGATTGTGCAGATTTGCATCCAGCCATCCAGTCACTGAGGTAGTGTTCCTCTCATGTGGCCTCCTTCCTGCAGGGAGACAGCAGGCCACAGGACATGACTGCACTGTTTTGTTCTGAGGAAATCTGGAGAAACAGTTGGGGGATTCTGTTATAACTCTCCAGACAGATCTTCTCCGCTCAGAGATAGCCCACACCTAGATTCAGTAACAAAGATGGGAAGGAATGTTGGGTTTCCATAACACTACCATGTACCGCAGACCACTATCTGAGAAAACCAGGCATACACCCACTGTTGCTCAACATGTCAAATTGCTCTACTGAGTAAAAGCAGTACTCCGCACAAACTGAATTCATTTAGCATCTAAGACTCTCCATGCCTGAAAAGTGGCTGTTTACAGTGTTTATAATGAACTCCATCTTTAAGAATTTTTCATACCATGAATAGAAACTTCTCAGTCTTCTCCTCAGTCACAGTTCACAGCAATTATGTTGAGTGAGTGACAAACACAAGCCTCCAATGCTTTGTAAAGAGATCATATTTATGTCCCCAGGGCCCTATGCTGTTAACACACATTAACCTTCCAGTGGTGTTTGGGTCAAATTTGACCTGTGTCAAGTATTTTGTAAACACAATAACCCTAACTCCATCCCAAATGTTCCCAACAGAAACCCTTTCAACAAGTTGCCACAATAGCCCATGTCATATTAAGAGAATACAGAGCTGAAGAACATCTTTTTCAGGTTTCCACATATATAGATGGGGAACACAGGGCCCTGGGAACATAGTATCTTGGGGGATTGTTTGATATCCTTATTATGAGGATATCCTTTGTGGTAAAGACGAGTCATTAAATATCCATCTCCATGCTCAGGGAGCTGGACTGGCTGAGGTCAGTGGTCGGTCTTGTGATGATCAGTGGAGGAGCTGAGGCCTGAGGTCAGCCCTCTAATCACCAACTATGTTGGGCTCAGGGTCAGCAGGGCTGTGATAAAACAAGCTGCTGTTTAGTATTTGAGTTGACTGCTCATGATCAGCACTGTGGAGCTTAATGTGCTCAGCCTCAGTGACCAGGACTAGGGTTCAAGTCCTGTCCTGAGACCGGCTGCTCTCTCTCTCTCTCTTTCTCTCTCTCTCTCTCTCTCTCTCTCTCTCTCTCTCTCTCTCTGTGTGTGTGTATGTGTTATGCTGGCTGAACTCACTGACCTAGTCAGAGTGCAGTCTTACTCTAGTGCTGGTCACACCTCCAGAGGAGAGCAGGCCCATTCCCGGGTGATAGAATAGGGGGTTGGTACACAGAGGCTGGGAGGTCTGGTCCTTGTGGACCTCTGTGCCTTGGCAGCCAGCACATCTTGAGAAAAGCCCAAACTATTTGCTTTAGGATATCAACCCACTCATTCCCAAGAATGGGGCCATGTGGTCTGCTGGAGCTGACCAGAAGAGCTGATGCTCTTCAAGAGCTATTTTCATTCCTGGAGTATACACAACCACTGCAGCAAAATACTGTGGTCTTAGATAACAGAGTACAACAAAATGTCTGTTTATTTGCATCTGCCTTTTTGTGCAGTCATGTAAGATGGATATATAAATAAATCCACAGCCATATGGCCCAAAGCTGTAAACTTGTTTATCATGCATGCCCAGAGATGAAACTGACAGCGGATATAACTCTAGTGTAACAAACACAAAGCTTGTGTTCACCATTTCACACCCATTTGGCAATGTAGTATTGTATTCACACTGTATAAATTTATAATATTTCTGTCTCTATGTATAAAGTCCTGTGTATATTGCTCTTCTGTTAATATTTGTTATTACATTGTCATGTTTATACTGTTCTTATGTGTATATTTCTTATAGCATTATCTTGTTTTTATCTTGTCTTTTACTCGTATTTATGTCTTTTTCTATCTTTTCAATCACTTATGCTGCTGCAACAATGCAAATTTCCCCATTGTGGGACTAATAAAGGATTATCCTATTTTATCTTATCTTATCTTATCTTAAAGTTTAGGGTTTTTAAGGGAAGAGAGAATGTTGTACTAAAAAGACAGTCCAAAATTACTAGATATTAGATTTGACTTAAATAGCTTCTTACTGGAACATCTTTCTCAAGATTACCCTACACTCCTTTCCTAGTTCAACATTTTGTCATTGGATGAACAGTGAATACTGGGTAAATATGTTAAGCCACTGTCTCTGAGTTTTATATCACAGCATCAGAAAGTTCAACAGAGGAGGGAAGCGTTGTGGTTTTGTTTTGTGGTTCCTGGTTATTAGTACTACCTAAATATGAACCTCTTGGATCCAGGCCTGGCAGAGGGATATATATCCTGGGTTTAGCATGGGTCAAGTTCCAAAAGACTACCCTTATGCAACTCAATGGCATTTAATTGTCAGACCCTTTGTACATGGTTAATGTCCATGTCTTTCAAATGCCACTATGCCAGTTACAAGTCCTCCAACCTAAACAACCATATAGATCGCAAGAGATAATCACTGAGACGTCATTAGAGTTATCTTCTCAGACATGACAAAACTCATCCAGAGCCCAAGAGGACACACAACTCATTGACCATGATTTATAAACTTCATCACTGGTGCCTTTGAAAGTGCACAAACAACTCACAGAGTGGGCATAAACTCTGCTGTTCACTCACACAGAGGTGCACATAAAATGCTTTCACGTAAATATATGAAGGCAGAAGAATAGTTGGCTTTAAGCATATTTAGGAGAGAGGCAAGTAAATACCAGTCATTTTGGCTTGAAAAAGCCCAAGTTTCCATTCACAGAACGGTCTGTGGGTCATTCTCTCCCCTACTTAGCGTAACACAGCATAATTACATAACCACATGTAATTATTGCAAAGGAGCAACATGGCTCCAGTGCAGCAGGAGGGTCAGCATCATGAACACATAGAGCATGCTGAGCTGGAAACTTCAAGCGCTCAGTGCTGCTTGATGAGGAATTATGAATGAGTACATCCTCTTTTTTGTAAATGTCCTCAGTTACAGTAAAAGATGCAGATAGATGCTGTCCATCCACAGTGAATGTCAGAACTGTGGGAGAGTTTGGACTGAGGTACAACTGACAGCATTCAAGTAGAGACCCACATCAGGGAATAATGTCCTTACAAAGTTAAACACAAAGAAAATGTAGGTTGATGACAGCATTGAACTTAACTAATGTTGCATGTGGCAATTCAAAACATGAATTTAGTCAACTTGAATATGAATAGAAAGAATACAACAACATTACAAAGAGTACAAAGATACAGACAAGGAACAAATTCCAAGAAAAAGCTGAATGAATTAATGAATGAATGTAGAAATGTAAGAAATACAGATGATTCAGTGCATCATCTGAATGCACTGGTGAGGATGAGAATGATGTGATTCACATGTTACAGCTGAAAACCTGTGTCATGACAGTGAACTAAACTGAATGAGACAGCTTTGTAGTTGGAGTAGACGATATGAGACGATCATGAGATGATCCATGTAACATGTCTGGTGTGGTTGTACTGGGGTATTTTAGGGAATTTTGTACATCAAGGAGCAGGACTGATTTATGGTAATATTCTTACCTCAGTGAGATAAAGTACTTTCATCTGTGAAACACATACTATTACAGAGAACACAGACAACTCAGCCAGCTCTTTGGAGCTTCTAGTCTTTGTGCTAAGCTAGGCTAAACATGTCCTAGTCCTATCTCTCAGTTCAAGAGAGTAGGTGGTAGGTGGTTCAATGATTTGAAGCCCCATCTGTAGAGTTTTTATGTGGTGTTGGACATCATTTGAGTCTCTGGTGCAGTTTATATGTTGCTTTCAGCATATTCATTCAATGATGGATACTTTGTTATGACCAAGAGAGTTGTCAAAGTCACGTCGACCTCTAAGCAATGAAGAAGATCCACTCAGTGATGCAGCGTTGCTGTCAACTCAACATGATGGCAGTGAGGGAACATGGAAAAGCCACACAAAGACACCTGGAACATTCCTCCCTCCCCTCTCTGTATGCTGTGGTTCTTTCATAGCTGTGAAATTACATGGCTTCTGTTTCTGGATGGCTGGAAAGAAGTCCAAGCAAACAGTGGTGGATGTGCTCTGTGCTGTCAAATTGGAATTTCCAGAGTGAGCGCTCCAGGTTTGCGGCTGTAGCAGTTCTGTGGTTAGCGCAGTGAAGGAGCACGTCATGTCAGTGATGCAGATTATACACTGAGAAAAGAGGCTGAAAGGGGTCACAGCCAGGGAGGCCAGAGGCCTTCACCACAGATACTCAAGGGCTTTTAAGGTTTCACAGAGAACCATGGAATCATAGTCAGCTCTGGTGCACAGTTACAATAAACTGAGAAATGAAACCAAGAACTAAGAGATATAAATACACCTGCACCTTTTAGGACATGACATGACCAAATGAATAGTATTAGAAATCAGTTACAGTGATTGCACAGACAACTTGAAAATTGGAAAGGACACTAAAATAGTAAATATGAAAAAGGAATAAATGTGTAGAGGCTCTGGGCAAGCCTGTGAATATTCTCATTCAACCAGGTCATAGTTATCTCAAGGAAATTTAAGCAGTCCAATGCAATGAGGAATGCGAAGACCTCTACATTGGCGAAACAAAACAACCACTACACAAACGCATGGCCCAACACAGGAGAGCCAACTCCTCAGGTCTGGACTCGGCTGTCTATCTGCATCTAAAGGAGAAAACCCACTCCTTTGAGGACAACAAGGTTCACATCTTGGACAGAGAGGACAGATGGTTTGAAAGAGGAGTAAAAGAAGCCATCTATGTGAAAATAGAGAAACCATCCCTCAACAGAGGAGGAGGTCTGAGACATCACCTATCTCCAATTTACAATGCCGCCCTTTCATCCCTTCCCAGGAGACTCAACAATTTGGCCTCTAGGAAAAACAACCTTTCACAAATGGGCTCATGTGACTCCAACGACTGTCGTTATAACACAATGGGGCACTAACGAAGTCGAAACTAACGGTTTTTACCAACGACTATCATCCTAACGACTGTCGTTGACACATAGGGCACTAAGGATCCATGACATCATCGGTCTTGTGAAAGCCCCCACAGAGGTTAAATACCTGGGTTTCCACACCAAAAATCAGTTGGACCAGTCCTAGCCTGGTCAGATGCGAACACGAACTGATGAAGCCTCTTGGATAAGAGGTGAAACGTCTTCCTAGACAACATTAAGTCCAGTTGCTTTTCGACTTAAATTTCCTTGAGAAAAATCTGGGCACTTTATTAAAATTACCCAAAACATTATTTATCCCTACCAGTCATATAATTCGGGCTGAGGATTTTAGACTTTTGATCTTTGATAGAAAATATCCCCTAGATGAGAACTGTGACAGTGAAGCCTAACCCAGATATTTGTGTTTTGTTTTGTAATTTGAACAATTTAAGACATATATTTGTTATTCTTGATTTAGGTTTAGGCCGGTGACAGTGTTCTCAGCAGCAATAACTTATCATCAATGAAAATCATTCATTATGATTGTATGTTATCACAGACTTATTATTTACACAACCAGACCTGATTCAATGTGTAGCTTACAAACTGTGACTGTTCACTGAAAAATAGCCTGTTTAATTCTGTGGACAGGTCCATGTAAAATCTTGGTGGATGGCACCATCTACAGGACATAGTCTGCACCAAACAAACACTCACATCACTTACCTTTTTCAAATATAACTCTTTTACAACCATATCACCATTTTCTTCATAATCCCTACCATTTTATTGTTTTCGTCAGTCATTCCATATGATTGTTAAATTAGTTAGTTAAATAATACATTTATATGAGTAATATTTGAGAATATCTAACTGGAATCATTCATAGATTTGTATACACTATTCCTAAGAGGCCGGCTACCACTAATTCACATAAATATTCAATTCAGTATTTGTTTGATTTTAAGCACGGTGGTGCAGTGGTTAGCACTGTCACCTCGCAGCAAGAAGGTTTGAACCCTGGTTCACCCGGGGCTTTTCTGTGTGGAGTTTACATGTGCTTCCTGTGCCTGTGTGGGTTCTCTCTGGGTACTCCGGCTTCCTCTCACAGTCCAAAGACAGGCACATCGGTTAATTGGTGTCTCTAAATTGCCCGTAGGTGTGAATGTGAGTGTGAATGGTTGTCTATATGTGTTGGCCATGTGATGGACTGGCAATCTGTCCAGTGTCAGCCCCCCCATGACCCATACGGATAAGCAGTATAGATAATGGATGGATATTCCTAACACAATATTTTCCCATCAAGCAAAATAAAGTCATCTGAACCTGAAACTAAAACACCAGCTATATTTGGAGTGGCTCGGTCAAATGTGTCCTCCATCCATCCATTCATCCATTTTCTCCTGTTTATCTAGGTCCAGGTTTCAATAGAATCAACTTCCAGTTATGTTCAGACCAGTTATTCCTGGAGTTTCTCAAGGATGGATGGGATATGAAGTCCTTCCAGCATTCTCCCTGCTTTTGGAGTAGAAATAGAGGGATTGATCTTCCCAGTGTGTGTGCCAACTCAGCCTGTCTCCAGGAGGGGGCTCCATTTCCCTAATCTGGGCAAGGTGACTGTATTCAGTCATTACAGAGGTTTCGAACCACTGCTGTTAGTCTGGCCTGAGCAAGAAGCTTAAAGAAAGCTTGAGCTCTGGTGAACTTGTTGGCCTTTCCATGATGAGCCTGATGAAGCACTGATTGAAATGCAAACACTGTGTGAGAGCTAACTCTGCATCAAACACATTTTATGTGTACAGCTGATTTATCGTAGTTTCTTTTGACCAGTTATGTCCATCTTGCATCTTCTGATCTTGGGCCACCAGATGGCTGAGTAGCCTTCCAAGCAGATAACATGATGCATGTTTGTGGTGCTTTGATCTTGGACTTTATGGAGACTGTGGTATGTTCCTCTGGGTCCCATGACACATTGGCAGTAGATGTAATTTTCCACCACTGACATGCACAAGACCTTTGGGAAACAGACAAGTTTCACATGCATAGTTTACTCAGTCAGGACCTGGAATCTCTGCTGGTTCACAGAACAGACTGCCATGTTCATTTAAGACACAGCATAGAAACTCTTCCTACAGGCCTATATACACCCGACAAGCACTTTATTAGGAAGCCCATAATAATACTGAATAGGACCTCCCTTTGCTCTCTGCATCCTCAGTTCTTTGTGACATGGATTCCACAAGATGTTGGAAACTTTCCTCCGAGATTCTGCTCCATGTTGACCTGATTGCATCTCATAATTTCTACAGATTTGTCAGATCTCCTGTTATACCACATCCCAAAGGTGTTCTCCTGGATTCAGATCTGGTGACTGTGGAGGTCACTGAAGTTCACTGAACTCACTGTCATGTTCATGAAACCAGTTTGAGGCTTTTGCTTTGTTACATGGAGCATTATCCTGCTGGAAGAAGCCATTAGAAGATGGTAAACTGTGGTAAATGTGCCAAGAAAACATTACACCACCACAAGCCTGAACTGTTGACATAAGGCTGGTTTGGTCCATGCATTCATGCTGTTGACACCAAGTTCTGACCCTACCATCTACATGCAAAAATCCAGATTCTGGTCTTTGATGAGCCTGTATCCACTGCAGCCTCAGATTTCTGTTTTTGGGTGACAGGAGTGGAACCTGATGTGGTTGTAGTCCATTCACCTTAAGGTTGGGAGAGCTTTAAATTCTGAGATGATTTTCTACTCACTGCAGTTGTAAAGAGTGGATAGCTCAGTTTGTGGTTACAGTAGCCTCTCCGTCAGTTCCAACCAGTCTGGCCAGTTTCCTCTGATCCCTCCCATCAACAAACCTTTCCCATCCTCAGAAGTGCTGCTTACTGGATGTTTGAGTGAGTGTATGACAGAGGACAGATGCTGAATACAACCATCTGAGTATGTTTGGGTTCAGATTTCTCTAGTCGTGGGGAAGGTGTGACTTTCACCTCTGTTATCTTGCATTCATCTTATTTGCATATAAAATATGTTTCATGCTTCTGCTCTCCAGTAGGAACGAACAAAGCCTCCAATATTGCACCAGAGTCAATGGAAATACCTGGGCCTTTCTCAAACCAGACTCTCCCCACTCACACTCCGTCACAGAGTGTAACTCTGTATGTAGTCACACTCACTGCTGAAAGATGCACCCGTCATTAATGTGTAGGGTATAAATATAGCAGCAAGCTTTAGGAGGAACCTCGCTCTCTCTGGTGAAAACAGGAAGTCTCATAACTTTTCATAACCATGTTTTCACATCAATCTATCACGCACAGCACTAATGATAGACTACTTAATTCACTGAACCACACCTTTCAATATTTAAACATGAAAATACATTTACAACAGTATATGAATAAATAGAACATAATTATCTTAAAATCTTGATATTCAGCTTCAGCTTTGATAACTGGTATCATATGAGGCTGGTTATCAACTGACTGTTACAGTTTTGACTGGCCAGAATGACTCACTCTGTTGACAACAAGCTACAACACTCACACAGCATTAAAACATACAACAAAAGCAAATATCTCACTGTCCATGGACTGTTGTTGACATGTAAGACTTACAGTATGCACCAAGACAAGATAAATTCAGACATTCAGCTCTTGCAGTGCATTTGTTCTTCTTCGAACAACCAATGAAGAATTCCACCCAAAATCTTAGAAACATTTTTTTATTGTACTGCATCAGATTTTTCCATGCCATTACTTTTCCTATAATTTCTAAACTCAGAAATGCTGAGTACTGTGAAGAAGGACCAATTGCTGGTTGATTAGTTCTGCAAAGCACTTTCACACAAGTGCATTAGAGATTTGCAAGTAATTTCTATCCGCTGTGAATAGATGTTTTCCTTTTATTGAACTCCAGTAGGAATTTGTTGATCTGTGTGGACGGGTGAAAATGTGTGAAACCAGTGTGTGAAATCAGGGATAAAAGTGTCAATACATTTGCAACAGAAGACCTCTGCTGTCCTAAGCAGGTAGCAATGAAGATCAAGTGGATCCCAGTTTCATTAAGCGTGTCTTAGCAAAAACTGGTTTTTTTCTGTCCAGCTATGACCAAGTTCATGTCATGTCATCATAAATATGTGATCTCAACTCAGCTCAGCTTTATTTATAAAGCACTTTAAAAACAACGGAGTTGACCAAAGTGCTGTACACAAACATAAAAAACATAGAAACAAAGCAATGTGATGCACATAAAAAAGAAAGAGGGTCTCTTATATAATAATAATTATTATTATTATCATGTGGTTAATAATAACAATAATTATTATTATCAGCTTTTTTGTGAAGTTGATTTTCTGTCCCTATACAAATGATAACTCAGTGTCAGGGTGAGTTTACCATTCAATGTGACAGAGAGGGAATCAAATAAACTCACATTCACACAAAACATTTGTGGGTTATGTTCAAGCATGACCAAATTCATTGTCAATGCATTTAGATAGATCCATAAATATATACAGACTCACAGGGTGTCAAAATAGTATCTCCTATATGCCATGGCGCAAGAAGGGAGAGTGGACAGGTGTTGACGCTCTCCTGACCCTTTATCCTGCCCCTTCAGACCGGGCTGCATGTTTAAGTAGATATTTAGAGGGCTAGCTTTCTATTTTCCCAACAGACACAGTTACAGATGTATATTTGCCTGTCTCTACTTGTGCGTGCGAAATGACGATGATGAGCTGTCTGACTGATTAAGTGTGGGTGTGTCATCGTGTGTTTCCCCAGAAGCCGAACAGATTGGAAGAGGGGTGGGGCGCAAACCCGAGCTCTGTGGTTGCAACATGTGCGCTGAAGTTCAGCAGACTACCACCGAAGTTCGCTGGCTGCTCCCAGGTCGTGTGCGTTAAACTTCTATGGCAAATAGCTCCACAGTTCATTCCAAATGCCGTCAGAGTACCAGCGTGGAGTACGGACAGCCCATCATCTCGGCGGTGATGTTCGCGGCTGGCGTCGTGGGGAACATCGTGGCACTGGTCCTGCTAAGGGTCCGGCGCAAGAGGACCAGCCCGTCCCTGTACCAGGTCCTGGTGACTGCGCTCCTTATGACGGACCTGCTTGGCTCCATCTCTGTCAGTCCTGTTGTACTCTCAGCTTACGCTCAGAATAAGACACTGGTGGGGATGGGTGCAAAAAATGCGCTGTGCCGTTATTTTGGCTTCAACATGACCTTCCTGAGCCTCTCCACGCTGGCCATCCTGTGCGTAATGGCGCTCGAGCGCTACCTCTCCATAGGCCACCCTTACTTTTACGAGAGGCACCTGAGCGAACGCTGTAGTTACATCCCCATTGCGCTAATCTACCTGGGCAGCATTATTTTCTGCGTCCCTCCTTTTCTGAATGTTGGTGAATACGTGCAGTACTGCCCGGGGACCTGGTGCTTCCTGGAGATGAGAAGCAATGACCTAGCGTCAAATGTTCACATCGGACTTTACGCTTCTTTCATCCTCATCATAACCGCTACCACGGTGGTGTGCAACATAACTGTCATTTTCCTCCTGGTGAAGATGTACATTAAGGGCAAAGTGCGCCGGAGCGGAGTGTCTGCGCGTCCCCCGTACCACAGGTCTCGGTCCATGACGGAGGAAGTGGAGCATCTCCTGCCGCTGGCTATCATCACTGTGGTCTTCATCTGCTGCACCTTCCCCATAGTGGTAAGAACTCTTCCTCTAAACGGTTGAAATTTGACAACGGTTTGGTAACTCTTATAATCCCGTCTGTGATGTACAGTCTAATGTTCTTGTATGAATTAGATGCTAATACTAACACTGAGTGGTTCTTAAAGGAAGGTACAGTGGAAGAAAACAAAACTATGTGGACAAGGGGAGAACAACTGGGCATTTATGTGGAAAAGAGAAATACTGAGTATCTACAGGGTACAGTCCCGGGAAACCAAACTTAAATTTGGGGGGAAAAAAAAATAAAATTAAGTCAACATTTTCTTGCTGTGTAATCAAAGACTAAAAAATGAGACATAACAAACATTTATGTTGATTTTTGTGGATATCCCAATAATCATCTCAGTAGCAGGCACTGGTCTGTGTTTGTCAGTTTTCTTGTATTCAATCCAGATTCCAGGAAAACCAATTGGATAAGTACTCACACAATCAAGTGAATGTTTCTGTGTCTAAATACCCAACTCCTCCTCTCTGTACGTCAGACTTGTTCCCCCAAAGGCACAGACTTTGACACATTCATTACCACAGTACAGGAAGTATACTCCCTATTCTCACACTTCTAGCCAGTAAACAGGATTTAAAAAAAAAATCCTCTTTAGTATTTAAGTGGCTTTTTAAATTCCCTAACCAAATTACCAAAGGGCAGGTGACATGTAGTGAACCTAGCCCTTGTGGTCTGGCACCTTGGGCCATTTGTTAATCTAACCACCACTTATATATCCTTTACCTGTCATTCATTTATGCTGTATGACAATGATTCTGACTGCCTGTGGGAAGAAGCTGTTTCTCAGTCTTTGGTTTTGGTCCTGATTGTCAGAGGGGAGAAGAGGTGATGTCCGGGGTGAGTGGGGTCCTTTAAAATACAGTTGGCTTTCTTTTGAAGTAAGCAAGTGTGGATGTCTGTGAGGGGGGGTAGTGTTTTGCCGATGGTACGCTCTGCCGCCCTCACCACCCATCGCAGGTCCCTCCTGTTCTCCTCTGTGCAGCTGGTGAACCACACAGTGCAGCAGTAGGTCAGGAGTCTCTCTGTAGCTGACCGATAGAAGCTGGTCAACAGATGGTGAGGGAGGTGAGCTTGCTTTAGCTTCCTGAGGAAGTAAAGCCTCTGTTGGGTCTTCCCCACCTGATGGGAGATGTGCGTGGTCCAGGTGAGGTCAGCTGAGATGTGCACACTGAGGAATTTGAAGCTCTCTACCCTCTCTACCTCCTCACCTTGTACACAGAAGGCAGAGTGCTCGATGCACTTTGATTTTCTGAAGTTATTATTATTTCCTCGGTTTTTGTGATGTTGAGGTCCAGGTTATTGTGACGACACCATTCTGTCAGATGCTGAACCTCCTCGCTGTAGGCTGTCTCAGCGTTGTGTGATGTCCCATCCTGACATTCTGTGGTCTGTTGCTCAGGAAGTCCAGTATCCATGTGCACAGTGAACTGCCTAAGCCCAGGTTGCTCAGTTTGTGAACCAGTGGGGGATAACTGTATTAAAAGCTGAGCTGAAGTCCACAAACAGCATCCTTAGATAGGTGTTTTCCTGGTCCAGGTGTGTAAGGGCTGTGTGGAGTGCTGTGATGACTGCATCCTCTATCGATCTGTTTGCTCGGTATGCAAACTGGTGTTGGTCAAGGTCAGCAGGGATGGATAAGCGGTATAGATAATGAATGAATAATGCTGTTTCCAGTGCAAAAAACTACAAAAAGCCAAAAAGCCACTGTCCACTACCTGCAGCAAACAGCAGACAGACACAGTTAGAGACCTGCTGGTGAACATAGTGGGGAATTTAGCAGCTAAAGAGCCAGAGATTCCCCTCAGGAGTTGGGTGAGACTAAAAACAGATCTAAAAGAAAGGGAACATTGGACTTATATCCAGTAGGTGACATAAACAGCACTCCACATGAATGACCACTGTGCTCTGCAATGGCTGGACTGTAGAGAGAGATCTGTAGAGCTGAGGGGAACTGTGTTTTAACTGTGTTCTTTCACTTAAGCAAAGTATCTGAGTTCCTCCTTCATCATTGGTAACACAATGTGCCACAACTTATTGTAAAGTATTCTTGTTACATAATTGTAAGACACTGTTGCACACTCTTTAATGAACCTCCATGCTGGTGCCATTGTACGTGGTTGCTAACTTTGTGATCTGCAAGGTTTTTAGTCAGAGCTCAGGTGACTATATTTTGTTATAATAACATTTTCCTTTTTTTCCCCCCTCTTCCCAGATCCAGGTGTACATAAACTTAACAAATAGCCAGTCAAGTTCAGAGGAGGACATAGCTGACCTCAAAGCTCTCCGTTTACTTTCATTCAACTCCATCATTAACCCCTGGGTCTTCATCATCCTCCGCCCGTCCTTTCTGAAAATTGTTTGGAGGAAGCTGCGCAAACAACAGAAGTCTACATTCATCGGGGGGGAGTCCCTGAATGCTCAGTCCAAACATAAGGAGGGGAGACCTTGCCATGCAGCTGCAGAGGCAGGACAGTGAGGATGACAATGGATAATATGCCTCACGGGCCCAGTGCACATTCTCTGTCTGAGTGTGACACGAAGAAAGGTTAAAAACTAAACAGAGCTGATCACATTTCAGACAGCACGGTTTAACAGGAAGTGCTCTAGAGGTCATTGGAGTGGGAGGTAATGTGACTCTGTCAGTTGCTTTGCAGAGAGTTGACTTGTGGTGAAACAGTTGATTTGATTATCAGATTGAACCTATCTATTCTGTCAAACTGCATTTTGTTTGAACAGTGTATGGTTACTGATGTATTGGTAATTGTAACTTCTATGAAGCATATGTGACAGAAACTGTTTATTAATATCAGTTGTGATCATATTTCAGGATTACACACATTATATTATTCATTATTCTTAATTACACACATCATATACAAATCAATGACAGGAAAGCTCTTTATAGGTTCACTTTTGACCTTAGAAATAATACTGTAATAAATAAATAAAACAGTAGTAGTAGTTGGTCCATTTATTAGATTTCAGTTGTAACTTGTGACCTTCATCCATGGATGGAGTTGCCATGTGCATAAAGATGTTTTTATAGGCAAATATTAACTTCATCAATGAACATAATGCATTTTTTAAAATTGTTATTGTGATCAGCAACCTCTTAGCATAGCAGAGGTCTTCTTATACAAATTCACACAGTTTTAAAACCCTTTTTCAAAACAGTTCACAGAGATCTCTTAGAAAGAAATCAAAGCTCTATTGACTTAACTGCATTTAACAAAAAGAAAACATAAGCAATCAGTCCTAAATCACAGTAATCAGCATTTCTACGTTAGAAAATAATGGCATGGAAAAATCTGATGCAGCACAACAAAAAAAAATTTTTTGGGTGAAATTCTTTATGGCAGTACAAAAGCAGTGACATACACTGAATATCTGAATTTATCTGGTGCTTACTGTTGGTCTTGTGTCAGTGACAGTTCATGGGCACAGAAAGACCAGTGTACAGTATTTCAGCGCTGCAGAGTGAAGCAGGGTTTGTTCTCTTTAGTAAAGTCATCTTGGGAGCAAGCAATGCTATTCATGCTGTGACATACTGGTACATACTATAATTATGTAAAGTATTAACAAATGATGCAGCCCCATAGCACAAAATACTGATTGAACCAGTTCATCTTGTCCACTGTATTATGACTGATTGAAAGAATATATTCATTTGACCACAAGTTGTGTTGTTAGAGTAAAATATTTGTATGTTGTATGTTTTAAAGTTTTGTGAGTGTGAGAATTTTGTTATACTGTATAGTATTTCATTTCAAGATTTTATCAATAACTAGAATTTATGTAATAAATCTAATGAATAAATGCTTCAAATGTCATATTCACATGGATTTAGTGAGTTGATATTTAACGCCTCAATCTAAAAATCTCTTGAACTATGTTATAAAAGACATGTGTTCTAAACTATTTATCAAGTTTTAATATACTGCTGATAATTGTTCAAATGTTATCCTACAAATTACACAGACTTTAAACATTACTGCTGATAGTCAGGTAAGCATACCAGTATTTGGATTTTTCGATGAATGCATTCAAACCTACAGAGAGCCAGTGGTTTCGATCATCCCAGTAAATAATACAATCTGGATGAGCATATTAAAGGCAGCTAAGCTATCACCATGAATGTCATGTCTACTGGTATCGCTGTCATGTTTACAGTGACTGTGCAATCTGATTTAGCTACAGTGATAAGAAACACAGATCGAAACTCTGAAATGCCATAGCATGCACGCAGAGATACAACAGTGTGATGGTCCTTTTAAAATTATTTTGTATGTGTCCTGCTGAGTTTCCCCGCTGACCACTGACCTACCAACACGGAGGAAAATAAAGACAGGTAACAAATCATGCTCTTTATTGGTGTCATTGTTTTCAGTGGAATACAGCCAGGTGTTTTAAAAGAAGCAGATGAATTTAAACTAAGATTTACCATTTTTGATGTTCCCAGAGAAAAGGAAACTGTCCACTGCCTTTCACGCTAAATGGGTTCTTTTACAACAAGGACAGTCCATGATTATCAAGGGTCATGCCTAACCTTTTTCAGAGACAGAGGTTTCCATTGACCCTGGACACAACCACCTGTTATCATGTTCTGCACTTGAATAATGCAGGTTACATGGTGACAGCTGAACCATCTCCATGATCAATGAGAATACTTAATACGTTGATGAAGACCATGAGATGTAGTTGAAAACTGCAAATGTAAATGAGCTGCTGATTACATGTCAGAGTCGAGTAGATATTTAAATAAGAATGAATGATTAAAGTGCAAAAAGTTCACGCTCCAATGGGTTTTTTAAAAATTGGTCCAGGGTTTGTGTGTGTGTGTGTGTGTGAGGACCAAAACACAAATATGAAAATGAGTTGAAAAATAAACTAGAAAGACACACTGACATTTTGTTTTACCAGCTTATTGATGGTAAAGGAAGTTTACACTGCTTTCATAATTACTCAGAATTTTGACTTGTCTGATAACCTTTTGTGAGTTTCAGAGCTTCATACTTTATTGCTGATTTGTGACAGCTGTTCCCTCAAAATCAAGTCAAAACCAATCTGTTCATATTGACTTACATTTTTCTTTTGTCATGGTGAATCACTGACATCGTCCATCCTTGCATTAGGACAGGTTGACAGGTCCCCAGTCTATCATATGGCTAATGTATGATTAACACCTATGGCAAATGTAGTCACCTGCGTGTGTTTGGACTGTGGGAGGAAGATAGAACCCAAGCATGAGCAGGGAGAACATGCAAACTCCACAGTCTTGCTCTTAGGCGACAGTCCTAATGTGGGAAATGTTTTGAGATCGCAAGTAAAGATTTCACAGTAAACAAATGTCTCAACATAGACTAACCACATCAAGAGAGGACTGGGACAAAATAGGTTTTTTTCATGTTGTGTGAGTTATTGGCTGAGATTTGGAGTTTGTTGATGGCTAAACGTTTAGAATAGAGTGTGTGGAAACAATACTCAATGATATAACCTTTAGCCGTAATATTCAGATATATTTATCTCAAACTATGTCACCCTTGTTCACACAGACACAGGATGTAACCACTCTGTAACCACAGTGCCGTTTTTCCACTTATTGTGTAATTGTACCCTCAAAAACAACAACAACAAAAAACCTTAAGCATCAAAGTTTAACCCTGATACTTCTATTCCTTAACCTCTGATAAATTGCTGTTGCACATGTTGTGCACAGGGTGGATGATAATATATTGACTGATGTGCATTTGTTCCAGTTACTTTTCTTATTTGTTTGCTGTAGGCTGTGCATTGGGCTTGCAGTAATTTGTACAATTTTTTGTCTTGTTTCAGGACAAAGCTTTGGGATTCAGACCTGTGGCAGCTCAGAGCTCTTGTCATCAGCACTGGCCTCTGCCTGGTTCCCTACAGACCTGTGCTGAGTTGTGAACTGCTGCTTTTGTAAGCCTGTAAAACCCAACCTCTACTTGATTTTGGCCTCAGCTTCTTCTAGCTGCACTGAACTAGAGGCATGTAAACAATTGAAGCTCACTTCCTGCTGTGCAGCGGGGAGCTTTGGTAGGACTACTATTTACATCCACATGCTCAGCTGCAACACATCAGAAGCTTACTGTGCTCTCTTCAGTTCATGTAAGATCACTCTCTTTCAGGGGAATTCTCAGCTTGTAAGCCAACCTTTCCTCCCCAGTGCTGTCAGTGCTGTCAACAGTAAGCTGTGAGTCAGTGTCTGAAGTGGCACAGAGGGGAGCTTCCTCTGAAGTAGTGTCTCTTTAATATAGGTGAACTGTGAGCTGAAGGAGGGCTTTATATCTGTGGTATATACCAGCTCTACTATGTGCTCTTCAGCAAGGCAGTAAAGCTCCAAAATATTTTTATGAAACTGCCTCAGAAGGACAAGAAGCTTTTAGCCCAATCAGTTTTTACTGCAGAACCTTCAAGAGATACTACATCAAATAATGAAAGTGAATTGTGGTAGCACTGGGACACACTTCCCCTTAGTGTTCTTGAACATGATCCTTGCCAGCTAACTAGCTCTTCCTTTCCAAATCAGACAGGGCTAGGGGTATTTCAGGGGCCTTTTACATAATGAACCCAAAGTCAGGTCATATTTCATATTATTTTTAGTCCAGTTTGTTTGATTATTGTCAACACTTTGTACAGTACTGTGTACAGTAACCCTTTTCATACCAAGGTGGTAAGCAGGGACTGGACAACAATTCATCTGTCTTGTTATATATGAAAATTGAGGATAATTCTATTTATATTCTTACTTTGTACCTGCTGCTTTTTGCCTGGTTTTCAGTGCTTGCAATATTTTAACACAGTTTAAACACTGCTTCTTATAACCACTTTAAAATACTTAGGCATTTTAACCAAGTGGTATCGTGTGGTTCATTCTGTTAATTTTGTCTCTAGCACATTTTACTCTCATTATCTCAACTGGAGCTGAGAGCTGTGTACTTGAAAGGCTAGTCAACATGGGTGAGGTCCCTTCATGGTTTGCTGTAGTTAAATACAGTGGCACGCACAAGTGATTCACCTGTTTACACCAGTGTTGTGTGAGTGTGTGTAGGTTGCTGCACAAGTTATGATAATGTGGTAATGATGCATCACACACATTATTTACAGGAAAGGCTGATTGCTGATGCAGTTTTAGTTCAGTTATTTTGCTGATTTTCAGACTTAGCAATGGAGGGGATAAAGGCTGACTGGAAACAAGAACATTTTGCTACATTGCACAAGCAGTGCTTGACAGCTCTGGACTACAGGAAAAGTCTTTAGAGGTCTTTCTCCAGCCTCTGTTCCATCCACACACTCATCCAACAGCACCTGGAGCTGCCCACCACTCTTCTATTGCTGGTCACCCAGCTGCTCACCTTTCTTCAGTAATGAGGTCAACATCACAAATGACCAAAAATAGTGTTATTTACATTTTTGTCATCCAGGCTCCTTTACCACAATCTGCTTGTTATCTCCATGTCTGTGGTGTTATGATGTTAGGAGAAAGTAAAATGAGGAAATGTTCAACAAAGAAAAGAAGCAGATTAGTCATCATGACCTCAGCACTGTCTTATTCATATTTCATGGAGTCTTTTCCCAGGCTCAGTTACAGGATATGATGAGAACAAAGCCTGAGATGACCACATGTGATCCCAGACCCATGTTTACACATCACATTGCCTCATAGCTGTTGGCCAGCTAAGTTTATACTCTATTGGAAGCAAGAGGAGCAGAGAAGTCATCCAAGCTGTTTTTGTACACGCATAGGCCATTATCATGCACTCTGAGTGGAGTGAAACTATAAACTTCTGCAGCTACTAAGTTTATTTTAGGCCTGAACTATCTTCTGGGAAACAAGATTAATTCACCCTCCAGATTCACTGACCTCCCCTCTGCACTTCAGACTGATGTAAACTCATTTCTGTCTTTGCCCTTATGTTACTTGCTGTGGAAACAAGGAGGAGGTATTGTTAGGGGATAAAAGAGCTCATTGGCATGAGTTTTTAATCACTTATATATTGCTCACATTTCCCCATTCATTTTATCAGTGTCATTACAAAGCTTATCAACTTCATTAGAAATACATATTTCTTGTATACTTGCAAAACATTGTTTTTAAAAGCTAGTAAGAAATAAAGACAAACTGACACTGTGACTATTTTCCCTATTATTTGTACATGGCTGCTGTTACAAGTTGTTACAGTGGCTATGTCTCATATATCAGAATGCATTTTTTATCTTGTAAAAGGGCACAATATCTTTTATTCTGGAGACACCAAACACTTTGAAAGCCACGAGCCAAATCCAGCCCTGCAGCAAAATATTTGTAAAATACAAAGCCAATGTAAATCCTAACAAATATGAACCCATAACATCTAATACTGCCCCTATGTGAGAAGAGGCTGCAGCTGGTGTTCCTCAGTCTGCTATCGGATATCTGAACAAAACATGCTGCTAAAGTACAGTTTGATATCTACTTTTTAAATAATTTCAACACAGCCTCAGTTCTTCAGTCTTAATTTGATTAAAACAGATTTATGTGTCACAAACAAATAAATGGTCTATTGTGCTGTTGACAATGACAATAACAACAGTATTACTTCTAGACAAACAAGCCACTGACTATTGTTAGTTAGATCTCTAATTTCTAGTCATTTGTCACTGAGTATTGACATAAGCTATTATAAATGATCAGCCTTCACTTATCTAATGGAAAACTGACACAAGCCTGATACAGTCCTAAAAAAACATATGATTTAAACATGAATTTTATGCTTCGGTGAATTTAAATAAATAACCAAACAAAACATATTGAAGAGACAGACCTGTGCCTCCACTGAATCTGTATAACACTCCCCCACACCACAATGAAGGCTGTTGAAAAAAATGGTCAGTGGCAGAACTTTCAGTTATTGCAGATTCAGTTTTTACTCCCATTGTTATTGTATGGAGCTCTAACACCCCCTGCTAGCAACAGAATGCTTTACATTATCCCTGGATGTACTATTACCAGGGGTTATGGGCAAACAAAAACATAAAGAAGAAAAACAGAAAACAAACAAGGGGGTTCAGCAGCTCAGTCGGTTATACAGCTTGAACATACTGAGCCTTTGTGGCTGCAGTGTCTGGGCTACCCAATGTCAGGTCCTGCCTCAGCATCTGTATTTCATTTAGGTTAAACCACAAATTTATTCCTTCTTGGCTATTGGTAGATCTGGTGGGAGTTTTGGGTAGTTGTCATAGTAAAAGACCAATTTACTTGTCATGGAAACAGGAACTGGACTGCATCCCAAAATGAACATCAGAGCCAAATCCTGTCTCCATGGCACTCTTGAATTTATTTTATGTCTGATGCACTAGAAGGTGGATTATCAGTGCACAGGTATTCGCTGTGGGACAAAGGGTCCATCCTCTGGGTGGAGAAGCTCCATACTCAAAGTGTAGAACACAGACCAGGAAGCAAGATCAGTTTTAAAATGGTTTGCCCCAACTTGAATAGACTGAGCGAAGAGGAAACAGGGATCTGACTTGAGGTCTGTTGAGGATTTAGGGTTTGTTTGGCTGAGTGGGGGGAGGTTGGAAACATGGGTAGGCTCTGGTGTTGAATGGAGGGGCGGAGCAGGGAAGCAGTCCTGGAGCTGGGCAGGTGATTCTGTGTTGGTGATGAGGCAGCAATAAAGGTTAGCAGCGCTGGCTGGATGCAGTCGACAGGCAGGGCAGGCTGAGTGGTGAACCTGTACTAGCATGTGCTAGCATGTTAACACGTTTTATGTAGAAAATCTGCACATTAAATTCATGGTGGCTGTGAGGGTCAAAACACAGCAAAATTTCACAAAACACAACCGCATTTCACAAAATACAACATTTCAAAAATCATGTTAAAAAATGATCAAAAAACATATATAGTAAATCATTTCCCTCAACTGGGTGTACTTTGCTGACGACATACACAAGCAAACTATAGACTCGGATTCTATCCAGTCACACAGGAAGTGTTGTCCCACCCTTTCCATCTGAAATGTTGTGTTTTCTGAAATGTCTTTCCTGAAATGACTTTTAACCCTCAGGGCCACCATACTATGTTTTTTACACAAATGGTGCTCTGTATAAATGTGACAAACATAAGACAAATACAGTTATGTGATGCACAGCATATAATGAATTCCTTGCCAAATCCAGATTAAATTGTACCAAAAGTATATGCAGTGGTTTTTGATACTGTGCCAAGGGGTGTGCAGCATCCTCTTAAAGGTTCAGTAATCAAGGGTTTAATGATCAATACATTTACAGTTTTTCACAATAGTTTTCACACTTACCATGTCCAGAAATTTATAACTGATAGTGAGATATTAAAAAGAAAGAAAGAAAGAAATTGAAACAACCTGCCATTTATTATTATGACATTATGTATGACATTATGTATATCAGTTTAATATAAGAAGGAAAAATGGACAATCAATTACATTTCAGGAAAAATATATTATATGTGTTTTAAAGGTATAAATATTTCTTACTTTTTCTTAATCTTTTTCTTTCTCTCGTAACTTTGAGTATGTAGCCTTGGCATCACTGTTTTTTTGTGTGCAATGCGCAATGCCGGGAGCGGGCCGCGCGCGGCCGCTGACGCCACACAGCCACACAGCGTAGTGACGCTGCAGTTCCCAGCATTCAGTGGGGCATCATGGCGGACAGCAGAGAGAAAGCGCTACAGGACTACAGGAAAAAATTGCTCGAACATAAAGAAGTAGACGGGCGGTTAAAAGAGTGTAAGACACAAGTTAACTTCGGCGTTTGTAATGTGGCTGAAATACATCTTGTTTGCTTTTATGAGATCCATGTTACTGGGTAACCAGCATCAGCTAGCTGGACAGGTAGCTAGTGCTTTGTCATGCAGTTAGCATCTTCGTAGAAATGAATGGACGTGAAGCGGTTAGCGCTAGCATTGCTAACTTAGCTTACATAGAAGCAAACAGTAGTGCAGTACCAAATTATAAGCGGGTTAATTACTTTTTTTCGGTTTTGTCGGTCACGTAACGATAGCCTGTGTAGCCATTACTTCAATATAAACACTGTACTTATGTCGTTAAGGCAATCGAGAGCTTTAGGCTTAGCTAACTTTGGACATCTAACGTTAACTCAGACACTGTTTGTTTGACAGTGTGAGTCAAAGAGTTGGCTGTGGTTCTGTGCTTAATGGTGTGTTTGTTTTCCAGTGAGAGAGCAGCTGAGAGAACAAACCAAACAGTACGAGAAATCAGAAAACGACCTGAAGGCTCTGCAGAGTGTCGGACAGGTAAAGGATTATCTGTCTTTTCATCTCAATTTTGTGGACCGAACGTCTGGGTGAATCGGAGTGGTTATAACACGACACTCAGGTCTAATTGAGTATATCAGCAATATTAGACGCGGTCAGCAGAAGAGCGCTGGCTATTTCTGAAAACTCACTATAGGGCTAACATTGTTACAGAAATTCCATGAACCTGGAAGTTTTCTAAAGCTACAATTAGTACGTTTTTTGAGTCCACAAAAACACAACACAAACAAAAAGTGTACCTGGCTATGCTGTTTAAGATCCTGTTGTCGTATCATTCTCTTTCCTAGCACAGTCGTTAGAAGAGAGACTTAAGTTGGCTGTAAAACATTTCTGACTATGGCGAAAAATGTTTACTTGATAATACAGTCAACTCAGAGTCTGTACTTCTCATACATGGTGGATGTTGCTGCCATTATTATGCAAAGTGTCTTCAGTGGGTGTAGACAGTGGAGGGACGTCTCTACACAAACACAAGGAAGAGGGTCACTGGCTGATTTCTTATTTATTGATCACATCTGTGCCTTGCTCCCTACAGATTGTTGGAGAAGTGCTCAAGCAGCTAACTGAGGAGAAATGTAAGTTCTCTGGTAGATGTATCTCACATTTACATGTGTCAAGGCACAGGTTGCACCAGTTAAATGATTTTACATCTAGTGGATTTATTTGTCTGTGCCATCCCTGCTCCAGTCGTCTTCTCCTGTTAATGGTTATATACTGAGCTCTGGTGGTTTCAGATATGTGACACTAATGTGTTTTTTTTTTTGTGTGTGTATAATTCCAGTTATTGTCAAGGCCACTAATGGCCCCCGATATGTGGTTGGATGCCGCAGACAGGTAGGTGTTGAACCAACATTACAAATTAGATACGTTTAAAAAAGAGTCTGGGTGTGTGGAGTTAGAAAGAAGTGAGTTTATCACACCTCTGTAGCCCCAGTATGCTGCAAGCTTCAGACTCTAGGATACATTAGCAGCTACCAGCCCCACACACCCCAATCTCTGACTGAACGAATACGGGTGCCACATTTTGATAGGAATGCATGGAATAAAAAGGAAGAATATTCTGGTTTTGCTGCACTGATTTTGAGCATTTTTTAAACTGTCAATCAAACATCCCAAGTTCCAGTTTTGTCAACACAAAGTAAATTCTGACCTGTGCATTTAGAATGTGAACTCTAATCTGTAATATTTTTCATTTCAGTTGGACAAGTCACAGCTGAAGCCTGGCACCAGAGTGGCTTTGGACATGACCACGCTCACTATAATGAGGTAGGCTGAATACAGTCCTCACTTTAAATTGGGGTAATGGTATCACAAGCCAATAAGGATCTAACAGTACATTTGTTTTCTTGTTAAATCTGTGGCATTTTCTTGTGTGACATGGTGCTACTGTTCTTTTTCCCTGAAGAATTCTTTAGTAAATAACAGGGTCTTTATATTGTTTGATGTTAGTAATATGGAGATGGCTCACGTCAAACACCTCAGGAAAGTTGGAGTAAGAGTCTTATCTTTGTGTAGGTTACCCATTGAGCATTTGCAAATGTTTTTATGCCTTCCATTAAGAATTACAGCCTGTGAACATCTTTTCAGTGCATACATGTGAGTCCATAAATGTTGCACTAAACTGAATTTTTGTACACTCTCACTTGTCAGGCTTTAACTGTGCCACATTGGTGGAGGTGCATAGTGGTTTGATAAAGTGCAAACCAAATAGACAGCTAGTGATGGGTATGTGCTCAGCATGTACTTCCTGTTCCATAAAAGGTACCTGCCCAGAGAGGTGGATCCTCTGGTGTACAACATGTCCCATGAGGACCCTGGCAGTGTCTCCTACTCTGAGATTGGAGGCTTGTCTGAACAGATCCGTGAGCTGAGAGAGGTACAACAAAGCTTTCAACAACAATCTGCAATTAAGTCACGCAAGCCAGACCCTTCTTTTTTCCCTTCTTTTTCGTTAGAAAGAATCAAGATGAGATGATAAATGTTGCTTATTTCTTCTGTCCAAATAATGTTGTTTTTTTGTGGCAGGTGATTGAGCTGCCTCTGACCAACCCTGAGCTCTTCCAGAGAGTGGGGATCATCCCCCCTAAAGGCTGCCTGCTCTATGGGCCTCCAGGTTAGTAGTTCACCGAAAACACACCCTTTGTTACCAATTACATCCATGACTTATCACATTTGGGTGAGAGTGCAATAAACATATCAAAGCAGGTATTTGTTTCTGAGACACTGACATATTTGTGAATCTGATCAATTTGTGTAAGCTTATTTTTATGAATTTAATGATGCAAATATAATCCCATCAGTGTAGTGTAGTATGGTAATTGTTAATCAGTTTTGGGCCTATTTATCTGGTATTTATGAGAGATTTCCTTCTGCATCAGGCACAGGGAAGACTCTCCTTGCTAGAGCAGTGGCCAGTCAGCTGGACTGTAACTTCCTCAAGGTGCGTATCAGTATCACAGTCAGGGTGTACCGCCACATTGCAGTGCACTCAGCCAGCTGATGGTGTATGTGTGTATGCTGCAGGTGGTGTCTAGCTCCATTGTGGACAAGTACATTGGTGAAAGTGCCAGACTGATCAGAGAGATGTTCAACTATGCCAGGGACCACCAGCCGTGCATCATCTTTATGGATGAGATCGATGCCATTGGTGAGTGATCCTGAGAATCTGGATTGTACTTGAATTAGGACCTGCCACTCTGTGTGCTCTGAACCTTAAATACATGTCCTCGTGTTTGTGTGTTGCTCCCTGTAGGCGGCCGTCGTTTCTCTGAGGGAACCTCTGCTGACAGAGAGATCCAAAGGACTCTGATGGAGGTAACATAGTCACTGTAATGTCCTCAGGCTCTCAAGATCAAAACACACGTGATGTACAACACATATCAACAGCCACCACTTTTACTTTCTGTGTAAACCCCGCAAACCCTGCAGTCTATCTGCAGTGTGAAAGCAGCATGTTTGACTCATTCAGTAAACTGAACTTCATTACTGCAGAGCAGAACCAGTGTGTTGTGCTTAAAAGTTTTTTGACTGTTACTGTAGTCAAAAGTACAGCTATTATAGTCAGCACAGTGAGGATGATTAACAGTGGTGATTGGTTTACTTGTTTATTGTGGTGTGTGTGTGTGTCCTTAGCTGCTGAACCAGATGGATGGCTTTGATACACTTCACAGAGTCAAGATGATCATGGCCACCAACAGACCTGACACTTTGGACCCCGCCCTTCTGCGGCCCGGCAGATTGGACCGTAAAATTCGTAAGATCTCCTCCTGTTCCTGTTGATCATTTGTTTGTCAGCTCTGTATGACCACACACAGCAAAACTAATCATCTTGTGTTCTTCAGACATCGAACTGCCCAATGAACAGGCTCGTCTGGACATCCTCAAGATCCACTCTAGTCCCATCACCAAGCACGGAGAAATTGGTTAGTGAGCAGAACTGATTTCACCTCCTCTCCACACCATCTTGCTTTGCTGCCCCTCAGCATGCAGTGTTCGGCCTGCTCACTGCAGCTGACCTCTGTCACTAATTCTCTGCCCTACATGTTCAGAAGCTCATGACACAGATTTTATATTAAAGCCACTTTTAAATCTATAGCCTGATTCTGGCATTGCACTCATAGAGAAGACTCGTGTAAACTCACCACCTGAAAGCAGACAAGCAGCTTGATTGCAAAGGTCCCTTCCAAATTACTCAAATTTCCTCATATTAATAAAATACAGTTATTGCATTCATTTCAAACATTTTACACAAAAGATTGTTTTCTCTTCTGTGCTATTTTGTGCTCCATTTTTTTAGAGAGTGAATTACTATTGTTCCTCAGAGCTGAAACAATTAGGTGATCAGTCATTTGGCAGAAAATGTATCTGCAACAACTTGATTTTTGATTCATTGTTTCATTTGAAGATGTAACATTTAACTTTCAGAAATTATTGGGGACATTGATAATATAAATGTGTTCTTGGATATTTCACAGAGTAAACAAGTTATTGATTAATTGAAAAAAACATTACATAAATTATGAAATGAAGCACAAATGTTTGATTTTCTTGCACAAATGTGCACAATGTTCAAACGAATGAGACAGTTGGGTGTTAGGGGGTGCTGACATAATAGGCCCATGCTAAAAGTTGTAATATTTAATTTAACAAAAATGGGCTCAAACTTTTATATTTAGCGTGCACAGATTGTGAAAGTGTTTTAGTCCTGATCATGCGAGGTGCCAACATCAAAGACATACAATGTTTGCGCAAGGTTCAGTAGGCCTCCTTTGTTTCAGCTTCAGTCAGCTGCAGCGTAGAAAGCACAAGTTGTGGTTATGTTCAGTGAAATTTCAGCAGCAGTGCTCGTAATTCATATGTGTGGTGAATATATAGAGGGGAAACAGTGGTTAGACAGCATTCTGTAAACACAAAGATAATCATGCTATAAATTTCCTATGGTTGTTTTCAGATTTTGAAGCCATTGTGAAGCTGTCAGATGGCTTCAACGGAGCTGATCTGAGAAACGTGTGCACAGAAGCAGGTGAAACTGTCTTTCAGTATGATCATTAGTTGCATTTACTCTGTGTAAATACTGTGATTACTCTAATTACTGTGTGTGCATATCCATTCACAGTTGTGTTCATGTGGACTTGTGTTTGCAGGTCTGTTTGCCATCCGCTCTGACCGTGAGTATGTCACACAGGAAGACTTCATGAAAGCCGTGCGGAAGGTGGCTGATTCAAAGAAGCTGGAGTCCAAGCTGGACTACAAGCCTGTATAAACCCTCGTCCTTTTCTCTACCTGATGTTTTTCATTGGATTTGCTGTGTTATATGCCTCAAGGCCAGAAACAATTTAAGTTTGTGGGAAGCAACATTAGCAGCAGTATATTGTCCCAACAGTTGCCAACAAATTGACTGTCACCCAGTAACTTCTGTTTCCACTTGTTAGTCTGACTCTGGCATCCCACAAAACACTTGTATAAAATAACTTCATGTACTGAAATATACCGATGTTGTAAATTCTGTGTGTTATTGTTTCTTATTTCATTCTTTTCTCAAATTGCCTTCCAGCTGAGTGTGGAGGACAGCCACCATTGCCCAGAACTGATTAACACATAGCATTTTGAGTGTGAAAGTTTATTCCTGATCCCAGAATAGTAATTTAACTAAATGTATTTTTTACTTAAGGCGCGTTTGCTACCTTTTTTAGGCCTTTCAACAGCTTACCGCTCCATCTTCTGATAAACCCTGTGGAAAGTTCTTGAAAAAGTAGATATATGATAATATAATAATATAATATATATAAACTTTGTTTTTAAGTTTTTGTCATAATCACAGTAATCCAGCAATAGTTGTCTGTACATCCTTGGATACATAGCAAACAGGAGCAGATCAGAGCATGTAAGATGCAGATGCAAGTAAGTACAGGCTAAAAACAGGAACAGTAGCTGCCTACAGGGTCTGGTTCTGGTGGCTTTAATGTTTCTGCTGTCATGTTGGTTCCTAAACCGGCCTATATGTTGGTGTTAGCATGTTTCTATCCCTCAGATCAGCAGAAACGTACACTGCACTGGTAGTAGGAGGCTGATTGGAGAGTATGTTTTCAGGGCCTTTAAAATGCTCTCATGTTTATGTTTGAATCAGCTGAGACACTACTACACAAATCCTGCAACCATAGTCTTTTATCCTTCAGTCAGCCATTTGAAAATATTTCCATTGGTTCACTCAGGATGTCTGTTCATATTTCAGCCTGGGGTCATACAGTTACATCTTATGGACTGGAAACAGCTGTGTTGTGTTTATAGGCTGCATGTCTTAGCCTGGTAACGGCTGGGAGCAAACACTGATGACATAGCTGGTCTCAGAGCCTCTGCATTATAATCAAAGGGGTTTTTTTCTCAAGGGAACTTTAAAGTGCTCTGAATTTGTTTATGTTTGGATTAAGTACCCACACCAAATGTTTATCCATCTGGCCAGTGACCAGTGCTATGAGACTGATCAGCATCACATTTAGAAAATGAAGACTTATAGACAAATATTCAATATGTCTATGAGCTTCTGAAGACCCACATGCACCAGCTCTGGTGTCATGGTGCGTACACGAGTGTACACCCAGTGTCACCCTCTGCTGGATGTCCAGGCTCACAGCTGCTGATGTTTCCTTATCCATTAAAGGTATAATATGTAACTTTTCTGCCTTAAAACATCTATAAATGGGTTGACCTGTTATGTATTTTGATTTTCAGTTGTGTGCTTATGTCACCAACAATTCTCTTTTGGTAAACTTGGTAATAGAAATCTGTAATTTTTTTCAAGGTAATTGTTTTATTTTGTTGCCTGTCAGTAGTGTTATATCCCCTTTGTGCATGCGTCAGCATTGTGGTTCTCTGTGAGAAATGTCCAAATTGACTTTTTACCCAGTTTTAAGCCATATTTACAATATCTTTTTCATATCTTCATAGTTTTTAACTACATATTTTAGCTAGGTGAAGGATTATATTCATCAGACACATGGATCTTAAGTTATCAAAGAAACAAGCTGAGCAAATGTTAGCAGCAGCTCGGCCCACAGCCCCTCCAAGACTGTGTCCTGTGACTGTTGAACAGCATTAGAAAAACAAAATTACATATTGAGTGTTTAAAACAGGGACACATGCATGACACATGGATCCTCAGTCCTTTAATTGTTCCTCACAGCTCAGAGTTTACGGTCATCTTCATTTACACCGAGTCAAATTAAAGATTAGTAGTGGGCTGTAGTTAATAAATACTTCACTGGTTCTGTAAAAGAGGTCTGAGCATTATTCTAAAAAGCAAAAAAATACATTTACAGAGTGGAGTATACATAAATATTATAATACATGGAAATATCACAAAATCTCTGTTATCTACATCCTTTACAATCAAAAACAACCATGATTTGAAACTTCAGCTGTGTTTTATCATGGGACTAAAGAGTGAAAATCATGCAGCTTTCTGTTTGTGTGTGGATTTGATGGTCTAGTTCATGTACCAATCTACTAAAACCATCAGTAATATCACTTATATTTTATGTTATGCATATATTTCAAGCTTCCACCTGTACAGGTAAGCAGGACTGTAAGCACAGATAGAACCATTATATGAAATAGTGCATGTGTTTCTATAAATGTAACTGTTTGTGGCTGTCCTGTAGCAGAGCTGTAACCACAGAAACCAATATGTTACAGCTGGGAGGTATGTTGAGAGCTAATGTTGAAATAAAACTTTCTGAGATAAAGTCTAAATGAAGCAGGCAGATACTACATCTTTATATTTCAGGTGAATGTTTCTATCCATGAAAAGCATTACAAGCTCAAGACTTGGAGTCAGGGAGTTGCAGGGCTTATTTAGCAGTGATGACTGCTTTGCTGCACATTATCTATTAAATGACAAGCACTGGCTCAGTGTGGAGTCACTGTTCCGCAGCTGCTCCTTGGGTCAGGGCGAAGGACTCTAGGATGAAGGCCCTGCAGATGGGGCAGTGCTGGAAGTGTGACACACAGCTGTCACACACACAGGCATGTCTGCAGGGCAGCAGCACCCTGTTCACTGCTGCATTCTGACAGACCACACACTCTCTGTCTGTCCCCTCCGACCAGCGCTTGTCGTCGTTGCCCCTCCTCCTCCTCCTCCTCCTCCTCCTCCTCCTCCTCCTCCTCCTCCTCCTCCAGCACTGGCCTCTGCTCCATACTGTGGGCCTCCTCGGTGGCTTCACTGGGAGTGGTACTCTGGTGCTCTGAGACAGGAGGCCCAGACACCCCCCCACTGTCGGCTGACATGAAGAGAGGCTGCACAAGACAGGAGACATGGCTTTCTCACAGTGGATACTTGGATTGTCATAAACAAGAAAACCTGATGCTACTGATGGCTCTGCTCCATTTGTGCCATTAAGCCACAGCAGAGAGCCAGACCTGCAGCCATTTCAAATACGTTTTCACATCACATCAGTAATTTTTAAATAGAAAGACAACTGTGAATACTGACCTCCATCTGGAATCTCTTCACAGCCAGGTTGTACAGGAAAAACAATCAAGACAGCCAATAAAGTGCTTAATGTAATATGGGGTTGTGATTATTGTTTGTGAACCTGTCCTTGTGCTGTCCTATCCTAGTGCTGTGTAGAATACTTAAGAGCCACAACCCATGACTCCTGAGTTGCCCCACTCTGTGCTGGTTCTCTAAGAGCTGCTTTTGCATTGTCATAGTTACCTTGCTAAATACCACTCTCTCTTCCAGCTAGGCATTGATTTTATACAACGTATGGAGCACCTGACAGTGTGAGTTTGAGAGAAAAGCAGGAGCAACCTGCTTGAACCAAAATGTGGCATACCTTTAGCTCGTACATATTCCCCTGTGAGGTGAGAAGGTACTGAAAGACAAGCCGTGCAGAGAGGCCGTATTTGTCATCAGGAACATGGATAACTGTCACACTGGCCACCTGAAAGAGGAAAGACAACATAATGAGTTCTTTTAATGTAGTATTTTTCAATTGCTTCTCTCCTTGCTGTGCTAAGGGATCTTAAAGTGTAAAGAGTATTTCAGGCTGAAGAAGGACTGATGTTGTGGACCCAAGAAGTCCACAGACAGTGTGTGTGATGGGACTGAACAAAGACTCTTGACTGGCTTTGATCTGTAGTTTCGGTCTTTGTGCTAAGTGGCAATACAGAAATGAAACTGAGAAACAGATGTGAGTCTGGTCCTCTGAACACTGACTCCAAAGATAATATTTTGATCCTAGTCGCATCTTCGTCAAGTCGAAATGCTGATAAAATGACAAAGATCTGACTGTGATCAAAACACTCTTTAAAAAAAAAAAAAGTGCATACAATCACACTTCAAACAGCAAACCAGCACACTTTCTAGCATGTCTAAATGTGAGATGGACTCACAATGTTGTATGTGTCTCTGGCTTCTGGCTCTGCCAGCGTCAGAACAGCCACAAGAGGGTAGCGCTCTCTAGGCAATGGTCCAAAGTCTGTGATGCCCCGGTCAGCAGGAATCTGTGTGTGGCGTTCCTCCCTGTCGTCACTACCGATACTGGGAGGGTGGGGTCAAAGAGGCTAACCAAGGGACATGTGTGTGTGGGTGTATCAGTCAAACAAATAAAAGTCTCAGCCATCATGAATGTATTATGTAGCTATGATAAAATGACAGCACGGGCTGTTTTGACTGTTTGATGTTTTTTCAGTAGTGCTATGTCAAAATTGCAAAGAGAAAAGCCACCTTAAAACACTTCAACACTGTTACACTCTCACAGATTGGAGACCAGGAGAACAGGTGACATTATTCCAATCAAATAACCTGGTATCTTGTGAGTCTTTCTTAGGACTGTAAAGGATACTGGAAGCTCTGGCAGTGGTGGTAGCGGAGGTGCAGGGCCTCCTGGAAATGTTGGGGGGTGCTGAGCCTCGGGCCGTGCTGGTGAACCTGCAGTGCTCCCTGCAGGGCACTGACCTCACACCCCCAGAAACAGCTCAGGACACAAGGCTCCAGACAGCAAGCCCTCACTGACACACCATCTACAATAAAGTGTTTACACAAAAGATAATGTCACCACTCATAGCATTAGTAACGTATATGTGTACATCTGGAAGCAGGATTCATAACCCTCCATATTTATAGTAGTTGACACGTCACACAAATGCTTCCAACTCCACAGCACACCCACAACAGAAATGATAACTGTATTTTGTACCCAGAAATGATTAGCTAAGCAGTACTTACTGTCGCTTTACACTGTACTGTTTCAGATACAAACATCCACACATAGAAGCTGTATAGCATAACCAATCTTTTACACCTATAATTGTTGGATGGCATGAGCAGTTCACATCCCCAGACACATTAAACCCAGGTTAGGCTAACTCTACCCTTTGCAGTTACTGTACTGGACTACTGATGATGACTGTTCTCACCAGTGACAGATGCCACCCCAGAGCCCATCTCCAGGGCAAAGGGATTGGTCACCTGAACCATTTGCTTCTCAGGGGTTGGTAGGATGGACTCTGTCTCATCAGAGCTGCGGAGAATCACTGGGACGTCAAAGCCAAACCTGCAGGACGGGGCCAGAGTGAGCAAAGTGCAAAAGACTACAAAGTGAATATGTTCTGCATCACAGTTTGCTTCTAACAGACATGTGTTGTAATCTTTTGTATGTCAGACCCACTGACTTTACTGAGTGGTGATTAGTGGCTGATTAGAAAACTGTTCTTCAGATCAAACTACTACTCTGTTGATTCTGTCCACACTGAACCCTTTCCATTCTGAACCCTCTGTGATGTTTCCTCTTGCACCACATTCCAGTCAACATGTCAACTTTACATGTGATGTTTCATAATCTAGTCTTACTTTAATCTTGTCAATAGAACTGATGCCTAAAATAAAGGCAAGGATCCATCACGTTAGATCACATCCTGAGCACTTGAACACTTACTGTGCCACAGTGTCTCTGCCATACTTGTGTGCAGTGATCACCCCTGTTGTCCAGAGAAATCACATCTACACTTGTTTACCATCAAATTGTCAAAATTTAGTAATTAACGAGAGAATAATAAAATCAAATGCCTCAAATTTGGTGGTAATTAAAATATATTGAAATATAGCCTGTTCATAATTCAGCTCATAAATCCTGATACATTTCTCTCCCTTACATGACAGAACATTGGCTGCTATTGCTATCAGTGATCCGAGCCTTGGCATCACTCAGTGCTGGATCCCCTACTGATCAACGACTGCATTAATTTATCAAGCAGTTATTTCTCCCGCACAAAAAACAATAAGGGAAGGGAAAAGTGTGTGTGATCAGCAAAATGTGACAGTGCTGGATTCCCGTGTCATTCTGATAAAAAGATGAAGAAAAGCAGTCTCACTCGCTGTTTAATACAAGTAAACAAAGCGTCAAGCTGCTGCTGCTTCCAAGACTGTGGCTAAGCTAACTTGGCTAAATAACACTTACCAGCCGAGCACCATGGCAGCGGTAACAACAAAACATAACGAAACCACACTAATGTAAAACAGTGGGGAATACTCATAAAGGGTCACCAGGAAAACAGCTGCCATTTCACATTATTTGTGTCCGAGAGTAAGCTAGTTTATTAAAAAAAAATAAATCATCTGGTGAGCTCTTTTCATGACGTCCATGACAGATGACTCCTGAGCTGAAACTACGGTGGCTCAAAAGGTATAAAGTACACACATAGTGTACGCAATAAAAACTGGGTTGTTTTATACATTTAAAATTTTATTTCATTGGCAAAGTAACTCGCGAGTCGCTTCAAAAATTTTTTGAATATTGTACTGAGTGAATTTAGCCACAATCCACGGTAACCGTATTTGGGCTACGAACCCGATCCATGAAGCAAGTGCGGCGGACACAGCCCGGCCAAATCCACCGTACGGCGAACTTCAAAGTAAAAGCCATCCTGTGTAAATAAGATTGAAAGAGAGGTCAAACCAGCTATATACACCGTAAACACTGCGTGGGTAGTTGTATTCCTATTCAATATATTTTCCTCTTATAGGCGTGCTTTTCATTGTCTTGTTATAATTTTATAATCCACTTGTTCTTGCTTGTTTAAGTGGAGTTTATTGTGAATGTTTGAACAGGAAATTTACTTGACGGTATGGAACAACTGAGATTACACCCTAGCTAGTACCGTTCACCATCCCAGCAGTTATCACGAAAACCGGGACGGGAACGGCAGTGCGTCCTGTACTGGGACTCAACTGCAGCTTTATGTGTCGTTTAAACAGTCCCGACTAGTGTTTTTTTATTTTTATTTTTTAAATCTGTAGCTATAATGTTAAGGAATATAGTTGGGGTTAGAACAGTTTGGCATACAGATGTTAGCAGCGGTGGAGCAAGAACCCGTTAATCCGATGTAACAGTCTGACGGTGGGGCCATCGCTGTGTGTTCCATGTACTGCGGCCGGACTGTGAGCAACATGACGGAGAAAGCGACTGTCCGCCAGCAGAGCTCGGAGAATAACTCTGTCAGTAGCAGTGAGTGGGACATGGCAAACGATGTGTTTGTGTCCGGCTACGACGACAATCCGCTGGTAGACAGTGCTGCTGCTGCTGCGGACAGGGACTCAGCGCAGCCCGGCTTGGACAGACACCTGCCGCTGCTATCCCAGGATGGTATGATGCTGGGCCTGGCTGGGGAGGAATACTCGGGCTCATCGTATCTGGACATCGACCCGAACTACACTGAAAGTGATGGGAACGTCACAACCAAGAAGCGCATACGGTCCAATAGCTCCAGGCACCGCGGTGACATCGTTACAGAGCTGGGACCGGAGGAGGTCCGGTGGTTTTACAAAGAGGACAAGCGGACGTGGAAGCCATTCGTCGGACACGACTCTTTAAAAATCGAGATCGTCTATCGGAGATTCTGCGAGCAGAACCCTGACAAGGTCAAACACCCCGTCGAGCCCGCCGAGGCCGAGGGAAAGGAGGCAACCCGGTCCGACGAGATCCAGCCGGAAAGCGGGGCCGTGGACAGTGGAAGTGTCCGGGCGGAGCCGGCAGTGCAACGGGGCGGAGGGCAGCGGCACTCGATGTCAGATGAGATGAAGGATCCGGACGACATCAGCATCATTGTGGAGGCAGTGTGTGTCAGAGGGGGGCTCTATGAAGTGGACATCAGAGAGAAGGAATGCTACCCTGTTTACTGGAACCGTGAGCATGCCAATGATTTCTGTCTATAATGAAAAGGCTGTTATCGTTATTAACTCAATGTTATCAGAACTGTTAGCACAGCCACTATACCACCAGCCTGCTGCTGCTAATACCAACAGCATCACTCTGTGCTACGCTGTTAGAGCCAGCCTCCTGTACTGAATAGACCTGCAACAGTCACTGTAACATCAGGCTTTACTACTTCCACCAGCCTCTCTACCATTACTGCTGTTAGGACCTTTACCAGTAATAGCAAGTACTATAAAAACACTGCAAGCCCCACTGTTCCAACCACTAGATAGCAGATGCTACACAGTCATTATTATATATATATACACATGCAGTATACACTTGGTCACACTGACACATACACCTTGCATTCATTCGCCTCAGCAGCAGCTTCTACTCTTCAGTACTGAAATTACACACTTAGTCACTTCATTAGTTACTTAATTAATTGTCTCATAACAAGAAGATACAGAAGCTCTATAGCTACTGTGATATCAGGCAGAGGAAAAGCAGCAGATCTGAGACACTGCAGAATCTGCAGCCAGACAATGTTTTACATTTTTGCTTGGTAAATGATTTAAACAACTACCTGATGAATCATGTCAACATGAAGTAAAGGATGTAGAAATTTTATTCCAATATATCGCTGATGATGAACTTGTTAGTTCCCTCACTTGATCTATCTTGCTTAACAAACATGACCCAAACACCGATTATTAAAATGGTTGCCAATTAATTTTTGTTGATTGATCCATTAAGTGTTTCAGATCTAAATTAAACAGACAGGTCCTATGTACACATTTTATTTATTATTTCTTGGAACTATGGACATTTGTGTTTCTGGCACACACGAGCACACACACACACACACACACACACACACACACACACACACACAGGCAGTTTTCATGTCTGTGTTGTTATGAACCAAACTGCCTTGTCAAATAGTGTCAATACCATTTTCCACCTAAACCGTTACTGCCACTATTAATACAATTTAGCTACTAATAGTTCTGACAGTGACAGTAATCAGGACAGTGTAACACATAGGACAGTAGAGTACACATTTATGCTGCATTTTCTCTCAGTGCTTTACTGTTTTCATCCCCTTCTTCTTGATGTTCTGTCTTTGATATGATTTTCTATTTCCAAACTGACTTCAAATCAGTTGTTTACTTTATGCCTTCTGAGTATGGCCACACTTTCCATATTTGTCTCATTTCAAGTGTTCCCTGTACTTTGTAAGATAGTGAAGTAAATGAAGCAAGCCTCAGCTACACAGCCTGTCAGACAGTGTGGTAAACATCATATGGTGTCCCTCAGAGCAAGACCGTATTCCTGTGATGAGGGGTCAGTGGTTCATTGATGGAACATGGCTTCCCCTGGAAGAGGACGAAAGTGATCTCATTGAGCTGGAGCACCTCGCCCGTTTCCGGGGACAACAGATGAGGGACACCTACGAGATGGAGGCGGTGACCACCACAGTGGACAGCAAGGACGGTGAGAAATATAAGAGTGTGGAAGAAAGTGGACCCAGAGAGATGGAATGTGTGTGTGTGTGTGTGGAGAGGATAAAGGTTTGAGCAATGTTTTGAGGTGAGTGTGTCGAGTGAGAGTGAGTATAGAAGCTGCAGGTGCAAACAACACCTGTGTGTGTGTGTGTGTGTGTGTGTGTGTGTGTGTGTGTGTGTGTGGTGACTGTAACTGTGCCATTCAGAGCAAGGCTACAAAACAAGTCAGGTGATACTATTTTAGCTGACTCTGGCTGAACCAACAGGAAGCTCACCTGAGTGAGGAGGAGGCACTGAGTGTGTGTACAGGCTGTATCATGAAATGGAGTTTCAGACACACATACACACATTCTACACACTTCTCATGGGGAATTGTCAATTAATTATACTGACTGAAGTGTGTCACTTGCTCTTAATCACTGTGTGACTGTCTCCCAGCCATCCACAGTCTGAAGCTGAGCAGGAGTCATGTGGACTGGCACAGTGTGGATGAGGTGTACCTGTACAGTGATGCCACCACCTCCAAGATCGCACGCACTGTCACCCAGAAACTGGGCTTTTCTAAAGGTATATGCAAAAATGTTACAAGATGCTCACAAGAGAAGAGGTTTGTTTAGCCCGTAAGTTCCATGAGTAGCTCTACTGAATTTTACACATTGAACTACAGAAGAGAAACATAAGGTCTTGAGTCTCCAAAGCACGTAAACGGCATGTAAATTGTGCAGCTTTAAAGGCTCAGTTCACCCAAATTACCAAAAACAAAACAAACATAAAAATATAATTTGTGGGCACAAACAAAACCAGAACTATCTGACCACAGAAATACTGAAAGAACTATCGGACTGAAGAGATATTGCTACAGGGCAGGGAGAAAGACATTGTTTTGTCATTTGAGTGAACTGATCCCTAAATAAACCATGAACCAATTTACTAAAATGGGACAACAGTTTGTAGAGTACAGAGCTGACTCAGGTGTTATTCATTAAAATCTCAGGGAACTTGATGTCCATAGTGCACTCTCAAAATCATTACGCACCAAGTTCTAAAGGGTTGCTCCATATATTGTGACCTGCCTAAATGACCCATCTAATAATCTGGATCATATATGAAACATGTAACATGGTTTGTTTGGTGATGTAGAGGGGTTTCTGTTTCAAGTTTGTTGCTGGGAAAAACAGTCTGGCCACTGTGTTAGCACACAGCATGCTGTATAGTAACGTTCCCTCTTGTGTCCTCAGCCTCCAGCAGCGGGACACGTCTCCATCGGGGGTACGTGGAGGAGGCAGCACCTGAGGACACCCCACCTGAAACCACACACATCGTCTTTGTTGTGCATGGCATTGGACAGAAGATGGACCAAGGCCGCATCATCAGGAACACCAGCATGTGAGATATGGGGGGGATTTCCAGCGGGAGCACAGAAGACTGAATCGAATCAGAATAATTATTGAAGTAATTGTTTTGTCTCGGGGGATGCACAGGATGAGAGATGCTGCCAGAAAGATGGAGGAGAAGCACTTCTCTGATCGCACCACAGAGCACGTGGAGTTCCTTCCTGTGGAGTGGAGGTCTAAACTGGCTCTGGATGGAGGTATGCTACTCCTCAGCATATAAAGACCCACCTCTCCACCATTTAAAATAGCAGGATCAGAACCGGGAATTAATTAGGTAAAACCTGACACATGCAAGACCAGTTGCCCATTTGATTACATTGCAGCAGCTGTTTGCAGTGGCCAGGTTCTTGCTCAAAACTGCAACAATTCTAAAGATTTTTGTTCCTATCAATCATTTACACCCAAAAATGTCAAAAACGTGGGTAAATAAAGCTCAGGTTCAAAAATACCTGAGTTCTCCTTTAAGCTATTTTAAAAATATTATTTAGAGTTGTACTAGAGGAAAGGTCATGGGGTCATCAACATGAAAAAGGCTTATCCTCGTGTGGCTTGATCAGCAAATTGCATGATTAAACAGTACGATGTGTAGCTGACATTTTGGATTGTGGATAGACCAAACTGAAAAACCCAAAAACCCTGATTCATCTGCTGGAATGTGTGTGTGTGTGTGTGTGTGTGTGTGTGTGTGTGGGTGGGTGAGTAGACAAAGGATTATGAGTCCATGGCGGGACCCCACCCTTTCCTTACTAGTGTTTATTTTTTTTACTAACAAGCTAAGATCCTGGTGTGAAAGTGTAAATGTGTGCAGCACATGAGTAGAGAAAGAGAGAGAGAGCCTGAAACTACTGAGTTGTAACAAAGATTACAATGAGCACCCAGTCGGTCTCACACCAGACTAATGCACAACATAACATCACAATAAAAATCTTACTAAGGATTCAGCTTTAATATGCAATCATTTATCTATCTAACTTTGCCCAGACATCAGGCTGCGGCACTTGAGCGCAACCAGATGTGTGCTTGTCCGTCTTTTCACCTGAACAGTGTTGAACAGATCCAGCTGGAGGAGGTGTGTAGCCCTGTTTTTCCCATGTCATCAGCTGGGTTTGGCCCTGTATCTATGGCCCCGTCCAATGTGTGTGTGTGTCTCCTTGAATGTGTGTTGCTTGACAACAGCTGACTAGCAGATCCACAAGACTAGGTTGTCTTAGAGTAAAACTAGGGCCAGAGTCATAGTTTTTCATCATAACATGAAACAGTATTAAAAAAGAAGTCCTTTTCCCCTGGGAGTGTCTGACAGCTGTGTTGGATGTACTTGTTTGCCCTCCCTGCAGATACGGTGGACTCCATCACTCCAGACAAGGTGAGAGGTCTCAGAGACATGCTCAACAGCAGCGCCATGGACATCATGTACTACACCAGCCCTCTGTACAGAGACGAGGTGAGCCTGAGACTAAACTACACCACAGCTTTCCTGCTTCCTTTAAGAAACACACCCAGCCTGAGGTTCAGCCTCGCTCAGTCTCCTCGCAGCTGTGGTGCTGCGTTTTGTCAGTTTGGGAGCATTAGTCCCATGAGTCTGAATCAACTCACATCAGTCACAACTAAATCCTGGCTAAGCTGTTTTAATCCAACATAGCTGTATAGCACTGAATTATAGTCGACTGCCTGGCTGTGAAATAATAGATGAATAATTAAGACTCAAATCAAGCATCAACCATTTGAATCGTAATAACAAAGTTAAAAATAGCAACAGAGGCAAATACCCCACAAATGTGTATGTGTGAGTTGTTGTTGTGTGTCTTTGTGTGTGTGTAGATTACCAGGGGTTTGACTCTAGAGCTGAATCGTCTGTACTCACTCTTCTGCTCGCGGAATCCAGACTTTGAGAAACATGGGAAAGTGTCTATAGTGTCACACTCGCTGGGTTGCGTCATCACCTTCGACATCATGACAGGCTGGGATCCTGTGCGCTTTCATCATCAAGAAGCGCCAGACCCGGAGGAGACAAGGGTCCGCTGGCCAAGTGACGAGGAGCGCCATCTTCAGGAGCAGCTGAGACTCACACGCCTCAGGTACTGCTCCAGTTATTATTCTAGAACAGGTATGGAGTTCCGCATTTGTTTTAGCATAAAATGAAGTTTTCAGTGACTCTGCCAATCCTGGTAGATTCTTCTGTTGTATAAGCAGAGGTAATATTCTCTAGTTTTCTGTACCTGGGAAACTTGAAGATTGAGGTGGAGTTGTCTGTCAATAAAGTCCCTCTTACACTGGACAAAAAGGCCACCAACACCCACTAACATCTGGCTTTTGTCAGCACTTGGAAAGGGTACAATTGGGTTTCATTCTTGGGTCAAAAGACTCTGCAGTAGTTATAGGCATTTATCGGCTCACTGCATTTTCATAGAATTTGGTGCATTTTGTAGCACAGGAATTGCACCACTGCCCTGGATCACCAAGATTTCCAAATGGAGTTGGTTGCAAGGAGTTGCTGAGCAAATAAATGTACTTTTTGATAAATTAAATTAAACTGGATTTGAAGGCATATTAGTGCCTTGTATTGGAGTCATTTTAATCTCTGTTATGTCCATCATCCCATCAGGTTGAGGGACTTGGAGGATCAGTTCCAGGGTTTGCAGACCTCATCTTCTGTTGCAGTACCAGCGTTAAAATTCAAGGTAAAGTTGACAAGTTGGACTCTGCTGTATCTGTCATCAGTTGTTGCCAGCCATTCTCTGTTCAGCACACGTCCTAGATATGATTCCTGCTACTGCAAATAAATCTTCTGACTGAAACTATAAACCCTCTGTTTTATACTACTAACACTGTCCCTACAAGCATCACAATCACATAGGATGGAGACAGGCTGACATAGCAGTGGTTTTCCCATACTTGTGTATAAGAGAGTATCCACTGAATTATTACTGTTTAATACTTTCAAAGCATGAGGTAGCGATGCAGACCCTCCAGTGTGACTTTTCTACCGTCTAGTGATTGGTTTTAGTTGATTCAGTGGTCGTCACTTGAGTAAAGAGTGAGCTGAGATACATGAAAAGAGGGAAGCAGTAATGGACTTTAAATTAATGGTTGTTATAAGAAGATTTAGTTAGTGTGCATTTTCAACCTGTATGTATGTATTCAACCTGCTTGTTAAATACATATACACCTTGAGGTGGCCCAGCACAGCCACAGTCCTTTGTAAGTGGCCACTGAGGAGCTCTGTAGGTGGGGTTATAGTCTCACAGCCTTTCAGGGGTGAGTGTCTTTTGTTCTCCATGTTTTATCTACTGTGCTCTCTGTGTTGCAGGTAGAAAATTTCTTCTGCATGGGCTCTCCTCTGGCTGTTTTCTTGGCGTTGCGAGGGATCCGGCCTGGAAGCAACGGTGTGCAGGACCACATCCTGCCCACATCTATCTGCAAACGCCTCTTCAATATATTCCATCCCACTGACCCTGTGGTGAGTTACAGTGCCCACAGCTGACTGTGTCACTATCCTCCTCAGATCACAGTCATCATCCATTTTTCTGACTTTAATTAGTTTTACGGATGCGTTATGGCTTGTGACAACGAGAATCAAAACCTTTCATTGATGCTTTTATGATATTACATTACAAAATAATGAAAACTAAATGACATGTTGACAATTAAATTAAAGTGTTAAAAAAGAACATCTCTGAAAAGTAATATCATGTGAAACCCTCATCTTCTTAAGCATTTGTATTTATTTGTTTGTTTCAGGCATACAGATTGGAGCCTCTTATCTTAAAACACTACAGTAACATTGCACCTGTTCAAATCCACTGGTAAGTCATGTGGTTATATATGAGAATGCAGGTTATTCAAGAATTCTCTTGTGCGTTTCGTAAATCAGTAGATGCTGTGATGAAATGTGTTGTTTCACAGTTTCTACTCTCTTTTTATGTTCACCTGTGTTATTTGTGAAATGATTTTGCTTCTCTAAACAATTCACAATAAGAGAAATAGTATAACAAGCTGGTATGAAGTAGTTATCATGTTGCATTCTGTCTGTTATGATGTAACAGTGACTACAATATGCCCAGTTTAATGAAATCAGAGGTGAGGACTATGGTCCATGTATCAGTGACTTGTGGTTGATGTGGATCTGATGTACAGGTACAACACCACCAGCCCGACACCGTATGATCAGATCCGGCCCACACTGCTCAACCCAGGTATACCAAAGGAGACCACGTCAATCTCAGACTCGGAGAGCATCCCCAGCCCCTGCACCTCCCCGCCCCAGGCCCGACGGCACTACGGAGAGTCCATTACCAGCCTGGGCAAGGCCAGCATCATGGGTGAGCATGGGTTAGGCTGTGTGGGTGGAGGATGCAGTAGGATATGATAGAAGTAGTGGGTTTTGTTCTCATGGTTGAGAGCCACTGTGAGAAACAAGAAGCAGGAAAAGACTTACGATAGCTGTGAAAGCCAACTGAACATCAGCCCCTTCAGGCACAACAGCTACACATTCATGGCGTACCTGATCTGAGCTGAGAGAAATAGGAGCTGCCTCCCCTGCTGATATTGTAGCAAGGCAAGCAGTGGGCAGAAAGCCTGGTCTAAACAAATCAATAGAAGCAATTAGCTTCTGTCTCCTGGACTGACAACACAATGTCACTTTTCCTATATGCATCAGATGTAGAATGGAGACTGAAAGCACTATATAGGCCACTTGAAACTAATGAGAGATGTTTATATTATACAGTAGATGTGCAGCAGCTGTTGCCATAATATGTCCTTTTGTTAAGCTCCTACTCTACATATCAGACAAATGTAGAGACTGTAAAAAAAACCCACTTTCTTGATAATCCATCTTATTTCTGAGGATTGTTCTGTGTCACTTATTAGTTATGGGCTGGGTGGTTATCTCAGCATGCACTAGGCAAAAAGGAGGGTATCCTCTGGACAGATCATTCACAGCTACAGGCAGTTAAGACTTTACAGTTCCCCTAACTTGCAGGGAACCACTACAAACACACGGAGAACATGTAAACTACTCAGAACCTTCTTTTAACCTGCTGCTCCATCGATTATCTTGTATGTGAAACTGCCAGCACTGCCCCTGTCCAAAGGTAACATCCAGCCTACCTTTCTCTTACGTTGCTGCAATAATAAGCATATATAATATGCAATAATAAGTGTACTTCAGGGTGCATCAGTACACTGTGACGTCACTGGTAGGTGTGGTTACTGTATACTTGTAACCACCTCTGGTTGCTAGGTTTTGAAGCGTACTCTTTTTTTATAAAAGGGTGCTGGTTTGTGCTTGGGTTGGGGTTTCCACTTCATTTCAGTTTGAGTCACTCAGTGTAACTTGAATTGACAGCTCTGTGGCAAGTAAACTAATACCAGGTATACCAACAGCAGGTAAACAGCGCACGCTAGTCTACACATAGTTCAAATGGCTTATTATGGCTGAGTCCACACTTAAAAGTTGTGAAAAGACTAAATTAAAGTTTAGCATCTCCACCACCTGCAGCTATTTGATAATCAGCTGACATAGATTCAACCTTATACCTGCCTCCCAGTGTGCCACCTGCCCTGAGTTTCAGTGGGGTTTCCTGCTCTTGCTGTCACAGCCAAAGGCAGTGCAGCCTGAGCACACCTCAAACCACATCCAGCAGTGATGCTGGGTGTGGTCAGACGTCCAGCAGACACAGACTTTGAACCAGCAGAGGTCAGTGAAACACTGTCTTTCAGTCTACTGTTATTCTTTATGCCAGAGCTGGTGAACCAGCTTACCAGTGTTTCTCCAAGCTCGTCTGGTCCTTAGAGCTGTATGGAGCATAATAATGGAAATTTGGATTCAGTTCTGTCGGTGAATGAATTCAGATTGTTATAGATGATGTATGTACAATATATTTCACATGAATGAATTATGTGATGTGTTAATCTCACTGCTCCTCAGGTGCTGCGAGTCTGGGAAAGGGAATAGGAGGAATCCTGTTTTCCCGCTTCTCCCGTTCCAGTGGCCAGGTGGGCGGAGTGGAGGAGGAGCCGTCAGATTGTGAGGGTGGAGCCTCCGAAGTGGAAAACGTGGCGTCAGGAGAGGAAGGAGCAACAGTGGCAGACAGCGAAGAGAAGGACAAACAAATAGAGGAGGAGAGGAGGGAGGTGGAGCCTGCCATGTCCCAGTCCACCTCAGCTGTTATGGACAGCACGTCATGTAAGTACTGTGCTTCTGGTGAGAGAGTCAGGTTAACTTACCTGCTGTGGGGGGGTCAGAGGGTCAAAATCCATCATGCCTATAAAATCTTCACTGTTTCCTGAAGTCAGGTTTTTTCAGTTTCATTGTCACATTCTTTATTTTTAAGATCTCTCAAGATTTTGCTCCAATTCTAATGTCCCCCCTAAGCACTGGATCCTGACTTCCACGTCACCTGTGACATCACCATAAGCGCATAAAAACTACAGACTGTTTGGTAAATCATGCTACGAGGCATTTGTGTGGACTGATAGATACAGTAGTTTAAAGTTTAAAGTTGAAGGTGGCATAGTTGTTGATTTAGTTGTAGTTTAGTTTTATAGTGTAGATAAGAAAAACAAAACAGCCCCGATCCCTGAATTAAAAGTCACGTCACCCAGTTGAACTGACTGACTTACTGGTGACAATATGTGCAGCTGTGCCGCGACAGGACCACTCCACCTCACAGCTGGGTGTGGTCACAAGTTTAACCACCCAGACTGATGAGATTCAACAGACGAGTATGTAAGACCGGGCATTGGAACTGGGTCTCTGTCTTCATTTCTCCATTTTAAAACAATGGACTAAAGAGTGTTTCCAGAAATAACTATCATAGATTCTTATGGTCAAGTACTGAGTGACTCTTCTTTCTCAGGTAGATCCAAAAACTGAGCCTGCCAGCGGCAAAAACAAGAATATTAGTGGACATACTTTGACATGCTCAGTTTGCAGTTGCTGAGTACACCTTTCTTGCTCAATACTGCATCGATTGCAAAGATTTTTGTTGCTATCTATAATTTACACCCAAAAACATATGAATGTTATCCTTTAATGCTCGTGTATGTCCTTGTGCACACCAACCATTACTTATCTAAGTGGCAAACCCTCCATTATGGCATTTTAGAAAAATCCACAGACTTCACATGTTGACACTGACCACCAGAGCTCAGAGAAGAAAAATACCTTCCATGCTGGATTATAATCTGTCACTTTCTCTGTTTCAGCGGAATTGGAGAGACGCATCGACTTTGAGCTGCGGGAGGGCTTGGTGGAGAGCCGCTATTGGTCAGCGGTGACCTCACACACGGCCTATTGGTGCTCTTATGATGTGGCTCTTTTCCTTCTCACCTTCATGTACAGACCACAAGAACCGCCTGAATCTACAGAGGACAACCCAGACACCTCATAACATAAGTGCAAAACTGACACATGGAACCACCACAGCTGGGGTCAATTCACTTTCTATTCACACCTTCTGAAATCTAAACCGAAAGCCCAGTTCATGAAGCGGAATGGAAGAGACTTCACTCCTCATTCCTGAATGTCTTAAAATAATTACCTGCTCCATACAATATTTGATTTAAAGCAATATTTAAACCTAAATAATATATCATTTAACATGTTATGAAATCTTGATTTTTGAAATCTGAAATATTGGAAGATTTATTCCTATTTTAGAATATTTTTACATTTTGTTTGACCGAAAATGTAGGTGAATAACTGTTTTCTAATATTGCACGTTAACTTATTGTGAATGACACTCATCCAGATGAAAATGATTGATGACGCTTAATTATTTGTGCTATTTTTTGATTTGATTGGAAGAGGGCTTTAAAAATAGGACTTGAAGGTTTAAAATGAGCTAGTGGCCTTGAGGCTGCGATGTTCATTAAACCACACAACACTAAAGTGCTGCGCAAGATTATTTGTCTGCACTGTTTTGTCAGCATTTTTTAATTTCAAATTGTTGTATGTCATGCAGCCATGAATGGCAAATAATAAGCAAACTAAAATGACTGTTATAACCAACAGAATTGAAAATGAATTGACCCAACACAGACACAAGCACACACAAATCACTCACCTGTTTTACTCATGACATGTGACGTCCTCCCAGTTTACACACTGTAACCTCGATGTGACCTTTGGTCTGGAACTGAGTGGACTGAGCTCAGCCCTCAGTGAGGTGTTTACGCTCAAAGCCTATCCCCTGTTTCCTGGTCATCTCTCTACAACAACTGCTGTTTCCTGTGCAATGCTCCCTGCTGTGTTCAGCTGTGTCAAAGATCCCACTGAGGATGATGTTTGTCTCACCACAAACCTCTGTTCGTCTGCGACTGTGACTGTTTGTGCTGCTGAGACTGTAGCCATAGAGAAAACCCCAGTGCTTGTTCCAGGTCTAACCTCGTGCTTGTGAGAAATATGTTGAATAATTTCTCATAATATTATGCCTCACATGAGAAGACACAAACCACATGTGATCATGTTAGGTCATATTGTAAAGAAGGTTAAAGGGAATGCTATCCAACACAATGCACTACACAGACTTATTGAGTCTTAAAACCTGAGTATTTGACAGAAACAGCCAGTGTCTGAGTCAAAGCTGCATTAAGTGATTTCTGACCACTGGACTCCACAACAAACTCCCTGCAGCTTATCATGCAGCTATTAGAAAACAGTTGGCTAACTCTAACACTGTGACTACACAGGAGGCGTAGCATGAGCAGCATGTTAGCAGAGCATCAGCAGCTTCAGCGCTCCACCTGTGTTTACACAGGATGTGTTTAGGCACAGTGTTGTGTGTAGGCCACCTGTGTCCAACACACAAAGGGACACGGACCGTGATGTGGCCTGTGAAGACAGTTAATTGAAAGAGAATTGCTTGGTGCACCTGGTCTACATGTGACACACTTGGACACAGGGTAGGCATGTTGGAGGTTTGTGACAGTCATGTCCAGTCACATTAACACTGTACGCAAACACAGACTGTGGCTGCATGATCAGACCAGGACTTGGCAGGACAGTTAGTTATTTATTAGTAAACTATATAAGGTATAATTTTAGGAATGATTACAGCAAAAAAATTCTGATCCTAACCATTAATTGAATAAAAAATCACTTAACAGAGCTTTAACTCTACACTGATATCAGCCCCTGTGGCACGCCATCGGGTTTACTTCGAAATGTTTGTGTCAGGAATAAAGGACATAACGCTGACATTAAGCCGATAAAAAAAAACACTAGTGGCCAAATATTTGCGAGTTGCCAACAGACTAGTTGTCCTTGTAGCTGTTAGAGCTCTTACTCATTGCAAGATGACGGCATGATGCTGACTGTAATCTCAGTCCAATATTAGGCACAAACTACCACTACACTAAAATATCATACTGCACATCATTTGATATTTTGTCACAAAGTCTACAGAAAATAGTTCAGTAAAGCAACAACTAGTTTCAAAGTATCTTGTGGTGTTTGTAAACACTAAGAAGTGATTGTGAGACTGAAATTAATGACGAAAAAGTTACATCAGAGAATTTTTGTTCACATTTATTTTTTGATCTTTAAGCATTTTGAATTTTTGAAGGAACTGAAACCACACTTTGGCTCAAGCAAAGCATGATATGGATATGTTCCATGTGCAAAGATAATGGGCTTTGCTTTATTTTGACTTGACTGAGACATGGAAACACAAGCATGCAGACCAGAACCTGCTGATTCCACATGTTAATTAAATGAAACATTCAAACCTGCCAAAAATATTTTTACCTTCATGTTAATTGTTTTGTTGTGATACGTGCTTAAAGTTTTTCTGTTTCTCATATTTGATGTATGTACCTTATAGCTGTACATTAGTTTTAGAGATGGAGCCTCTGGACGCAGAAACAATTTTTCAGAGTGAAAAATTCAGTTGCAAACAAGAGAGGCCTTAACTCACAGGGACATTTAATCTGACAATGAAATGATTTCTGACTCCACAGCTGCTCTGGCTTGTTCTGATCTAATTTGGCTTTCTCTCTATCTATCTATCTGGATTTAAATAGTTGATTATTTGTGGGAGTTTTTTTCAAAAGGACTTGATCATGTTTTTCTTTGAATATTGTTTCAAAAGTAAAGAGTAAGATATCAGGTGAATGATGATATATACTGTGAGGCAGTGTTGTAGTCCTTGAGCCCAGGACTCTGACTTGAGTCCTGGTTTTCAGGACTTGTGACTCAACTTGGACTCAGACTAGGATTGGAGCGCTGACTGTTCAGACTCTAAAGTTGGAGACAAGGACCTTTTTGTTGAGTTTTTTTTGTAACAGCCCATAATAATTTGCTATAAGCTATTGATAGCCATATCAATACTTTAACATTATTCAACTGTGTGCAAAGGCAGGTATGTGTGTTCATCAACCTACGTGGGGATTCATGTGCACACTATCAGTAACAGTTAGTGCTAAGATTCAGTCTCAGACTCAGGTAATGGGGACTTGACTCAGACTCAACTTAGACTCTTCCTTGGTGACTCGGACTCAACCTCTGGGAACTCAAGACACGACTCTGATTTTAGATTTAGTGACTCGACTACAACAGTGCTATGAGGTATTATAAATTTGTTAACAGAGATTTTGCCATAATGATCTATCCTTTGAAATCTCAGATTAAAGACTAGGACTGATTAATTTTTATTTGGTTGTTGCATCAATGTGGTTACGCTCCTACCTAAAAACAGACATTCTTGTCAGGTTAAATGACCCATCAACACTTTCTCTCTATCTGCAGTGAACAGTCTTGTTGCAGAATAAACTTTTGCATGTGCAGGGTCATAACATGCAGGTGAATAGTTGTTTAAACTGATTAGATATTTAGATGGGTATTTTTGGTTAGAAGTGGTAAAAATAATACCACCATTTAAAGGTGAGAGAAAAGGTGAGGCCAGATAGAGTTAAATAGCAAAATGTCAATGATGGCTACTAGAGTTGGAACAGGAAGCCATGTACCCTATGTTTTTGCTGCACTATATGAAAGCCACATCAGACTTTTTGCATTGGCTCTAAAAGATGCCATTACAAATATACATCATAAGTGCCATGAGGATGAATGATGCAAAACGTTGCATACGACTGTAAATGATAGGGACTGGGTTGCCCATTCCATGTTTGCAGCACCAGGTGGCACCCTGGTCATTGAGATTCATTGCAGGTGTTTGGTCCCTGCTCCAGTGTCGTCCTAGTACCAAACAGCTTACCAGTGTGTTCTTGCCTGTATCTGTCCTTGTTTACATGTCCTTCTGGTAAACGTCATAGGGTTAAATGAATATCTCCCTCTTGTGGAGCACCTTAGGCCTACCATTATGTGTGCCATATCTAAGCAACAACAATAAGGGGTCTACTGAGGACAGAGATGATGTTATGGCATGATGGATCCTCTTTGTCTGCCATGAACTGTGCCATGGCCAAACGTAATTTCCCTGAAATAAAACTCAAACTATCTTTTCATATCACATATCACATTCAATGATAGAGAGGATACAGAATGTTTTTGGCAGCCAAGTTTAAACCATTTAAAGAGTGACTGTGATTTGACATGATATATTGTTTATTCTGTGTTGAAATGATTTTGTAAAGTGCCATTTTGTTTTTCAGTTTCTCATTTTGTTAAGTGAAATTATTCAAATGTTACGTTGCAGCTGAACAGTGTCATCAAGAACATCTGTGGTCAACTTCCTTAGCTGAGTGAAAGCAAATGAAATGTGTCCTGCTTTGCACACGGGGACACTGTCAGTCTGTGGTCATGCTCACCATTCCAGCCCTCGCTGTACCGTTCCTTCTTGGATGATGTGGTGCTTTACCTTGATAGATCTTTGATTTTTCATTAAAATTAAGGGGACCCACACCTCTCCTACACCACTCTCTGATCTCCATTCATTTAGTCTGATGTTATACGTTTGTTTCATGAGTCACTCTGGTTCAGTCTGGGACGCTCATGCAAGGCTTTTCACACTAGGTCCTGGTTATGAAACAGTCCTTAAGTGTCCTGGTACTAATGGTCAAAAATGACCCGCCCCCTCTGATAAAGCTTCTTATACTGAATTTTAAACCACCTTTAAACACCTGCCTCTCAACATTTTGGGGAATGACGATGTTTACATCCGAAAGGCCGATGTCAACCACAGGACAGCACTTTAATAAAAGTACACGTGTTCATATCTCACTAACCATTCATCTCTCATTCAAATACTTTATATCCATATTTTTGTTATGTGTAGCTGCATTTGCTACTATATTTTTGGTAAATTTGTGAAATATCCACAGCCCACTTTTCATAGTCGTCGGTGGTTTGTCTGTACAGTGTCATTTTGATAAAAACTGAAACCAAAAGAAGCTCCAACTCAGACAAGATTTAATTCACTGTGTAATATTTTGTGTAAATTCAACAATAGGGGGTGCTGTGACACATTTCTTTTAAAGAACTTATTAAAATTTCACCATTTATATATATACCTCCTCCACTTTCCTGTGTGGCACAGGCCATATCCATTCACCATATTGTTGCAGCTTGGTGAATGGATTTGTGCAAATTAAAGTTTAATCTATTCAGTGACTGCAGTGACTGCTCACTGTGACTGCTTTCTGGATGAAACAGTAGATACTGAGAAGAGACACTGGATCATTCATATCCATATCGGTTTACTTATATCTATGTTATTGATAAATTCTGATATATTTAATGTATTTGATTAAAAAACAAAAAAGTAGATATTATCTAACATTTTTTTCCACATTTGTTTGACAGGTATTAGTTCATTTACCATTCATTTACCATTTACAATACTCTCTCAAGAATTTCCACTAAAAGTAATTTATTTTGAAGGGATTTTTTTTTTCAGTGCAGTTAAGTTTTTATCAAAATGCTCCTTTTCCAAACCTGTGTTAATCCACAACCACTTTACCACGTGTATTTTTCATTGCCAGTCAAGACTCAAAGGGGAAATTCAGTTATGTGATTGGCTATCCATTCACTCAGATCAAAGCAACAGCCAATAAAGACAATTGTCCTGACTTTTGTTTTTGTATTTATTCAGATGATTTCAGAATGTATTTAATGATAAACATTTTGGGTCTCCATAGAAGAACAACACACATCCATCACCCCAGCTGGTGCCCCCACCCCCCCTTTCCCCTGCACTTAAAGTGCTAGTCAGCCCTGGCTCTGTCCATGAGACAGCTGGTGTCTGTTCTCTGACTTCCAGCCTTTAACCACGTGCATGTCAACCTCTTGAAATGGGATGGACTGTGGTCGATTTGTGCCTTCACAGCAAGGCACGCCGTTTGGTGGGCCTGGGTATAAATTCATGACAGGAACCTTGGAAATACTGAGTGGATCTAACAGGCTACTAATCTAATTAGAACTAACAAGACAGTTTCCCTGGACTAGAGACTACTGCAAGAATCCGGCTTTTGGGTGGAGAAGACAACAAGAACAGGTAGGCTAACCTCAAACCCTTTTCACCAGCAGGTACAGAATCATGACTCATAAGTGTGCTGTAAGAAATGAAGAGACTGATACATCAACTACTTTGCAGACTCTTTACTAGGTACTGAAAGGCCTGTTTAACTGTAGCCATCAATCACTTGGTTACCTAAAAAAGTGTTATTCACTCCATAAAGCAACAGCTGAAAATATTGTACTCTACCAAAAGTAAAAAATGAAATAATTGACAGTTATACCAGACACAGTCTCTGGTAGAAAAATTGGAAAAAATTGACAAGGTGGTCTTGCTACTTCAGCTGTGGAGAAAGATTTTAATACTTACTAAAAGTGCAAGAAAATTTTAAATGGATCTATGTATGCTTTGTATTCATCAATAATTTTTTGATGGGATAATGAGATGATGATGAGATCATTTAATTATTCAGAGGTTGTAGTGATACATACTGTATAATAATTAGATTAGATAATTAATAGATTTTGTGGTTTTGTCATATAGATTCTGTTAGAGTTGAACTAATAATTATCTTTGTTTAACCAGTTAGTTATTTTCCTGATTAAATCTTACGTCTTTGAAAAGACAGAAAACAGTAAAAAAAAAAAAAAAAAAAAAAAAAAAAAAAAAAAAAACGTCCTCAGGTGTCTTGTTTTCTCCGACTGACAGAACAAAAGACATTTACTGAGATAAAGGCAGCACATGATCACAGTGGAGTATGATGTTGGTGTTCAACAAATGACTTGAACAATAAATGATACACAACATGAGACACAAGACTTGTTTTATTGATCTCATATCAAGTTAAATCAAATGAAGTCAGTACAGCAAAGGTAACAATCATATGAGGTGCTCTATGATATAGTTAAATCATGGTTATCTCATGTTTATAACCTTAGAGAATTATACAGGAATCCCATTCTATATTGTGAGGTTTGTGTTGGTTTCTCTGATCAACAGTTTTCATCACAGAGACTCTTTAGCAGAAAACAACAGACCTGATTTTTGAGTCTGTGGCTCTTTTAGTCTTTTAGCACATTCTGGACATCAGTCCAGTGTTTAAACAGGCACAGTCACATCCATCAATCACCTGTGTAGGTCTCAGGACCACAATGAACATTCAGTCTGCCATCAACAAAGAGATCTTCATCCCTCGAGATGAGCGGATGCTGGTGGCAGTGGAGGTGCGGAGGAGGAAACGGAAGAGGATGTCCTTCCTACCGACTGGAGCCAAAGGAGACTATGCCACATTCATCTGTGTGTCAGGTAAAATCTGCCCTTAAGACTTTTTTTATTTGGGGGAACATTTGCCAAGCATTCATGGTCTAACATTTACACAGAGTACTGAAAATGAAAGGAGATCTAACCCTCAGATCTCCTCACACACACACACACACACACACACACACACACACACACACGTATAAATATAAATTTTAGACCATAAATGCTCAGATGTTCCCCCAAATATATATATATATATATATATATATATATATATATATATATATATATGTGGGCATTCTGCCTTTACTTTTTGGTAGTGACAGTAGATATACAGGCATAGTGCAAGGGGAGAGAGCTCCTCTGTTGGCCACTGAGTATCATTTTGTGCCGTTTCACTTTCAAAGCTTTGCTCATGAGCACATTAACCAGCCAGTCTGTGGAGCCTAACCTGAAGTCACATACATCCTCCAACCTTTTAGTTTTTCAGTATTACTTTTACATACTAAGCCTGTTTTTGTGTAGGTTAAAGCCAGTTATTGTGGTTCAGAACAGACACGCTGTTGAATGGTGCATCACAGCAGCCATTGTTCAGGAGAATACAGGGTGGCAGGGATGCAGGAGCAGAGCTGTCAGTGGACATGGAAGATAAAGAGCTGCAGAAAATGTACACTGCAGGCATCCTGGTGACAGCCAGCTTTTCCGTCAAAAACCAAAAACATACTGTATCTGTGCACCAGAACCACCAACACTAACACCTCTCATAAAATACCATGTTAGTAAGGCTTGTTAGGACACAACATGAGCCTCCTCTAACCATGTTTGTAGTGTGTTGTTGCAGTGTACTACTGCTTAATTTCTTGTGTTATTTTCAAACAGGAAAGTGTGTGTGTATGTATTTGTGTTATCATTCATTATTTTGCTTGAGATGGGTATTTGCTGTATGAACATAGGAAAACAAGTCTAAATTATTGCAGGATGCACAAATATTTAAGATTAATTAATAACGTGTACTATTTTTATATCAAATATGAAACTTAGATGATGCAGAGTAGTAAAGTCATGTTCTTGTTAGGTGTTGTTGATACCAGCTCTCTGTCATTCATGCTCACTATCATTGGCTCATTCATGCATCATCTGTTTGGCAAGAGCAAACTTGTTGGGCGTCTGTCAGTTCTAACTAGTGCCGTTGGAAATTTTGAATTACTTTTCTGATTCAAATTGTTTTGTTCAGGTCAGTTCAAAGACTCACTGACATTGTCATTTTTTTCCCAAGCCAAGCAATCACATCAGTGGTCAAAAACAGTTCAGCATGTGCATTAGTAAGTGAACACATCACATGTCAAAGTTGCTTCACCGTTCATATATATCACATCGACTGTTTCTGACATCTTCAGCTCAGTGATCGTTCACTGTGTTACCTTCAGTTCCACACAAAATGAGATTATGCAGCACTTTTTGTAGGGTTAACCTTTAATAACCGCCCTTTTCTAAAACAGTAATCACATAATAATTGTTTCTGTTGTTTCTGTACTCTTTTAATGAATTTAATTCCTGTTTTGTTGAAGTGGTTTCATTTCGCTACTACACTACAGACCTCACTGCTGCACTGTATATATAAGCCTAAGACAATAATTGCATTGTATTACTATTGGAAGTCTTTTTTTTTTTGTTTTGAATGGTTAATGAAGGCCTCAGGTCCTCAAAACAGAGGATTAAGTTTAAACAGGAAGTAATAAACGGTAGCTCAACTGCTAAATGCTGCTGATTGAATCGATGATAGTAGTGGTTGTGATTTTTCTCTCTAAGCTGAACTTTTGGTTGTCTGTTTGTCTGTGCTGTGAATATTTGCAGCATGTGTTCTCAAAATTAATGACATCATGATGTGTTCTGTCTAATATCTGTAAAGCGGTTGTTTTATTGAAAAGACTTTCAGAAAGAATGTCATTTTATATGATCTGTTTACATAGTGACCAACAGAGACACATCAGCTACTCATTACAAGGTGAAGCAATTTGGAGGCTCCTCCTCCTTCACCAGGAGGTCCCAGTGGACAGTGGAGCAGCTCCGACAGGTCAACGGCATCAACCCTAACAAGGTCAGCAGTGCTCAGATGTTCTCTTCTTACCAGTAGCGATCTATCTATCTATCTATCTATCTATCTATCTATCTATCTATCTATCTATCTATCTATCCACACACACACTGACCAAGCACTTAGGAACACCTGTATACCTGGCTTCAGTATTTCAGTGAAGCCAGATTCTGCAGGTTGACACGGGCTCACCAAAACTGGACAGTTGGAAGAACAGGAAAATGTAGCCTGGTCTGATGAATCTGGATTTCTGCTGAGTCACATAGATTGGCAAGGTTAAGATTTTGATTGTCAGCCAGCATGAATCCATAAGACCAACCTGCCTTAAGTCAGCAGTCAGACTGATGATTGACCGATTTACACACTTGGAGCTGGTGATACCAGTGATCATGGTATTGTGCTGACCATGCATCTCTCTCTTCAGCAAAATTTTGTCTTCTTATGGCTTCTTCCAGCATGATTGTGCACCATGTCAAACAGCAAAAATTCATCTCAAACTGGTTTCATCAACATGACAATGACTTCATTGAACTTCAGTGACCTTCCCTTTCACCAAATCTGAATCAGCCAAAGACACCTTTGTTGGGATGTGGCATAACCAGTCCATGTCAACATGGACCCGAATCCTCAAGCTTCTTGTGGAACCCATGCCGTGAAGAACTGAGGCTATTGAGAGCAAGAGAGATTACCTGGTATGGGTGTTCCTAATAAAGTGCGGTGAGTGTACACTTTGTTATACATATTCTATAACCAGGACAGCCCAGGATTTGACCTGGTTTTGACAATGCTGTGGACGGTGGTGTGGCTTTCCCATCAGCAGAGAGTGTCTTTGTCCAGATCTGTACCTGCCTGCCAGACTGCTGGGAGGGCAAGCAGGAGTCTGGGAAAGGCTGAAAGCTGGGCAAACTGGGCCAGGAGGAAGCGAGCCAGGCTCACCGTGAGATAGGAGCTGGTCCCAGTGAAGCTTCACCAGGCCCTGCATTCAGAACCCAGGCCCGGCGGTAAGAGCTCGTTCCTCCCAAACAGTGAGTTCATCAACTGCCAGTCCAAACTCAGGGGTAGCGCCACATGATCGCTGAACTACGATACATCTTTAGTTCACATGTGATCAACCCATTTGTAATGTGCTGTCCTTCTTCTTTCAGATGCCTGCACCATGAATCTGGTCCTCTACGTTGCAAGCTTTTCTTGAATGAATGAAGAATATGATTGCGACCCAAAGTCGATCTGAGTCGGGAAATGAGCAGTGTTGAGGGCACCCATCCAGAGGTTTGCAGTCGCAGAGTTTACTAGTCATCGTCAAACTCTTGCTCAGCCTGTAGTAGTTGCATAATGTTTTCTGTGGCTCTGGAGCAGCTTTCTCAAATCAGGAAAATAACCCTGGTGATGTCATGGTGATGTCATCAGGTTTTCTCAGTTAATGCTTCAAGACTACATATTTATATCATAAAAGCTTGTGTGATAAAGTGGAGAGTATGAGAAGATTTAAAAGATGTTGGTATTCAACAACCAAGGAGGATTTTTGAAAATATGCTGTTGAATGCATTATGAAATATAGGATGTTTTGGAGACCATACTAATGATTAAAACTTAGCATATCTCAGCCTCTAAGCTGGTTTTTTGACCATTTAACCTGCTTCTGAATCTGTCCTCTCTACCTCCCTGATTGACCTGAGACAGTAGGTGCTCAAATAGTCCTTCTAAATCCTGGTAGAAACTTTTAAATCATTCAAACCATAAACAATAGCTCCTTAACATAATGCATTCTCCTAACTTTTTGAATTCTTAGGAATTAACACATTCTCATCATTTTGCAAATGTTATCAGGGTGTGAGTGAAATGTAATGTAGAAGAATGTGAGCTTTCAAAATCTATCTTGAGTACTAAATAGTTTTTGGTTGCTGTAGTGTTCCACTTGTCCATACAGCTGTGAAGAGATTCCCTACTGTAAGTGTTTCCAATGTAAGTGATAGAGAACAAAATCACAGTCCTTGTTCAAGGTAACCTAAGCTAATTTGATTACATGATACTGAACTGAGCCTCGGAAATGGTGATTTTTGAGAGTGATTTAGAGCCCACAAAGTTTCCAGTTACCTGTTTTTACACCATGTCCGCTGGTGGTGTGGTTAAAAGCAGCAACAGCTTCAGTCCTCTGTCAGTCACCAGCCTGGATGTGTTCAGGTATAGTGCTGCTTTGTTTGAATGCCTGTGTTCAGGCAACACTCAGACCCAACACAGGATCATTGTGTGCATTGCCTTAAACTCACAAAAATAGACATGACACCTGACCAAGGATGAATGAACTATGAGCTGTTACATGTCCCGTGGCAAACTGGATCGGTGGATGACTGAAAAAGTGTTTGAGCAGGAGAGCAACGTTGTAGAACTCATTATGGCCAGACTCATTGTGAGAGAGAGGAGGTGTCACAGTGCTTTAGCATCTCAAATCCATGTAATCCTGTAAAGCTGCTTGGTGGAGTTGAGGGTCAAATCAAAGCCCCACACCTTTTTTGACTGCTGATCCTACTTCCACCTTTTCCAGGAAACATTTGCTGCTTTTCAGTTATTGTGGGATTCCAAACAGCCACTTCCTGTCACAGGTTTCCTCCTTACTTCACTGTGACTACCATGACTGCTCAGGTCATATAATCCTGGGAGTGTGTCTCTGGGTCATTTCCCTTCTGTCTTTTTTGTCTATTGTCCTCACTGTACTGCACCTCTATGTTGCAGCAGAGAAGGCCTCTCTGTGATGTGGCGGTCAGATGAGAAAGACTTTGTTTATTTCAGGGGAGTTGCATACATGCTGGTCTTTAGGAAGCCTGGGGCTCTGAGACTGAGAGGGAGCCCGGCGCACCATTGAACCCATGACAGGGGCAGTGTAATGGGTGGAGATGTGCCAGGCTGCAGCAAGAACCAAATTTGGTTCAACAGCACTTGTGCGCTTTAACCTCAGGCGACCTGTGACATGTGGGGTTATTGATATTGATAGCACAGTGTGATGCTTCAGTGAATCAGATAGAGGAATTGTCTTTGGAGGTCGAGGTTCTTGCTCTGAGCCGCCAGCAGAGTGATGCCTGTGATACAGAGGCTTAAATGAGCAGTTTGCAATTGAAGGTACAGAGCATATTATTAATTGTGTTGGTAGACTTCTCTGATTTCCACAAGAAAACAAATGGCAAAGGAATTTTGTAAGTGGATACAAAACAAACTCGCTGTAACAGTTTAGCTCAGGAGGTTGCTGATGACATCTTGTGAAGCTCACAAACGCCCATTTTCCCCCAGGTCAATGTGTGAAGTGAAACATTTCTGATGTTTCCTTTCCTTTCTAATGCAACTGTTTGGAAACCTGGTTTGGTACAGGATCATGGGAGGAATTTATTGTCCATGAGTTTCGGGGCTTGTCTAGTGACGTGTCTCTAAATATTCTCCTTGTCTTCAGTGTAACGCACTCTAGTCACTTACATTATATGGTCCTTTCTGGGTTTCAGCCTTAATTCTCGGTTAAGTCTGTGCCTGTTGAAATGGCAGACACCTCGAAATATATTTGAAGCCGTGGCGAGTTTGCAAGTTGTCAGGGGTTTAAAGGGCAGCCTCGGCATATTGAGATCATGAAATTGATGTCAGTAACTGTCAGACTGTGCTCACACTTAATGATGGCTGGTCTGTGGTGGTTCACACTCACGCTCATCCATCAGTCTGTCTGTCCATCCATCTGTCATCACTTTGGCTTCTAGTTGTTGAATATCTTTCTCTAGGACCAGACTGCCCATGATATTTACTACGGTCTCCCATGACAAACGGACGGCGTTGGCACCATTGTCAAGTTGTCAGGTCAAAAATGCCTACAGCCAATATTGATATTGTATTTTCAGACTAGCGCGCCCTGACACTACTTTGAAGACAAAGTTTCATGTGTGTGTGTGTGTATATATACATTTTTTTGTGTGTGTGAATGGAATTCAGCCTGAGAAGCGTGCCACAGGCAGCACTATGGTAATGTGGTTCACAGGATGAATGTGGCTCTGGAGAACGAGGAGACAGACGGCTGTGCTGAGGACAAGACTGGAGCTGATGCACAAAGCTCAGCAGTTTGCAGACACTGCTCACAGGTGACGTAAACATACAGATTTCTTCAACATACTTCTCTTCTATAAGATAAATACTAGAATATTTAACATTAATAGAGCTCATGTTGAATATGTATTTGTGTGAGTTTTTATCACAACAAACATATTTGAAGTTGATTTATTTTCCCATGCAGCGGCTCTGAGGTACTCAAGTAGGTCTGTTGGAGGATGAGGATGAGTTCTTCGGATGTGAAAATAGATCATGGCAGACACTAACACTGTCTGATGTGGTTTGGGCCCAGCTGATGCAGCTACATCCTCATGAAAAGCCCTGTTTGTGAGGAGACAACTGGAAGAGCAACTCTCAAGCTTTTGGACTGTCACTAAACTGCTTCTTTTAAAACTGAGTGTATAGAAAGAAGAAATACTCTGTCCTAGTAATCTTCAATAGTTTAGCTGTTGGGGACACCTCTTCCTATGATCACAGGATCATCTACTGTGTTCGGTTTTAATGTTTTTGCCTGTTATCAGATGAATTAAGTAATTTACGAAAAAGAACCTGCAGTGTTTTTTAAACATATTTGTTTTTCTGTATAAAGTTTTAAACACCCCTGACATTTATTTTTAAACCTACAGACCTTCCTGTGACAGTCGCTGAATAATTTTACTACCTCACTTCAGATATGGTGACAGCTGGTACTGCCCGGAGAATGGTGTATTTTTGGTAGTGTAACTGTGCAGGTTTGGACTTTGTTGGATTTAATTGAACTAAATGTTTGATTTGACATTACTCTGGAATTTTATCACCCTTGTTGTCGTCATTCTGTTTCACATATGTGTTTGTCTTTTGCAGCTTACAGTACATTGTACAGTGTAGTGTCACCTTGTCCCAATCTGTGTTGTCTCTATGTCCCATATCATCTGAAAATCAAACTGTTACTTTATATTTCGTCTTCTGTACTTTGTCACCTGGTCTGTCTGTTGTTACAGTATTTCAGTTTGTGTCGGAGTCTTGTCTTTGAGAGTTGAGTGAGGGTAGATCAGGTGGTTGAGGTAGGTAAGAGTATGTTTGATGAGGAGTTTACAATGAACAGTGCGAGTGAAAATGTTCTGTGCAGGATAGTTAGGTTGAAATGTTGACTTTGTTGTCCTTCATGTATAAGACTGATTTAAACAATGAGTGGTGTATTTGTTTCTGGAGGCTTAATTCAAGTACTTTGGTACATTGAGATAAGGGAATTGAGGAAATTAAATCTAACCAAACTTCTCTGTTATGTTATGTTTATCACTATTGGGTACAGTTTAATGTGTGGTGAAATGTCTCTGATGTATTAATCACTGACAATACTCCCTCCTACCTCGTTATTGTTAAATAAGACTGGTTACAATGTTGATCAGTGCTTTGGTTTTTATATTTGTCCAGTAAATCGGCTGTTCAGCTTTTGACCATCAGATGGCGCTCAAGCAGCAGCAGAGTCACACATCAACACCAAAGCAGCTAACTCAAACAAACACAGCTGTGCCATAACCAGTGAAGTTCAAATAGATTTGTTGGCAAACCGAACCCTTTCAGATTCATTGTCCATTTGATGAACCATCAAACTAACTGCCTCGAACGTAAAAAGCACTGTTTAAAATGTGACTATGGTTTAGTAGCTTCAGGCAGAGTCGGGTTTAAGATGATGACAGAGGATAGCATGGCACAGCAGCAATGAAGTCCAGGCTAAAAGAGGACGTAGAGTAACAAATCTTGCTGCCAATATTTAATCTATTTATATGCGGCTGTGCATAAAATGTTGGGCCATTATCAGGCAAATTCCATATTGCTTTGGTAGAAATACAACATTAAAATGAATCATTCTTCAAATGTTAATTTACTGATAACTTCTTATTATCTATAAAAAATAGTAAAACCTAAATTAACTATGGCAGGTGCATTTCTTGAAGTGTCATTGAATTGTTTATTAAGTTAGCAAGTCATATTGTAAGTCATTTGGAGCATGGTGACAAAATTATTGATGATTGTTATAAACTTAATTCTATTATATTTTTTCCATAAAATGCTCAAAAGTGAACAAAGGGTATATTAAAGTGTATACAGCTGGGTCATGGCTCAGATGAAGTCAGTCTTATCTGAACCCATAGTAGACATTATATTTGACCTGTGTCAGGTCAGTTATTTCATCTAATGGCAGACGTGACCAACATATAACTCTGTGAGGTTCACAGAGTCTGACTGAAAGATATCAAACATGGTGGCTTACTTTTAATGTCAGTGTGTTACATGGTTAAAACAACTACGATATTTAAGACATTTTACGGTCTTAGTCGAAAAGCATCATTATAGTGGGCATGAAAAATATAACAAACACCTTTTGATATTAGCTGTAATTCAATTTTTAAGTCTGCTTAGGTAAGAGAAACAACTAATAACAGCAAAGACAGGAAAGAGTATTTGAGCAACAAATGCTGATCATTATGTAATATGTTAAAGTCAGAATATATATGTTAACAAAGCAAGGTCCCACCTACATAGCTATTCCTAGGGTTTTCCTGTGCTCTCAACAGCTCTCCACAGTGAATGCAGGCGTCATCATGTAACCAGGTCACGAGCACATGAACAAGTTCCATTCATAGGAAAGCTGGACTCTAACCACTTACAACATAAAGCTCAGTGGTGAGAACCCTCCTACAGGCACAATGTGTATCAACAGGAGGAGGACAGAGGAGATGCAGCAGGCCCAGGAACACTCTGACATACAGTAGATGAGGATGGACATGACAATCAGCCCGAGGGGCAACTCCGCATGACAAGTTTAAATCTAAGTCTCCACTTACATTACATGACATTCATGACCACATGTGACAGCTTTGACTGAGAGGTCAAGGTCATGGAGCAGGAGTCAGTGGATGACTGGGAACAGATCAAGGAGGCCACCTGGTCGTCACACCTGAGTGCATTCCATTTACAGAAGAAGGCTGTGGGATACAATTCAAAACTCTGGGTGGGTGTTTACTGTCTGTGTCTCTATGCTCATATGTCAAACTGGTGACTTTCGTATTACTTTTGTTAAACAGCATGCGTGTGACCTCACTGGCGTGAATTTGTCGTGCACCAACAGTAATTCTTTAAAAGCCAGGAAAGCATTTTTTTTACAGTGTTCCAGAACACCTGAAAAGGCCACAAAAGCCACACAGGGAAGTGATGCACATTTGTTTTTATTGCTTTATACTGACTAGTAGTGGCTGAACAGACTCACTTCATCAATAGAACAATAAAACCTGAAGCACCTATTTATTTAGACCCCCACATAGTTCTTCAACATACTTCTCTATAAGATAAATACCAGAATATTTAACATTAATAGAGCTCATATTTGAATATGTATTTGTGTGGGTTTTATCAACAAACATATTTGAAGTTAGATTTATTTCATGCAGCTGGCTCCTGAGGTACTCAAAGAGTCTGTTGGAGTGATGAGGATGAGTTCTTCAGGATGTGGAAAATGAATCCTTTAACATGGACACTCAACACTGTCTGATGTGGTTTGGGCCCAGCTGATGCAGCCACATCCTCATGAAAGCCTGTTTGTGAGGAGACAACTGGAGAAGAGCAACTCAAGCTTTGACTGTCACTAAACTGCTTCTTTTAAAACTGAGTGCAACAGAAAGAAATACTCTGTCCTAGTGATGTTAATCTTCAAGTTTAGCTGTTAGACACCTCTTCCCTAATATGATCTGGGATCATCTGCACTGTGTTCGGTTTTTAATGTTTTACCTGTTATATCAGATTGTGAATTAAGTAATTTACAAGAAAAAGAACCTGCAGTGTTTTTTTTTTTTTTTAAACATTTACTTTGTATAAGAAGTTTTAAAACACCCCCGACATTTATTTTTGAAGCCACTATAGACCTTCCTGTGACAGCGTCGCTGAATAATTTTTACCCGCCTCACTTCAGATAAGGAGTGCAGACAAATGTTTGGAGGGAATGGTATTTTTGGTAGTGTAACTGTGCAGAGGGTCGCAATTTTGTTGGATTTATTGAACTAAATGTTTGATTTGATATTACTTCTGGAATTTTATCACCATTTGTTGTCAGCTATTCTGTTTCACATATGTGTGTTTGTATGCAGCTTAGTACAGTGTACAGTGTAGTGTCATATTGTCCAATCTGTGTTGTCCTCTATGTCCATCATGTCCTGAAATCAAACTGTTACTATATTTTATTAATTCTGTACTTGTCACCTGGTCTGTCTGTTGTTACTGTATTTCAGTTTGTGTCGGAGTCTTGTCTTTGAGAGTTGAGTGAGGGTAGATCAGGTGGTTGAGGTAAGTTAGAGTATTTTTAATTGAGGGGAGTTCCACAATGAACAGTGCGAGTGAAAATGTTCTGTGCAGGAAAGTTAGGTTGAAATGTTGACTTTGTTGTCCCTCATGTATAAGACTGATTTAAACAATGAGTGGTGTATTTGTTTCTGGAGGCTTAATTCACGTACTTTGGTACATTGAGATAAGGGAATTGAGGAAATTAAATCTAACCAAACTTCTCTGTTATGTTATGTTTATCACTGTTGGGTACAGTTTTACTGTGTATGATGAAAATGTCTCTGATGTATTAATCTTTGACAATACTCCCACTCCTCTCGTTGACCCAATTAAATAAGACTGGACCTGTGTGTTGATCAGTGCTTTGGTTTTTATATTTGTCCAGTAAATCGGCTGTTCAGCTTTTGACCATCAGATGGCGCTCAAGCAACAAAAAAGACACACATCACCAAAGCAGCTAACTCAAACAAACACCGCTGTGCCATAACCAGTGAAGTTTCAAATAGATTTGTTATTGTGAAACCGAACCCTTTCAGATTCATTGTCCATTTTGATGAACATCAAATATTCTTTGCACTCAGACAATAAAAAAGCACTGTTTTAAAATGTGACTATGGTTTAGTAACTGAGCAGAGTCAGGTTTAAGATGACAGATGACAGAGGATAGCATGGCACAATAGCAGCAATGAAGTCAGGCTAAAGAGGACGTAGAGTAACAAATCTTTTCTAATATTTAATCTATTTATATGCAGCTGTGCGCAAATGTTGGGCCATTATCAGGCAAATTCCATATTTAGCTTTAGTGAAAATACAACATTAAAATGAATCATTCTTCAAATGTTAATTTGCGATAACTTCTTATTGTATCTACTTAAAAAATAGTAAAACCTAAATTAACTATGGCAGGTGCATTTCTTGAAGTGTCATTGAATTGTTTATTAAGTTAGCAAAGTCATATTGTAAGTCATTTTAGACATCATTAATATTAAAATTATTATTAAATTGTTATAAACTTAATTCTATTATATTTTTCCATCAAATGCTGTCAAAGTAGACAAAGGTATATTAAAGTGTATACAGCTGGAGGTCACTGGCTCCAGATGAAGTCAGTCAGCATCTGAACCCATAGTGAACATTATGTTGTTATGTGTCAGGTCAGTTATTTCATCTAATGGCAGACGTGACCAACATACCAGCTCTGTGAGGTTCTACAGAGTCTGACTGAAAGATATCAGAACGCAGATTGACTACTAACAATGTCAGTGTGTTACATGGTTAAAACAGCTTACGATGTTTAAGACATTTTACACGGTCTTAGTCAAAGCATCCATTATAGTGGGCATGAAAAAATATAACAAACACCTTTTGATATTAGCTGTAATTCAATTTTAAGTCTATGGAAGTAAGAGAAACAACTAACAGCAAAGACAGGAAAAGTGGTTGAGCAGCAAATCATGATCATTATGTAATATGTTAAAAGTCAGAATATATGTTAAACATTCTAAAAGCAAGGTCCACCTACATAGCTATTCCTGGGGTTTTTTCCTGTGCTCTCAACAGCTCTCCACAGTGAATGCAGGCGTCATCATGTAACCAAGGTCACACGCTGACACATGAACAAGTTCCATTCATCGAGGAAAGCTGGACTCTAACCACTTACAACATAAAGCTCAGTGGTGAGAACCCTCCTACACAGAGCACAATGTATCAGCAAGGAGGAGGACAGAGAGAGGGAGATGCAGCAGGCCCAGGGAACACTCTGACATACAGTAAGATGAGGATGGACATCGACAATCAGCCCGAGGGGGGGGGGGCAACTCCACATGACAAGTTTAAATCTAAGTCTCCACTTACATTACATGACATTCATGACATCACATGTGACAGCTTTGACTGAGAAGAGGTCAAAGGTCATGGAGCAGGAGTCAGTGGATGACTGGGAACAGATCAAGGAGGACCACCTGGTCACGTCACACCTGAGTGCATTCCATTTACAGAAGAAGGCTGTGGGATACAATTCAAAGCTCTGGGAATTGCCAAGTTATTTCACTGTCTGTGTCTCTATGCTCACATGTCAAACTGGTGACTTTCATGCTGTTAGCTTAGCATGCCATGTGACCTCACTGACGTGAATTTAATACGTGCACCAACAGTAATTCTATTTAAAGCCAGGAAAGCATTTTTTTTACAGTGTTCCAGACACCTGAGAAAAGGCCTTCACAAAAGCCACACAGGAAGTGATGCACATTTGTTTTTGTTGCTTTATACTGACTAGTAGTGGCTGAACAGACTCTCACTTCATCAATAGAACAATAAAACCTGAAGCACCTATTTGTTGAACCCCCCACCCAAGTGCCCTTTGTGACCTCTTTACATTCTAACACTGATGGTTATGGCAGTGAGTGTGCAGTGAGTGAGTGTGAGTGTGTATATATAATATTGACAGAGGAGCTGGATTTCTTGAAGAGCTAAAGTAAAAGCATCAGCAGGAAGCTGCAGTCATGACATTGTGGCTGCAGAGCTGCTGTGACTGAGCATCTATTCTGTATCGATCCTGCTGGTGTCTTCATCCTCTGCTGGACCAACAGTATCACCGCTCCCAGCCCGAGTGTGACCTGAAAGGTTTGACCTCGACGCTCATTGCTCACTGCGCCATGAGGAGTCACTGCAACACAGAGGCGTCTCAGGACCATGGCTTTCCACTGCAAGTTTCACCTGACCCGTAGCTGACTATCTGCATTTTAGATATGAGGTTCATGGGGCTCAGTGTCTTAAAGCACACACACACACACACACACACACACACACACACACACACACACACACACACACACACACACACACACACATACACCAAAGACATCCCTTAAAGCACAGGAACATTTATTTGCATTGTAGTGTTAGATATTAATGCTTACATGACACATGACATCTGTCAGTGAACATCTGGAGGCCCATGCATTTTGCATTATCTCAACAAGGAAGGGAAGTGAATTTAAAATTTTCCTTTTAGAACATGAAAAAAATAAAATAAAATCTGACATACAGTATGGATGTGCGATCAACCCATGAGCAGACCGATGATAGAAAAAGCAGCTCATTGTTAAAAGGAAACACTGAGGCTGAAGAGCACTGCTGTGACTGTGGAGGGGGATTAAGGACACATGTACATAACTACAGGGAGCTGATGAAAGTGGGACAGGAAGGAGTGTGTGCGTGTTTGTGTCCATCCACTGTGGTTCAGGACACAGTGAGTTCTAGTAGTATGTGCCCTCTCCACTCAGAAATCATGTGTCTGTCATGCTGTCCATGCGTGCATCAGGTCTTTGTGGTTGTAGACTGGTAACAGCAGTTGTGTTTAGTGGAGTGCAGCCACTTGCCTCCAGAGCAGAAAGACCAATCCAGTCCAAATCCAAAGAGAAGGGCAGAAGTGATAAGGACAAGTACAGTATGAGTACAACAGAGACAAAAGAAAAATGAGACAAGACAAAGAATTTGAAAGCTGCACAGCCATCTCTCTTCCTGACAGCCTGGTTTACCTTTCCATTTGGGACAATCTAGGGCTTTTAGTTTTGTTTTGCACAGTTCTGCTCAATCCCCTATGCACTTGTCCTTGTTCTTAAATTATATTGCATTACAGAGAGTTTTTTTTAATCCAACTTGTTTTTGTACATTTCTCACTGAAAATCTGTGTATACCAGTATCCATAGGTCATAAAGCTGTTTTATGGTGTGCAGATGTAAATGAGACAGTGTGAAAGCTCCATATCAGTAATTTCAGCTGGTTCTCTCAGTTTGTCTCAATAATATATAAATAATGTTATGCTACTATAAATAAAACACATTCAGCGTATTCATTGATCGATTGCCAAGCTCCAGAGGGTTGTTAATATAACCCTGTTACATGGAGGAATATGGTGAGTGGACGTCCATTTTGAATGCTATCCATACTCTATCAATGAAAAAATATGGAGACATGATGATTTATGGTTTCATTGTTTCAGCTACACCAGCCTGTATGAATATTTGTACTATCTAGGCAAATATGACCTGAACAATATCCAGGGTTTAAAGTCAGTGAGTTGTTACTGATCTGACGTCTGTTGGAAGATCTGGATCTGATTTTTAAAAGCAGCAACAAGGTCCAACAGGGGAAGTCAACAATATTTAACAGCCTGTTTAAAGCGCCTATAATTAATATTTCTATAAATACCTATGTGAAGATATGAAAAGGGTCACTCGCAGTGATAAACCTACAGAGAATTATCAGCTGAATCTGCAGCTCTCTTCAGATTTATCAAGCTTTATAGTGAGTTTCAGCTCATTGTTTATCTGCCACAACTTTACTGTTCTGGTTCTGACCACGACAGGCAGCTGTTTTGAGAGAAAAAGCTGTCAAAAGTCACTGTCCACTACATGCTCAGCACCAAACAGCAGACAGACAGTCAGAGACTGTGGAATAAAAATTTGAATCTAATTTAATTTCAATGATATGGCACTCAGTCCATGAAAGTGATAAGTGAAGTTGCGCTAATCAATATTTTTATATCAACAATAGATTAAATGATTGTGGCTTCATCACCTTTCACATTACACACAGAGAATTAATACTGACTGTAGTTACAATCAGGTCTATAAAGCTTTTTAGCCTCATATATTATCACACATATCACATATTATTTTGCTTTTCCGGCCAGCAAACATATTAACCTCATTTGCCAGATAATGTGTTTTTGATGTAGTGCTTCCCCAGCCAATCAGCAGCCAAAGTTATTTTCAGCTGACATGGAAGCTGTGGCAGAGGCTGCTAAGAGCAGAAATATGAAAATTTAGGAGGTCTTTTTCCTAAGTCACCATGCTGCTGTACCTATCTCATCCACACTTAATGCCATGTTCTCATTCCACAGTAAATGAACAATGGAAGAGAAGGTATGTATGCTACAAGCGAATAATACAGGGAGAGAAAACATTTGGTCCTTTTCAAAATGTGCATCCTTATTAACATGCTTTCACAAGTGAAGACATGCATGGGTAGTTTGACTGCATGGTTTGTGAGTGGAGCATCCTGTTTTATGTGTGCAGCAGCAGTTGAGGACAGGGCCGCCTGCTCACAGTGGGACCATATGGTGTTCACTGTTTCAGTCACCTTCAGCCTCACCCACACTCACCCAGCACTGCCCTGACTGACCGACACGTCACCCAGACTTCACCCATACCCTCCTCCAGGAGTAGCATGGATTCTGTTGTAATTTACACATGGTGAATTCTAATTTGCTCATTCATTTTTTCCATGTACAGAAACTACTCAAAAAGCTGTGCAACTGAGGTTTAATAGTGGGAAAATACAAGCCATAATTGCATTTGATCATATTGCATTTCTTTAAAAACTGGATGCCGTGACCTGAGAGGCCAATATGATATGAAATGATTCCATATCTATCCAGTGGAAAGAACAAACACAAAACAACAGAGTTGTTTAGGAGTCATTAGGACTGTGGAAATACTGTACAACAATTGTTTCAGTGGTAGCTGAGCTATTTCAGTCTGGACCAGAGAGGACTAAGTGGGCCAGCCAACTATCAGACGGACTGTCATTGTCGTTCATGGAACTGAACATGGCTGATGTGGTTTCAATTTGTTCAGAGCACTTTATTTGTTCATATCTGAATAGTGTATTTGCATTGTTACATCACTTAATACCTTCATTACTGTATTTTGTACTAAGGTGTGATTGAGTCCAACATGTGTGAGAGGACTACATCTTATTACATACAATACACACCCAGAAAATCAAAGTACCAACTATCTTGTTCCCACACACTGTAGCTCTCAAAGAGGAGAATGAATAGGCCTCATGAAAAAGAGAATTTCCAGGTGACATCTATTTGAGAGATGCTGTGGTTCAGTTTTGAAGCTGCTGTTACACTTCTTTGGTAAATTATTATATGTCAACCATCCCTGGATCTCTTTGGCCATCTGTTTCTAGTTTCAGGTCCAGGAGTTTGGGACTGGGATGGCTGAGGTGAATAACAATGTGTTAAGCAGCTTTACAGAGAACATCCCTGATCTAACAGGTTCTGATTTGTGAAACTGGTGAGTGTAAGTATCTGTGTGTTCATGTGTGTTTGTGTTGGGTTATTTGAGGCATGGTAGTTCATGGACAGGACAAGGTACAGAGAGACAAGCTGTTGAGAAATGGACAGCTCAGACAAGGCCATATGGGCTGGAGGTCAGGCTGTCTGCTTCATTACCTGGTGATCCATGCATCTGCTCCCCAACAAATTACCTGCAAGCTATTTGGCAGGTACTGCCAAGTGAAGTGGGGCACAGCTATTTGGTTTAGAACTGGTTGAAATAGAACACACAGGTGATGACATTGTGCTGGATGTTCAAAATATTTAGGATGTTTTCATTTCCTTTTCATTCTGTCCACTCATGAGGTGAATCCAGATAAACAGGCAAGTGGAGCAAAAGATCTGTGCTGCAGGTAAAGCACTCTCCAGCTAAATCCATGCTTTTCTCACCTCATCTGTGTTTTTCCTGGTTTCACTTTGTCTGTGTTCCTGCCACATCAGCATCAGTCAGTCTCCTCTGTGTGTACAGGGCACTAGTGTCAAAGTTAAGTGTACAGAATTGACCATCATCTCCTGATCCCTTCTTTCTTTGCTCTGCTTCCATTTTCCTATCAATGACAAGCATGCTCTCTCCCCCCCCCCTCTCTTTCTACCTCTCTCTCTCTCACACACACACATCCACACACACAATGATATCCACATCTTGCACAGCATCATATGTCACACTCAACATATTGTGCTTCCTCTTGGTCTATTTATATCTGGTATAATCCAGCAGTCATTACTCTGTAACTCCCTCTGTGTTATCAGAGATGTAAGGACGACTGATAGAGCAGCAGATGGGTGTGTGTGTGTGTGTGTGTGCTGCTGAAGAAAAAAAAATAATCAAAAAACAAAAACAAACAAACAAACAAAAAAAAGAAAATATATATATATATATATATTTTTTTTTTACACAGTAAAAAGTGCTGCAATATTCTCAGTCTTCATCTGTCATAAGTAGGGGTGGAGGATATATACATTTACTCTTGTTACTGTCACACAGTTCTATTTTTTGTTTATCATTTTACTTTGACTTTATGAAGCAATTTGCATGTTTTGCTACATAGGCAACGCTAGTATTAACAGCTGTTTACTTACCAGTCTAGAGGAAATGTTACCAGTTCAGTATCAAACTTCAGTCTCTTACTCACTAAGAGCTGTCTCCAGTGGTGGAAAGCAATGCCTATGTTTTGCTTCTAGTTCTATCACTTATTTTCTTCTACTTAAGTCAATGATGCCTGAAACTCTAGCCAGGTGACCATCACCACCAAGTATTTTTATCTCAGGTATTGTCCCTCGTGTCCATTAAAGAGGGAGAACAAAGGTCACATGAAGACGTCTTTGAAACTGGAACAAAATACTATGGAACCAAACAGCTATGGCAGAGAAGAAGCTACAGCTGGAAAACATAATAGCTCTAAATGTGCATGTTTGAGCTATGGTTGCACCCTGGTCAGGTTTGTGAGCCCTGCAAAAACTGCAATGTAATACCACCCAATGAGCATGCTGAGTAACCCAAATCAAACACACTCGTAGTTACATGACCTACAGATGTGTGCTGGGTCTGGCTAATATGTTCATGGTCCAACTGTGACTTCTGTGTTTACTGAGAATCTTTAATCCTCAGTGAGGTGTGCACCACCTTTCTGCTGTTTTTGACAATCCCTATTAGAGTTCATTCAGCTCAGTGTCTGAAAACTTTGAGGAGCTCAGCGACAATGACTTTCAGAAGTAAGTAGAAAGACTTTAACATCCCCCAGCCCAGTTCTACGAGGTTCTCTTCAGCCCAGGTGAAGAATATCTTCACCAATCCTCCACAACCTCTGCAATCAACACTGAAAACATCTGAGCTACTCCATGGCAACCACTGGGGAGCCAAATCCACTGTAGTTCTGGTATGATCTCAGGTCATACACTTGAGGACAGTGTAGCTCCATATCAGTCAGATGTCACTGAACAGTTTGTACTCTGCTTTGCTATTTTCTTTTTTTTAAATTCAAACTACACTGTAACATGCAACCTAAATGCAACAACTATACTGCAGGGTATATCTGACTGAAGCTTTGTTATGGTCTGGCCACTTTTATCTTTTTGTTGTGTGGTAGAGCCAAAGCAAAGTCTAGCACTTAATCACAAACAGCTCTGGCAGAGCACTGACAGTATAAGTATGTATAACAGAGGATGTCGTTATGCTTTAAATCCCACTCTAATAACTTAACCCAGTGTACCATGAGGATACAGTGTTAATAGCAGTGATCCTGGCTGACATGATTATGTAATGTAGCTGAATGAAGAAGTGAATGGTTGCACATCTGTGTGTTCGAAAACAAAACTAAGAGGACATAAAAGCACATAGTGTTGACTTGTCCCGCTGTTTCAGTCACAGATGACTGTGTTGTATCCTCACTTGGCCCTGTAGCTGGCCACGTCATTGGTTAACCATGCTGGTGGTTTTGCTACTTTACCCTGTAATTATAAATGCATGTACCTCACATTACTTCAGATTATTTTCAAAAGACTACCACAGTGTTTTATAATGGTTTTCTGTTTTCCATGCAGCCACTGGTGACACTTGATAGCTAACAAAAAGTGAAGCCAAAACATCTCGATTACTCCCTCGTAGCTGGCTGCAGTATAGGTCAAAAACCCCGCCCCTCTGTGTTAGTGGATGTGAGCATAGGCCAAACACAGACACTGGCTTTAACTGACATCACCAGTGCAACATGGCAGCGCTCATATTTGGAATACTTTGGCTTCATTTTTGTACACTTGGAGGAAGTGGAGATACATTATCCATCTTTACGACGTCTACTCTCTCCACCCTAACCAGCTCCCTCACACACATAAACTCATGCAATCCGTTTATCCGAGTGTGTCAAAACCCTGGATTACGTTCAACATTTTTAAAATTCTTATTTTTTCCTACAACATCTGCAAATGGTGGTCAAAGAGAAAGATCCCCATCAGCAGCTTACTGTGCCTGCATTAGGTATCACATTAGTAGCTGCAGGAAACGGAAGACATTTATTTTTGGGGACATTTTATGCCTTTATTAGACAGCAACAGTGGAGAGATAATATCCCCAGCTGGACTTGAACCACTAAGCCACACTGACACCCCAGTGTTGACTGCTTTTAATGGACTCCACACTACGCACCATTATCAAAACAGTCATATCAAAGCCCACTGTATACTTCTCCATTAAAGTGACACAACCAAACTCAGTTCAGACTCATAAAACCAAGTAGTGTTTTATCTTGGGCATCAGTTGGAGTTGTTGGACTTGAATATAGAGTCCTGTTTACTGTTTTTTTTATTTTGAACTTACTTTATGCTCTATTGCACATTGATTAACTGTAATAAGTTCAATGATGATGGTGTGAACAGTGTCTGAATTATACAGTATAATGAGTGAATTTAGCTTTTGAATACATTTAGAAATATTGATCCAAATCTAACCTTGGTAACATTTGTTTATAATTATTGGTCACTCATCAAGAAATTACATATTTATCTTGGTAATTCATATCAACAGTATGTGCCGAAGGAGGGTGACCTAGTCAAGGTAATGCCTGTTTGCCTGTGTGCCTGTTGTGGCAGCAGACCGCAGACAAACACAACTCCATCCAAACAACATGAAAATGAGCCGGGCGGGGCAGGGAGATGTGAGCTGAGCTGCTCACTGGTCCTTCCAGGCTGAAAATGGTCTTGACATGCCAGTCTGCTGCTGCTGCACTCAGCAGTCACACAACATCAGCATCAGATTTGCAAACATGGTTTTGCATCTGCTCAACTGGGAGGAAAAAAAACAGGTGTGGAATACTTTGTAAAGGACTGCTATTTATAAATCCTCTTACTATAAACACCAGAAATAGCCTGAGTTCCTTTGAATAACACATTTGTATTTTGTATTTCTATGTGACATAAATCAGTGATTCCTCAGCACTTATTGCTGCCACCATGACTAAGTTCTATGACAAAACCAATCTCTTTTGTTTGAACAAACTTCCAAAACCTCCACATGGTGTTAAAACAAGAAGATCAAGAGATTGTAGACAGGTTTAAATATGGTTTAAGCTTTATTTGTTGCTTGGAACATGGCCGAGTACTGAACGTATACTGCTTATCCTGTGCAGGATGACAAGGAGCTGAAGCCTGTCCCAGGGAGACAGGCAAACAGGTCACCAGTCTATCACAGCAGCAGTCCCTAGTCAGGTGGAGGTGGACGTCTGATGGTGGTGGTGGATGTGTGGTACTCTGCACTGAATATTTTCGGTTATTAAGCTTGCTACATACAAGTAGGTATACAGACCAGTGAGGTCCAGTTTGTGGTCAGGAGGGGTGGCAGGTCTTGACAGTCTGTCAGGTGCTGAAGAGAGGCAGAGGAGCTGAACCGACACCATCACCCCTGACATCAGTTACTGTATCTGGCCTTGTGTGTGCCACTCTCTCCGTTGGCAGGTGGAGTTGGTGGGAGGGTAGGAGGACGTGTCTGTTCTTGACAGATATTTTAACATCTGCAGTCCAGTGGGCTGAGTGCACAGGACACACCACCCACCAACATGAGGCAACTGTAACACCTAACCCCCACCTGCTGCCAAAACTAGTTAACAAGCAATCAAAAAAATTTAAAGGAGACAGAGAAAGTGTTGATGAATGACTGAAATATTGAGATGCCATTCGCTAAGGGTCACTATTTCTCTTACACTATAATTAATAGTGTTAAATAACCCAGTTTAAAAAAGGAATTCATATGAATGTACAGTATTTAGAACATGAAATAGAAGTGACCAAAAACAAAAGTGATGAGTTGCTCCCTGTGATATTTTTTCTTTTTTTGGAGTAGTTACTACTTAAAGTTTATGTTTTAATTGTCTCCAAGACTAATGGCAGTTTGCAGTTTGTTCTGGTTGGCTGCTCCAACAGATGGAAGACATGCTCAGGTCTTGGTTTTATCTTTATAAACATTTGGATGAAGAATAACACCAGCCTGCTTTGTGAAGGAGTGAGGTTTGCCAAGCTGCTACTGCTACCAAAAATAGACCAACCACATGTGGAGATAAAACACACAAAATACACATGCACGCACACACACACACACACACACACACACACACAATATACACAGCCTGTGTGTTTTCCAGAGCAGACAGCAGGGGAACTGCTTAGCTTTGTGGTTTTGGGTCAGCAGCAGTTTACCCTGAGGCCAAGACCAGGAGGGGACAGTAAACCTGAGTGCTTACCTGTGCCAGGCCTGTTGGAGCCCGACGCCACGAGACCGCTAACATTCATCACAACGTCCCAGCGCCAGCAGGAGGACAGAAACCATCATCATCACTGCAAGTCAACAGGAAACAGAAAAGACAGGGGAGGAGAAGGGAGGGGGAGAAAAAAAGAATGAAGAGACAAAGACGGGGGGAAAGAGGATAAAGCAACAGAGAAAAGAACAGAATGAAAAGGTTACAGAGAAGAAGAGGAAGAAAAAGGAAAAAGAGTAAACAGAGAGCAGTCACAGGAGACAGGGAGAAACAGGAGACTGAGGAGGAAGACAAAAGGGAGTAGAAGAAATAAAGAAGGAAGAAAATGAGAGGAGGAGATGAAAGATGTGAACAAAAGATAAGAGACAGATGGGACAGACAAGTAAAATCAGAGAAAGAGAAATAAGAAGGAGACAAGGAGGTGAAGTTATCTTCTCTGAATGTACACTATCCATTGTCAGTACAAAAAGGAGGACATAAAAGAAAGAAACCACAGAGGTGGAGGTAAAGTAGGTCCATGTATGACTGTTGTCTAATCCTAATCCAGCATTACTGGGCACTGATAGCTGCCCAGTGTATGATGCTGGTATTTTAGTACAATTATGAGAAGACTTGTATTCTACAGAATACACCTTGAAGAATACTTAAAAGCTGGTTGCCTCTAATTAATTTTAGAATTAGAGTTTCTGCCCGAGTTGCACTTTGAAGAGGATCCTGGTGTCTGATTAATCACCCAAAGATCTGGCTTCCAGACAGATGCATGGACATCCAAAATTCAGTCAGCTGTCCTGCAGTTTGAGGAGTTCTTCAGCATAACTCTGCACACTGCTGATGTATAAATATTTGTTATAAACTGTAGAGAGTAATGTTTGACATGTCTTAAGACTGCTGTCATATAAAACTGAACTTCACTGGAGAATAGTATTGTCTGCATTTCCAGCACACACACACACACACACACACACACACACACACACACACACACACACACACACACACACACACACCTAACCCTGAGTGGGTCCTCTTTGTGCAGCAGAATAAACAAATTTTACATCTTTCATTCAATTCAATTCAATTTTATTTATATAGTGCCGAATCACAACAAAAGTCATCTCAAGGCACTTTTCATATAGAGCAGATCTAGACCATACTCTGTATATTATTAGATTTACATTGAGAGACCCAACAAATCCCACCATGAGCAGCACTAGGCGACAGTGGCAAGGAGAAACTTCCTTTTAAGAGGCAGAAACCTCGAGCAGAACTGGACTCAGGGTGGGCGGCCATCTGCCATCTGTTCTGGTAGGATTGTAGGAAACTATACAGTCTTTAAGATAAGATGGAGCCTGGCCATTAAGGGCTTTGTAGGTGAGGAGGAGGATTTTGAATTCTATTCTGGATTTGACTGGGAGCCAATGTAGAGAGGCTAACACAGGAGAAATATGATCTCTTTTCCTAGTTCCTGTCAGTAATCGTGCTGCAGCATTTTGAATCAGCTGCACAGTCTTTAGAGACTTGTTGAGGATACTTAGTGAGGATACTTATAATTTCAAATGAAATTTAAGCCAGACAACTAGACTTAAGAACTTATTTGTCCTGCCAGTGACATTTTGAATAACTCAGTGTGATTTGTATGTTGTATTTATTGTCCATTTATTATTGTTTGTCTGATGGCTGTATGGTTACTGCTGCCACAGAAAGAAGACACACAGAGTCAGAGTAAGGACTTGTGGTGTGTATTTTTTGTAGCGGACTCTGGCGAGTTCAGTCTGGGCTGTGGCAGCCGTGCCGGCTTTAGTCCCGGTGTCCCAAACCACTGGCCTACTTCACCTGAAAAACAATGAGACAGAGAGGCAGCTGCAAATCCCATAATCCACACATGCTGCTGGCTGCTGGATGATTAAAGAGGCCAGACACAATCCCACTCTGTGCTTTGAATAACACCAATCCCAAATATGCCTAATGGTCTCGCCATCGAGGGATGGAGCCAGATGAAACGAGGACAAAGCCTGTTAAAGAGGAATTTGACAAAAACTGTTTTTTAGGCTGTTAATCATCGAAAGCAGACATTTGTCTGTTAATGGAACATAATGAAGTATTTTCCAGCATTTTTGGCACTCCAACTATAGAATAGCACAGGATTACACATCCTTTGATCAGAATTTCTAAAAGTAAATGAATAGAAATGGTAAAAGTTTTTTTTTGTAAATCATTTTTGTTCAGCAACATTGGTTTGATAAGAGCATATTCTTTGCTGAATGATGTTGATATTGGTCTGACCTCCCAGTAATTCAGTGCAGATTCTGAGTAGCAAGGGGCACATTATGGATGCCACAAACATTGGCATCAAGCATTCAATGATCAAAATGCTCAGATGTCAACAACAGAAGAAAACAAACCAAACAGACAGACCCCTCCCTCTCTCTGTGCAGATTGGGTTCTCTTTGTGCAGGTTGTGAGACCTGTCTCTGAAAAACAATGTCCTCAGTGTCCTTGTTTCTCAGGTCTCAAATCCCTTTTTTCACTCAGGTGGAATTGTATTTTGATGACTCTCTGACCTTTTCTCTACTATTCAGTCAAAATTCCCATTTGTTCACATGAAACATCACCTCACACATTAACCTTGATTGTCCTCATGGAAATACCTACAACATAGGTTTTCATTAATAGATTTCACTGTTAACATCACCACATTGCTAGACAGATGTATCATCCACGATCAAATTATATTATATCATGCTTTGATTACAGTCATTCACTTAGTAAAAATCCATAAGAGTCACGGGAAGTGATTGTATAACAGTCAGAAGAGACTGCAACACCTGCAAGAGTTTGAATGTGTTGACTGTATGAATCCATTCGTGTATTATTGCAGCGACTAATCTCATACTGAATGACTTTCAGTGAGGTATTGAAACCTCTTTGACTGTGACTGTCTGCTCTGACTCTGACGTGCAGATGCTCTTCATGGCGCCACATTTCACTTCTATTGTTCTGCCTGAGCAGCTGGGAATATTATAGAAAACCCTCCACTTTCACCCAGTTTGACAAACTATTTTGGTGCAAAGACCCAGCAGAGCAGGGCAACAGAAATCCCTGCTGAGGCTGTAGACTGGGACTCCTCTTTAAAAGTTTAAAGGTTTTCTACCAAGTATAAAGAGAGCTAGCCTGGAACAAATATTGTGGAGTGCAGACAATTTTTCATCTTTGACTGTCAGCACTCAGTCATTGTCATGTCTGTAAGTGTTCTCTTTCCCAGAACTCCCAACAGCTTCTGGTTAAAGTGCAAATAATGAACTGTGGGTTTTGTATACAACTTTAAATGTCATCCATTAGTGATAAAAAGCTCAAATAGCTTCCTTCTATATGTCAGAGGTTCTGCTTTACAGCCAGAATGGACACTTTACTGCCATTCTCTTCTCACATTATTTATTATATTGCTTCAGCTATTTTAAAAACATTCTATAGTGTCCTTAGAAATTACTTTTTACTTTTTTTTGCCATCAGTGACTGCCATGCCTGCAATTGTTGTGTATTTGATAAATAAAGACCTCAGCTCTAACACCGACACTGTGTACAAAATGTAATCTATTGACCTCATGTAGATAGACACTTTCAAACTTGTCTATTTTAATTGGAAACTTATTTTTGAATGAAGCACTACATTCATTAACGGAAGCAGAGGTGCAAGGAAGTCGGTTGGGCTGCACTGCGCACATTCAAAGTGCACATCCATCACACAAGAGACCAAGGTTAGCATCCAGTGGTTAGGTTTAGGCAACAAAAGCACTTTGGTTAAGGTAAGTGAAAGGTGACTGTTAAATTTAAATCAACATGTTATGTCTGAAGTCACTGTGAACTTTTTCTGCATTAGAACAGACTATGATCTGTCATGAACTATAACCAAGTGCTGTGTGTCATAACATAACCATAAATAACTGTAATATTGCTGTAGTCAGTACAAGTTATACATTAAATGTCATGTGACAAACCCCAAGTTGTGCTGGCTGTCACAAGCAAAATGGTAAATTTGTCTCTATGTCCACGAAATCAAAATTTTGTGTACATGAAAATTTATATTTACACTATCTATCTATTTTTACCCAACGGCCCATCAGCATCTTAATCTGCCTCCTGCTCCTTACAACTGAATTTTGGCCCACCTCATTTCTGAGAGACAATTTATCTGTTTATCTTGTACTGTGGTTTAAAGTCAGCCATCTTCCTTATATTTAAAGGCAGGGTTGCGCTAAAAACTTTGCTGGCTGACACACTAATCCTGCTCCATCATCTGTGACCCAGGAGGCCTCAGCACACACACACGTACACACACCAGGTGAGTGACAGCTCTGTGGCCTGACTGGACTCTGCTGGTTCAGAGTGGGGGTGGGGTTTGGGGTGTGTGTGTGTGAAGACGTGAACCATCCTCTCTCCCTGACGTCTGCATGACAGTCCCACCACTGGCCCAGAGCATGGTGGGTAATGGCAGCATTGTGTGCAGGTGTCAGCACATTGTACCTTGGGATGTCACGGTGGATATTTCACAGTGCGACAGTCCGTCTCATTGAGGAGTGACCTCCAAACCAGCATGTCAGCAGGATGACTTGTGATGTCACACAGGGAGATGCTGAGATGAGGACAAAGCTGCACACAACAACAAATACAAACCCCGCTCACTCTGTTTGTTTGTTTGTTTGTCTGTGTTCGGCTGGGAGTGCTGTCACACCAAACCATGGATCTGACAGAGGACACCAGAACAAACTCAAAACACCACTGCAAAGGCAGAATTCATGTTTCAGATGATTTGAACCCACACCTTAAACAGTAGCTTGAGCCAAAGTCCAGTCTTAGTGACAGTGATACAAAATACTGACAACAACACTGAAGGTACAACACATTCAAACTGTGGCTGCAGCACCAGACCCTCAGCTGTTACAATAGGAAGCATGTCTGGGCTAATGGTTTCATTAAGCCTGTGTATTGTGTGTTAGATTTAGTTGATTCCAAAAGAAAAAGCCCACACCATCTTAAGATCAGCATCACCGAAAAGAAGGGCAAGAAACATGAGCAGTTGGGTGATCAAACAGGTTGGAAACAAGCCACTGTTCATTATCAGGTCAGACTGAAAGTTGGAGGACCTGAAAGGTCACTAATCATCTCTCATTGTACATGAGCACAACAACAGCAAAGGGCAGAGCTGGATTAATATGGTATTTGATTGGTAACATGCACCACATGCACAATATAAATGCAAATAAAAGATATTGAAATAACTGACATAAAATAGAGAAAGAAAGAAAAATAAATAAAACCAGATTTTAGACATAATCCTCCTTAATTTTACTTTTGACTTTATTTTGTCTCTCAAATAAGCTTGTCTGAACTGTTGGTTTGTTTTCAGCCTGTTATATCAGCTGACTGTATTTCTTGACCTGTTAGTCCTCCATATCTCAGCTAATAAATGTTATGTACATAAATACAAAGTTATTTATTTTCTCACAATGCTATCTTCCTTTCTCAGTACATCTTGTCACTGTAGTGAGCAGGGATTTAGTTTTGTAGATAAATGACCTTCTTTCTGAGGCAGCTCCAACCTTCTGAAAGTGGATGACCTTCATCCTGCTGGAATTTTATCTAGAGATACAGACAGGGGTTTAAGTCAGGTTTGACATCAGGGACTTAGTGTTTGGTAGGCTGCAGGTGATTATAGGTAGGAATTTACAAGCTGATTATAGCAGGATGAGTTTCATTCCTGCTCCTAATGTAGGTGAATTCACTGCCTTCCCATTCACTTCAGCTCATCAGCCAATCAAAAGGTGGAGGCACATTATAAAGGAGTGCAGTGTCCATCTTGACCCCCCTCTTGCTCTTTGGTCCCGAGAACTACCTGGTTGTCTCGCTTCCGGCTCCTGTTTCCACCGGTGCAGGTATTGTAGCAGTAGTTGCCTCAGTTGTGTGTCAAATTATTGCTTTTACTCGCTATTGATTACACATTATTTCACCTGCTTGTAGCTATTTGTGTTGCGGGCCTCGTGCTGGTGCGGTTGGCTCGCGAGCTGTTCCCCTGGCTGTAACTGTTTGAGGTTTTCCACCGCTGCTGCTGCTCAGATGTGGAGCGCACCTCCCCTTCAGGTAATAGATTCATGATTCATGAATCTGTACATTATCTGATTTCTTTTTGAGTGCAACCCTGCCTATTTGTAGAACGGACCTGAGTGCCTTATGGTCTGTATAGCTACTGTTAAGTATTTCTCTGGGTGAAATTCCCTGGGTGGCGTTGTCTGGCTCTCTTCTACCCGTATTCCCCCTCGGTATTGCCACACTTGAATATGTAATTTTGTAAAGTCACATTTTATTGGCTAAAAGGACTGTCAGTAGCAGATGTTTCAACTAAGTGCAGACATCAACTTTAATGATCACTGTGAGTAAAGACAGGACACAAACTGAGAGGCTGCTCACTAATTCATCTGCACTATTAGTGTTGACAGGACATCAGCCTGATATCTGCAGACAGCTGTTAGCTGGTGTTAACTCCAGGGGCAGGGACAGACTGAATAGAGTCCACACACTGTTTACTCAACTACCACTGTGTCACATCTTGTAACCAGAGATAATATATTTTTAATCAAACAGAGCTCAGATCTTTCTTTTTTGTTGTCTATCTCTTGTAAATGCTTATCTGTCAGTCACCACAGTCCTGTAAATTGTGGTGGGTCCAAATTGACTGGAATTATTCACATCACAGTTTATGAGACTGTTGTGATTCAAGGCGGCTCATTAATCAGATATCATCTTTATTACTTTTTAATTTAAAGTAATCTTTTGTCATTTGTGCACTTTTGTGATTAATTCAGTTTCCACAAAGTAGACATTAGACACACACATTATGCAGCCCTGACTGAACCGCCACTGTACACACAGAACATTTATCACAGATAAACAAAGAACAATCTGGGATTTTAAGAATCAATATTTTATCATTCGAATAAAAATGTTTACTCAGAATTATTTTTTTAAATTTTTTTTTAACAAAATCCATATCTAACTAGAGTGAGGACAGTGACAGAAATGAATGACAATAAAATGACTAATAACATAGCGTTAAACCATGCTAACTCCTACAGGTTGCTAATGGGAATTACAAAACCCAAATGTCAAGTCAATAACAGTTATTTCAGGACACTTTTCATATAAAGCAGGTCTAGACCATACTTTTTATAATAGTTCCAGACACCCGCCAATTCCCACCATGAGCAGCACTTGGTGACAGTGGCAAACCTCTGCCATAGCAGCACCTTCAGCAGAACCGGGCTCAGGGTGGGCAGCCATAGCCAAAATCCTGATATCATAGCACAAGTCACACGCACTGATGCACCCAATAATACCTTTGATGACACAGTAATTTTACATCTGCATATGTTAGAACAACACTGGCACTGTGGAGCCTCATATGTAGCCAAGTACCAGAGCAAGCACTGATTGAAAACATTTAAAACTTTAACATCCATGTCACTCTTGGGAACAGATAGGAAAGTGTGTTTGTTTCTGGACCCTGAGAGGACAAAACACCAGAGTCTAGCACCAGGTAATGACATGCAGCGAGGAACACAGAGTTAACACATCAATTCACTCCTGAAACCCCCTGAAGTGACAGAATCAGTCTGACATGGCAAGACTTTTAAAATGCTTTGATCAATAACATGGTAGTCAGGTGCCTGTAAAACGCTGACAGCGGCGACAGCAGTGGCAGCAAAGAGTGGCATGTCTTTTGGGTGAGTGGTGGACACAGGCATGCTGCAAAAGAATGAGCAGAGCACTGTAAGCATAAGTACACCATCATGTGTTGGATATGTGTTGCAGTGAGAGAAATATGTCAGACTCCAGTTGGGCTGCCTGAACTAGCTCACAGGTTTAGACCTTTGTATGTAATTAACCAAATGACACATTCTGAAATGTGACGAGTGTGTGTGTATGGCTAAGCATTGTTTTGCATCAAGGGTTTACCAGCCAATAGGACTTGGAGGCTGTGTAATGATTCATAGCACTTACAGAGGTGAAGGTGCATGTGTGGTCAACACACCCTATTATGGTTAAAAATCTCCACTTGTATTTGTCAGTGAACGCAGCATGTCCTTCAGCACTGAGGCCAGGCTCCAAAGGGGCCCGATCAAGCGGGTCCCTGGGTGGGGCCATCCATCAGAGGCAAGGCGGAGCAGTGCTGAGTGCAGGGGAGCTGTGCCCATATCTCTTTGGAAACCTGTAGCCTGTGATGGATCACCAGCAGGCCCAGACATTAATCTTCTCCTCATCTGTCTGCACTGCAAAAATAGTCAGTTCATTCAGTATGTCATCCAAAAATGAAAAACTAACTCAGGCTCTATGGTTATAATATTTTCCTCACTGTCTGCTTCCTGTGTGTAACATTAATTCCTCAAGGAAGAGTCTCACTCTGTCATGTATCAGATTAAAACAACACAGAAGGATTAGTGGAGATGGGTACTGAATGCAGCATTACTGCAGCAATTTGAGATTAAAAATGTGAAGCGCTGCCTTTTCATTGCATTGCTCTGTGATGGTTTTGGCGTATGTGCACAGCATGTACACACTGCAGATGAACCAGTGTGGGTGTTTCAAGTGTTAAATGAAAAATCAGATAAGAACAAGGATAAGAACAGTCACAGACTTACAGGAGTTACAGTGCTTCAATAAATTCCCCTGCCTGCTGTTTCACTGGATATTTTCTTATTGATTGTGCATGTCTCCACAACCCCTCACACTATGGAGACCCTGAAAATCAGTTATAAACCAATAATTTATAATAGGTAATAATTCAATGTGAGCAGTCCATACTCTTCTTCTGGTGTCTTGTGGCTCGGGCCTTGTCAGCAACCTCAGAACAGACTCAAATTTATTTCTATAGCTTTTGAACTAAGACAGAAAGACAGATTAGTCAGCTAGCTCTTGTGTAGTGTAACAGAAGACATGGAGAGAGAGCACAATGGAACATGAGGTTGAAAGCAGCAGTCATAATTCTTTCATTCATTAATTCATTCTGTCTGTCCTTGCCATGTTACTAACTCCTGTCATTTCAGATCCCGCCCACTCCCTCCTGCCCTGCAATATCCCCAGCCCAACTCACCTGTTTCCTCACCTGTCTTATATTACTAGATTCTCTCTTGTGTTTTTCATGCTGTAGTGGTCCAATCTTCTGTTCTTGTGTGTTTCTATCCACCTGTTTTTGGCCTTGGGCTTTTGCCTGCTTTTTTCCTGTTTCAAAAAGTGTTGTAGATGCACGCATCTCATAAAACACAAACAGGTGCTGGACCAATAAGACAATGTGAAGAGAGAAATTGAGGGTCTGCACAAGCAGCTCCAATGAGACATTCACCAGTGATGTGTGTAAAGTCCAAATGTCTACCCATTCGTCCACCCCAACCTCCTCCCTCTGAGGGCTTTATAGCATTGTTACCTGACTACCTACTTCCTCCTTTGCTCCCATCATGATTACTACTGTTACTAGAAGCTTTGTCACTTGAATGTCAACACATTCAGTTTTGGGGCACTGTCTGAAATGGCTGATGCTGTTGTGCAGTGAAAGCTTCAGAACTAGATGGACCTTGTGGTGACATTGTTCTGTGCACTGTGTTTAATGCTGAATTAAAAGGAGCGCTTTGGAAAATTCCATACACAATTACATATGATGAAGCTTTCACTTACACACACACACACACACACACACACACACACTACAAAGACAGTCACTGTACAACTAGAGCAGGTGTAGATTTAGAGTTAGGGACAGTGAGTGCCAGCAGCAGAATGACAGAACAATTTCGACGTGCTCACCAGGCCAAGCCCTCTTATTGTCATCTTTCATACCCACCTGTGCTTCAGTCTGGACCCATCCCCAGCCAGCTCCAAAAACGATATACTGTACAATTTAACTTCACTGCTAGTGCACTGTTTCAATAGGGCTCTAACTATACGAGTGCATGAGAGCATTCAGTACTTGGATGGGCTTTTAACTCTCCTAGCTGAATCATCAACGCAAACAGACACTTTGTTATATAAATTCTGCTGCACAAAAAAGACTCCAGCTCCACCTGGTTTTAACATGTGATCTGTTATCTGGCTCAGGCCAACTCATCTTAATGCAGGTGTAACAAACAGCTACTGAGTGTGTTGTTGTCTACTGAAAGCTTTGCCATTTGTTTATGACTGTCAATATTTAACAGTATTTGACAAATGCCATAGCATTACTGAAAGGAAACCAGTAAAATGTTAAGGTAAAGGCAGAGGATCAGGCTTGTGACATGTTCATGTTCCGTTTCCTGACCAATCTGGAGGGAAAGAGCCTCTCCTTCCTCACTGCCACTGAGGTGCCCCTGAGCAAAGCCCCAGACTCCCAACAGATTAGATTGTGGCTTTGTTACATCAACCACCTCCACATACTTAGCTACTTTTTTGCATGCGCCAGAGTGCTGGGTGGACCTAGGCCTTTTCACTGGACATCACTCTAATGTGACCTGAAAACTGTTTCTCTGGCTCCTCTCATTGATTTTTACCTCAGTGTGTGTCTCACCTCTGCAGGAAGCTGAAATTGGACTGGTTACCTGCTGAAGAGGCTTATGGACTCTATACACACATGGGCACAAATGAGCCTGATGTGACTTGTGTGTGGTTAGAATAGGCAGCGTGTGGGTGACATTACCAAGATTAGTAGTAGAGCCCATAGCTGGCTACTATATGTAGTGATAGTGATGCAGTGCTCACTAATCCATTTAGACTGTGTAGCCCAATACGGATTAAGTTCCCTGAATAATCTGGTCCTCTGAGAAATGTCCTGCCTGTTGAAACAGCTTCTCATTGTTTTGTACAGTGAGTTTGACACACACTTAAGCTATTTTCTACAGTTTGTAGGAAATAATGCAGGTACATATACTATCCCTTCAACATAACTCCAGCTGCGGTACTCACAAATCATCTCCTCTCTCTACTCCACAGCCACAGAGGAATAAATCTGTGTGTGCAGTAGACAGATCCTCCTTCCTTCTCTCAGGTGTCCTGGCAGGCGGAGCAGTAAAGGGCACTGTGTGTACCCACTGTGACTCCTGGTGTGAAGCTCTGAGCTCAGCGATAACCTGAGTCGTCCCTGTGCTGCTGTGGAGGCCACAGGCCTGGCCTGATGGAGAGGATAAGACAGGAGGCCATGACCTGCACCACACCTCCTCCACCACACATAAACACTTCCTCCACTATTACAATAGATTTAACAAGACTATCTAACACTAAAGATCAGGTTATTCGCAGACCTCTCTAGGTGACATCATCAGCTGCATGTGCAACCCGGCCTCATGGCAGTTTGTGAAATAGTCACGAAATATAATCTATTGATTCACACCCACAGACACCAGTTTTCCATTTTTCCTCTCAGCACGACTTTCAGACTGATGTATTTAAATTGGAAATAACTTTTGTGTCCTCACTCCAACCCAGTCTCACAGCAGTTTGTGGAATAGTCACGAAATGTAATCTACTTGAAGTAATACTTGAAGTTAAAACTTTAAGAAAACTGATTCCTCATGTTCTAGTTTTGTGTTACTCCACTCTCTCCTAGACCAAATTACGGTCGAAACAACCATACGCACAAACTAACATGATCAAATAGTAAGACTGGGCTGCTTCACCTTAAACTAGGTGCTCGTTTGTAGCTTTCCTCTGTGTAAAAATCATCCTCCACTTAAATAAAATCAAAAGGTGACTTAACTCCTTGTGACACAACTGGGACGTTCTCTTAGTTTTCTGTTCATTTTTCATATGCTTCAGCTTGGAAAACAAAAGCTCTGCTTCATAATTTTATTGGTCAGTTAGAAAAAACTTGATGGTCCTGGTGTCAAATTAGCTGGAAGCTAAGTAAATCCTACAGGGCAGCTGCCAGTTTATACTGTTTACAGTACTACCTGGATGACAGTTGACGTGGTTTGTGGGCACTGGCCCAGTTGGCCCAGTTCAACAGATGCAATGATCACAGAGAAAAACAGTTGGCATGACTCACACTCCACAGCCAAAGTGACACCCAAGTAGAGGACACAAATACACTATATTCTGTGAATCCAGTTGGTCCCTTAATCAGTATACTGTAGAGACATGTTACTGAAAAGCTTACTATTGTTGCTTTTTTTGGGGTGGGTACCGTATTGGTCCACTGGGACCTGGCTTTAATAATAGGTCTGTGTGGATCCCCCAGAGCTCAGAACTCTTGAAAATTACAAAAGCTTTCATGCATGTTGAATGTTGTCTTTTCCTCTCCAACTCTGATGTATTACATATAACAACCATAAAAAAAACCAACTTTTAATGTGAAAAAGACTTCCCGTAACTGAATGTAATCCAAGGTTTGGTGTAACGTTAGTGATTACAATCAGAGAAAGAAGTGCTTTTCACAGTTTTTCAAACCAAAATCTATTTTTCAAATCAAGATATATTGTATATATAGTTAAAAGGAGTAGAGGTGATTTGTGGTTATGTTTTTTTCTAACATGAATATACAGGATTTCTGGATTAGAACTCTGTTTGCGGTTTGACCGTGTGGCTGAAGGCATGTAGAAAGGTTTTGCTGCAGAGAGGCAGCACTCCCATCTCACAGACTGATGTGTCCTGACAGATTGAGACCTGTGCTCATTAGCTCCTCTGCCTGCTATGATCACACCTGTTCTCTTCTCACCTGCAGTGGCAAACTCTTACAACTCCCGCACAAGACACATAGCAAGATGGGTATAGCTGCACATAAAAGCAGCAAAGAGACTCAAGTGTGCCTTGTTTAACTAACAAATAGTGTATTTTAGCTATTTTCATCTAGGCCTTTTGAGAAAAAAAAAATCTCTGGAGCCTGGGGGAGCTATTGAATTTACTTTGGTATGTATGTCTGAGCTGCTTGTTTCTCTGTCATGTCCAACAGTTTTTATTGATATATTGTCATAAATTCAGTCACTTTGTTATTGACGACACCTCTTGAAACAATTTGGTCCATGAGAAAGTATTAACAAGATAAAGAATCTGCAGCCATGCTAGAGGGTCTGTGACCAAAGTTATCACAATTTGTCCTGTGGGAGACATGAATGTCTGTGACAAATTTAGTGACAATCTGTGCTTTGGGATATTTTATCTGAACCCACAAATGTTAACCTCACGCTGGCACCAGAGGAAAACTCAGGGGATCATCCTTGCTAGCATGGCTAAAAACTAGCATTTCCTTGCCATACAATAGAGGTAGAGGTACAGTACATCAGATCATAGTCAACCAGCTTTGGCTGGAGTAATCAGTAACTTGTGTTTCGCAGTAAAAGCCTTGTTACAAAATAAAGGGATTCTGTTCACTTAAATGCTAGAGCACTATAAGTCCATACACCGTATATGAAGATATGTGGCCAGCCACAGCTAGGTGGTGGAGTTCTTCTGCTAGTATAACAGTCAGATCAGATAATAATAATAATTTAAGTGCATATGAAGTTGCCAAAGTTAAAACTGCTTGACACTGGAACATACCATGTAAAAAAAAGGTGGAGCTGGAGTCTTTTTTGTGCAGCAGAATTTATATAACAAAGTGTCTGTTTGCATTGATGATTCAGCTAGGAGAGTTAAAAGCCCATCCAAGTACTGAATGTTCTCATGCACTCGTATAGTTAGAGCCCTATTGAAACGGTGCACATTAGGTGAATACACTTGACAGATGAATGTCTGAGCTTTATGGATCAGTGACAAAATGTGCTTGAAATAATATGTAATAGAATGTTATTGCAGTACATTCTGAATTCTGAGTTTTCATTACAGGTAAGTAAACGTCCTCTGGCACACAAAGGGTTACAGGAGTGTTAACACATCTTTAGAACACTATTTCTGGAAAACTCTGATGTATTTCTGTTGGGTGACAGTTCAGCTCTATTTGAGAAGTGTTTTTTTTTTTGCATTTTTACGTCCCTCCTCTCAAAGCTCTCCACAGTGAGCTTGTATGAGCCAAAATATTTCTCTCTTACTATATGCTGGTTGTTCTACTTTGAAGTCTGTCAAATGTAACCTTCAGTTTAATGTATGTAAATCCCATAAGAGTATTTCTTCCTCTGTGTGAGGCTAACTCTTTTTAGTTTTGGCAAAAAAATGCACACAGATGTAGATTATTTTATATTGGTACAATAAGCTTCATACAAGAATTACTCATGTGAATACATGCAATCAAGTGACACATAGAAGTGATTTAAGAGAACTTTTAGATAATTAAACATGATGCACCTGACAGTTTGGGGTGCCACAGTAAAGGGTCTGAATAGGAGATTTTAGTTTTTGATTTTAAATAACTTTGCAACTATTTTTAATAATATGCTCCTCACTTACATGTGGTGAAATATTTTACTTGTAATGTGAAAAAATAATAAAATAACATATATAGAGCCTGTTTGATTGCTCTTGTAACTGTTTGGATGTGTTCTGAAATGCTTCTCCAGCTACATGTTTGAGTAATTCCTCAAAATGACTTTATCACTATGACAGCACTTCATCCATGGCAAGGTGAGGCTCTGCACTGCATTAAGCACTTAGCAGGCTATCATGTGTTTGAGGTGATGTTTTCTGTGAGAGTGACAATAATTCCACAGCACCAGGATTCAAAAATATGTGTAGAATGAAAGTGTCAACAGCAAAAACATGCCGCCTCTGCTTTGACAGCTCTTCATGTTGAAGGGAAATCCAAAGGCTGCTTAGTCTGAGACATGAGTGCTCCCTGGAGTGTATACACAGAGTCAGCACTCAAACGCAGGGCTGTTGCAGTCAGTCTAAGAATTGTATATTCAGTATGGCATGTTGATGTCAGGTGGACTGAGGTGGTTTGATTTCCTTCTGGTTGCATGAGTCATCATTGTCTGTGCCCTCTATATGTTCTGCAGTGGCCCTCAGTGTGGTCTGATAACATGGGCTCAGTACCCAGGCTGTGATCAAGGCTTCAGTTAGGAACACTGAAACACTTATAGGAACACTACAAGGTCAAGAAGAACAAACTCTCTGCTCTGCTTTATGTGTTCTCACTGTGTTACATTATCTAGGGAATAGTTCTAATCAAATCACACAAAAAAACATTATTAAAAAAAGAAAAAAAAAGAAGTCAGACTCAACTTTGATGTAATTTTCATTTTTGAAGCTGTAGTTAGTGGTGGTCTAGTCACATTGGTCTCCAGTGCGTAACTCCAACTGAGAACTAGCATCTTTCATTTCATCATTTTTTGTGGTGGGCTACTTCTGCCCTTGCTGTTGAGAGAGGACAGTTAGGCTGAGACCAAAGTGCCAGTGTCTATCCAAATCTGCAATTCATCAAATCCACAAAAGGCCCGAAACAGACTTTCCACAGACTACAGACATTTTTAGATTTGGCAGTTAACCTAACCTGCATATCTGTTGGAGGACACTGGAACACAATGAGGAGAACAGTCAAACTCCACACAGAGAGGCCCCAGTTGAACCCAGACCCTTATCGCTGTGCAAAATGGATGTGAAAATGTTATCATTATTAATTATTATTACATGTAACATTAAGAAATTTGCTTTTATATCTTAGTGTAATTTTAAGTATAAGTGTGTTGTTGTAGTGAGGTTCAATAATGGACAAACAGAATACCGGCTGAAAGACTGAAACTGAATAATGAAAAATCAGGAGGTAGAACGGGTCATCCTCTAATTGGAAGGTCAGTGATTCGATCCCCGGCTTTTCCAGACTGCATGACTAAAATAGTGAACCCTAAATTGTGATGATGTACCATCTGTACATGAGTGTTTGTATGATAAAGAAGTTAAGACTAGAAAGGTGCTGTATAAATGCAGTCTACTCTATTCCATTTTGGACAAAATTAAGACTTTAAGACTACGGGCAAGTCATCAGTGTGTTGTTTATATGGTGGGGTGTAATGAAAAGAGCAACATTTAGCTGTAGCAAACTGGGCTGTAGTCTCTTTATGAACACTTCCTTTCCAATCTTTATAAAATCAGTGACACAGATATATCTTCATTTTATTTAATTAAATGAATAAAATTAATTACAAAAAAGACTGCATCTGTACACTGCACACTGTGACAAGAGAAGTGATAGCAGGAGAAAGACAGGAGGATTTTTTTAAACCTTTATTTCTCCAGGGAAGGTTGACTCAGCACCAAATGCTCTATTTCAGCAACACCCTGCTTCACTCTCACTCAGAGAGGCAGTTGGGCAGAAAGAGGAGGAATGTTGTCCTAATCTGGATCGCTTATGCCAGTGTAGAAAATTTGATATTGATATTCATGTTCTACAGCGGATGATTCTTTTTAATGACTCAAGGAACCTCATACCCTGTATAACACTTTGATTTGGAAATACAATGAACCATTTGATGGATATTCATGGTCTGTGCAGAATGTATCCTAATGTCTTGATGGTGGCCCCCAGCCTGTCCTCTAATGCCACTACCTACTTAACAAGCAGATTCCCATGCAATGTAGTGACTCCATTACTGCTCTCTAAAGGATCCACCCTTTTGTTGACCATTCCTCTAGTGCCACATAACTGGATTCACTTTACATGTCTAACTCCCTGTACCACTAAAGGTGTAACAATAGCAAACCTTTTGGACTGTCCCAATACCCATGTTTGTGATTCTTAGCACCTAAGTGTATGTTCACAAACAGTACGCTTCAAGAAAATCTGTGGTAGCTCAGTCCTGTCAGTTTTGTTGGTTGTGATAGAACTGCACTTACCAAAATACTGTATTTCCTTAGGTCTCAGAATGTAGCAGCATCAGTACAAAGGGTCAAGAAACACAAATAGTCAGATGATCAGACATATTTGTTGACAAAGCAACACGTTAGGTAAGTTTATTAGGAGGAGAAAATGGGGGTGAAGTGTAAATGATTATCCAAACTGACGGCATGCCTTTATAGACGTGCTTTAACCTTCAACTTTGACCTACTCGTCTTACTGTGGATGTGCACACAATGTTAGCAATGGTTGAAGGCAACATCACAGTGTTCGATGTAATTTTAATATTCAGGACTTCAGGAATCAATGACATTATTTTCTTCACTCACTGTCGTCACTGTGTCTAACCGCACACACTGACACTGACACTTGAGACCAGGGTTTATGTACTTACAGTATGTAGTAAATCTTTAGACTATTACACACAGTGAAATCTTAAGACTTTGGGAAAGGTTTGGGAAAATCCTGTAGTTTGTTTGAAACAACAGACCTGCGACCTGCGGCAAAAAATGGGTCCCAACCCAGACCCATGTCGCCATAGGAAACATGGATGCAAACCTGTACCGGTCACAGGTTGGAGCTTGGTTCCTAGGGCTCGGGTGGACCCATGAAGACCTCCAATAGAGACTGCTACATTGCAGATCTGCAATTAAACCTATTCCACTCCAGTAACTGGCAGATATATGAGTCACATAAAGTGGAATGGAGTAAAGTTATTTTAACATGATGAATCCAACTGAAAACTGAGCTTGGTCAACAGCTTCTTTGAAAACCAGCTGACCGCTCATCAGTCTCTGCTACGCTGTGTTTGACAGACACAGCCATTGATCCTTAGAGTACACTGGAGCTGCTGTGTAGCATGAATATTTATGCTGAGTGGCTGTGAAGAAGCTCTGAGTGGCTCTGGCTGGTTTGTATATTCTCCTGAGTGTACACACACACACACACACACACAAACACACACACACACACACACACACACACACACACACACACACACACACACACACACACACACACACACAGACTTACACCCATTTACAAGAAAAAACTCAAGAGCTTTTAAAATTGAAATATGATGGTGTTTGAGCTAAAAGTGGACATGAGTGTCTGAGATGAGAGGAGAGTCAAAAACAGCCAAATAAACCACAGGTGAGTGAAGAAAAACAGGACAAATTAAACAAGTAGAGTAGAATGAAATAAAACTAAGATGGAATAGAATAGAACAGAAGATTCAGGAGAACTTTATTGTCAACCCATCCATGCATCAGCTGGAACTGTTCCCAGCTAATCCTGAGCAAAAGGTGGGATGCACCCAGACAATCACAGGGGAATTATAAGTCATCAGTTAAACTAACGTGCTTGTCTTAGGACTGTGGGAGCACCCAGAGGAAACCCACACAGGCACATGGAGAACATGCAAACTCAACTCAGAAAGACCCCAGACGAATCCAGAACTCTCTTGCTGTGAGGTAACAGTGTAAACACTGCACAGTGCCACTGAACCTATTGTCAAGTGGGAGTAGTAGGGATGAAATTTCAATTCTGTGGTGTTAGTGGTGCTACATTTAACAGCTCTGTCCACTGGGGGCTGGTGAGTCTTTGCTCAGGTGTTGTCTAATGTAATACTACCAAACAAAGACACCATCCTCCTGGTATCTGCTGTTTGAAGTCTTGACTCAAGTGTTTAACCTACAGTTTTTGAGGAGATAGGCAGCATTCTGCATAGTGCAGCTTTAAAGGTGCTATTTGTAACTTCTAGGTCACCAAATGTGGTTTATTGTAGTGGGTGGTTCCAAGAGCTTCTGAGTAGTGCTACTTTTTCAGGGCAATCTGCTTGCTACAGGGGTTGCTATTGGAAAATGATGAGATGGGCGGGCAACAACAGTGTAGTATGATCTGAAAACATCAGTAGAAAAATATATGGAATTTCAGTTTAACAACTATCTTCATAAAGTGTGAAGAGTAGAGTTGAGCTTCCTGTAAATGTAAATGTAACATCCTCAGCAATGAAAATTTGTCTTTGTCCTAATGTAGGATAAAAATAAAGTCTGATATACTGAGTGAACAAAGCACTGACATCAGATCAAGGCTTGTCACAGTGGATCACTCCTGGCTGAAGCAATTACTTTTGTCTCAGTATTTTGCATACAAAAGACGCTTTGGTTATAGAGCAACACACACTGGCTGTGTGCACTCACACTCCAGCTATTTTTAGCAGGAAGTATTGGTACCAGTGTAGTCCTGTGTTCCTACATTATCAGTGAAATATTAGAAACTGATAATCCAATCTGCCAGGTTGAAAACGGGGGTAATTCTCTATGCTGCACATTAATCACGAAACCCCCCTCACCCCTGCTCAGACTCCTGGGATTTAGTTTTCAGATTTCTTAGGCTACAGTAGCTGCTTGATTTCCACTAAAGTCATTAAGCTCAGAGAAGGGGGAAGTAACATCAGGGTGTGTGCGAAAGTGATGGTAGCTCATCATGAAGCCAGGGTTAGGGGTTCAATTCCCTGTGTTGCTCAGCAGGTGAAGCATTACACTACTCAGCACTGCATACATCTAGGTGTCATTACAAATACATGCAGATTTACTTTGTCCATCTTGAAAAAGACTCACCAGAGACATGACACCATCACATGCCTAATGTTAATATGATCAAGGATTTCATGTGGTCATATGAATAATGACTCTTGCTTGTCACAAGCCAGGGTACATGATGATATTACAGAACTGTAAAAGCTCTTAGAAGGTAGTCGGGCTAGATGATTGGGTGTACAAAGTATCTGTTCACATCCCATCCTATTGAGACAATTCTAACTGACATCACCAGCTCCACTGGATGATTTGAGCTGTGGTTACATTCAAAAACACCTATACACCTGTTGTGAGACAAAATCTAAATTCTGCTGACTAGTTTTTGCAGAGCTTTCAACCATGTTGACTGAAATATGCAGATTGACTTGTTATTTCCCCTGTAATTTATACTATATTTACACTGAAACCAAATATACAAATGTCTGTTTTTGTTTGATGACTGTGAGCATTAAATGTGGATTTGGGACTGTGTAGATGATGTCCACAAGAACAGACAAGAAAGCAGACTGAGTGAGGACTAAAGATCTCCTTCTAACCTGAAACAAGTTACAGAAAGATAATGTTTTGGCAGGCACTGACAAAATCTTGTTCTGCAGTGGGTGCTGACGGTAGAATTCTGTTAACCCTGCCTCAGTTCACTGCTTATCTTACTTTTTCTGTGTGATTTTAAGATCACAATGATTGCTTGCTGTTTGCACACAAACTCTTCAGTGATCAGGTAAGTTCTAATTGTGGTACTTTAAAGATATTTTTAGTCTTTATATGTCCAAGGTCATTTCCAGTTGAAATTTCCTTTTTAGCACATACTGTGAGCAACTCTTTCATGCTTTGTTTAAACACTCTCGCGTGTGTGTGTCTGTTTATGAGCGATAGTGTGTTGCATGTTTGCTGTAGCTCAGACTGATGAGACATCCTCCAGTTTTTCTCCTCAAAGTTGCAGAGTCAACTTGGCAGCACAACCTGTTTACCCTGCAGCGTGCCTCCTGTCTGACACACACACACTCAGTCATATACCTGTCCACATACAGTATATCCTGCTTCCTAAAATAGAGTGCAGAAATAAGTTAGCACTTCATGTTCTCTTGTCCCAAAGTCAGTGGGTTCTTTGAATGGATTATCTGTTAAATGGCTGAGGTCAACACAAGCTCAAGACATGGACATGTCCTTTCATTGTCATTATGGAAGCGTTTATGCTTAAAAAAGGTGGTTGGTAACAAGTGGCTAAATGAGACTACAGAGGTTGTTGATATCATAACCTTGCACATGAAAACAATCTACTCACCACCCTGCCTTTACAGCCTTGTTTATACTTGTGCTCTTGCAAATTATAGGTAAGCCCGCTATATTAAATTACAAGTTGGAAGTTATGTGACTGTGGTGTAATTCATTTACAGCTTTACATTAGCCTTTCACCTCTGGCAATTGTATTTAGGCTTCAAAATAATAACAGTGGTGTTCATTTATATCATAAACTTTTGTTTTCACAGAGCTTATTTCCTGAGATAATCCAAAAACCATTGACAAAACTCCCATTGGCTTTTTGTCATGGGAACCAGGGGGATGCTAACTTTCCGGCTAGCCTACAAAAATACATCATCCCCGCACCACTCTATGGGTAGATACATTGTCTCAGAAGCATCAACAAGTGCACTATTTTATTCTATTTGTTTGATAAAGACTACAATAAGCAGCTATTTTAGGAAACTACCGAGCCTTTTCAAAGTGAAACTATATTTGTGAGATGTTTTTAAAGATCTTTATCTTCAGAGAACAGTGGGCTTGGAGCTGAAAGGCACAGGCAGAGTGGGGATGTCAGAAAGTGATTTGTTGGCAAGAAGAGCTCGAATCCCCCCATTATGGTTGCATGCCTCTGCCAACCAGTCCAGTTGCAGTTAATTAGAGTGTGAATTCTTGAGTTATGACCAAAAACATGTTTTCTGAGGTTACAGTGACCTTTGTTTCATGTTTCATGTTTGAGTCTTTGAGTGAACATTTGCACCAAATTTGAAGAGATTCCTTCAAGGCGATTGTGAGGTATATTCAAATGGTCAAGGATGTGTTTCGTGAGGTCCCAGTCACCTTGACCTTTGACCTCTGACCACTAAAATCAAATCACTTAATCCTTGAATCCAAATGAATGTTTGTACCACATTTGAAGAAATTCCCTCAAGGCGTTACTGAGATATCACATTCACAACAATTGGACGGACAGATGGGATGGCCATGGCTATTGCCAGCATGGAAGCATAGAATACAACTGTCCACCTCATTTCAGAATGTCAGAACCTTCATTTCTCATCTCTCCACATATAAGCTGTCAACAGGAGATCAGCTGCTGACTTTATAGGCAGCTGAACTGAAAAACCTAAACATCACACACCACACTCATCTTGTTCATATGGCTTTCATTTTATTAGAGATGCTTTCATAGTTGTTTAACAGTAGCATACTTTATATTATACTTGAAAATGGTAGCACCAGCTGCAGTAATGCATCACCTGTTTTCCAATTGAAATTCAAATTTATGCTTCACTTCATTAAGATCAAGTGAGTCCTGATTAAAATCACATCAATAACCCTGGAATATGTGATGGTTGGCTGGTTTCTGTGTTGCAAATGGAAATCCAGGATGACAGTAGCACACCATTTCAATACAGCTCTACACATGATAGAGGATAATCCAAACTGGGATTTCATGTTTTCTTATATCTCTGGATAGACTATACTCTATATATATATGTACATGTATGGCACTTGATGACATGAAAACAATAAACATCACAAATGAAAGAAATGGGCGCTTGGGTGTAAGAGAACAAAAAACAAAACAAAACAAACAAACAAACAAACAAACAAACAAACAAACAATGACAGGTTTCCAGGCGCCACCTTCCTTCAGCTAAAGCAAAGGAGTGATCATGTAGGTTAAGGTCAGTGGTGCGAGCACAGGCAACCAAAACAATGAGATTCCTAAGAGATAGATATTTGAGATGGGAGATATACTATAAAAATGTGTAATGTATTATAATGTCCAAAGAACAGTCTTGCCCTTTCAACTGCCAGATTGTGTGTTTTACTAAGTGGTATTTGGAACCACTGGAATGTGACTGAAACACCATCACAGCTCAGAGTGGATAGGCATGTTCATTTGGCTTATTAGTGCAAGAATATACTCAGTGTCCACCTGGACATCAAAAAGCTACTGAAATCTGATACACTATATGGCCAAAAGCATGTATGCTGTCTTTAATGATTTGGGACAGGTCCCTAAGTTCCAATTCAAAGAGCACCATAAATACAGGTCACAAGGAATTCTACCCAGCCAGTGAAAACAGCTGTATACTGTCTACTGGCACTGGAGGAGCTTTGTCAAGTCTGAGACTCTGCAGTTAGTAATATTATGTGATCATGACACTAAAAAAAAAAAAAATACACTATTGAGTTGTATTATGGGAGGTGTAGGATCCAATGTTTTCCGGCCTGATTGATATTGGGGACTAAAAGTGAGGATATCTTGGCTTCTGCTGCACAGATTTTGACCCAATCTATTTTGAGATCTCCAACTTTTAAAAAGTGCACACAAAACTACTGCAGTATTCATGTTTAGGCAACAATGTGCTTTCAACTTTGTGTTGACAGTTTGCGTTTCCTGTTTCAGCGTGACAGTGCCCACCCTATCCCCAAAGAGCCTCAGTAATCATCGCGATCCAACACCATTGGGATTAACTGGATCATTCCAGACTGCGAGCCAGACCTTATCACCAACACCACTGCTCGCTTTCAGCCAGGTTCCAAACCAGACAAGTGGAGGCTGCACATTAATGTTCATGGTGTCACAATTGCATGTAGCTGGAATGTTGGGGTGTCCATATACATTTGACCATGCAGTGTATCAGTTTATGCTTTTAAGAAGCACTTTACAAACAAAGAAAACACCAATTCCTCATCAGTGCCTTCTGCTCAAAATCTGACAAACAAATGTGCATTCCATTTGTCTCTCCATTGAAGACCCCTAAAATCAATACCCTGCCAAATTCAACATGATGTTAGCAAGATAAATGCTCTATCATGTGGAAAATGTCCAGTCTTTATGAATCACCATCAATAAAACATTCTGCAAATGAGGGAGAGAACTACACTTGTTTCAAATGCAGTCCTCTTTGTTTCAGGGAGTTCTGCTGACTCTCACTGGAGACACTGGACCTCTCATGTCATGTCTGTTTCATTTGAGGACTAAATACTGATAAATAAATTGTTAAGCTGAATGTTTTTGTCATTCTTGATTACTAGTTTCTACACAGCTGTCCAGCAGCCTCCTCATGTATGCGTGCCAGAAAGCTACACATACGCAGAGTCACTGGACTGAGTGCGCCCAAAGTTCGGCATACTCATCCTGGGCAAGTCTTTGTTCCGGATCTCATAAATGGACTTCCTCCTGGCCTGAACTCCTCTTACAGCAGTTTTGATCTTCCTCCAGCCGAGATGGTTGAGCTCTGCCAAGTTCAGCACCACACAAATGCCACTGACCGCAAACATGAAGACCAGAAACACTGTCTTCTCTGTGGGCCTGGAAACGTAGCACTCTACATCTTTTATGCAAGGGTATCGATCGCACTCGTACACTGCAGGGACGTTGAATCCATACAGGAAATATTGACCCACCAGAAACCCTATCTCTAGTGCATTTCTGAACACTACCTGGATAATGTAGAACCTGGAGATGCCCTCCTGCCTTCTCATTTTTGACTTTGTAGTTCGCAGGGATGAGTTGGGGATGTCCTTGACCTCCAGGCAGTCAGGCTCTGCCTCTTTGTTGGAGTTTTCAGTGTTCTGCAGGACTCCGTTCACGATGGTGTTCTTGATCTTCTTGCTGTCGTCTCTTTTCATGGAGTCCTGTTCTTTGTCCAGGGAGAGGTACACTGTGGAGTAACGCCGCTCTTTCTGCTTGGCGGACTGGTGCACAGAGTAGGTGATGAAGCAGAGACTGGGGCAGCACACCATGATGATCTGGAACACCCAGTACCTGATGTGGGAGATGGGGAAAGCCTTGTCGTAGCAAGCCTGGTTGCAGCCTGGCTGTAAAGTGTTACACACGAACATAGACTGCTCGTCGTTGTACACAGTCTCTCCCACTATTGCCACAATCAGAATCCGGAAGATCACTACCACAGTCAGCAGGATCCTGAGGGAAAATCAGAAACAGAAATATATTCACTTTTACAGTAGTTGTGTTCATTTACCATCTATTTTTTGTGAACCAGCCTCAAAATCACAGACCCAAAATAAAATGGTTATATTCTTGAACCCTTTCAAATACACATGTGATCCAGGTCTTCCCTGAAAGATAACTCTAGGAGTTTGTCACAAAGTCAGAAATTGTCTTAAGTGATACTGAACCTGTCACTTGTCACATGCTTTACTTGGAGCACAGCCAAAAGGCAGGACACATGCCATTCCAAATGTAGATAATGATAACGCTAAAACTGAACATTTTTTCTGAGGTTTTGTTTGGGGCCAGTGCTTCCCAGCCTGGTGGAGATGGCAGGTGAGAAAAGCAGAGGTAAACAGTTGTCTATTGCCAATAGCTGCCACAGAAGCTTTTTCTTTCTTTTTTTACGTAGAGCTCCTACAAGGATAACTGCTGTTACTATGACAATACCTATGATAATGAAAACACCCACAAAACACACAAAGATAAAGATCACTGCTGAGAATTCAAATGAGGTTTTATGGATTTTTTCTTTCACAAGACCAAAACCTTTGGAGGATCTTGTGATAAAAATGTATTTGCTTTTACAGACAATATCACAATGACATTTGGATGTTAACGTGGTGTACACTGACAGAGTCATGAGGCTTCTGGGTTGACTTGTGTGGGCAATGTGTGGTGCTGTGACTGCAAAAGACCTTGGTTTCATGTTAATGGGTTTGATCAGTCATGTAGTGAAAAAGGTGGAGGAAAGCACTGTTTTGCTTTTGCATGTTTTACTACATTTCACATTTACATCTCTCCTGAGCGTTCTACTACAATATGTTAAATGTTTCATTTGTTGGCTCCAATACATTTTCTACATATGAGAAAATTAATTTGTAGAGACCAGAAACCTGCTTGATTTATCCATCACAGTGAACATCATTTCTGCTTTTAGTGTTGCTATGACATTGTTGTTGAGTGCAATTCAAATCAAGCTGCACTTAAACAGCATTACCACACAGTTATTAGGTAATTTAAACAACAGTAAAAGCAGGGGTGATGTTTTCTGTGATGCACTTCCCAAAGCAAGACTGAAGTCTCTACAATTAATTTTTATTATACCTTGTTACTCTTGTTACATCTTGTGTCTCCTTAAAATGTGATTTTTAAGAAAAGGTTCTCTAGTAATCTGACATTTCTTGAGATACCATTAAATAGAAGAAACTGCAAGAGGGGTAATTTCACCTGGGTACATTATTTTACTGATAATACCTTCATGTATTATGTAGATTGCTTTGGTACATGATTTTCATACCACAGTTGTCATACTCTACTGACATGAAAACCAGTGCCAAGGGGGAAAAATCTTTTCAAGATGCCTAAAATCCACAAATATATCCCCCACTATTGTTGAGTGGGGTTTTTTAATGATAAACTGGGAAAATGTTCATAATTATTTTTAATTGTTAAACCTGTAAATGCTACTGCTCCATAATATTAAAAGAACTCTAGAGATTTGGTTCCACTTGTGTAGCCTGTAAAAGGTGCAGTAACTCAATTGGCAAATAAATTATAAGGAAACCTGTATTCTTTCTCTCCACAATATACCTGTGTTTAACCTCTCACCCTTAGAGGGGTTTAAGTGGTAACTAATCTCTTCTGCCATTATAGCTCTGAATAAAATACATACATTTTTACTCATTTGGCATATATAACTTTTCCACAGGCAGACCATCAGGCAGGTATAGGAGAGTGTTGTGTAGAGTGTATGGGAGGCAGATGACCTGTCAGCTCCCTGTCTGACTGTGAGGGTGCTGTCCAGTGCTGAAATAACAGCGCTCCCAGCCTCAGTCTAACCCCACGGTTCTCCTGTGGCAGTCTAATTCCTCCAAATACACATCTCTGCTTGCCCTCAACATTATCTTCAAAGATGAAATCACGTGCGTTTTTTGGCATGTTGTACAATCTTTCTTTTGTATGACCAAACAGGGTTCATTCTTCTTGATGTTGTGTGATGAAACTGTGCTGAAATTTGACCTCGACACGCAAACTTTCAAGAAGAGAGAAGGACACACGTCTCTTTCTTTCTTTCTTTTTTTCTTTCTTTCTTTCTTACCTTCCGATCATAGTAGAGTGCTGCTGGACAGCAGCCTCCAAGAGACGCTCTAATATGGTCCACTCCCCCATGATTGTTCATTCGGAGAAGATTCCACTCAGGCGCAGGTTGTGCACAAAAAAGCGGAGGATCTTATGATTTTCCTTCTGTGTGTCCGAGAGCGCCGACAGTATCCAGTGAATGCATGGGTGTGTGTGTGTGCGTGTGTGTCCCGCTGTGCAGCTCTGTGGGCTCCTGTCCTCTCCTCTCTCCAAGTGCAGATAAACGGAGATCCCTCCTCAGCGCCTGTGCCTGCTCGTGTGACACTGAGCGCAGAGTGTGGAGCGCACCGCACGGCGCTAATCCCGCTTTAAGTAGACTCCTTTGCGTCACACGCACAGGATGGTGTGTTGGACATGCCATAGTAGCATATCCGTCCATCCGCCGCATACCCCCCCGCCCCACCCGGGTGGGATGATGGTGATGAGCTGTGCTGCAAAAAGTGACACTCTCGCGCTCAACAAGTGATTTTAGTCTAAAAGTAAGATATAGTAGCACAAATAGTAAGACCTCCTCTCAATCAACACCTAACCAAACATTCTGGTAGCAGTGATAGTAGTACTAAAAGTAACAGCAAATATAAAGTAAAAAAAAAAAAAGAAGAAGAAGTAGTTTTAGTAGGTTAGTGGTACTAGCAGAATTTCCACATCAGAAATGAAGCACAGCCTCGTGGTGCAGTGCAATCTCGAGGCTCTCCACAATCCACGCGAAGGAAGTTGAACTTCCACACAGGGTTAGGTTTGGGCGTGGTTTGGATTCTCCTTCGCAGGGCGTGGCTTGAAGGGTGCGTAGACTCAGGGTTCTTGAGTTGGGGAGGTGTGAACTGCGTGGTCATTCAGAAAATATTGTTTATGTTCTTGCTTTATGAATACAGACAAAATAAAGGAGGCAGCAGAGGAAGCGTTGTTGTCAGGCTGCAGTGAGTGTGAGGACAGAGGCCGATGACTGGAAAGTGTTTGAATAAAAACTGTTTAACTGATTTTGTGAACTTTTTCTGTTAGTCCTTCCTGTACTTCCGTCTTGCTTGAAGCGTGGACATAATAACGTGACACAAATATGTGACTGACCTGTCATTCAGGGAATATGTCTTTGTTTATATTCTTGTTTATATTCTTGCTTTATATGGAGATGGGACCATGCAAGCAGCAGAGAGGAAAGATGCTGTTTGACTGGTGAAGTATAAGGAGTCATGTGCAGCAGAGGGAAGTACCCCTTCTATATGCAGCCATTTGTTCCTGGCGTTACGTGGTAGGTTGAGGTGTATTGGATAAACTTGGTTCCAGAGAGTAATCTCTTTAACTGCCTCACTTTGTTTCCAAATATAGAACAACTTAAGAGGACAAACTGTGGTATTGGTCTGTCAACACCAATCCCATTAATACACTACTCACAGCAACCAGTTTAGGAAGGATATATACAATTGAGTCAAACACCCATATCTATGCATCCTATGGCTCAGGAGTGAACAGTCTGCAAACAGAGAACACTGATCTGTACACAGCAGAGGGCAGGACTAAGCGCTGGTTCTAAGTCTCAGTCATTGTTTATAAACTAATGAATATTAAATGTTCAGATATACATATATTCTGCCGTCCAGATATTCGAAGGCATATAAATTGCATTTGAGTGTGAACAAACTGTGCACAGACAGACACAGAGGGAAGGCTGCCTGCTGCGACACACACAGGAAATGTAAGCAGCACTTCAGGCATAGTGCTGGCACTTCCTGTAGATGATGGAGGGTCCTGCCTCATCGCACCTCTGCTTGCTGATCCACATCTGCTGGAAGGTGAACAGTGTCCACTCCCATCCACACTGTGGGCTTATGCTCAGGAAGAGTTATGATCTGAGGCAGGAGAGAGGAACACAGAGTTTCTTTCAAAAGGACTAGAAAGAATTGGGTCTCAACTTTTAGCCCATATATTATAATTTATTTTAATTGGCATGCACAGATTAACATGCTGGGTAACAGTTAGGTAACAGCATGTTAATCAGCATATCCCTTAATATTAGTTATAATGGCCATTCCGGTTGGGTGCTTGAAATGATTCATGTAAAAATCATTTTAACATGGAAAAGCTGTAGGAGGCTCAGTTCACCCCAAAATATGTTGTTTAGCATTGTTTGTTTCCCTGAATCTAGTGCAAAGTTAGCACAACACATTTAGGGAAAACACACCAGGTTGAAATAAAGTAACCTTTTTTAACCTTTCAGGGCCTGTCGCTCCACTGAAACTGCACTTAAAGTAACTTCTTCTTACTATGGATTCCACCTCTGTGCTTTTCTTACTCAATCTCAGTCAACTTTTGGCATCATAGATCACTGACTCCTGGTCCGATTAGAAAACCAGTTCGGCGTCTCTGGTCTGGTGGTCTGGTTCTCACGTGGTTAAAATCTTACTTATATGAAAGATAATGCAATAATACTACATCACTATTTTCTAACGTGAAATAAGGAGTACCTCAGGGGCAGCATGGTAGCAGCAAGAAGGCTCCGGATTCGAGCCCTGGTTAGCCCGGGTGGAGTTTTCTGTGTGGAGTTTACATGCTCTCCCTGTGCCTGCGTGGGTTCTCTCCAGGTACTCTGGCTTCCCCATACAGTCCACACACACACAGTCCAAAGACATGTAGGTTAGGTTAATTGGTGAATCATAGGTGTGAATGTGAGTTTGATTGGTTGTATGTATACAGACAAACAACCAATCTATATATGTGTTGGCCCTGTGATGGACAGGTGATCTGTCCAGGTTGTACCCGCCCAATGTCAGCTAGGATAAGCCCCCCCCCCCCCCCCAAGACCCTTAATGGATAAACAGTATAGATAATGGATGGATGGAGTACCCTGGGGCTCTGTTCTTGGCCCCCTGCTTTTGCAGAACACAGGTCTCTTATCTGTCCCCATGTAGAACAACCACCTTTCTGACATCAGACTGTCTGACCCTGTTGAGGCCCTCCAAACTTAAATCTTATATTTATACCTTAACTTTCAGTTAGTGGCTTATCCTTTGATTACTTCAGGCCTGGTACCTGGTTGGTCTCAGTCTCAATAAAACCATAAAACCTGTGTGTAGTACAGTCCATGTTGTCCTGCTGACAAGATTACTGTAGACTTTCTGAAAACCACTGCATCTCTCTAACCATCTGTTGTTTGTTCCCTCAAGCACAGGAACATCCATGTTGTGCGCCTCTCTCTCCTTCTCTCCTTGTGTTCTCTTTTCACTCTGCTGTACCATCGGCCGTCCTGGGACCTCCTCCCTTCTCTTGCCAGTTGATGACTCACTCCACGTTTTGGATGTGGAGTCCCAGCCTCCTCCTTGTTGCTCTCTCCTTCTTTGTGTTTGTTTCTTTCACCTAGTTGTATGAATAATGTGCTTGGTTTTTCATCTCGTGTCTTTGTGTTGTCTGTCCTTTCTCTAGGTCTTCATGGTGGAGAGGCGATCATGTGGCTCAGGTCCTATCTGTTGGTGCCACCTGGAAGTTGCTCCATGTTTTACAATCTATAATGTAACATCCTGATTGCCCAGCTGTAAAGCTACAATGTTGTTATATTCTGTACACACAACATGTATTTCCTGTCTGTCCCTGGAGGAATGATCTCTCCTCTGATGGTCTTCTTGAGGTTTCTTCCATTCTCCAGTTTTTCCCAAAAATGTTTTGAGGAGTTTTTCCTTGACCTTTGGGGTACACAGAATAAATAAAATCGATTTAACTTGTCTTGACCTGGCTGGATATTTATGAATTTACAAAACACATATGGACTGACTAAAACACATATCTGCGTTCAGTAGTTTAGAGTGTGCACAGATGAAGATTATTATTAACTCTTCATAAACAAACAGAGATAATGTAATAACAATAATAATGATGTCTGGGTAGCCTCTCTCCTTCACTGACCCTGGATAAGTGTCATGATGTGTAGTGTGTGGGGAAGTGGGCTTGCCATATTATTAATACACTGGTCTCTTCCTCTGGCTGCTGGAGAAGTCATGTGACTAAATGAGTGATGCATACAGGAGATGTAACACACAACCACAGGAGTGCTGCTCATAATCCAGCTCACAGTCCCTACTCTGCTGAATGCATGGCTCAGTAACACTGCAGGAGTTTATCTCCTATTATAAAATATAATGTATCCATTGTATTTCATTTATGAAGGGATAGAAGACAAGCTAAAAGGTACTGTGAGTACATATGAGCAGATATAAGGCAAAGAAAAAGGCTCATTTGTTAGACTCATGCTCTTCAGTCTGCTGTTTACCCTGTGCTAGAACAGACTGAGGATCAGAGTGAGTGGGAGGAGGTCAAACCAAACCAACCATGTCTCCCATTGCTCACATACATGCAGTCACCTGTGTACACTGGCTGAGCACATTTGCTGATTTCATGAATATATAAATGTATAAAGCCTCTAAAGGCTAATACATTCAGTTATGCACATCTTTTCTACCCCACGAAAGTAAAGGAGACGCTTAAGTAGGAAATAAGACGTCACTTACTCTTTCTCTTTCTGATGACCAGCTTTTTCAAATAGAGTCAAACAAACAAATAGCTGCAGCCAGTGTTGGACTGAGGAAATAAACCATCACAGTCAATTATATTATGTCAGTAACTTATCTTTTAAGTTTTATTGTTACACTCCTAAACTGCCCCATAAACATCCAAAATAGTTAAAGATAACAAAGTATCTTTGATCAGTCAGTATCACTTCCATAATGAAGGCTACAGGAATAACTCTTCATATCTATGATTTTTGTGCACCTTTGGGGTGTTTGGTTTGCAGCTAACATTTCCTCAGAGCTCTGACTGGACTTTAGTTGGCCATCATAACTGGACACAGCTCTTTATTATGGAAGATTATGGGCTGGCAATCTAAAAAGTTCTGAGGGACTGATTGGCAGTGTCTGGGCAGGCCAGTTCTGGCCCAGTACGTGCATTACCCTGAAGTGGCCCCATGAACAAATCTACTTTTGACACACTCCTGATTACGCTCCTGATTAGGTACAGTAGGTACAGGTCCACCATGTCCGTACAGTAACTCAACTCATGACGTTGGTCTGGCAGGGTCCAACTTTTATTCAGTCTAATCTAGCAGAGTAGGATCTTGCCATACTGCTACACTCGTGATTTGTGAGTCAACACGACTTGAAAGCCCACATGCATTTAAGCAGGTTCTAACAGCTCTGATCTTGAGGTATGATTTGGACCCAATCCAACCCAATGATTTGGACCTGATGCTACATATACAAGTAGCATTGTGTACAAGTAACATGAAGAGTCCTTAAAAAATGTACAGATTCAAAGTGTTGAATTTAGGGTCACCAGCAGGTCTCATAGGTTTCAACCGTCTTCATCCCACATTTACAGTAGTGATCACTGTAGCGTATGGTTCCAAAATACATGTGGGAATCTCTCAGGAGAGCTTGAGAGATTGATCCATTTGTAGCTTTTAACATGTCTCTCAAGTTCTATACTTTGCACACTGAGATGGAGTATTGATTTACCTCCAGCATTAAGGATTCCATCAATGCAACTTTAGATCACCTTAGTTATCCAAGTTACATAGACAAACACTCAGTGTACAGTTTATTAGGTCCACATAGCTAAAACTAAAACAGTCCAATCACTGTCCTACAGTAAGTCCCCCAACCAACCTCCTGGACAACCAGCAAATCTGCCAACCAACCAGTCAGTAGTTTGGTTGGTTGGTTTATTTAACATTTTAAAAGGATAAGTTCTTCCTTCACAGAAAACTGGTAGTGTTTGCCATTTTAAGAAATGAGTTTTCTTTGGGGACTGATAATGTCATGGCTCCCACTGTGGAATCAAGTTCTCCAGTGCCTCCTGTGTTTTTTCTGTGTTCATTCTGCTTCTGGGCAGGTTAAGTTTTAGATTTAGGCACAGAAACAGCTTAGGGTTAAGGAATGATTTTTGTCGTGGTTACAAGAAACTGTTGTTTACTGTCGGTAGGAAACAGGATGTGAACAGTTCATTTCCACTGTTACATTCAGATCCTTCTGTCCACCCAACCTCCTCTCTACAAGGTTTTGGTACTTATTTATCAAAATAGGGATAACAGTTTTTTTTTTCAAACACTACTTTTAGTGGATTTAGACTTAGACTCTTACACTTCCTTTTAAATTCAGTGTTCTTCCATTTAGTACCCAGAGTACCCAGCAGGATATGCAAGCTTGTGTGTTTTAAGGATCCACAACAGTCACAGATGCATGAATTTGGCACAAAGATATAAATATTGGATGTTCTTTTTCAGCGTACATGGCTGCAAAATTTATGAGCCATTTTAGCATTGGTGTTTTATCCTTTAAGTTTTTTTTATTTATTTATTTTTTATCACCAACAGCATGTTCAGTGCTTCATATTTTAAGAGTTCAAAGAGTTCTTATTCCAACACTTTGGAACAACCTAAAATTTTGTAAAAAGCTTCTATCGACCAAATACTCCTGATGATTGGTTTTTCCGTACTGGAGGGATTCAGGAACACGTGTGCTGAATATTTGACATTGTCATTGTTGTTGTCCTCCATGCTACTGTAATGCTTACTCAGCTGAGCTACTGCATGTTCTTTATAACCACTGCCTCAGGTGAATGATTGACTTTATCAGACAACACAACAATCAGATTCTTATATCTTTGTCATGGGGAATATTTGTTTCTGATTGGCTGGTGGTAAGTTTTTGAAGACACCTCAAACAGTCATGTTTATCCACCACTCTAACTTTAAAATATCAACCAAGTTCATATTAACGGGGTAATTCAGAGATTAGTATTCCTCTTACGTAAAGCTGAGACATCTTCAAAATGTTCCAGCAAAGCTAGAAAAATGTTAAAATAACCAAATATGGAAGGAGCAGAAACAAGTATTTGCCCATAATAAAATGCTCTGCTCTGTACAAGTAAAACAGCCTAGCACACCTAGCACAGAAGTCAAACCATGTAAGAAAAAAATATTTAAAACATCACTTCAGCCTTAACATCCTGGCTGGGCCAAGAGACAAAGATAGTTGAGTTGCCGAATGAAAATGCAGGAGGATATTTTGCCTTAACAATTTCTCCTGGTGCTGAAGTTGACTGCCCAGTTTAAAACCAATAAAATAAACTCCTGGTCCCATAACCAACCTACATCTTTCACAGATAAGTCACATGAGTCTCTGGGGTATAAAGCCCAGTTTTTAAGGATATTTAAGGATTTGGGTAAATGAAATGTAGGCCATTGCATATTCCAGTAGGACATCCATATTAAGCTAATATGTTGCTGTTTGGGTAATATTTGTAATACACACAGCAAGTCCTTCAAATTAAACAACAGAAAACACTGTAACTGTTTCTGATCTGACGTTCCTGTCAGTAGTACTTCACTGATACTGTTGCAAATATAAAACCATTTTCTGATCTAACTGCTCTGGTTAAGGTTTTGTTTAGCTTGGTTATGGTTAGAGGAAGATCATGTTTGTCTACTCGGTTATGAGTTGGGGAACGACGGTGGTCAGGTTGAAAGAAACATCACCGACTGTCGATAGAAAACTGGACATGAATGGTCGACCTCCAACATTTTGTTGAACCACCATGACCTCCTCCCTCTGTGGACTTTATGGCTCTATAACAATGTCACACTATTGTTTCTGGGCATTCAGTAAAACAAACAAAGCTGTCATTTCTCCCGGGAGGACAGTCTCAACACACAAGTTGATCAGCAGTCCCAGTGCTCCGAGTCAGAGCTCCAGCCCCTGGATCTGTGTCAAATCTGTGTCTGAGTTTTTTTTACCTGGCTTTGATATACTGCATGAGCACCCATTCAGATTATTAAAGCAGATTAATATGAGAGGATTATTATTATCAAATGAAAAAAATCACCATTTCATGTGTTTCCATTTGTTAGTTGTGGCTTGACTCCTCACTGTAGACACAGTGACCTCTATATGGACTGCAGGTCAGAGTTAAGTGTAGTCACTACATGATGAAATGAGCTGTCTATATATGTCTGTCACAGCCTGCATAGCCGGAAGTGTGGGGTGTCACTGCCAGATCTTTCATTTTAAATCAGTGTGTGCATGTGTGTATCATAGACTGTATATGGTGGGTGTGTGAACGTCTGTGTTAGCAGAGAAGCTGTGTCATATTTTGTGTAACTGCAATCCAACCTCCCTCTCTCTAATGTATGTCATAGAGACAGGCAGGGACAGACACACACACATACTGGAGTGTGTGTCCCTGTGGGAGTCTGATGTGTAAAGGAAGAGATTCATCAGTAGTCTTAGTTCTTTTAGTTGAAAAATAATCTCAGGAGCTATGTAGATCTGAAATGTGAGTGGCCACTTTTTGAGTCACCCCGGTTCCAGATAGTTTCAAGCTTTGGAATGAAGTAAACAGCTATAAGAGGGATCACACCTTGAGTGCAGTGGATAAAATGCAGAAACATATCTGAACTAAAACACACTAAAACACAGAAGGAGCATGGTGAGTATTTCTGTTTTATGCCACTTAATACTTATATTCGTCTGTATTTCAGAGGGAGATATTGAACTGTACATTTTACACCACATTCCTTCATAAGTTGAGTCCTTACAAGGTCATTGGAGTATTAAAACGTGAAGAACAGCTAGTCTAATGTTGTTGTCTTGTCCTGTCGTTGTTTGTTTGTAGTTTACAGCCAGGGTGCTGGAGCCCAGAGCACACAGGTGGTTTCTCATACAGTCCTTCTTCCCTCTCTCTTTTAAAGGTGTGCATGTAGAGGCCCATTCATATGAAGCTGCTGTACTCCCTCTGTGTTCCTTTGCTATAAATATTTGTTTTGTGTTCATAACTTCCTATTTTCTAAGATGCTGTAATGTAACATGTAGGTTTGACCTCCTAGTAAAGTGGTTTAGATCATCTACATAGACAAACTGCTGGTGAAAGCCATTTCCACTTTTCCACACATAAAACTAAAGTGGGTTAAAGGTTAGGAATGATAAAAATATTCATGATTACTCAGCAATGATGCAGTACTTCATGAGAGACTTACTGAGTCAAAATTCAAATAGTAGGACAACAGTAGGACAAGATTTTGATTTATCGTCTCATAAAATTAAGCATTTTCATTTATCATCTCATATGGTTAATATACTCCTGTTTAGTTTTCTCTTCCATGTTTTGAGGCAAGTCAAACTGAAACAACTGTTTTCATATTGTTCCCTGTAGTTACAGAATAAGTTAGATGTATATGCAGTGGAAGTTCCCCCCTTATTACATTTAATTACAGGGTAACTCAGGGGTTTGCAGCTTATTCAGCACACATCAATATCATAACTTTATTTTGACACTGCTTTGAAAATGCTTCAGTGACTGATGTTAATTGGGCATGTGAGGTCAGAAGACGTGAACACAAAACATTGCACATGCTTCTAAAGTTTTTCCAGACAGCAACATAATTAAGAAATCCTGGCCCATTAACATATTACATAGATTGTTGCTACATAAAAGTAGTTATAATGCATCTATGGAAACTGAAAAGCACAATCTAGTATGGAGAAAATAGAAATTTAGGTTAAACAATAAATAAGTCATTTATTGGTCAATGCTTCAGAAAATGTACATTTAAAGCATAATGAAACTGTGTAATAATACAGACTAACTGTTATTATGGCAAATCTGCTGTTAATGACTGCTTTGACAAAACAAAACAAAACAAAACAAAACAAAAAAAACAAAACAAAACAAAACAAAACAAAACAAAACAAAACAAAACAAAACAACATGGCTATACACATGTGGCTTATACACTCTTCATTTCTTGAGATCATTTCTCAAATTGAGGGCAACAATAACCTAATACAAAATTGTAAGCTGTGTTAAACACTAGAAACAAACCATTCTGACAAACTGCTGGCAATATTTTCACAATAAGCTGTTTTCACTGTAACTATATTCTCAGTAGTTCCTCTCTTTTCTCTCCTTGTAAACCTATATTATTATCATGTGTCAGATACCTCATTAATGAAAACCCTGTATATAATAATCTTCCCTTAGGTTTGGTATTTGTCTTTTCCAACTACTGAGAACAATGAGCTGCTAAATACTACATTAGGTTAACCAACTGGTATGTTTTCCAGTGTCTGCACTTTAGTGTTCAGTAGGTGGTGTACAGCTGGTTTAACACAGCTTTCTGTTAAAAAGAGCAACCCACTTCCTGAGAAAATGTGGTTAATTAGAGAAAAATTACAGGAAATCAATCCATCACTGTGTCAGTCAGTCAGTCAGTGAATGATCATTTCCCATCAGAAAGTATTCTAAACTGACTTCTCATCCTAAATGATCTTTTAGTTTTTTTGGTCATCTTCTTCTTGACAGTGAGAGTGATGAGGAAGATGGGGATGATGCCTCATTCTGTTTTAATATATATTTTTAACTTTACTTCATTTTTTTAAAGATACTTTTCATTTCACCAAGAATCTTCGGCACTGCTGCTATGTTCCCAAATATTTACCTTTTACAGCACAAAAGTATTCCATGAAATCTATGGCCATTCCTAAAGCAAAGTGAAGGTGATATGGCCCTTTCTGCTCTTTCTCTGTGTTTTTAAAATCTTGTGTAAAGCACTTGTTTTGAAAATGGCTATATAAGTAAGGGTATTATCATCTTTTATCAAGGTATTTCATGAATTCCTTTAGGTGACACAGTGAGCTGAGCCCAAACCGCTGTTGTTTAAACTGAAAGTGGCCCAGTTGGGACCTGCTGAGAAGTGCACTTCTTTTGAACTCACAAAACTGCCCACTGATGGTTGAGTGACATTTTTACTGAGCTCATAATAAAAACATAAGCCTGTGTTTTCCCCAGCAGTCTGAGCTTATTTTAGAAGCATCTTGCAGGCTAGTGCAACTAATGGCTAACTGAGTGCTGCATGCAGACAAAATCAGGATGTCACCTGACAACCAGGTCAGTGTCAGAGTAAACATATCAAAAGCTCATCCGACACTGTAGAGAAATAAGCATCAGAAAGCTATACTCCCTAAACCTGTAACATTATTGTACTTAAGAGAGACTCAAACCAATGAGAGTGAATAACTGAAACACACATACCAGTAAATAAGTTGATATCCCCGGCCTACTGGCCTGATGACTACAAGATGAACTCTAACACTGTGTGTTGACAGCCGTCATGTTAGCAGTAGCTTCAGTCCTCCATCAGTGTTTTCAGATCCAGCACATGGAAGAAAATGTACTTGAAGCATGAAAATATGCCTCAGGTTATGTTTATGCACATATAATGCCAGTGAACCGTTACATGCCTGTGTAGACAACTGAATTGGTTAAAGTAGAACCACATCTTTTCTGCAGCTGAGCATGAGATAGATGACTGAAAACTGTGGCCCCTGTGCAGACTCTATGTTAGACTGTGATGTAGGATGGAGGGACAAAAGATCTTGAAGTTAAAGTTCCACCAACATGAACATGATGGTGTCTGTGATTACACACCGTGGCAACATTGTTCAATTTCCAGGAGTGGTGTAGACTTCACAGTCCTGAGCAGCAGCTGTGACTGGAGGCTCCTGTAGATTGTAAAGTGTTGGGTTTTATTTTGTACTTTTTGGATCCAGCACCTAGCAAACCCTTTTAGCCAGGGGGGAGGAAATCTCAAACCAGACATAAATACTACTGGAGTTAAGAAAAGTTTGCAGTTTGGGTGAACTGACTCTTACATACATACTCTGATAAGGTACCCCTGCAAGTATTTCTTGTCAATGAAGTTGAAGAACTTAATAGAGACAGAAGGGTCTAAATTAGTGAAGATATCTTGTATTGTGTATATACCCCATTCAGCCACAACATCAACACATTAAAACCAGTAACTGACAGAGTCATGCTCTCCATAACAAGTAACCTCATCTCTTTACTCTGATGAAAACTCTGGTATTAACACAAACAAACTAATTGATTTAAGCAGCAATATTCCAACATCTCCTGTGTTCTGTTTGGTAAAAATGACTGGTAGTGATATACTACATAACAATGTTTCTGGTTAAATAATAAGGAACCTACTCTTTAATAAGAAGGTCTATATCTGTAGGAATCCATATTGTTGTCAAACACTTATAATAACAATCTGAACCAGTTGGTGGCAAAAACAAGAACTTTAATAAACATACTTTGATGGGGACAGCTGCAGCAGCTGTTTGTAGTGGCAGAGTTTGTCCTTATCAATCATTTACATCCCAAAACATGAGAAAATAATAAAAGAAAAATAAATTAAAGAAAAATAAATCCTGGAGTTGTCCTTTAAGTGTACTGCCTTAGACAACCCAATTGAATTATAATTTTAGCTAGATGACAAAAATAGACTAGATCACAGATGACAACATTAATTATTTCAGTTTTCAAAGTGCTGCATCTCAGAACCACAGACATGGTGATTAGAGCCATATTTAATCTTTGAGAGTTCTCTGGCCTTTTCTCATCACTTGACAAAAAACAGACCTTCAGTCAGATTAATGTGCATGTGCAGTGATATGTGTTATAAATCTGTCTCCTCTTTATGAGTGTGAAGTCCTGTTTTCCTGTTTGTGTGACAGTTTATTAATGTGACTGCAGTCACTGGGTTCAATTAAAGCCATTTTAACTTAATTATTTAATCAACCATGCACCAGACATTATTACTGTTGCTTTATTATACTACTTATTATACTGTGACAAACATTATTGTGTGTTATTGTGCATTATTTTTTAGAAACTGGGAGAACAGTTAAGTTCTCTGCCTTCGCAAAACAGCTGTGGACAGAAGCAGTTAAACAGTTAAGTTAGTTAGTTAGTTTGAGGGCAGGCTGCTGCATTCAAGGACAGCTGCAGGATCCTGAGGATGAAGGACTCCTGTGGCTACACATCACAAGCCCCCACAGTGAGTGATGGGTGAGGTGTAGATCCAGTACTGTCTAACCCAATCAAAGAAAGAGGTACACAGTTCAGGGGAGGTGCTCCTAGGATTAGGTCTCATGTCTACATGCTGCAAAGCAATGTCACAGATTAAATTACCCTGTAATCACCGGCTGACCTATAAAACCTGCAGTTGTTATGAGTGGGAAGCAACTCACACTTACAATGAGGGCAAAACCCCTCACTGAGGAAAGAAATATCAAGGGCAAATAGAGAAATGAATATATCAAGGTGATGAGATGATTATGTATTGTACTGACTTATTATACAGCCAGTCATACAAACAGACATATAAAAGAGAAAGTAAAGACAGTGTGAACATATTAATTTCTACCTTGTGTACAGACAATCTTTAAATTCCTGTTTACCTGCAAACAGGCAGCAGTTTGGCTGTGATAGATGCTGAAATTAGGCTGCCAGTTTAACGCTTGTGAGTTCCCATAGGGATCAAACTTCTAATTTAGAGAGATTTTCATTTAGATGCTCATTATGACCAGAATTAATCTGAGCACTCTATCCCTACTCAATCCCCATCTCTGTGGTGTCAGAGCAGAGAGCCGATACAATTAGAGACAGAGCCGTCAGGCAGCATGTTCAGCCTCTCCTCTAGCAGCATTAGCGCAGAACAAGCAGCCACAGAGTTAAAGAGCTTTCATATCTTAACAATTTAAACTACTTCCTTCCATCCATTATCTATACTACTCAAGTGTAAGGGTCACGTGGGGGGCTGGAGCCTATCCCAGCTGTAATTGGGCAAGAAGCGGGGTACACCCTGTATAGATCACCAGTCCATCACAGGGCAATATAAACTACATAACAAATCAAAATATTCTGAGAAGATTTGATTTGTTATAAAAATCTAAAATCTTTGTGCAGGTGCACAAAGTAAAACATCATTATCATCATCACCATTATCATCATCATCATCATCAACAACAACAACACAAAAAAATAATCTTGTTAATAGATACACACTTTCACTGTGAGACACATGTTGCCACACCGAAGACCCCCCTCTGTGCTGACAGTGAGGAAATTCAACATTAAAATGGCGCCACTCTGTGGTGAAACTGCAAAAGTACAACAACATCTAATAAAGAGCAAGGTACTCTATCTCAAAGTCCAGACACAAACTTAACAACATACAGACTGAGCTCCAATGCAGATGTGTCCATTCAGCTCCCAGGGCTCACTGACGTTCTGATGAAGATAAAAGGGGATGTGATTCATATGCTATGGTCCTCATCGCCACCTGAACACATGGAGATTCTGGAACGTTGAGTTAGACAGCGTTCTGCACCTCCATCAGCAACACCCCATATGAGGGAACATGGAGCACCAGGACAAATCCACAGACTTGGAGAATCTGAAATGAGGAGCACTGAAGCAGCTCGTTCTGAAGGGTTAACTAGGGATAACTAACACAGCACATACAGAGTTTTCCTTTTATTTGTCACCCATGTTTATATATGGCATGACATATATGCATTGTATTGTATATTAGGATATCACCCTGGAGATGTATCATTATTGAAGAGGTGCTATAATATAAAGATATAAATTTGGCCTGAGGGTGAAACTAGAGAAAAAATCACACACAGAGTCATTAAAATCAAAAATGTTGCCTGTGTGTGTGTGTGTGTGTGTGTGTGTGTGTGTGTGTGTGTGTGTGTGTGTGTGTGTGTGTGTGTGTGTGGGTGGGGGGTGTGTGTGTGTGTGTGTGCGTGTGAGTTATGGACGAGACACGGTATTTTGACATTTCTATTAAGAAATCTTCTGTATCATCACTGAAACAGTGTCACATTAATAATGACTGTTGTGTATGATACAGTGGATGGACAAACACATCTGGGAACAAATTGCAGTATTTGGCAACATTGCCTATAAACTGTTTGACTTACACCAAATGTTTCACGTAGCCTTCCACAAGCTTCTGACAGTAGGTTGTGGCCTGTTCCTCCTGACAGAGCCGAGTCAGGTTTGAAGGCCTCATACACACTTTTTCTGTTCTGCCCAAAAATCTGTTGGATTGAGGTCAGGACTGTAATAGCCACTCCTGTACCTTCACTCTATTGTCCTTAAGCCATTTTGTATTTGTGTATTTGGTGTATTTAAATAGAGAAATATTTTACAGCAAGCAAGCAAAATATTTTGTGGTGCCACAAATGATATTGGAGCCATCCTGATGGAGCAGCAATAGTCTCCTTTCTTGTGTTTCTTTTCTGATAAATTGAAAGTGAGATTTTTGTTTACAATGGAGAAAAAAAAGATCCTTCCACACTCCCTCTGCAAACTGCCCCTGGGACATGACAAGGCCTGGACCCATCACTGGCTGCAGCTCCATCTCTGTGGAATGATGCAAATGATGACAAATTCCTTCATCCCTCATCACGCGTGTGCAGCTAATCGGTGTAACACACAGGGATGGGCACGTCTTGGCACTTGGCTGAGGGGCTGAGCTGCCTGATTGAATCATTCAGAAGTGGCCTGTTATCAGACCACTGTCAGGCCGCTGAGCGCTCTCCTCTGGCCGAGGCCTCCGTTCACTTGTATTCAGGAGCAGCGCTCAACTCTCTCCGCTGCTTACATTATTCCCATTTATCACAGGATGGGCTTGTCAATTCCAGTTAGATCCTACATGTGTCAATGTCTGGCTGAGGACTGTGCATTTGATATTTCTGTGGCTAGAAGACAGTCTGATAGAAGATATTATTTTTGTGTCCCCAACCCAAAAATATCCCTTTAATATTCCCATAATATCTCTACATGGAGTTAAAGATTATTTGCAATAATGAGTTTATATCTCATATCTAAGCACAATCATATTTTATCAATTTTTCTGTGGAAGTCAAAGCTGACTTTAAAGGGGCTATTTGTAAGTTTTCCCTGCTGCCAAATGAGGTTTCTTGCTGGGAGCTGATGGTGGTTATGACTGTTGTCAAGAGTTTCAGCTATTATTTGGTTTACAATACAAGTGGTTAGAATTTGCTCTCCAAGCAGTCACTCTCGGACAGTGATGAGACAGATCGGCCAGACTAGTCTAGGGCTAACTGGTGAGCATGCTGATTTCAGTAAAAGAAAGTCAGTTAGAGCCTGCCATAAATACTGTTGTTCAATCCAGTCAGAACCCTTTTCCTGATGTATGAGGTGTAACCAAAAAGTTCCAAGATTGTTCCTGTCCCGTCCTGATTTTTCGGACCATTTTTTTCCTCTCCAAATTAAAGAAAAAAAAAGAAGTGGGACAGAGCATCCATCCATATGACATCCAGAAAACATGATCTGACCAAAGCTCCCTGTGCTGTGACGCCCAGCATGTCGACCGGAGCTGACTTTTTAGATTTATGGGATTCAAGAAGCCCTCAAGCTCATGTGGATTCTACCAAACCCTGCAGCTCCACCCCTTCAGTCACTAGATCTCTCCTAGACCTGGATCCGGTGACATTGTGAGTGTACTGCTGACACAACTGATCAGTCCAACCACTGCTGAATGCAACCAATGTCAGATTTAGATGGTCTGTGGGTGTTCCAAAAATATTCAAAAGCAGCAATGAAAGCCTTGCCATGTAAAAGACCAGTGTTCAGTCTAATATTTTTGATGAAAACAGAACAAGATACAAGTCAAATCAGTGAAACCCACTTGATTCATGTGACAGCCTTAAAAACACTGAAGCAAAGCTTAAAACAATAAAAACAATCCAGTCTGGATATATATATATATATACACACACACACACACACATATATATATATATATATATATATATAATCTACATAATCTAGCCCAAATGTAAAGGATATAATACAGAATTATCTGTAGTTTAGAGAATTAACCCTCAAATGACCAAGTCATAATGTAGGTAAATACAATGGTTTAAACATGACAATTTCTAACATCCATCCATCTCCACAATCAGTTCAAATGATGTAAATACAATATTAGGCTGTATTCACACAATGTCCGCAGAACTGGATGAAGAGGGAAACCTCCTGTTGCTCCTGCTTGGGATTGTTCACACATTATTCATTCCCAGATGGTTCCCCATTGCTAAGTAACTACATGTGAAGTCAGAATAAAGTGCTGCTTTATGTGTGTGAGAAAAAAAGGAAAGCACATCAAAGTATAAAATATGAAGCTGCACTTCCCTAGGGATTTGATTTGACTTTATTATCAGAATAACCGACAGTGTACTGTCCACAAGGCTCTAGATATCAGTCTCAGATCCTCTAGAAACAGCAGTTTGGGATGACAGCAGTGACACCAAGATGGCTGCTATGCCTTGTTTGAAAATCTGCCTTGTTTAAGTCTAACAAGAATCTGTGTAATCATGTCTGGAACTCTTACATTCAGCCATTCACTGAATCAAGCCGATTTTGATCTATACATTCTTTTAACACTGTGAACAGTATTACATCAAATATACAGACAGCATCAGTGGTAGTGTGAGATGGTGACTATAATTTGATTGCTTTAGGACTAAAATGCTCAGGTTTGGAGTTGTAATGGTCTGTCACAGTTCATTCAGTTATTCATTCATTCTCTGCCTGCCTTTGCCCAACACCACTCACCAAGTTCATGTAAAAGATTTTATGCTGACTTATTTTTGAATGAGGTTAAAGGTTTATGGTGGTCTGATGTATGTCAGGAAAGTGATTGATTGCGAACACTGCTATTATTCATGAACACTTTTGTAAACTCAGTGGATAAACATGGTCCACACAGGAAAAGGTTCTGTTGTAGTGCAGCATGGCTTCATGATGAATTACAGTGTTTCAAATGGCCAAGGCAGCTGCTCTTAAGGCATGGTCCTTTTTAAATAGAAGCCTTTATTATACGTTGAGAAGTAAGGTTACTAAGTTAAATCATTATTATGACCTCCTACACATTATTTCATTCAAACGTTTCCATTTTGTTTTCTATCATTAACAGAGCTATGGTTTTGTTGTTTAAAATATTATATATTCAGGATACTGCAATGGACTAGTGATCTGTCCAGGTTGTACCCTGCCTCTCACCCAATGACAGCTGGGATAAGCCCCCCTTTAATGGATAAGCACTACAAATAATGGATGGATGGATATTCAGGATAATGTGTTTACATCTTGTCTGAAGGCACACCAGTCTCCAGTGGCCAGAAAATGTACACATGCAATAGTATCCCAGTTTCTTAGGAAGTACTACTGCTAGCATATTCAGGTGTCTTAAAACCAGGATATGGGTTTATTCAGGATGTGAGGCTTACATGTGGGATACTCGAGTACATGCAAACTTTTACCTCTAAATTCTTTATCAACAAACTGGAAGTTATCATGCAATTAGATGATGTCAACTTAACATCTAAACCTATTGCTAACAATATTAGGAGAGAAACATGGTTGAGGAGAGGAGTTTCTCTTTCTCCCAGGTGACACATTTTTAAATACCATCTAAATGTGTACTCAGCAGGACCTGTCCAGAGCTTTGGCAAGAGTCTAAAATTATATCTTTACCCAAAGATGGAAAAGCTGATTTTACTGGCTGGAACTGTAGCATACTCCCTGTTAATAAAATGTCATACTCTAACCATAGTTTATTTGCCATAATCACAGTCTTTCTCATATCTTAACCATACTGCAGCCATGTGCAGGTATTGTAGAGATGACCTTTAAGAATCAGTTCATTGAACATAATGTGGTGTTCAATATCACTGTTCCTCTCTAGTGATTTAGGGTTGGTAATTTTAATAGTTACATAATGTAACTATAGAATTGAGTTATTTTGATGCATTGGTGATATATCATATGATAATTCTTATAATATCCTGTAATACTGTAACACAATGATGAACCTGTGTTAGGTTTCACACATCTGTTGGGGCAGGATTTATCACCAGAGGGCAGCAGAACGTCACTGGGCACTGACTGAACTAAATCCATCCTCAATAAATCTCACACAAATATGTGTCATCGTTCAGAGTGGTGTAGAAGCAAAGCAGTGGTCTCATTACTTTATAACCTCTTAATAAGTCGTAACAGCAACATTTGGAGAATTTATTGCATTATTAAAGAGATTTCTGCCATTTCCAACACTAACTAACAGTGACAATAAAAAGCCATTTGCAAGTGGATTTCTACCAGAAAACACCCAACACACTTCACTCCTCTGCAAGTTGGGGACTGTTCCTGTGCCCATGCACTGCCTCCACCCTATCACCTCGCTCTTGTCCTTCCAATTAATTCTTACCCATGACCAGTCTCATCTCCTCCGACATGGCAGGACAGGGCCGGCCGTGATGGATGTGACATTAACGGGAAATGAAGCCGGGGAGATGCGACGCCCCAGTCCAATAGTGGCATTTGTCACTGCCCTGGTCATGCAGATTGGGCCAGCCTTGCCCACTGACTAAGATTAATGATGACGGTGGCCCTGTCTTTGTCTCCCTGTGTGGCTTTCCCGAGCACAGCACAGTCTCCAAACATGACCCGTCTCATATTAACCCCACACAGATCAGAGACACAACATGCACCCTGACATGTAAATATGGGCTCCCATCACATCACTTCCTTTCATTTTTATTTTGGGTGAATGGTGAAGGGGACATGTTAGGTTTAATGAATTCATTGAGAAATATCTGGATCAGTGAGGCAATTATGGTTGAGTAATATTCAGAAAAAAATCCTAAACATTGAAGCAGCTTGTGAGTATTTGGACTGGTGTACAGTATACTGGGTGGACCACATCCTGGTTTGTAATAAAGAAATGGAATAACCTTAAGCATCATGCACCGCTGCACAGAAAATGGCTTTTCCCTGACAGATGAGGTAGCTGGGGCAGGCTCAGATGGATGGGGGACTGGGCCGGTTGTATAAGACTTCAGGGATGCAGCACATTCCCCTGGTCATCCATCATTCGCTGACACATCCACTTATATCCGCACCACACATACATACAGATGTAATCCTCTGTTTGATCAGCAATCTGGCAATTCCTACACAACACACGTTCAGACCTGGTCTGTCCCCGCTACTGTCTGTGTTCTGTGAGTGCATGCACATGTGATTCCAAAGAAATTAAAGCTTGTTTATTTGAATAGTATTTGAAAGACAATGTTGACTTTCTCAGTACAACAACAATAATAGCTACAATAATAACAATAAGGAAAATAACTTGGAGATCTGACAGTGTAGGGCCATGTGGCCAACAGGGGGCCCCCAAAATGAGCATATTAAATCTGAAGGATGCTTTTGCATGTTCCATAAAAAAGCAATGGCACTGAATGGAAATAGCTAGAAATGCAGGTCTATTGATTTCGTAAGGGCTGTGGTCAACATCACTGAATTTGAGTTAGAGCAGTTTCAGGATTGACACCCAGCATAACAAAAAACAAAAAAACAAAACAAAACTCCATTCATTATTCTTCGAGCCAGCTGGTTTCAGTGGAGATTATGACTGTTACAGGCTAAGACCTACAGTGTGAAACAAAACACTAACGTGACAAAAAACAACAACGACAACAACAAAGAAAAAAACAGGTCTGAGATTATAGAAAAAAAAACAGTGTCTGTCTGTCCCATTCTCGTGAATATGATATCTCCCCTAAATGGATTTTCACTTAAGAGTCACTTGGATTCAAGGATGAACTACTAACTAAATAATTGGTAAGCACCGTTAAACCTTGACTGGTTAGTCAACCATGAGGTGGCAATTCTAGTTTATGGTTATGTTTAGTCACCCAGAGCACTTGTTTAAGATTGGGTAAAAATCAGGTTGGGTTTAATAAAGAAAAAAGTTCACATGGATGTCAGACACAACATGGTTATTTATGATGTCGTCATCCTCGTTAATACTGTAAATCCATTATGTTCTGTGTCTGTCAATGAGGAATCCATTGTCTGTTGCTCCTCCCGAGGTCATTTTTTGCTTTATAACAAGTATCAAAATGGTTAATTTACACAGATATTTTTTCCATGTACATGTGTATTGTAGTCAAGTAAAATTCTGAAGTATTTGTTCTTTACTCAAGTGTTTCAATTTTCTACTAATACATACATCTGCTAATAGATAACTTTATGCTCCACTATATTTCATAGGCAAACTGAACTTTTTCCTGCACTTCTTGTATTTGCTAACATGGTTAAAATTTCTACATTTCTAACATGCTTAAAATTCTACATGCAAAACAAAAAATATGACACTGTTAGAGATCAAACTACACAGTTCTTTAAAGGTAACATGTCACTCACAGGGGCCATTTAATGCTTATGATTACTTTTACTTTTGATAATATCTGTAAATTTTGCTGGTGATACTTATGTACTTTTACCAAAGTAACATTTTGGATGCAGGATTATGACTTGTCATGGAGTATTTTTGTGTTATAACACCTTTTATTCATATAAGTAGATCTGAATATTTCTTCCACCACTGATTACAGAAGTTACAACCCTAGTAATCATGTGGAATAGGGAATTACTTTACTTTGTTCATGTGTTCATGTTTCAATTAGGCCACTGTGTGACCTGTGTGATATGATGCACAGATTATAGATTTATTATTATTTATACTACTACTTCTACTACTACTACTACAATTAACTTACTTACTTACTACTACTACTGCTAATAATAATAATAATATATTTGAGAATTTATGGGAAGAGCTGTAAAATAAAGTGAGTTGTATAAGATAACTACCAGCTGTTAGACAATTTGTAGTAAACTAATTCATTACAGACAATTGTGCACATTTTACTCTTAAAAGGTCAGAACTTAGTTACAGAGGCATGTTTTCTCCCTGTCTCTCCATGCAAATAGTTTTGGTTTTATTTCTCAACGTCTCTAGGATTTCCACATTCACCAAATACAATCCAGTACAATACAATACAATTACAGCAGTTATGTTCCTTCTAGAACCAGTGTCCCTGTTCCTCTCTTGACAGAAAACACAGTTTCCTGAGAACAAAGTAGTTCTAATGAAAAATGCTGGCAGAGATAAATAAGAAAACATGTGGTCTGTTTCAGTGAACTGACCCTTTAAGATTTGAGTTTATTTAGTTTTTATTGTTATAATCATAAACATAAATGTGATGTGAGAAGAGGGAGGAGCTCTCACTGCTGCATAGATGAAGAACTCATTATCATTCATGCATATTTGTAAATCTCTCATGCATGTGTCCAGCACATCACAGATGCTGAGGAGTCATCTGCCCTGCACGCCTCCCCCGCTGTGAGGAGAACCAAGTCTCCACACTGCTATCACAAACAGACGCACTCACTCACACACATGCACACACAAAAGAAAAGTTGCCCCATAGCTTGGATTTTTAAAGACACAGGGCTCATCCTGGTGTGTTTTTCTGTAACTCTGTCCCTATCTGTCCTATTTACCAGTTAACTCTCAAAAACACATTTAACGACTAACTGCTTTGTAAACAAAAAAGAAAAAAAAAGAGCCAGCTCCTTTCATTGCTCTTGATCTGCGGAGCACATCTTCCCCTGCCACATCCAAACTGCTCTTGACACTCACCCAGGGCTGGGCACCTCCATCACAGCATAGCAGTGAAGGGAGGAACTAAAAGAGGGCTGTCACGGGTGTTGCTTAGTGTTCTTGACCCCTTTGTGGCAGGTGGATCAATCTCTTCCTCCCCAACCAACATTCCCCAGTGCGGTTGATTTGGCACCGCCATGTGCAATGCAGGGCCCAGGAGGGGGTGGGGTGGGGGGGACGACACCATCTCCAGTGGAGTTTGGGAGAAGGTAAACAGTGACGCCTGCCAAGAGGGCCCAGGGGAACGAGCCTAATGCAGCCGGGGTGGTGGAGCAGGGAGCTCCTGCTCCGTCCCTAGGGGATATGAATGTTGATTAAACATGTGCTCAGCCTTGGATATTGAGTAATTGGACGTGGAGCAAATGTCAAGCGTTTGTTAATTTCAGCGTTATGCGGGGGTTTATAGTCTGTGATCAGTGGAGGGAGCTGGGCTGAGGGCTGATGAGGCGTGACCGGGAAGTTGAGGGTTGAGGGGGGCTGACAAACACACCCTCGCTTTTAAGAGGCAAACTTCTGTGTCCTTGGTCGTTAAAAATGCAATAATAGTGTAATGATACTGTGAATAAGAAGTACTTGGTGTATCTCTGTGTGCCACACCTCCACGCTGTGAGGGTACAGTTTGCACAGCCTGGACTCTAAGCAGCACTCAGACCTTTTGGGCAATGACGCTAAGTAGTCAAATGAGAGGATCAATATGAATATGAATATCAGGTCTGTCCAAACTATTGGACAAATGTAAAAATTTTGACTTAAGGGTGGAACTACATGAAAAGTTCACAAAGACCATGACTGTCTGCACCAGACTGCAAACTAATTCACTCATCACCACTACTTGGTTCAGGGTTAGGGAAGGATCATGGTCATGGTTGAAGACAACTAAATCTGACTGTCTGTAGAAAATGTGAGTTTCCCATGTTTAAGTCACATGACCTCCTCTGTCTGTGGACTTTGTGACTCTGTAACGTCACAATATTTCCACTTTTGCTCCTGCCACACACTCACTAGAGGTTTACCTTCTCAGGCAATTGTAATCATAGGTCATTTCTAGACTTTTGAAATAATGACAGATTCTGTTGCTTGTTCTTAGGAGGACAACTTCCTACTGCTAGTTCTTATATTTGATTGATCCTACTGTATAGGTTGTGTAAGTCAAAAAAGCTGCAATGCCAAACTATCCCTAAAACCATAATATCTCAATTTTAGCCTTGGTAACGGCATTGCTCCTTAGGAGGCAATGACTGGTTCATTCTGAAATATCTCTGCAAATATCACATGGATTGTCATGAGGTTTTGTAATCACATCCATCATAATCAGACAGTAAATATTATAAACTTTTTGAGATAACTTTTTGATGTCTAACCTTTCTAGTATCATCAGCAGGTCCGACTTTTCAGTCATTCACTGAAAAGTAGATTTGCACCAAAACCATTACAGACATTCATGATTCCCCAATGATGAATCCTAAAATGACATATATGCACAGATGTCTGTCTAGGACAGGCCTGGGCATTGTACGGGCCACAATGGGAAATCAGTAATGTATATCATGCACACAATACGACTACATCGTTTTTATTTGAAGGTGACTGTTTTTTTTTTTTATTAAGTACGTGCGTCCGCTCACGAGCATGTGTGTGAGCGTGCGCAAGAACACACCGTACCTCTTAGCTAACAGACGTTTAAGGAGATGCAAGTTACCTGGTAGCCCTCATACATGTCTCCCCATGCTAGAAAAAGAAAGGCTGATACATAATGTTTTTTTTTGACAAGACAATTACTTCTAAGTATTTATTTACTAAGGTCAAAGTTAAAGGTAAATACTTGGTTTGCCGCACTTGAAGTCAGTATCACTGATGGATTTTTATTCTTCTCTCAAAGAGGAGAACTTTCCACACATGAGGAGACATGCTCAGAAGATGTTGGTTCTTAAAACCATACAATTTACTACATAGATGTAATTAATATTGAACAAAACTGAGTTCATCCTATTGTTTCGGCCCTCCACACTTGTCCCAGTGTATGATGTGGCCTCTTGCAAAAATGAATTGCCCACCCCTGGTCTAGGACCTATCACAGTACAAAAATGAGACTGATACTGATCCTCTGACCTGAATCGCGGTAATTATATTTCTGTCAAACACTTCCTTTAACATCAGGTTAAAAGCTATGTAACACTACATCTAGACTATTTTCCTTCAAAGAATCTGCATTGACACTCAGGGATACATTTTAGGAGCCCTCCCTCCGGCATTGTTAGTGCCTCACTCTGCCTCCTGAGGTACACGGGACAAGAAAAGAAAAGCTCTGCTCCTCTGCCTCCACTTGCAGAAGTGCACGCACCTCACATTTCCATCGTCCATATTGTCTCTGTGCTGTGTGTTATAAATGTGAACCCTGGGCTTGCTTTATTTCTCCCAGTCCAATCTAATGAGCATCATCTCTGTCGAGGGATGCTGGCTGAGGCTCTCCAGTCTCCTTTGTGTGGCTGGACAGGTGTCTAACCGAATGATGAATGACCCTGTTTCTCCCCACATAATTGGCTCCTCGCTGTTTGGCCTTAGACTGGCTACATGTCTGCTGGGCAGCCACCTCCATCTGTCAATCACCAACCTGCTGCTGCCTGGCTGGACCTCTGATAGCTATGCTAATGCACAGTCCTCACTCCCCATTGGCTGAACCTGTGCTGGTCCAAGCTAATCCATTAAAGCTGTGACAGTAATAATCTCCCCCCAAACACAGGGTTCCCAGTGTGCTAAACGTTATTTGACCGTTCCTGTCACGTTGGCGCTGCCAGGCGAACCGGTGAGGTGATGGATGAGCCCAGCCCCGGCCCACTCATTCATCACCTGCTGACTTGTGTTTGTGTGCTGTTTCAATAATTTAAAGGTTTCTGTGATTTTTGATTAGTTTCAATCAAGATGTGTCCTCCCACCTTCATGTTAATGTTGGAACTGTGAAGTCATTTTTTTAGTTAGAAGCCATTTCTTTCTTCATTTATACAAAGATAAGACTCTACACTGTAGGAATGTTATTTTTGATAGGAGTAGATGTTTATATGATGAAATATCAATGGCCGTATCAAATGTTCTACACTTTCAATAACAATGCCAAGTGGACTGGCTGACGTGTTTATTTTTGGGAGTAATTGTGCCGGCTCACTGTGATAGATGTAATCAGCATCAAATGGCCTCACCTGACAAGACCAAATACACAGCCTGTGCACTCTGGAGCACACCCATTAACTCCACTGGTTTATTTTCCTTTCTCTTTCAGCAGCTGTGGATGGAGGGTCACGCTGTTCCCTTCACAGATTCACAGGCACTTCTCCCACCTGTAAGAAAATCTTTTTACTCATTTGGGATACAAGTTAAAACCTGTTGTGAACCCCACAGGGTGAGGTTGTTGCATATTATTTTACTTGAAAAATCTAAATTAGTTATTCACACTGACATTTAATGATGCATCTAAAACTCCTAAGAATTAACTGGATAAATCATGGTTCCTATTGAGGATGATGACCTTTAAAAATGGCTCATAAATAGATATATTTTCTCTGGTATATGCATGGGTATTCTTCAGCTTTGCCTATGGTTGTAACACATGAAGACGAGTGATGGAACCAAGAGAGCTGGCCCAGTCTCACAATGCGGTGGACAACGCAGTTTATATGTGGTGTGATCAAAGAGTTCAGAGACTGCGCCTATAACAAGAAAACACTGTACATGATTTCAATTTTGCTGCCATCCTCTTAGTAGTATTCTTAGTGGTCATCTTGACGACTCCCAGCAGGTTCTGTATGCTAGATCTCCTCCACTGTATCAAAATGGTGAACTTGAATTTGATTTTGGGGAGGAGGGTGGGAAATGATAATGTGTTGCACAGGTCCAGATGTAACACAGAATACTGACTTATTAAAATTATAGCTTGCACCTCGCATATTATTAAATTGTTTTCCCAGATACATTGTGATGACAGATTTAATCACTGGTAAAATTATATTTACATTTGTTTAGTGTTTTTTGGAATGGATATAGGGCTACATAAATAGTCACCAGGAAGTGGTCAGAGTTTAGGAGTGTAACACCACATTGTAGGGACTGCATATGCTGCTACATGGACTGGAGTTTCCCAGAGTCCTCCACTTCTCGGCTCCTGTATGAACTCCACCCATGGACTCAGAACATACAGTTTGGCTTTGGTAACCCGGTGGCCCATGATGTAATCTTACCAATAAAACCATCACTCACTGTGAATTCCCTCTCTCTCTGCTGAGCCCTGCAGAGATACCTGTTCTCATCAGAACAAAGAAGAAAAGATCAATTAATTAATAATTAATTAATAAATAAGTTTTAACTGCTTTTACTTACTGCCAAGCAGTGCAGCTGATGAGCCTGGAGAAACTGGGCTGGACACCTCTTCCAGCTGCTGGATGTGCTGGGCTCTGTTCCGTGGAAGAGAGGGATAAACACACATCTGATTGCTCACAAGCTGATGTCTGGGCAAAGTCAACTACTAGACTCTTAATAGACAAATGACTGTATAGTAAAGCTGAATGCTCAGTGGGATTTTTATTTTGTGCTTTAGTCTGGTCTGAGACCGACTGGATTCTCTGCTCATTTTAATCTTTGTTTCCACTCAGACAGTAGCTTCATGCTCTCTCTCTTTATCCACTAACACACATACTGGGATCTCAGTGGAGCCAGTTAACATAAAAACATTAGTTTAGAGACTTGGTTGGAATCCCAAGCTTCCTGCTGTGGGCTTATAATCCTTCATCAGCTCACTCACTCACACACAAACACACATCTGTACATGGTATCACCAACGTAGGAAGAGTTGTGTCTTATGTTTGTTATAATCAAATAGTTTTGTCTGTATAGTTTATGCTTTTAGTGATCCATAAATCTCTTTTATATTTTAATAAACAGTTGTTGTTGCTGTAGTATTATCCACCATATTATTAACACCATCCTCTGCCAACAAAGTTCTTCATCTAACTTTATTATATTGTTATTAGTGTCACAAATCTGATCGTAACATAATACAAATAAATTTTCCATCCATCCATCCATTATCTATACCACTTATCCTCAAGGGTCGCGGGGGCTGGAGTCAATCCTGTTAATCAACATGTAAAAGTCAAATCAATCATTAAGACACATAAAGAGGCCAAGTTAAAGGCAGATTGTGCCTTTTCAACAGATTCCTGTTTTGTTATGGTGAGGCGATACAACGACCCTGTAATTCTGTGGCCAACCTATGAGATTTATGTGAGGCGAGTGATCAGCGCACACTTCCTCTATGAGATGACCCTGTCTGGTCTCATTGCAGGAAGAGGGCAGAGGCATTTGCCACCAGTGAGAAATTCTCACTGAGGAAGTTCATTCAAAGTGGAGCCTAATTTTTTCCAGCATGAGTCCAACCTTGACTCCACTGGTCGAAGCCTGAGCAGCCTCTGAGGAAAACTGGCTGTTTCTACATGTCAAATTCACAGCTCACACACCACTTGCTGCATCAGAACCATCTAAAATCTAATCTAATGAGAGCTGAGGATTTGGTAACACTTCACTTCAGATGCTATCACGCAGACCCAGTGCTGCTGTCGTCAGCACTGCCTGTATGAGGCAACACTGTAATCTGAGGTTGGAGAAAAAAATGCCTGTGAGTTTATAAACGCAGCCTGACTCAGAGTCCTGTCCCCTGCCTCAACCCCTGCTCCTTTCCCTCCAGAGAGGCCCTGCACATGTTGACCATCCGTCAGACCAGACCCACACTCTGCTGTCATAATGGACCAGATGAGCTCAGCCAGGTCCCTCACTCTTTTCTCCCTCACAGGCATGTGACCTGAGGGAGGATCATAGTGAGGAGGGAGGGGGGCTGAGCCTGGGTCAAGTGTCTTAACCAATGAGCTGTACAGTCAAACATGTTTGTAAGACACATTCAAAAACAATAAACAATGTTTTGCTGATATAGATAAAATATGTATAGGATGAAGACACAGACACAGAGGTCACAAAAAGTAGCAGCATAGCATGCTTTAGTCAAATGCTAAGAAGTAATGTAAAGTATGGGAAATTTGCGGGCTAAAACACTGGTCCTTTAAGTTGAGGTAGTTCACTGTGTGATTTCATTGGACTGCATTTCAATTGCACAGAATCTTCAAGGACATTTCATATGTCATGTCTGCCCATTTTAAGATTGTGTGTCACTTAACTCCATTTAGTCCTGCATGTAATTTAATGCTGTATTGGTTAGGGGGAGGGTTAGGGTTAGACAGTAAAGAAATGATGTGGCGTGAAATGTGATGCAAAATAAAGGTAGGGCGTGTGGGATCATTTTTAGAGGTTAAAGAATGATCCCAGGAAGCATGCAAACTCTGCAGAGTCTCTTGACTCCATGGAAAGTTTTGACTGTGAAGTAAATAGTTTCAGCCATGATTAAAGTGTGAGAAAGTGTAATACATGAGGAGGCAGACCTGTAACAAAAAATAACTTAGGTTATTGATTCCCACTCCATATAATCATATTATGTTTCAATGTGTTATCGAAGCTCTACCTGTTCAGTCTTGTGTTGCTCTGGATAAGAGCATCTGTTAAATGCATAATAAGTGTCAAATGTGAAGAACATCCTGGATGGAGTGACTGGTGTAATAATGTGTTCAAATCCTGAGCGAATTCAAACATCTTTCAACACTTCTGAGAGCCTTCGCAGTGTGAGAAAACCTCCACCTTGAACCCTTGAAATATTCAGCGGTCTGTTCATCATGAAGCAAGCGACACTGTGCCTAAACAAGCCTCCCAGTCCAGTCCCCCAGCCTGCCTGTGATTGGCCTGACAGCCTGACTGTTTGTGACACATACAGCCAAACACAGCGGCCTGCTAATCAAAGTCATATGTGTGCTCTCAGAGTTTGGCTTCAACTCTGACCTTTAATTTCTCATTAATTTATGCTGACATACAATATCTCATTTGTCAGTGCTTATTCAAGGCACAGCATTCCACATGTGGGAGTAATTAAGTAACATGTTGTATGCTAATTTCAAACCCAATTCCAGCTATAGTATGTTAAGTATATTCTTCAAAATCAACCTCATTCGCTGAAAGTCAAATGTCCATTTAGTGCTTTGAATTGGTTTGTGCAGTTCACATTGAATTTATAAGTGTTATATCTAAACTGGGCCCTTTGTCTAATCCATCACCTTCTGTAAGGTTTTATAGATAAATCCTCCAACATGATATGTGGTTTGGTTTTAAAGGTGCTACATGCAGGGTTGCCCTTCGGGTACCTGGCCTGAGTGAGATTTTGATGCCATGAGCTTAATCACATGTATAGGCACATATTTGGAGTCACTTCACCATCATGATTTTAAAAAGTATGCAGGTGCTAACACTTGTTGGGAGCAGGACCTTAGGTCTACGATTTAAGGATACAGCTTGACTACACCACCTCAGGACTTCCACCTATGCAAATGCTCACAATTTCACAATATTAGACAAATACTAACCCAATACACAGGGCACAAAGTTCCATTCACACACTCTATGGTCTATGAGGAGGGGATATAGATATTTCATTAGCTAATTGAACACAAGTATAGACATTGACTTATCACATATTACATACAAATCATAACAAATTACAAACCCTCATTCTCATTCCTGCTGCTTCTGTTACTCTGAACTCTTTGCTAATGCTGGGCCCTCATCTCTCTCTCTCTCTTTTGCCTCCTTAAATAAACTTGCCATCTGGAATAACAAAGTTTAAAAGTCATTCTTGAAAACATTCATAGTAGCTAGAAAAACTGAGTACCATTGCAACATGTTGTATTCATTCCTCTCTCTACGGTGCACCTAACGTTAGACAGCTAATGTAAGCTAGCTAGCTGCTACATAGCCTAAGCAATTTTAAACTTACTCTGTACCTTGCAGAGCATTTATTCTTACAAACACTATATAATGTTAGTGTGTAAGCCCTGGGTTCGTTCATCAATTAATCCATAATCAATATCTATCATGGTCACTTCAGCCAGGTTAGATAGGAGTGTGACTGGTTTGCTTGAATGCCTTCTGGGGTCCCGGCTGCTTAACGTTAAGTTTTTGCAAGTCATGCAGCAATTCCTGCCCTACTGTGCTGTGATTGGCTAGTCCTTGCCGGCTGTGAACCTGACAGAAAATAACCAATCAAAATACGATCACTGGTTCATCTGGTTTTAGCGTGAGAACTGTTAAGTCTGCGTGAGAGCCTGAGATTGAGAGTGAAAGCGCACACCAGAAGCGTGAGAGTTGGCAACCCTGTCAATGTAAGTTTTTGCTTTCGCTACACGGCCAAAATTAGCATTAGCAGCTGTTCACTTCAGCCATCCTTGCATTTACAAGACAAGAAGTTAGAATACACCCTCTGGACAGTGTTACTTCTTGGTCCCCTCATGTTGGACTGAGGGGATACTTGACGCAACAGTGACTCAGTATCGCAGAGTGGTATTACGAGACAGGATGGGCCATGCCTAGCTGGTTGATAGGCTAACTTCAATAGAAGAAAAGAAGTAAGAGAAACAGAAACAAAATGAGTTATCTTTGCTTGCTATCATTGCTTTCCACCGCTGGAGACACGTCTTGGTGAGTAAAGGGAAAAAAACTAGAATGTAGTCAGCTATGCACTTCAGTTACAGCAGAGTTAAGAGTCTGTATTCAGACAAAAACCAGTGGCAAAGGCCTTCAAAATCTGTCAGTACTAACCTAAAAAAAAAGAAAAATGGAGCTGCTGAATGTTGAAATGGCAGAATTTAATCTGCTTATTGTGTCCCCCCTCTTTTTAAACAGTGAAATAGTGTAGCAATAGAGTATTTATTATATTTTATATGAAGCAATGTAGTAAGTCTCACCCAGTGTCAGCTGGGATTGGCTCCAGCCCCTGTGACCCTGTCAGAAAATAGTTCCTGCAAACATGTGTAAAGTCTGTGAATTATGTGTTACTTGTGTTACTGCATTGTGGAGTTAGACTGTCACAGTTTTCCTTCAGTTTCATTCTCAGGATTTTATGGGCGGGTCGATGACGCACTGGAGCCACCACTCAGCATAACCCTGCTCCTAACACTGTAACCATTACAAATACAGTAGCAGCACTGCGTTAGCATCAGTGCTCCTAGTGCTCGACCGCAAGTTATTGTAGGTTTTGCTTGCTAGCTATGCAGCTACTGTCCCGCAAATACATCTTCCCTGGATGTCAGAGATTGCAGAACAGCTTGGTCGTCGCCATATTTAAATTTTCAAAGGCGTCAAGAGGAGGTGGATTTAGTGACCATTTCACTCAGGTTAGTTTTACAAACTTTCATTGGAGACAACAGGAATTCACTGGTAATCCACTAATCTTAACCTGGATAAATAAAACTCAAATAAAGAAAGAATAAAAGCCTCTAAGTGGAATTAAATGGGCATCTTTGGCTTGTTTGTAGACTGTCCCTGTAAACAAAACAACTAGTGCTGAATTTGTTGTCATGAGGAGGAGGAGAGAGATTTGGATTGGTGGTTGGGGGGCAGCAGGGTCAGGGGTTGCAGAGATGTGCTAACTATAGTGTGAGGGGCTGTCACACAGGCTGGACAACAATTGCAACAAAAATGTCAGGTGAAAAACCTGGGACGACATGTGTCACTTTGATTCCAGAGCAGAGGCCAGTGCTGCAAGTTCAGTGTCCAGCGTGCCTGTCCAAATCCTCCTCTATCTCTCCCTAATCTGAAGGAAAATACTTGCATCCAGAGCCAGATGGACAGAGCTGCAGGGGAGGAATGGCCTGGCTGACAGAAAATACTGATTTCTTTGTAAAAATAAGGGAGTGGGACACTGAGGCAAGAATATGCACAGAGAAGACACTGCTGCTGGATAAAGCTACACTACCAATACTCGTGTCAATTCAGAATGAACATAGGACACTGATGGTTTGACTATTCTTACTTATTTATGTTTGAGAAAAGTCCTATTGAGACAATAAGTATAAACATTTAAAAAGCCCCTCCAGGCCTGTTCAAAGGTTTATAAAAATAAAAAAAACTCTCCTGCAACTCCAAACTCTGCAAATGTGTTTGACTGAGAACATTGTTAAAGAACAGTAACTGAATTAATTAGTTGGTTACCTGGTTAGAAATTCTGAAAATGATGACATCTCATCCTATGTTGAAAAATACAGAATCTATGTTTTGTTTTTTGTTTTTTTGTTTTTTAACTTTTTCTGGTTACAAGATGTCTTCTACATCCTATATCCACTTGTTAAAAGTGCATGTGCAGTGCAGGCTTCATGTTTCCACATCAGACTTGTGGAAGCTGCAAATTGGATCAGGATTGGTTTGCTATAAAGCCACAATGTCAGGGTGGATAGATGGGTTGATAAAAATCCTGGGCAAAGGAGATTGCTGTTTTTTTTGCCCAACGGTCAATCCACACACCACAGTTGCTCAATAACCTTGTTGATTATTGTAAACATGATGACAAAGATCCTCTAACCTTGAGGAAGAACTTATTTTCATCATATAAAGGATTAGTTTTCAACAGTCATTTTTAACAGTATGTCTGGGCTTACATCCTGCCCTGGCAGGTGTGCTAAATTCAGGAAATGCTCCAATGGGTCAGATCAGATCACCTTCGTTATCTTGCTTTTAGTTCAGTCTGTCATTGCTTTATTTTGTCAGTCTCTACTTTAAGAATATTTTTATCTTATTTTGAATGTCTATGGCATTTTAATCCTTTAAATCCTTCTCTTGTATTGATTCTGATTTTATCCTTGCACTATTCACTCCTTTTATTTTGTATAGTTGTATTGCTAATCCACTTGCTGTAACTGTAAAGCACTTTAGGTCAACTACTGACCAGCTAGCCTCTAAGTGTGTCTGCCCGCTGTGTGCAGAAGTAGTGTGCAGTGGGTTTTTTTTGTTTTGTTTTGTTTTTTTTAACAGCACATTATACATATTCTGACAGATTATTTGATCCATTATTTGTCAATATTAATACAGAATTGGTGAAGGGGAAAATGTACTTGATGCTAGATAAAAGGTCAGGGGGACAGAGTAACCAGGATTCATTGTGTGAGGAGGATGTTGCACATTATAGTAAAATAAAATGACAATGAAAATGTATATCTGTCTGATATAATGCAATATTCCAGTTTAATGCCATGAGACATTTCAAGATAAGATAGAACAGTGAGTGTATGGAAAAACTGACGCATCAAACAAGGCCATCAGCCTCTGAAGAAGCCTTCACACTGCCCTTTGGCCACTTTCTCAACTCTGACCTTTGATCTCCTGCATGTATTGCTCCAAGTAAAACTGACGTGAAGGCCTCTCTCTGCACCTGATTTTCCTTATTCCAAATTTAAACAGCAGGCATTCTCCATGAGCATCCATCCTCTTCGATGAAGGCTCAAGAAGTGGAGCGGGTGAGTCAGATGTACATATGTCAAATTGTGTTTGACAGAGCTGACCCAGAGGTTTGGTCACGCCATGTCTCCAGACATTATCCCTATTCCCTCTACCTGCCACCAAATGCATGGTGAAGTGATCAGGGAGCACGTGTAACTCGACACTTTCCACTTCAACATTTACTGCCATTAGTGTAGAAGGGAAGTAGAAGGTGGAACTGAGGGAATTCAAACCTCTGCTCAAACCAAAAGGAGTACATTACTAGGAGTGTTTTTTCACAGACAGAAAAAAGTTTGTCATTAAATGGTAACACTTAAGAGAAAGAAAGAAAGAAAGAAAGAAAGAAAGAAAAAAGAAAGAAAGAAAGAAAGAAAGAAAGAAAGCTTGTGTGATATCAGCCTATGCAGACCTAAGAGCTGATTGGTTGAAATAGATCAACAACATGCGGTTTCATAGAAACTTTTCATTTATTTATGCATTGTCTAAATATTTTAAATATTTTAGGACTATGAAGATTGAGTCTGTTTACAATCAAAGGCCCGTTTTACACAGAGATTGCACTATTTTAGTGTTAAGTCGACCTTTGGTTACGTTGCCTTTGCTTGTTTACACTGAACCAAACAAAGCCATTGTAATGCTGCTCCTGTTTGATCTTAGCTAGCATCCCAGCAGCATCAGCATCTGTGTGTCTATCTTTTATACAAAACTGTGAAGTGGAATGAGGAATATCTCCATCTTTTCTGGCTGCAAGCTGTGTTGTTTCTCTGATAACTTAAGAATCAGGAATCCAGTGACTAAAATCCTTCATCCACTTAAAAAACCTTAAACTTAAAACTTAAGAAAATATATAGTTAAAAACGACCAAGAACTTTAAAGTATATAATAAAAAATGTGGCTTAAAAGCATTTTGATGCTTCTGGCAAACAACCACAATGCTGGTGCTTGCACAAAGGTGATATGATACCATTACCAGGCAACGGAATGAAATGGACATTTACTTTGATTAGATTTACAGAGTTCTATTACTAGGTTTGAAAACTGTTGAAAACATTTGGGATAATTTAAGTTAACACTCAACAAAATATGTGACATAGGCCTTGTCATTTTAATGCAGGAAAGTTGTGTATTGTACCATATCACGAGGCAACATTAAAACATTTGCTAACAAGTGGACTGTGAGGAATCTTAAATTGACATCTGATGTTCAACAGATCAATGGAAACTATCTTGTCATGTATTTGTTTCCCCTTCCTGTGTATTTTGACTGTTGACTCATGTTTTGAATGTGTTTAGTTGGAGAGGCACAGGTCCAGCAGTGAAATCTGGTCAGCTGATTTATGAATAGCAGACTGATATGATGGCTGCCATGCGTGAGAATTCAACCCGTCTAAATGTTAATGTAAAATAACGTGGTAATATGGAGGTTAAACCATAAATGCTGACATGATGATCACAGATCGTCTATAGGATTTTAATAGTCTTTTCTGTCAAACAGAAGAACATCAGTAAAACAGCTGTTATTAGAGACTTAGTATAAGCTGAGAGATTGGTCTGATAACACTTCATTAAATCAGGATCAGATGATTTCCTGTACAAAGTGTGAAAACTGTTGGAAACTGTCCATGTTGGCTGTTGCAGCTTTTTGTCACTGCCCCCTGCTGCTGCCGCCCGATCTCGCCTGCAGTTCATCTCTAACAAGCCTACTGAAAGATAGAAAGAAAGAAAGAAAGAAAGAAAGAAAGAAAGAAAGAAAGAATTGGAGCCAGAGGGCAGGAGGTGGTGCTGTGGTGGTGCACACACAGCATGTATTAGGTAATGTGTGGGGGGTGATGTCAGCAGTAAATATCTGGGACAGTGGCTGTGGCTTGTTGACAGGATGAAGACATGATTGAAAAGATGAGTGTTCTGGGGAGGGACTGAACCACCAGCATCACCATCTCTCTGCTCCTCCCTCCCCCACTGAGAACATTACTCTACATGCGTCTGTGTCTCGCAGACAAAGTGTATTATTACATTTAAAAAAGAGTTGTCACTGTGACAAGTTTTAACATATGCTTAAAGAATCATTCCTCTTTATTATTGACCTAATTTTGGCCCTAACATCAGTGTCAGTGGCTGAGGACTGGAACATGGTGACATTACTAAAAGTGGATATTTATCAACATGTGGTGGGTGTTTTATAAGAAGATTCCTCTCCCCCATTCACTCACTCACTGCACACTCAGTGACTCTACAGTCATCATTAAATGATTTCAGGCATATTTTCACAAAGAGGTCATTTTTATGTCTATAACACATACATTTACGCTAATTACATTAACAGTGGTTATGTTCTATTCAGGTATATGTGACAGTTAGCCAGGAGGAACAACACCAGGAGCCTCAATCTGTCACATGTCAAATCATCCAACCTTTTTTTTAAATCCATCTTTGGGCCTTTATTGTGCTAGTGTAGAGTAGAGAGCTGGCAGAAACATCAGAGGTCTCCTGTCAGATTCAAACCGCAAACATCGTAAGTACATAGATTACATCAATTTTTCACATTTTATTTATTATTACTATTAATTTGTACTTCCTGTAAAACTTTATTTTTAGCCAAGGTCTACATTGAGTTTTAAAGCTTTCTCTCCCGGGAGCAAAGTTATGCTGGGGAAATAGTCAATCTCATCTTCAAAGGATGTCAGCTTTAACTATACTGAGTCTGTACTGGAATCATGGAAGACCTTATCTCAGAGTGACCAGCCTCGACCCCAGGTGAGACAAACATGTTATGGAAGAGAAAGCTGGGGAACAGTAAATCAATCACTTGCTCGATCTGTGCACATGCATCACAGTTAACAGACGTACTTCCTGCTTCTGCTGACCTGCTGCACTTATTGTAGGTGTGTGCTCACTCCTCTAATATAACTCTAAATGTAGTATTCCGGTAATATTACTATATATATATATATGGTGTCTATGCAACTCAATAACAGTATTATTCACTGTACTTTATACCAGGTGTAAATGGAACTCTTCTCACATTATACATTATTGGATTGTTATTAATGGTATCTATATAACACCACCCTACACACTGGCTGTATGGAACTATGAGATAATACACCGTCGCAATAGCTCAACATTTGCACATTTACAATCCCTCCACATCTAACTTGTGCATTATATTAATGCAAATGTCTGTAGTTTTACATTGCAAATATTTATACTGTGAACATTTGCACTTCAGTAGGTATTTTGTACATTCCATTTTTTTTTAAATCTTTGATACTCTTTCCACTTTATTATACATGTTACATATTTGAATAGTAAATTTGTACTTTATATTTATGATGTCTTGATTTCTGTCATACTTGTTTTCTCCATATTTATTTCCATTTATATATTTTATTGACTATCATGCTCTACAACATCAAAGCAAACTCCTTGTGTGTGAAAAACTACATGGGAATAATTGATTCTGATGTCTGTAGTTCTTTTGGCAGTATAGGATATAGTATATCTAATATTTATATAATATCAACATAACTGATGTTATAACACTACATCTTTTTTCTGATCCTATGGTATCACAGTCCTACAACATCTCAAATATTCCAGTGTGTGAGTTTATATTAGTGTATATAGTGTACAGAACTGAGTGACTCTGTTCTTCGTTCGTACAGTTTTTCTATACTGTATAGCTACTGTTAGAAATGGTATGAGCCTATACTCTTGGATAGCCTGCGTGCCCTGCTGTTGTTAGGCGGGACTGTGTGTAAAAAGCAGAGTTTGTGCATCATGTGATGCAGCTTTCTGCGGGAGCTCTGACCCATATTTCATACGGATACGCGCTTGTTTCCGGCAGCCTTCAGAACGGATTTATCTTCAGTGCAGTCGGCGGGGCTGAATGAATTAGGCCTGTTAGAGCCGCGCTCATATGCGCTGCGAGAGAAGATCCACAAAATCATCCCTCTCTCTATTCGTCTCTTCTCTGCCCTCTCTCCTCTCAGCCGCGGTATATTCTACATTTGGCCAGTGTGTTGCATAGGAGAAGATGGATGTTATTTTCAAAAGAAATATTCGTTAGTGGTTATTAGTGGAATCAGTCTGTGAGGAGTATTTTTATCAGTTGAAAACATGATATGAGGGGGGAACTGCAGACCGCTGCTGTTTTACAATCTAATTATGAAGTGGAAAGTCATTCGAAACAAAGTGTAAACACGCAGCGATCAGAGAATATACACCAGCAGTCCGCAGTGAAATCCAATGTAATAACCCTGCAATAGATTTTCATTTCTATTCAGAATAAAATCGACTCTGGTCAGTAGCTGTTTTATTCGATTACATTAGGCTATAGGCCTTTAAATAGATCAAATATTTAAAATATCGCTAGTAGAGAATATTATTTCTGTTTTTATTATTCATGTTTAGGCCGTATGTTACCATGTACAGAGCCACAGTGGAATGTGATATGAAACAGGCCCGGCGCACACTCAGGCCCGCAGCTCACACTAATCTTGGCCCTGCATGTCACGTCCTTGTAGCAATAAATCTATTTGCGGCAGCAATTAATTGTTTGCTCCAAGTGACAATTAAAAAGCTAGATGTGAAAAAAAGGGGTATTGAGGTGCTGACTGGCGCCTGCTGGCAAAAAAACTGCCTTTATCCGACTAATTCCATCCACTGCCAAAAGTCAAATTTAGATGACTTAAATAATAATAATAATAATAATAATAATAATAAATCGTATAAAGCTAAATCCTCTGGGTTTTAACTCATAGAGCGCATGATCATTTCACTCGGTTGTTGTCGATTAAAATGAATATTTATCAGTGATCATAAAGGCTCATTTAGAGCTCGTGCATCTTTCCAGCTCTTTGCTCTGCTCCTTCTTTGCTTCGTCAATACAAACCGCATCGGTCGTTACAAGCTGACAGTGATAAATGAGCTCCTCGCTGCTCCGGTGCCTTTATTTATTTATTAATCTGTATTTATTTATTTATTACTTGTAGTTTCTGTATTGATTTGTTTTCTCGTGTGAATGTTGGGGAGCAGAGAGTTAAAAAAAAATCATCAGTGAAAACGAAGGAATTTATTCAATTTTCTCAGGACACAGTGTGACTCAACCACCATTGTTCCACTTTTTTTCTACATCTGTCACACAAACACGCACACACACACACACACACACACAAGCGCGCGCCAGCATCCGCAGCTGGCCCAGCAGTAGCTACAGGCTTTAAACAACAACAGTGGTAAGCTGCCTGCGCACGCAGCCTCAGCCTCAGCTGTGATTTTCTTAGATTTGGCGGCGGGGCCATCCATCATCCCTGTCTACACCATCAATCCAATAACACCACACAACTGCAAGCCCCGTCATATCAGACCACAGCTGGCTACGTGACCTGCTCTGAGCTAATGCTGCTGCTTAAACCGTTTTTGTCCAGCGCCTACACTGACCTTTCTCCTCAGATGTTAAATCAGCCACAGAAAATAAAAAATAAAAATCACATTCGCATTGTTCAAAACACTGTTGCTTCTTTGTTTTAAATCTTCCTCAATTAAGTCTTTATTTTGGTTTTGATGCAGACTTCCCCTCTGTGTTTGGTGCTGCAAAACTATTAAAACATTATCCAAAAAAAAAGTGGGCCTCACTCCGCCATCTGGAGTCTATTTCCCTCAGAAAGTCTTTTCAATTCCAGTTTTAAAACACAAGTAAAATCCAAACAGAAAAAAAAAAGCGATAAATTGCATGGAGAACAAAAAACAAAACATTCTGATCATTTTTTCTTACAAAATCTTGGCTTTAGTCAGGGTTCTTTAAAAAACATGTCAGGTGGTAAAAGCTCCTCTAACGTCTAATGATCACAAGCGCAAACATGGACGGAAACAATAAAATAAAACACAAATCTATACAGCACAACAATTCGAAACTCTCACCGTTCTCATATTTTTAAAGATATTTACAGTGTTTTTTCTCTTCTGTCCAATGAAGGGAGGTGTATGATAGGAATATTCAGAGTAAACTACTTAAAAGAAAGAAAACAGGAAGTTGTCATCCCCCGTAGTTTAGAAAATAATAAATAATTTAAAAGGAAATGGAGGAGATGTATCAAAACTAGCCTCTTCACTGAAATCCTTGCTCGTCGTATTTTTTCCATTACATCCTAAAGCTCCTCGCCTCACACGAGTCTCTCTTCTCTCTCAAAGTGCTAAAGTTTGCTGAGGGCCTCTCGTGCAGAGAGTTAGGCTTTTTTTTTTTTCTTCCGTGGTGATCCTGTACACGCGCGCGCCGTGCGGGAGCTCAGAGCAAGGTGAGGTGGGGTGGTCAGGTGCCGATTGTGACGTGGCAGCTGCAGCAGCGGCAGTGGCAGCTCCAGGTACTGGGCTCCACTGCCCGGATGGAAGAGGATCCTGGAGCCAACCACAGGCCTGGACACGAGGACAGAGGACAGAGTTAGGACGGTGGAAGCCCAGATAGGGTCAGAACCTGGACAGGGCAGCCCTACCACACACAAAATGGCTAAATTACATTTTGTGGACCTGGAATTATTTTCCTCCTAAATTACAAAATTCCACTCTCATTTAATACAGAAACAAACAGCACTACAAGGCAAGAACAAATCATAAAAATAGCTGATATCACTTGGGGGAAAAAGATCAGAGAAATCACTGGCTGACTCAATTGTGTACATGAATTTTTTCCTATCTTACCAGACCATCAGATGTATTTTGCAACCACCACATCATAGTCTGTGTATAGAAAGGCTAGACTCTTTGTTGGTGACATGGTATAAAGACCTTATCTAAATTCAAGCAGCCCATAAAAGCTTGTAGCTATCAACACATCTTAAAGTCATCTTTGGTGGTGAGTTGCTTGTCAGGAAGTCTCTTGTTTCAACTTTCATCAGCTGACACTGCAACTATAGGCTTGGGGGATGTTGGGATGCAATATCTCTTCATCCTCTATTGGGCTATGAGATGCAGTTCAAGCTCCAGTAAAACCCTAGAGGTGGACCATGACTAAAAACCACACACCTTAGAAACTTTTCAATCTCAAATTCTGACTCTTACCCATTTCTCTCTGACTTATTTATCCTCTGAATTCTTCCCCCCTCCTCTGTGATTAATGTATCAGAGACGGGTGTGGTTTGATCTCACTGCGCCTACATCATGTTGCATTTGGAAATAGACTCTTCAGATCTGCAGCAAATATGTGAAATCGAGATAATAAAACATGGTAGAGGCCAGCCTGTATTGTACATGAGAGAATAAAATAGTTACAGATTCAGTGTATATTTCTATAGTAACAATGTTATATTTCGGACTTTACCGCCGTGCATGGAAAAGCCTCCTTACTGACTCAGGCACGTCCTCTTCCTTCAGCATCACGGTCCTGGGGATTTACCACAGTCAGCGCCACTCACCACCAGATCAAATTAGGGGAGGCAAGAACGGCTCAACTGAGCTATTACTGCGCTTCAATTAGCTGATCATTCAGTAGAAACCAATTAGATTAAACACTCTCCAAAAATATATAGGCAGCATTGCTTCAGGCTAGAGGCCACAGTGTCTCTGCAGATCTAGATGCATTTATTTATTATTTTTTTGATGTGAGCGTCACTATCTGCTCTTTGAACTTCATTAACAAAGCTGAGATTATCAGATGAGGAGGAGGGTTGTGTTGCAGTGGCCCCAGTGAAAAAAAATGAAAGCAAATGTGTCCTATTTACATATAAAGGCTCTAATAATCAGGTAAGTGTCATTACAGCGAGGCTCATTGGGCAGTGATGGAGAGTGGAGTGTTAAATAAAATTCTCTGTGTGGGTGCCTCCGGCGGCGATAAATCTTGGTTGAGAACTGTCAGCGGTGGTGAGGGCAGTAGAGGATGGAGGGGATGAGGGAGGTGGAGGTGGGGAGTAATGCCCCGATTCTTAATCAGATTGCAGGAGGAAGAAAAGAGATGGAAGAAAAATGGAGGAAGAGGAGGTTAGAAGTGATGGAGAGGAAAGAGGTGGTGTGGGGAGAAATGTGTTTCCCACACACTGAATTATTTTAATACGACCCACACAGACAAATTTAGCCCCTGAAGACTTTTACATTGAACTAAATGGCTCACATAGTTCATCTTATAGACCAACATGATGTGTGTGTGTGTTTATATGCCCCTCATCACTGTAGTCTTATCTCAGGCACGGTCTCATATATGTGAGATTTAAAGGACAAACTGGCTGTTATTTTCTCATTTGTCACCATTCTATCAGTTAGGAATTTAAGGACTCTCTATGTCATCAGTCAAGGTCCTATCAATACCAACACTAAAAACACAGTCCTAAAGAAGGAGAAAGCGGCTGAAAACTACAATGCAACATCACATTTAGCTTCTATTTAAAAGTACTATGTACTATAGGACTGGTGGGAAATAATGAGGGAGAATCATTTGTCTATTTTCTCATTGCTGGCTTTATCTTTATGCTCTTATATAGAACACCCCAATATCTCTCAGGGAAAGGGGAAGAAAAGAAAAAAACAGATGTGGTCCTCAGTGGCCCTGTCGAACGCAGCCCTCACTGATGAAATGTAGACACAGTGTCACTGTGATGCTCAAAACGCAAAGTGGAAATAAACCAAATTATCATTGGGAATATAAATACTTTAAAAAGCTATGAGCAGACACAGGCTAAATCAAACCAGAGAGCAAAAGCAAGCACTGATTATTAAGTGCTTCTTGCATTGTACTTGAAAAATCATTAGCTTGGTAAAGAGGGGAGGGTGAGATCAGAGGGAATGGCGGCAGTGGAGAGTGGGAGAATGTTGAACTTTGTTCAGAAGAGGAGGGCTCAAAGACTGCTGCCGCCCCACCTGTTGGTCTAAGGCTCGCCTCAGTGGAGTGGTTTACATGGAGTGCCACACGTCCATGCCCATGTTCATACCCATGCCACCCATCGGCCCTGGGCGGATGTAAAAGCATTAAATACCAGCAGCATGACAGACCACACAGAGGCCTTGTCCTCAGCTGCAGCAGCTTCACCTCAGTGCAATGAAAACCAGCCATGAAGCATTTAGGTGTGACTCATTTTCATCTTGCTCTTTAAGATACATCATGTGAATCATCCCTCATCTGGGTCATACTCCACACAAACCTCACACTGTTCCTCTGAATGGCTGTGAGATCAGAAGCGTAGTACCTTTGCTATTTTACTACTGTACTGTATATCATAAAAGTTCACAGATTACAGATACATTTAAAATGTTTAAATGGTTATTTATGATTATAATTATACATGAAGTTTTTTTGGTGTGGTAGTAATTTCATGTCAAATTGAAACACACTAAAGAATCCTATATATTATCATAACCATTGCTGAGCGAGTAGCATTAACTTGTACTGGTTAGACTATATTCTTAACATCATAATCATATTTTTCCTCTTTTGGATTCAATTTTGTTCTCAAGTTGTTGTCTGTGTTCATAGGTATTATAAAAAATCAGGAGTAAATATATGGTATATGAGTAAATCATGAGTTGTGTAACTATCATCATCATCGACCTGTGATTCTTAGTGATAGTCGCCAGCTCAGTTTGATTTCAAAGTCCTGATGACCAGCCACAGATCGTCTTAAACTGATGCTCTACATTGGACATCTCAGAGATGGTGAGTAGCAGAAAAGCATGAAACCTAAACGGCATGTTACTGTAGCAACATAACAGGGTGCTTTTTAACTGTTGAAACTCTGAAACTCAGCTGACCCCATGCAGAAAGTGATCGACGCTGCCCTTGATGGTTTTTGATTAATGTATATGAGATACGCTCTTGCCTCAGGTCGGAGACCAATGTGCTGCTGTATCAGGCGAAACCTCCCGTTGGCTGGCCATCTGGACTGTGGCTGTGCCCTGACTCACTGTGAGGGAGGGAAACAAGACTGTCCAGAGTGTACAGCCCAGAGTTAGCCACAAATCATTCTGAGACATGCTACACAGGCTCGCTCATTCTGCATCTCCTTTTAGCCATAAAATCCTCTGATGCATCTGTCTCATCTATCGGACTGTCTCTAGCTGCTCTCCTCCACCTGATCAGTCTATTATTTATGCCTAGACACACTGAATGAAATTGCAAACTACCTGCTCCTATTGGATTCAGTCAATCACTGGGCTGGACTATTCTCTTGCATTAATAAACCTGCAAAAGAACATAATCATATCAACTCTCGCAAAACAGGCAAACAAAACAAAGCAAAAACAAAAACAATCAGAAAGCGTACATGTGGCATATAGCCTAAATAAGTCAGTTTTTTAATGTTCAGCATTCTTGACTTCAGAACGCAGATGTGATAAATATAATAAACTCAAGGAAGCTTTTTATTTTTTTAACTTTTCTCACAGAATCATGGCCTTTTCAGTATAGTGAACTACTCTAATTGTCATCTTGTGACTAGAGTATGAAAATCAAGTGACGCAGGTGATTACATTCTCACTAAGGAAAGGCCATGAGAAATGCTCAAGCCCTGGAAAAACCTATAAACTTTGATTAAGTTATATTATTAAGTAATATTTTACAGTTTTGATCCTTATGTGTACATTATCTTGGGGAATCAGGTCTTTAGTAAATGAGTAAAACAGAGATCCAATTCTTCTGGGAAAAATAAACACCAAGCATTAAAATTTTAATTAGTGTCTTTGTAGTGTCCTGCACTTATCCCCCCTCCTCACTGGTTTCACTGAAGAAAGCCTGCCCCATTCATCATCTACAATATCATCTTTAAAACTATCCAATTTCATTTGGCAGCGTTTGAAGCTATGGCACCCTTCTGAGTCTCAGGGGATCATTAATAATCTAGTTTATTCCTATTTGGCCGCAATCTGGGGTGTGGGGTAAATCAAATAGCTTAAAATCTATTGATTTGGGTTTGGCCCTGTAGCCTCAGGCTGTGATGAGGCTAACTGCTTTGCCAATGCTTTTGCCATTGATACATCCAGCAAACAGATGCGGTGTGAGTTTGCAGTAGCGCAGTATCTATATTGGATGACCGTGACTTAAATCCGTGGTCGCCGATTTTCATGGATTAGAGGTGGGTGGCTATGCCAGGTAGGACTGTTGAAACCTAAACATAACTCACCATAACACTTTAGTGGATTTAAAAGTGGGATAAAACAACAAAGCAATACTCATCTCATTTAATCCAAATTTAGATCCTGTCTGCTGGTAAAAGCGATGTCGCCTAGAACAGTATCATCTGAATCCTGAATATGTATTGTTAGATTGGACGATCTCTGTAAACTGACTACAAGGTGGTTTTGGCGGACGTATTCTAATCATCCATATCATACCACGTAAAATGGGCTGAGCTCTCTCTTCTTTAATGCCTTTACTCTCAGCTGCTTTTCTCGGTTTCATTCCCCTGTTCCACAGCCTATAGTACATGCATGTCACAGCCAGAAGGCTGTATTTTATTATTCCCAGGATAGGTAAGTGTTTTAAACCTTTTCATTTGCTTGTTTTCAGTGGTACCAGACATGTTTAAGGACAGATGGTCCCAGGATCATGCTATCTGCTACGATTATAAGGAAAACACGGTATCATTTTGGTTAATTTAATTTCCCACTAGCAAATTACAAGTGGCAGAAAATGAAAAGTTTCCAAAATTGAATGATGAATAAATACTAGGGACTTAATTATAAACTCAAACAAATAAGCTCTGACCAAGTTAAGTGATAATAGACTGTTTATTTCCCCATAACTCACAGCAGAAAATAACACAATTATTTTCGTGAATCTACAGATCCACAAGTTACGTGTCCCCAAAAATTCATGTAATTTCCAGCTTATCCATAATTAATAATAACTCCAATGTTGTTAGAAATATCTAAATTAAACTGTAATCGTGGATATATCGACACCAAACACCCAGATTGCTTTTATGATGGCAGGATAATTATAGTGGTTCATTTTCTAAATGAGATACCGAATGAATAATGAATGAATCACTAACAGCGGGAATAGGGGTATGTATTGCAGGATTAGGTTTTATATTAGTTAGGTTATTCATGAAATATTCCCCTGTTGGCCAAATGTTTGTCATGTAATGAAACCATAAAGTTTAAATCACAATTAGCATCAGTCATTTCTAAATCCAGCAATATGAGTTTTGATGTCTGTAATGTTCTGGTTTGACTGCATTATGACTCCATGACTCATAGCCAAGACTGAGATGAGGCAGAATATGAGCTCTAAGTCAGTCAAATTTATTTTATTAAAACTCACAAACCGCAGGCCCAGATTGTGTAATAATAACGCAGCTGGATATGCGAGAGCAGTCAGATGTTATATGTCTACCAGTTGTTCATGAAGGATGGTGAGGCCTATGTCTTAATAACGCTACTTTCTGTTCCTCTGAAAGTCTACCCAGGTGCTGTGAGCGACAAGGCCAGAACATTCCAATAAATAAAAAGAAATAAATGTCAAGGCTTGCATTAATTTAGAGGCTGCCGTATATGGAGACAATTTGCCTAAGTGCAGGCTCATATCAGGATAAACTCCCACTCAGGAGATGAGATGTATTCTCTCTCAGGTACAGTGATTCCTGGAGTAGGTGCTACCAAGTTGACTGGCCAAGGCGTGGGGCTGACCACGGTTTGGCCCCCCAAACACTTCAGGCTAAGCGCGTGGCGTGTGTGACCTTATTGACATTGTTGGCATTTAGCGACGATGATGCGGGTGCAGGATATAAGAGCGCAATGGTGGCTTTTGTTTGGGGCCCGATAAAGGCCAGGCCCCGTCACCCCATCACCCCTCCCGCTTGCCTCCGTCCCGTTCTCTGGCTGATCCCTCCATGACTCTGTGTGTGTAGTGCAGCGTGTGTGTGTGTGAGAGACAGTGGGGAGGGCGGCAGATGGCAGACAGAGGTGACCTGTGTACTGAGAGCAGGGTCGCGGGCCAGTCCCCATTCTGCTGCTGTCGGGCCAGCAGCCACCTCCTGTGGTCCTCAGTGAAGGATGAGCTTCCAAGCACTTCATTTTTTTAGATGCACATACACGCATATATATCATTACACTTACACATGCAGACGCTCATTCAAGCGCATTCGCACAGAAACACAACAACACGGGCGTGCAGACACATACACTGTACATACAGCAGTGACTCCCAACTTTGTTTTACTAACCATCCAGAAGTCACAAAGATTGAGGACCATTACTGTACAATACACACACACACACACACACACACACACACACACACACACACACACAACTGTACAATACACACACACACACACACACACACACACACACACACACACACACACATACAGACATATGGGTTCACATGCAACACACAAACAGAATAATGCACAATAAGAGAGGACAGATACAAAAGTAGACAGACAAAAAAATTTGTGCACGCAGACACACACACAGAAGCTGATCTAGATACATAGATAGACATGCACACACATATGTGTACTGAGGGTGTTTTTTGCACTCACTACAAGCATCCCTCCCATTTCAGTGCCTGACAGTTGAGTGACAGATTACTCTAAACTCCGCCTTCAAATCAAAGCTCTACAACACAGGAAAAAAAAGAAAAGAAAGAAAACCTCTCCCGTTCGTCCTTCTGCACTCCCCTTTTCACACATGAGACCAAAAGCCCTGTAGCAACTGGCAAGATGTACACCGAGTATGATTCAGTAATCCATAATCTCATAAAAACAAACTAAAAGAAAATCACTCTCGCAGCTGTTATTTGTTTTATTCCTCTGTAGTCCTTTGAATCCTTGCTCCATCTTAGCCATCAGCTGATGTTTATGAGAATGGACAGAGAGTGTCACTGTTCCATGTTGGACCATGTTGAGCCTGTGAACTGTTAAAAATGTATTGATAGTGTAAAAATAAAAAATAGAAAACAAATTTTCATTTCTATTTGGGATTTAGCACTACGGTTCCCATCATGCTTTGGTTTGAACAAGAAAGTAAGCGAGCTAACTACACTTGAATCTGCCCAAACAGAAAAGAGCTGAGTGTGTAAAACATTTATTTAATTTTATTTATTTATTTTTGAAACTGTTTACCCCTGGTCTGACTGAGAATTTTGAATACAGTATATTCTACAATATCTGAAATGTGTGTCTTATGTGTATATATGTTAGCAGATTTATGGACGTTCCTCTGGAATCTGAGAATCTGTTATCAAAGAGAAAGGTTGGCTGATTCCAGAGGAATGTGTAGAATCCTGAAAAGGAGCAGCAGTTGGCTACAAAACCTGCTGCTGGTACAAAAAACGTCGTTAGGAAGAAGGAGTAGAATGATTTGTTTTTCTAATAAGATTCTGGAAGATATTTTACATAATTGAGATGTAGATGTATGAGCATCACATATGAATAATTAATTTAATCTTTTATCTCTGCTGAGAAAACAATCAAATTTCAATTGACTTGGACACAACACTTGTGATTCCAGGTTTGCCCCCAAACTCAAACTCTGGCATCAATCTTTCAGTGTGGATAAATGCAGAGTTGCATGGAAACCAACAGTTACCACCAGGCTAATGAGCCGATAATGAATAATATAATGAATCAAAACCTTTCACAGCTGCTTTCTCTATAGCTTCCTCAGAAGGGGATATTTTAAGGGTCTTCAGAATAGACGACAAAAGCAGGAGGCTACAGCTAGTGGTGGACAGGACCCCCACCCCACAGCGGCCTTCTTACCGCGGGCCTCACACTGCAATGTCTGACAAAACATAATCCCGCTCCTTTCACACCCTCAACGACTGATGAATGCTTGATCGCTTGGGTGTTGCAATAGGCCTTTCAGAGGCCAAAGTCCCCTTGCACACTTTTCATAGGCACATCCTGCCATGGCAAACACTTGTGCTTAACAAATTAGGCCTGAAAGGGGATGGGGAACAGAGAGGGGATAATTCAATTATCCTCCTTTTTTATCTGGAAAATCTAAAGGTGGGCTTTGGAAAGGAAAGGATTACTCCAAGTACAGGACCTGTGTGGGCCTTTTACAAACTAAACAACTGAGGGGTTATACCACATCTAAGAGCGGCAGAGGTAGAAAAACTGAGGAGGAAGCGGCGGTGGTATCTTTTGGACCTTGGATAAAAGGTAAAGCTCTCCTCGTGGGGACTTGCTCACCCCCTCTTACAGAGCTCTGAAACAGCACTGCTGCCTCTGAACGGGAAGCTTCTGATGTTGATATCTGTACAAACACTGGACTGGTATTTCAAAAAGGACCTTTAGACGTGAGTTCATCTTTGCACCGTTCTCTTACAATGGAACAAAGATGAACTTAGTTTCAAGATGCTTTTGGGAAATCTAGCCTGGGCTCATTCCTGGGTGAAGAGGCATCATTTCAAACAACTGTTGCCTGATGGAGGGGCTTTGGTTAGACAACATTCATTTCTAACATTATGCAACAGTGTAGAGCTTCTGTTACAGAGACAAAGACAAATGTTGCATTTGGAACCTATAAAAAGCTACAGCTGGATGTGGCTTGTATGAAAAAGCAACTAAACAGGATCCGGGATAGATTCCCTTACCGTAAGGTGCTGGAAGAGCCACGCTCTCATTATGTTTGTGGCCACTTTGGGGAAGATGCCTCGTTTCTTCTGCCTCTTCTTGTCCTGGTCATCCTCGTCTCCCGTGCCCGGTGATGCCAGGCTGTTGTCGAGGCCGTCTCCTGCGATCAGAGACAAGAGGAGTCACGTTATGAGAAAGCTTTAATTTGGCCCCGTCGCCTTCATCCTCCTCCGCAAAAAATGTGCCATGAAAAGGGCAGACAGAGGAAGATTGCATTCCTCCGTGGCACGGCAGCACAAGATTCTTCCTCTCACCTCTGCTTGACTCCCTGGCCACTGGATAATGAAGAGGAGTTTGTAGTGCGGGAGCTCAATAAAACCAAGAGCTATTAATTCAATCTGAGCCACGCGTTTGACATGAGGTAATGACTGCGGGAGCTGTGTGCCTGACATGAAATAATGAACGTTCAAACTGCAGTCGGACTCAGTGTTATGTGCTCTTATTTATATGTGACCTCTGCTTGAGATAAGACTAATGATTTCCTTAGTAAAGAAAAAAAAACAAAAACAAAAACAAAAGTCTAGCCTGTGAATGAAGTATGAACCCAATAACATCAAACCCTGTGCTGTTTGAAGTTGGAAGCGAGGCGTTCACATGGGGTACTGAGGCAGAATGACGGGGGTGTGGGTGGGTGGGTCGGTGCGACATGAAGCCGTCACCCTTGTGTTCTTATGTGTTCACTGACAGACCCACCCCCTTCCCCCACACCCCCACCCCCATGCCAACCCTCACCGACAACGTCTGTGTCGGATTGTCTGCAGCGTGGCGTCATGCCGGGCCCTGGATCCCGCCATTAGCAGCATCCCTGTTTGATTTCAGCGGGAAGCTGGCGTGGATCGAGGCAGGAGGCTTCCTTTAAGCTGAGATTTCCGCCCCTGCTAGCTAACTCGCTCCATCTCGCAACACAAGGGGCACTCCGCTCCCTCTCCCTCTCTGCCATTAATTGTGCATCAGCCGAGATGATTTACTTTTAACAGTGGTGGTTATTTTTCTTGCCCTCGGGGCAGAGAAGCCTTGAAAGCCTGCCTGGAGGGCATGTGAATAATGCATCTGAGAGACTCCTCCCCCGAGGCGGGACAGGAACCCTACTTTTCTTAAGATTTGCCCTAGCATGTCTTTTTGTTTTTAGAGATGCATCAATCAAATGCGCCTATATGAGCCATATTCATGCATAAATATTTCAGCTAATGAATATTGACATTAAAAAGGATGTGTTCTAGGGTCGGGGGGCTCTGGGGGTTGTGGGAGTTTTGACTGATGGTGTCCAGCTCTGAGTCACTGACAGGGTACAGAGTTCACACTGCCTCTGTCCTCTACTCTGTACTTTGTCTTGTCCTCCACCTCTCCTGCAGCTTTGTCAGTTAACTTACTTTGTAGGTGCGGGTTCCCTCAGGTGGTGGGGGTGGGGTGTTTTTTAATGTTAAAATCATCTTATTCCATGCTGTCTGACAGTATCATACTGTATGTATATTCTGTATCATCTTGTTCCAGCTCTGATCACTGAGTGAGATATTCTAACTCAAGACTCCAGGTGCTACCTTTTGGTAACTTTAGGATCTCTATACAGTAGACAACACGTTTTATTAACAATGTTTTTAATGTGGCCTGATTTGATACAAGTTATTCTGGTTCCAGACATCTGGAAAATCACCCTCAGCTTCAATACATACCTAACTAGCTACAGAGCTACATCAGTGGAAAGTATCAACAGAAAAATGGCGACATGGTTTTGCAGGCAACTTTAAAAGATAGCGACTGTTAAATCAACATATTTGTTGGACCATCATGTAAAACATGAACAGCTTCTAATAACTGCTACTGCATGGCTGTCTCTTGTTGTTTAGGGGTAAGGTCAAGCCAATACAAAACTAAACAAAATAACCCATCCTCAACCCCTACCAAGAAAACAGCTAAGCTAATACAATGTCTAAATGGTTGAATGAAGAGAAACAAAATGGCAGTTCAGCCTGATAATGAGCCTATAATATTCCTGCAAAATGAACGCTAACATTTTAAAGGTAAATGGATTTTTTCAAATAATTTTTCAAGACCTGCTTGAGACTGGTGCATCTCTATCTCATTCATTCATTTAGTGTATTATGACATGAATCAAAGAGCAGCTGCAAATAACGATAGATAAACAGTGCACCGCACAATGACTGGACTTTTATATATGAAAGGTGTTGTAGTATGTTTCACCTTCAAATCATAAAGCTTTAGTACATATGTGGAAAGAAAGAAAGAAAGAAAGAAAGAAAGAAAGAAAGAAAGAAAGAACAAACAGGACTTGCTCGGCCTAATTATATCTAAGGAAGGCATACTGTTCTTCCCTCCACCCCCACCCCCGACACCCCACCCTGTCCACCTCCTCTCCTCTCCTCTCCTCTCCTCTCCTCATCCCTCTTTCTTCTGCTCCAGAGAGGGAAAGCCGCGGGGCAGATCCTCCGCTACACTAATCGCTTCTGACTGTTCCCCGGCAACTCGGCCAATCTAACCAGTGTGTGACGGTGCAGTCTCAAAGTCGTACACCCGTGCAAGTCTCTCATGCCCCCTTCACCTCCGCCCGCTCTTCCCTCTCTCTATCCTCCCCACCTCCCCCCCTCCCTGCTCCACCCTGCCTGCCAGTGTCTGCACACGGGACACCGGAGGGGGTAAGTGGGGGGTAGTATATGGAGGGGTGGGCATTACCGCAGGGATGGCTGGAGCATTGCCCTGGGGCTAAAAAGAAAAACACACAAAAAACAGCACCCTGAGATAAGAAGAGAAGTCTTCCTGTCCTCTCTACTCCATTCTACCCCTGCTGCTCTTACGCTCTGTTCAGTCTGAGCTATTACTCATTTATTCCTCTTTATTTGGACCATTTCAACTCAGCTTTAACCACTTTTTTTCTGTTATGCTCCTTGCTGTATTCAAAACATTCAGAGGCCACAGAGTTAACACAGAAATCTTCATCTTAATTTCTCCGTATTTGCCTAAGTTTGCTGATGAATGAGTTGAGACAGCTTTTATACAATGCAGGGGGTTAGTAGTATAACACAGAAAAACAAACCAAATACTGTCCCCTGGTCTCTGTTACATAAAGAACTGGGGTTTACAAAAAGTTCTGTTACAGCTTTGTCGCAGGACTGATCATTTTATATGAATTGTGTATGCTCGACTTTTCTTTCTCCTCTATTACTGTTTAGTCATTTTTTATGTGCTTATTGATGTGTTTGTCCCCTTTCACTGCATTTGGCATTCAATTTTTTTTTTCTGATACTGTAATCTATTATCTGTTAAAATATATGTACTGTGGAGACTACTGTGGATGTATCTTATATATATTATTATTACAATTACCTCTTGCTCAAAGCAAACTCATTTGTATTCATAATTCAAACAGCCTCTCAACATGTAACTGTGTTAGATTCATCTTCTAAAAAACTTTAAAATCTGCTCGTTCATGAGATCATTTAAGCTGAACCTATTTCAGTTACTTGTTTTTTTGATGGCTTAGCTAATTTTATTGTAAAACATCATACATATATGTATGTATATGTCATATTGGCATTTGAAATTGTATATTCTTTAAATGTAGTTTTGTTTTCTCTTCTGTCTGTAGCTCAGTGGATGTTACACTGGGCAAAGCAGTAAGCCGGATGACGTGTCCATAAGACAAAGTGCGGAGCGTCTAGCAGAACTGATTGCCGCACCCCCAGCTACATCAGTGATGCAAAGCCAGCGCGGCCCGTCTAATGAGCTCAGTGGGGCCCTGATCCATCATCAGTGACACCTCACAGCTCCTCCCCTTATTAGACATGATACAAGGCTCTAAATGGAGTAGTCTGGAAGGTTTCCAAGACATGGGGAATCCTCTGTATGAGAGCGTGAACATGATGATTAGAAGCTGTTGATGATGAGATGCAACTGTTTAAAGCTGTTTAAAGCCAAGCAGTTTGCATGCTGGCAGTGAGAGGTACTGTTTGAAAAATTCTTACCGTTGTACACAGAAATCCACAGATAAGTAGCTCACAAGTGTGTGTGGAATGAATGAATCTGGGGTGAAGAAAAGCTAAATTAAAAAAAAAATGTTTTTAAGAAATCAACAGCAAGAACATTTCTTTGCAGTAAAATTGTCCCTCAAGGCCTCAGCATGGTCTTTGTGTAAGTTTTCACACTCTCCCCTGCAATCACTGATGGGTACATACATGTTCTTGTCCACAGGAGTTACTGTAGTCTTCATTGTGGACAAATATCAGTTCATTTAGAAATGTAGACTACACATTACAGTAACAGCATGGCATGAAACAAGGCAGTATATCCAGCCTACATCTGTTGCTTGACATATTTGCCATAGCAGATCCTCCACAAGAAACAGATAAACCAATATCAAGACTGTGTTCCCTGTGCTGTGTGTGACCACCAACTAATTATGACTACTGCTCACAAAAACCAGGAGCAAATCCACAAAACAGAGCCTCTCGTGATCAGCAAACTGCAGGCTGTTTCAAATTTTCAGGGGCCTACGCTGGGTCAGTGGGCCAGCTGCAATTATATAACTGAATAGGTTTGTGGGTGCAGGAGCTATACAGCAGCCCTAACTGAGGACAACTCACAGAACAGGCGGTCAACAGTTGACTGGTTCTATTTCTTTGCTAGAGAGCAGTTCCAATGAAAGCTATTCACACTGAGGTTAAATGTCATTTTTCAAATGTCATTCTATACTGTGAGCTGCGCTGATGAAATTCAGTTCACCTCCATTGTGCTAGAGCTGGAAACAGGAAACCATAAACCAAAGAAATCTGTGCACATGCAACCCTAACCCTATCCGAGAATTTTTTTTTAAATAATCTGGGAGTGCTGACCTTTTGAGAGTAAAATATGCAGCTATCAGTGCAAAAAAGTCAGACATTCATTTTTAAGTAAATGTCTTCTTTTCTGTAGACACAACAACATGCTCTTCCCTTTCTGTCAGCCAGCATTGATCTCGTTCTCTCTCTCTTTCCCTCCCTTTGTAAAACATCTCTGAGATCCACAGCATGACAGATGCTACAGGGACATTAGCCCACGCTCCCAGAGAAGCTGTGATGTCATTGGCATGTCAGCACCTCCACCTCGCCTCATTCCTTCCTCCTGACTCCAGGCTCTGGATGTGACAAAAAGATGCAACACATCCTGTTCCTCACATTCCATTTCTCAGCACCAGTGTGCAGGGATCTTTTCTGAGTCACTCCCACTGCCTTTTGTTTTATTTGGGTCTTTGTGATGGACATTTCAAGCCTCCCCCTCATCCTCCCCCAGACCCCTTCCAAACATTCCAGGGAGAGCTCAAGCCCCTGTAGCTGTGGTCACCAGCAGTCACCCCCAGGGGTTGAGCTATCAAAGACACAACTCTCCGCATATCACACAGCTTACAAGGCAACAACCAGAACCTGGGAGCTTACAGAGGAGCGGGCGGCCATGAGCCAAACCACTAGCCACACAGTGGATGGATCATCTACCTGTGGTTAGCCGGAAGCCACAGCGCCACCACTTTAGTGCTCCCAAATGACAGTGCATTTTGAAATGGTTTCCTCAGTCCATGTAAGCATGACTAATGACAACCCACTGCAGTGAGGACAGCACCATCATTTCCCGTCTTCTGCTGGATTGCCATTAAAATGTAAACTTCCATAATCATTTTTGATAAAAACTGGGGATTTAATTTGATCTCGAAAAAATGTTGTTGTTGCACAATGTTACAGTCTTTGACCTGTCTTTGTATTGTAACCTGGGGGTTACTTCCACAAGATTTCAAATAAAATGTTTACATTGGGTCTGGGATAACTGAAAATAAAAGAATGAATATAATTTAAAAAAAATAAGATTTGTGACAAACAAAAACATTTTCTTTCATTTTGTTCAAAAACTGTTAAAAGCAATGAGCCCTACAAAGCTATGGTGCTGTGAAAATCTCCGTCAGGTCATGAAGGTCAATTAAACATTGACAGTTATGTAAGTTTCAGGAGAGAATGTGTCCCTACACATTTAATGCTGGCATTTTTCCAACTGGTTATTCCTACAGTGTACAGTATGGTTATGTTTAGCCGGCTCAAAGCACTTGGGACTGTGGTCTTGGTTAAATATTGAGAAATATTGATCTGGTCTTTGGCATGAAAGTTGGATGTGGTACAAACCCAGCCACTGTCTTGGCTTTGTGCTTTGCTACATACCAGGCACACTACTACCAGCACTGCCACTGAATGGTGCAGTCTGGTGCAATAACAATGTAACTCCTCAGGAAAAAGCCATCACTGACTTAAAGCATGAGACAGAACTAAATCACACTCTTTCCCTATCTTCGTATTGTGTTTTAGTCTCCTAAACCCAACAACATGTGCTCTAAGCATCATCTTTACTGCCACAACCATGACTTCTGTGTAGTATAACAACATCATGTATACTGGAAAAAACAAAAACATCCAGCTAGCATAATCCAGGAAGCAGTTGTGTTTCCTCTGACATGATCTGGCAGGGCCAACTGAAAACATGGTGGAGAGGGAGGACATTTTTTGGGGGAAAGGCACAAACGTGGCACGCTGGTGTTGAAAGCAAATGCTCAGTCCGTTCAAACCATTCATTAGTTCAATCATTCATTACCACAGAGATCTCAAGTACCTCATGAAAAGGTGACCATCATGTATGTATCATGATAGCTGTTTGAAAGCTCTATGTAGGCCATCTACCTGCTGCAAATGAGATTAGCATGATATGCCTCTGACCATCCTTTCTCTCCTTTCAGGTCGTGTGTTTGACTCTTCCCTAGCATGAGAATAGAGTGGAAACAAGGCAGCGAGGCCCAGGGAGAAGCAGCAGGTAGCATGCAGCAGATCCTGCTGCAGCAACCGCAGCTCTGATCATTCTGCCCTCATCTTCTCCTTTGTTCCTCACACATAAAGTGTTCTGTCCTTACATCCCTGCAGGGGGCATTCTGCACCCCCCCCACCTCCCCCCATCCTCTATGCATTCTCTCCCAGGTCAAAAGGGCATGGACCTTGGGTTTTCCCCCCACTGTTGTTTAAAAAAAGCCTAAAGGAAAGAAGCTATTCACACCGTGGTCTTTCTCAGCTCGCCTCAACATAGACTTCTGGACACTGAATGGGCGAATTAAAATTTACCAAGCATACATGTCACATTCTCAGTGTACCTTAGGCAAAAGCTGAGAAGCCAAGATGATTTTCAAAAGCAGATCCAGAACACTTGGTCTGTTTCTGATTGTCTCTTAATCTCTTGTCTTGCAAAGCATCCTCCTATTGTTCTCGTCAATGCTCTGCTCATTGATGCCTGATGGGCAAAGGGTGGAAAGTTGCTTTAAAGTCCATTCTATTTTTACTGAGGCCAAAGGGGAGAAAAACAAAAACAAGCCATAAAACCCTTATAGCCTCCAATTAGCACATCAGAAATCACATTAAGTGCAGGAACACCAGGGCGACACAAGAAGGAGCAGGGCTGGATGGCATCAGAGGGAGACAGCAGCACACAACCAGAGTTAACTAAGAGGATCTCTTCATCAGTGCTAACTGACCTGTAACTGACTATTAAAGGAAAGGGGAAGGAGCCACATTCATATGAGAAAATCAACATTAATTCCCCCTTTGGTATTTTTTTATTTATTTTTTTACTTGAAGTCAAAGTTTAGCACCTTCATATCTGTTAAAACCCCATGGTAAGATTTTAAAAATGCATAAACCAGTGTTATTGTTTTCTGAGTATAATGTTCTTTAAGCATCAGATTAAGGATACAACAATGTGTTAGTCTGTCTTGTAATCAAGGTCATAGCCTGGATTTTGGAAATGCTGAGATTATAAATCAAATATGAATAAGTCAGTATTTTCTGTAGACACAGTTTACCATCACAAAAGTCTAAAAGCTGTTTCAAAAGCTTCTCTACACTTTCAGAACTTAAGTCCGGTGGGAAAGTGAAGTCTTCATCTTTTTTGGCATAAAATTAAGTCAAATTTAGATATAGTGAATCTAAAATAATTGGAATCAAATGATTCGCTTTGCACCATCAGATCACTAAAACAAAAATACTGAGGACACGACTTCAGCGTTTTCAGTGATAGCTACAGTCTGTCTCAATACTTTCTGACTTCTCTACTCAGCCCAAAGCACAGTGGATCAGTGGATGAAAATGTACATCTTTAAAAATGGCTCATAAAATAAAATAATTCCCTCATGCAGCTGTTATCAAATGTTACTCAAACAGGAGGAAATTTGTTGGAAAGATTTTTCAGCAGCATACTGATATACATTAGAGTTACAGTTAGGGTAAATACCTGAGCAGTCTTCACTGAGCTTGTGATTATCTGTTTTGATCAGTGCAATTAAGAAAACTGATTAAAGTGATTAGATGAGGTAAGTGCATGAACTTTGTTAAAAGGATCCCCCGGGTCACCAGGCAGCAGGGCCTGTGCCTCAGAAAGAGGTCACAGGAAAGTCAAAGCTTTGATATGGAGGAGGATGCAGGAGGCCTGCGGGCGCTCTTACCGAGTTCACTGGTGTTGTCCCCACTCTGGGAGACGTGTCCCCCGCTGGACGGTCCTGGGGTGCCCACGGAGGGTGTGGAGTGGGCGTCATCCATGTCTCTCCAGGACGCTGGGTTCTGAGAGGTCAGGGAGAGGTCCACACACCAGGGGACAGGAGATAAGGAAAGAGAGGAAAGAAGAGAGGAGAGGGGAGAAATAGATGAGGAAGGTCCAGTAGATCCAGTATGAGGTCCATTATGCAGTTTCCCAAAGACACAAAGACAGCTGAGTGGCATGATTAGCATAGCAAGGCAGGAACCAAGTTGTCAAAAATGTGAGGCAAGAACAACATTACCATTCTGTCCAACAGGGAGGTTTAAATACAGTTGCAGAGAGAGTAGAGAGGAGCAAGAGTTCAGAGGACAGTTTAGCAGCCCTGCAGCATGTGAACCCTCCTGTGTCCTGGCTGTGTCTGTGACCAGTGTTGGGGAGAAACCCTGTATTTATTGGGCCGACTGGCCCGGCCACTCGGACAGCTCTAAGCCCAAGACAAACAGCAGATCTCCCTCTTCAGCCTCTCGGCGTCAGCTGTTTGCCGGATGGTGATCAGATGAAGAGCTTGGCAGATGACAACAAGAAGCGCGGGGACAAAGGCGCAGTGTGAATGAGGCCTCTTACTGATGGCCCCTCTTTTCTTATCCAGACTCACAATAATTACAACTCCTCAGTACACACAGCTACTCAAAGAAGCGCCATGTGTTTGCACGTTTATCAAGCTAATGAAGGTCTTATTTCCTCACAGTCCATCTGTTCAAACCCAGTTAGCAGGAATGGAGGGTCATGTACATGTGTTACATTCATATACAGGTGAAGGGAATTCTACCAAACATTCATGCTTATGTTTACCATGTACAGTAGCTTTTCATCTATTTTCATCTTATACCATTATCCAGATGACTCACTGTAATGACTGATTACATTCCTACCCCAAGTGACCAGCAGCAGCAAAGAGAAGGTAGAGACAACTATCAAAATGTACACAAGCTCCATATTATTTTTTTTTTTTTTCAAGAAATGGCAGAGAAACCAGAGCAGTCAACTTAAGGAGGATTTTGGATCTGATTGGAGATAAACACTTACTGAAAGCCGGTCACATATGTCATTAAATTAGCCAAAGTCAAAGTCAGAGTCATAATATGGAAATAGATTCTACAGTCTGTGGTTTTAAAGCACTGAGTTCAGTTCAGCAAAAAGTTTAGTAAAATCCCAGTTCCAGTTCATACAGGGAATCTTTGTTGCATGCCATCTCAACCTTCTACTCTCCACTACAGACATGAAATGCACAGTTTAAGTATTGCCTGATGTTGATGAGGTTTTAAAATGATTTTACTGAAGCAGTGAGAGAGGGTTGATAAAACTTGCATAAATGTCACAAAAGGTCATTTCAGATGGGCTCCTTTTTAAGATAAAAAAAGTTAAAGGATAACTCTGGCATTTTTAACCTTATATTCCCATGTTTTGGGTGTAAATGATTGATAGGGACAACAATCTTTAGAATCTGTGCAGTACTGAGCCATAATTGTGTACTAAGCAAAACGGCAAACAGCTGCTGCAATGTAATCTGATGGGCAATTGCTCATGTCAAAATATGTCCACTAAAGTGCTTGTTTTTGCTTTTAACAGTCTCCAACTTTTATTTTAGTGTCTGACAACATTATGGATAGGACTTCTACAGAGACAGACATTTATATTAAACAGTAAGATCAGTTTTGTTCACTACCAGACTCCATTGACAAAAGCAGTAATTTTACTGAGCAGAACACAGAGGTTGCTGGAATACCACTGCCTTGATTAGTTACTTTGTTTACCGGAGTTATACTTTCAGTGTACCTTTTGAAACAATGCCAATACAGATTTCCTTTGATTCTGGAATTGTGATGGAAGTGTTGGTACCTCGTGCAGATCTCTACGCAGCTTTCAATAAGATTCTTGAAAAAAGTTAAATTAAAATTGGAACCTAATGAAACAAAATCATACAGCCAGAGTTTCACTTGCTTTGAGAATATAAACTGTCAGGGCTCAACAGACAAAATGTTTAAATTTGGATTTTAACATTTATATCCATAGATCAGCAATCAGCAGCGTCAGGCTGACCCATCAGTATAAACCCTCAGAGACTGAGTGGAGATCACGACAGAGCCAGTCCAACAAACCAAATGCACAATCAACAAACATACCTGTAACCTCCCACACTGCTTTCGGGCCTTGTAAATGACAAACTGATGGTGGCACACTCAGTGGTTAACATGCAGGTACTTTACACAGCCGTGCATGTGTTTGTACCCAGAGCAGAGCAACACATCCATTATGCAGTGGCTGTTAGGAGGAAGGCATTACAGCAGGAGAGTGTCCTGTCACATCAACTGGTGGCGTCACACACACACACACTCTCTCTCTCTCTCTCTCTCTCTCTCTCTCACACACACACACACACACACACACACACACACACACACACAGTGTTTTGTCACTTGATGCATAAGGAAGCATATTTAGAATTGTACCCCAAGGAACAAAGAGAATGTTCAAGCTACACTGTAACTCAGAATCACCCCAGCATCTGAATTTGCTTCTTTGTAAATGGACACAGGTGCCAAAAATAGGAAGAGGTTGTGTAAAGCACACAGCAGGGGAGGCAGCCTGACAAAGACCCCCTCCACTCCAGCTATAATAATCCTATTGGCTTAGAAACACCAGTCTGAGAGGGACCGAAGCCCAACAGCAAACACAACACTGGCAGCTGCACTGTGCCCCATGAAAATCATCATCATCACACTCTCCAAATAAATAAAGTTACAAAATATGCTCTCAACAGCAAGCCTTAACTCTCTCTGTGTCTCACAGCAATCTTCCTCTGAGGTTCTGCACAGCGCCCTCAGACTCAGACTCAGACTCACCACCATCCAGCAAACAGCAGCAGCCAAAGACTGACCAGAGCCAACAACCTGTTTTTTGAGGTTTAATCCACTGAATTATTAAGGAATTCAACTTAAACATCCTGTCAGATTTGCTCTGCGCCCTGTCAGTAAAGAAAATGTTTGAAAGCACAGGAAGAAGGATGGGCTCCTGCGGAGAAATGCATTAGTCTACAGTGGTGGTTCTCAGCCTTTTTTGCTTTGTGGGCTCTTCGAATGAAGTTATGTCTTCTTGCCCCAGTCATGCCTTACGTATGTTAATAAAATTAGAGAAATTCCACCAAATAGGATTTTTCTCTTGCCTATCATTTTTAAACCTGTGAAGGAAAAACTCCCCAGTAGGCTATTTCATAAAAAATGTAAAGAGTGGAGAAATAAAATAAAATAAAATATCACTTTAAAGTAAAACTGGTCATTTTCTCCTCATTTCTCCATAATTTCAGGACCACTGTGACCACTTGGACGGAGCCCAAACCCCAGTTTTAGCACCTCTGGTCTACAGCAACTATGTTACCTTTTAGATAATGTAAATAATAAGAGTAGATGATGAGAAGCAGCATCTAACACAGCTCTTAATTTAAAAAAATAAAACTTCTCATCAGCTTTTTTCTGTGAATCGAGAGCAGACGGGTTTGACTCACGTGATCTGCGAGGTTCGTGGAGGATCCTGAGAGGTCGTCGAAGTCCGACTTGCAGACATCCCGCTCCTCTATGACCAGGTCGATGGGCATTTTGCCTTTCAGGCAGCTGATGTACCGGTGGCAGAAGTTATCACACAGCTCGTGAACCTGCGAAATCCAGTTTTCGTTTAGATTCTCCGAGTTTGGAACTGAGCCCCAGTGTAATAACAAGCTATAGGCTATTAAAAAGTGATTGCGCCATTAAAGGTGGGGGTCAGACTGAGCAAAGAATATTTACCTTCTCTAATTCCAGCAGGTGAAATCGAAGGACTTGAATCGCTTGAATCATCTAAAAACAGATTATTTTAAAATCAGTCGCAGAAAACAGGAGGAGGAGCAGAGCAAGGCGTGACTCCACAATCATTGTACATCCGCTAATTATAAACATCATACAAATACTATTGTTTTTTAATAACAAAAATCAACGTGTCCTTCAGGTAAGACGTTGCCTCGGGCCAGTCTGTGGCGTCCCGCTGCGCGCGGAGAGCAACACGCCGCAGAAAAGAGCAGAGAATCAAAGAGAGAGAAGAAAGCGCTCACCAAGTTATCCAGCTCTGGGTTGGAAGAAAATAAAGGTTTCTCTGCGCGGATCTGAGGAGGGATGGGGAGTGAAAGACATCAGCTGCTGTTTTCAAACACATTCCGTTTTTTTAAAAAAAAAATAAAAATTAAAAAAACAACTCCAGAATGAAGAGAGTAAACAGAAGATTCATCATAGCCTACTTAATAAATTACAATCCTTTATTCGGTTCCTGAAAATAAAGTGTTGGACTTTTTGAAGATTATTTTCTTGACTCTTTCTTAACTGTGGCTCCTTTACACCTGTGTGCGCTCCTACCTGTTTGGCAAACACGGCTATGTCTTCGTTGAAGGAGTCGGAGGAGCAGACGTCTCCTCCCGCCACCCCGGGCTCTCTGGGCGTGCAGGTCGCCAGCTCACACTTCTCGAACACCAGAGCCAGCAGAGGGAATAAAGGGTGGCTGCAACACAGCGAGGACACGGGCCCATTGGATTGTAAGGTCATTGTTAGGCCTGGACATGAACTATTGCCTAAAGCACATCAAAGCAGCGGCAGATAACATTTCACATTAAGCTCGGTGGCTTCAACAAAAGAATTCGGCTCTGGAATCTGCCGCAAATATTTGTTTATTCCTCCTTAATGCAACGGAGCAAATGCAGTCAGAGTAATTCATCCGCTCCCAGTGCAAACAGACATTTGAATCCATGTTGCTTGTTTGTTTCCTCTTGTTTCAAACAGAAAAAAAAGATTAAATTGGAACTGAAATTACTGGAGTTACATATTTTCATTGGCAGAATATATTATTAGTTGTGAGGTAACAAAAAAAAAAGAAACAAAGAAAAAAGATAAACAGATTTCTTATACGAAATTTATGTGAAATGTTTTTCTGTCTTTCTGCTTGTGAATGATATATATAAATAAAATGAGCTTTTGTTCCTATTAAATAATCATTAAAAAATATTTATAATAATTTCTATCGACTAATAATAAGAACAATTATATAGGTTAATAGTAATATAATAAAATAATCGACAAAATAATAGTTTATTCTTATCCTTATTCTTATCGTTGTTGTATAATAACAGTTATTATTGTTATTTTTATTCTATCCACACCCGTAGATTTGGTCCTTGTCTCTCTTCAGCGCGTCGTTGACGGCGCTGCCCATGCTGCTGGGCATGATGTTGTGCGGCGCGTGGGCTCCGTAGTGCTGGGTCGGGTGCGGAGGCGGCCCGTGGTTCAGGTGGTGGACCTGGGGCAGGGGCCGAGGGGCGTGCGGGTCTCCGTACATGGACGTGGGGACTCCGACTCCGTCCATGGCGCCTCCGTAATGAGCCAGCTCATCGTACTGGGTTGGGGGGGTGAAAGTTGCAGATGACATTATAGGACGTGAACAGGTGGCGCGAGACAAGTGGAGTAAACAAACTTCCTCCGTCTAAGTGAGTAAGAGCAAAACCTGGGACTACAGTTGCTTTAACCGCCAACACTATCAACAATATTCCTATGATGCGTTTATTGGATCCAGTTCATTAGACCTGGATCCACATGCAGCTCCCGCAGAGCCTGGGAAATGTGCATATGATTATAGTAGAAAATCACTGGCTGAGTTCCCTTTTTGTTTGTCCACATCATGTTTGTCATTCATGCATTTACCCTAAATGAATTACCTGAATCTGTGTTAAGGATGCAAACCAGTCTAATAACGAACACTCTAAAAGAATCTGAATGAAATGAGACGTACCCTTTGCGCCATCTCCGTGCGCAGTTTCCAGCCGTGTAAAGAGAAGTTTGGCGTTGATGAGAAGTTAAATTGAAGACTTTTAAATCCAAGAGGGAATTATAATCCGGTCCTGTTCTGTGGCATGGAGCCAATCAATAATGACTCAACTGATGGAGTGATGTTAAACGCGAAGGAATCAGCAGCATCGGTCCTCACGTTACCGAGAGCGCCAAAAACACCCACTGACAACTGGCGAAGTGGTTTCCTGTGCTTCTTCAACTAGAGGATTAGTGATAAGTCTGTCACATCTGAGTGTTTGATGTCAGTTGCACTGACGGTCCGTGCTCAGTCCTCTGCTCTCACTGTGTCCTCGTGTCCATGTCCTCTGCGCGCCGACACGCTCACTGTCCGCAGGTCTTGCTGTGGAGCCGCTTATAGGAGCCGCTCCGTGATCTGCGGGACACGCTGATGACGGAAGGTGGAGGAGTAGGGTGGGTGCAGCCCAGCCCCTGCGTGCCTGCTGACAAGTTACTGTGTTTTTTAAAACTTTGTCTTCCGGTTATTATTTTCAAAATAAACCCATACTACTACACTTCTATTGATCCTGTGGGGAAAGTGGGTCGTTTCGACACCAAAAAGAGCACACATAGAATATAAAAAGTGAATAATTATATCATATTCTTAAAAAGGAGGCTGATCATATGTTAGAATATAACCTACTATAGCTGTTAATGGTTTGTGCCAGGGTCTTTGGGGCACACCTCCTTTAACATTTCAACTGGAATGCTTTAGCAGTGTTTAATATGCACAAATGCAGAAAAATCAATAATAAAAAAAAAATGCTGCCTTAAAAACATGGGTAAACTTAACTGGAATAGCAGTTGGTGTGAATATTGTTGAAGCAGTCTTTACTTGAAATTGTGAGTTGAACTAGTGTGCAATTGTATGTCTGACTGACAAGATAAAGCAAGTTTTCTTGACTGAGTAATGTCAAGCAGTTGTTTTAATCCAGTGTATCAGTTTTAAAGCTGAACTATGTGAATTACTTTTACAGTGCGTGTAGCTTAATTACAGTCTTTCACTTGCCAGATTTCAGCTGCACAACACATATACTCCTTAACGCTTCAAGGTTATAATGTTTACTGAACTGTTAGTAAACTTCCTCTGTCTCACAATGGCCACATCAGTGGAGTATTTTAGCTCAGAGAAAGTATGTGTCAGTCAGCAAGGCAGTGAGGTAACGAGTCAGGGTCTCAATGCAAGATGATCAATCCAACATCTCTTTATTCAAATTTAATTTAGAAATGTACTAATCTTGATATGGAGTACATGCCTGCTATATGATTATGGTTTTTTTAAATGCATGTTCCTATCCTGCATAATGTCCAACAAGTAAACATGTCGGGGTTAAGGGTCAGTGGACATCACAATGGACATCCTGCTGACTGATACGAGGAGCAGATCAGAAATGTCTAGTTGCATGGTTCCACCACACCCCGAGCCTGTAACATAATGCATTTGCAAGGTGGATGTAACAGTTTATATAAGTAGCGTTTTTCCTGCCCAGCAGTCACCCATTTATCCTCATCTGATACCAAACATACACATTGGCTCACAACCATCTAAAGATTAATAAACAGCCAACGTGATCAAAAATGTCTCTTTCTGTCACACAGTTTATTCCCTCCACAAAGTTTAGTCCAAATGCTTTTATTTTGAAGACGACCTCGTCCGAAATCCGGTGTGTGTGCGCGCGTGTCTGTCTGTGTGTGCGTGCGTGTGTGCGCTTGTCGCTGCTCCAGCCTGGTTCTCATTGGCTGGAATGGTTAGTGACGCAGAAGAACAGTCAGAATGTATGACTGTAGGGGGGAAAGAAATCCATGAACAGGTTTATAGCCTGAAGTTATATACAGTAGAGATACTACTTCAGCTAGGCTACTGCTATTTATTTTGTTTATTTATTCAGTCTTCAGGGAGGTCAGAGGTTATGGTCTTGAGCTGGGGGACCAGTCGGGTCGGTGTCTTGCTCAGCAGATGCCTACTGGAAACTAGTGCTGATGCTGAGCATTCTTTTTTCTTTTCTTTTCTTCTCTTTTCTTTTTTGTCTGTGTGTGCAGGTGAGTTTGCAGTGCCATGGAATTTCATTGAATTATCCATGCAGGTCATTTAGATCCCGTGCATGGATATCATTGACCTGTGATATGAGGTTTCATGGTTTATGTCTACTGCCTCATATGTATTCATCCCTCAGAGATGAAAGTGTCTGTATGTAGTCAATGACTTTCTAAACCAAAACATTATTTAATTTCATTTACACTTAGTTGAACTCACAGCTGTTTATAAATCTTAAACTAAGTCCAAGTCAAGTCTAAAATCTGCAGCTCTGAATGAACCCATCAGAATAGGCCACAAATATTTTCTTTCTCCACCTATAGATTGTTTTTCTGATTTTCAACAGTCTTTGATATGGACAAGCCCTAAACAATACATCTTTTTTTTCTTTTTTTTTTGGTATTTAAAATTATTTTGATATGCCAAATTATTGTAAGTTCATCCTAATTGATAGAAACAGAATTATAATTATTTCTAACATTTAAATGTGTCATTGAATAGCAACCAAACTGAACAAATCTGTTGAGTTTAATCATATTTCATTTGTGGTTGGGGCTATGGTAAGAGTCTTAATTCCTCTTTTAATTCTTTGGTCATTACAGTCAGGAAAGGGGGAAATCATGAATCACACTGACTGGAATCATTTCACTCATCAATCTGTTCAGATCAAAGAATCACTCATTTCATAGTTTGTTCACTTTTTTCCTATGCTGTTTTCACTGGATTAGTTGACAGAAAAATATACAAACACCAGACTTTTCCTTTAAAGACAGCAAAGTGCAGTTAACTGATGTAAACCATATGCTGTGGAAACACATATATTACATGAATATGGGAACATTAAAGGAAGATTACTTTTGTATGCCATCTATAGTGACTCTATGTTGGAATTGTTGTCACACTTAATGTAGTTAACGAAACGTAGTTAATGAAAAGAAAAAACTTAAACGTAATGAATTGGCATTAAAATAAAAACATCCAATCGTGTAAATGATCCAAATGGAATTTTAATTTTCCTTCTTCAGTCCAGCTGCAGCATCGCGATCAGCTGTCTCTGTTTCTTTTATATTCACACTGATGAAGCATTTGCTTAAAAAGTGGAATATTTCCAGCACGTTATTTTTAAAAAATCAGAAATATCATACACACTTTCCTTTGATATGCCTTATCTGTGAATTATTAAAGGCATATATTTGAATTATAAATACACTAACTATAAGGAAACAGGCAAAACATGCGCCATGCCCCAGGCTACATCTCTCCTCCCGAGACTGTGTGTGTGTGTGTGTGTGTGTACTCTTTCCCCAGTCTGGGCGTCAGTATTAATGAGCCCAGATTTCATTTCCGATGAGCGATTATTTGACTGTTCATTTGGCTAAGATTTATGACGAGGCCCTATATCTGTAGCCTGCAGCACTGCTCTAGTCTTTAATAATGGGAAATGAACACATTAATCACCCTGTAGCAGTCAGCCACAGAAAGCACAGGAGCACCATCCAATCTGCATCACCGGACGAGAGAGAATATCACCTCATATTCATTCAAAAGCCTTATCTAGTACATGGTGGTAGGAAAAATTACCTGTCCGATTGAATATGATTTAACATCCTAAAAATTGGAGAGTCACACACACATAGACACACACTCCCACACATGTGGTCCTGCTGTGATCAAAGATTTGGGCAAACTAGGGCCTGTTTGCCTGGTCAGTTTATCAGCTGAGGAGCGATAAACATGGTCACCACAACAAACCCACAGGATTTACCCAGGGTGGAGCAGGATCGCTGACCACAGAACACCCATGAGTCACTGGGCTCCCTATCACTAACCACACCTGACGCTGGGCTGCAGCTCTGAGATGTGAACAAAAGATCACAGGCAGCGCTGCCTTTTCACTGCTCTCACCTATCAGGAGCTACAGAAACACTCACACAACTAAAGGATAATAGTGACTTCAGATTACATGAAGTGGCAGCATAATGGCTGATCTGATTCCATACAAACATGTGTAGCTTAGCCTACCTGTAAGGCATTAATGCATGGCATTCTTTGATGATTTCCGCTATCACAGTTCCTTTTAAAGAGAGACTGATTAACGTTTCAATCCTTATGTTTCACATCCTGGTTGATTTGGCGACACCTATGGTTACTCATTGTAACAGCAAGTGTGCTTTTAAATAACACAGGTACCAGAGTTCTGCTGGAACACCTGGTTAGTACTTCCCACTACATACTTACAGGACACACTACTTCCTGCTCTGACACAGAATGTTGGCATTAGACATAATCTGTGCTGCAGATTAGTTCCAACTGAGGATAATTCTTTGGACACCAGAGAATACCGTATAGTGCTCAGATCAGATCATCTCTCTGTGATGCAAGAGTGAAAAATGTGTAATATCAGTAATGTATGAAACAGAGGAAATATATGAATTGACTGGGGTTGGTCTGTCATGTATAGCAGTGCTACTTCTTCAGGGTAGACTGGACTTTACTGCGAGATGCTTTCGGGAAGTCACGAAACAGACCGACGGGGGCTAACTAGTTAGCATCCTAACTTCAGTAGAAGAAAAGAAGTAGTAGAACTAGAAGCAAAACATTGACATTGCTTTCTGCTGCTACATACAGCTCTTGGCAAGCTGAGGAATGAAATTTGATGCTAAACTTGCAGTGTTTTTTTTTTTAGACTGGTAAGTAAACAGTGGTTAATGCTAACCTTGGCTATGTAGTGATAGAGAAACTTTAAAGACAGGTTCAGGTTCAGCCTCGTGCAGAGCTCTGCTGGAGCAGCTACTGTCAGAAATGCAGAACAACAACTGGTGTTATTCTTTTGCTCTTCATGCACTGATTCCTTTGAATTCCTTGCATGTGGGCACACAGTCTGATAACCCTGAACACCACCAGTAACAGTGAAAACTTCAATATGGAGACAAGTACAGGTTGCAAATATACTAACTGGCAATTATTGAAAAGAATTCATATACATAAAGTGTAAAAATCTTATATAGTGACATTTTTAAATGTTGGCTGTTGGCAAACAGAGGATACAACACTGTAGATGTGTTACACTTTAGCATTTTGTCAGTGCCATCTTCTGTTCCTGTGGAAATATAATTTGATATTAATTGCATTTCTTACAGTTGTAATGGCAAATTAACTTGAAGCTTATCTCTTATATATTTATTTAGAATTAGCTGACAAATGCAAAATGCTGTTTTTTATGTATAAATTTAACTGAAATTATGCAGTTGTATACACAAATGTGTGCTTTACATGGTCAAAATATTAACTGAATGAATGTTATGTGGCAAGTGTGTGTGAGTGGTGGAATTATGGCTTAGAATGGGAAAATACATAGTTCATGAAAACTGACCAAGTCTTTGATTAATCTTAATGCATTCTTTTTATAGTACCCTCCCCCTCCACCAGCCCTGTTATTGTCCCATGCTGTTTTGAAACTGTTAAAAGTTGCTAATTATAGGTCAGCCTGATATGAGCCAGTGTTTGTAAATTTCATTAAGTAACACGAAAGTCCTCTTCCATGAAGTGTTTACATTATTTTGTCAATCCCCTGAAGGATGAGGCACTGTTGTGTTCAGTGACACATTTGTATTTTAAAAATGCACGTGGTTCCATCACATCTATCCTGCAGGGAATGGCTAGAGGATGGAGAGACTCCAGTTATTGTCTCCACTTCATGCTGCTCTGGCTCTGAAATTTCAGAAAGTGAGGACTTTATGTATAATTCACGCTAATTTGTTCACTGTATGTTTTTGCTTTTTGTTCAAGGCATGAAAGCATCCCAGTGAAGAAAAATAGGCCTTATTGCTACATGCCTGGAAGAAGTGCAGTCCACATAGAGAATGATTCATCATTTCCGTGTCTTTATATCAATCCTTGATATTACTCATATTTTGCCTCTAGTCTAGTTCTCATAATATAGATTACAAACAAATAAAAAAACACAAAAATACTAAGTCCTTGTCTTTCATTACTTTTGGGCCTGCTGCTTGGCTCTGCACTGTCACTAAAGATCTGGTTGGTCATTAACCATTCAAAGCACTGGAGTGTGTATGTGTGTATGTGTGTGTTCCTTTTTTCATTCCCTTGGGCATTGTGGACAGAAGCCAGCTAGCTCATTATGTCTCCTTTGGAGGATTTTAATTGTTAATTCTGAACAAAGATTTGGCTCAGTGACCACTTCTGTCCCACATAGTGTGGTATGTGTGTGTGTGTGTGTGTGTGTGTCTGATGTGTGTGTGTGCGTGCATGCATGTATACTGTATATATTCCATGTTATTTCCCTGCTTTATCTGTTATCCTCATATAATCCTCTTTTATTGTTGGCAGAAAATATTTTGGATTGTACATATTATGTTATTCTAGGGATGTAAAAGATCACCAGGCTTCAAATGATGCTGTAATTCTTGGTACAACGCTAAATCTAAGCCAGTCTATATAACTTTATTAGACATGGTTATATCATGTTGTAAAATTATTCTTTTACTGACGCTGCAGTTCACTTTAGACAACTTGATGACTTAGGATGACACCACTAAGAACTGTATAAATACAACGGACAGATAAGTCCTCTGAAGAATAATTGATTTTGGACTGGTCAATCATACTGTTAAAGACAAGAGCAGTAAATGTCATTGGCTCAAAGAAACATACTTAAAAGCTCATAATCGTTTTGCAGCCCCTGGCACAGAGCTGGGCATAAATTTCGTGCTATCACAACCTGACTTGTGCCTTGCATCTTAATGGGATAAATGTAGTGAATAAGTGCAGCCCCCTTGAAGGCTGGTTCTGCCCCCTGCTGGCTCAGCTGATAACCAGCATTTCCTGGCAATACAGCTAAACATCACCATCTACTGGACATAAAACAACAATACTCACTGGATATTAAGTTCTGCTGCTGCTGTGTGTGGACAACTTGGAAAGACAAATGTCTCTACCTCAGAGAGAATTGGACCGAGATACAATTTGGATTCATGTCTGGGGCCATTTATGCTTATATGGAATTTTGTCACAAGAAAACAATCTGTATGATTGTGATATAATTAGTATTGTCTCTCAACACAAAAACACATTTGTTTGTTTTGAGACTGTTGTGTGTGAAAATCCCATCAAAACAGCCTGCCTGGTGCCTACAATCATGCCAGGGTCAGTCCTTCAACTCTTGATCCATTGATCCATGAATGACACCATGACTGGAGGAAGGAAAAAAAAGGAGATGTCAGAGAGAAAAGAGTGGGGTCGTTGAAACCTGACTTTTACTTTGATACATCACCTCTGGTCACATAGGGTCACCTGATTCAGCTGTTCAGCAGACTCAGTATTCTCAATATGTCACAGCTAGAGTTGCAGAGTCATAAGACAGAGTTGTGCTGACCCATGGTGTGATATGATGATATCACCATCATGTACATGACAGCCCACCCCTTCTGCAACACATTGTGCCAGTCAGCACAGCTCTGCACTTAATGTGATCACCATCAATCTGCACCTTTAATGCACTTGGTAATTAATTTGACCATCTGTAGTTTATTGTAAGTTGAATTTAACTTTTAAAAGGAAGTTAATAACTATGTTTGTTTTTAATCTGACTTTAACTGGAAACACCAACTAAACTGATGTAGACAAACCTCCTCTCTCAGCATTGTAGACAAACATGTGAAAGGCCAAAGGTCAAGTCGTCAAAAAGTTCATGGGAAAAGACTTGAGTGTAATCGTTTTTGTTGCTGCTTTATTTTTTACTACCAAGACAGTTTAATGCAGTGCAGTGAGCAAATGTCAGCAATGAACACTTTGTATTCCAGATTGTGTCAAAATAAATACACAAAGAAATAATACCTTTATGCCTTTCATCATTCTTTATATCTTTACTCTCAAATCTGACATTCCTCAGTGTCTGGTGGAGCTGCCCTGTGACGAGGAGTCCCTGCTGATACCAGTGGGAACAATCCAGATGTGCAACCGTGGTTCCTGTGTGTGAGCAGCAGGCCCACAGGCTCACACTGCTGCCTCACTGCTCATGGTAGTGACATGTGGCCTAATTAGGTAAATAGGAAGCACAGTGTCACTGTCCTGTCACGTTTCACTGTCTGAGCAAGCGGAAATGATCTACATGTTAACATACAGAGGAAGAGTCAGAGGACCTGCCCTCAGCCATGGATTTTAATGTGTGTGTGTGTGTGTGTGTGTGTGTGTGTGTGTGTGTGTGTGTGTGTGTGTGTGTGTGGTTTTTCTGGAGGCATTTCATCTTTGTCTCAAAAGATTGTCTCTGCTGTTTGATTATGTCTATTAATTAGTAAATGGTATTTATTAATACCTAATTACACTACAGTGGAGAGTCTATAGTTTATCATAAAAGTGTATGTGGAACCTGTGCTCTGTGACCATGTGCTCTACAGGCAGTGTTAGGAGCGTTACTTTTTAAATTTCACTACAGATTACAGATTACATGCACTTAAATGTAATATGCAGATTACTCAGAGTGAGTAATGTATTGTAAATATTGGGATTACTTCAACATTGTCTTACTTTTTGGCATTTTTACAATATTGCTATCTAAAGTAGACTGATCCCAGGAGTCACCAAAAGGATGAAGACATCCTTTTTACCCTTTCTTTTCCACAGCATGATGTTAACAGTGAAACAAGTCAACAAGATGAATTTACAGTTCCATGGAACATTTTGTTTTCACTTTGTTGTCCTGCAACTAATCCTCTACTAGCTGCAGCAGAAAACACTGTTTTTACCTTGTCTGTTCCCACAGCATGAAATGGGCAAAACAGATGATTCAGAAACCAATAATTCAGTCTGCACTGCTACACAGAGTGAGGAGGCTAGCTTGCATACCAAAAGGTTGTAGCTCTCAAACGGTTGTTTAAAAGTTCCCAGACATTTAGGTAGGTATATACGGTAGTGGATAGAAATACAGAACACATCATGCATGTTGTAAATTAGTTAGCTAATATGCTTACAGGCTGATCTATGGTTAGCTAGTAATTCATCTAAGTAGGTACCTGCCTGAGTAGGCAATTCGACCAGCAAGCTTTCAACAAAACTACATCTAATTTCCAAGTTAATAACACAGACTTTTAAAAAAGTAATCCCTTAGGTAATCTATTTATTTTAAGAATGTAACTTTATTCTGAACACCTATTTAAATTGTAGCCTAACTATGACTAAATAAGGAATAAATTTCTCATATTTTCTATTCAGAATACACCATTACCTGTATTCTATTACTCCCAATGCTACACTCAGGTGCAATTCATCTATATGCCATGTAGTATAAACCTCTCTATTCCTTGATAGATAGACAGCTAAAAAAAGTGGTACCACTCTCCAAACCTTGATTATCAATTGAGATAAACAAGACCCAGAACCCAGTTTATTCAAAAGCCAATTAACAAACATTTGTTCTGTACATTCAACAGTTCTTTGCTGTATTCAATAAAAGTTGATCGGTTGATAGGTCCTCCATGTCAGGTGACAGACAGTTGCCTGTGTGGGACAATGCAGAAATCTAAAAACATCACTGGGACATCAAAACTGGCTCAGTGACAGAAATCCAGTCAGTGTTCATTAAAACCAGAGATCAGATGATGCAGTCTTCCTGTGTGCCCACTAGGTGGTGATAATGAATTGGATATTAGCTCAATACAGGGAGCTGTTCATCCATTGCATTTATCATTAATTCTACTCAATGTGAGGTTGATATATATATATATATATATATATAAGACCTTATGAAAAGCTGCTTATTCACAAATCTTCAGTTCAATACAGTCTGTGGAGGAGAGGTGAGGGAGAGCAGGGAGCCCTGACTCACCAATTTGGTCACCTCTCTGAAAGTAGAGAGAATAAATGAGAAAAAAAAAGATGAGCAAGGCATTATATAAGAAACAAAATAAACGTACAAATCAACAGAAAAGCCTGATACAGCCTGGAATCTGGTCAGTTGGAGGTAAAAGAAGCACAGGTAGTCTGCTCTTCAAGTGTGTCATCTGCACAGGGCTTTACATGAAAACAGAGCACCACGGGTAACAGACCTGCAAGCCGAGCAGGTAGCACCATCCCTTTCGTATCTGAGTGCAGATGTCTTTGGTTCAGACTAGGTGATCCAGGATAGCTAATGTTAGGCTCAGCGAAACCAGATAACCCCAGGAAAGGCAAACTGAGTTTCCAATCGCCAACCAAAATACCAACAGTTCTCTTTGCATTGCCTCACTTGAATTAACCCTGCACTAAAATACCACAAAGATTGCCTAAGTGAATTTCAAAGTCAGGAAAACACCAAATGGCTGGAGCGTTGCCACAACAACAGGGCCCCCTAGTGTTACCTATACTTTAGTTAGATAAAACTAACCCCCAATGTAAAGAGTTTACATTGTAGCTGTCACCATTATAATGTTAGGATACTAAATCACAGTCAAACCACCTCCTGATTTTATCCCCCCCCCCCCCCCAAATTTTAGTCTTTAGCTCCAACTGACTCAAGTAACATCATATCAATCATCTCTCCTTGGAGACATTTAATAAATAAATAAATAATAATAAATTTAATTACATTTTATACTACTTTTTTAATATAAGCAGTAGTACCCCACAACACCTGGCAACACACACTGAAGCGTGAAATAGGTTCCCTTTTAATGTGTCTTCAGGCTGCAGCAGTACACACTATGATGTAACCTCCTCTCTCTGCATTAACTGAGGACCCTATTATGACTCATACAGTCCACAGGGCAGCAATTCTCCACAACTTAGGAGTGCAACTGTTTAACACTTATCCTCTGCTTGGGGTCCAAGAGACCCTAGGCCTCAAAACACACTCTTACTATTGTAACAGCTTGATACTTGATGACTTTTCTCCACTTCAGAATAGAGAGAATAGTTTATAAAAATAATTTTGAACAATTTTTCAAATGTCATAATGGACATTTCTTCAGTTTGGGGTCTCAAAGACCCCTGTTACACAAAACTGATCGATGAAAAGGATTTTCATCTTCTGGCCAAAGGGTCTGTCCAGTGTATAGGAGATAGTCAGCTGGCTTGTTTGAATACAAGAAAACCACAAGAGCAGTATCTATCACCCAAAAACAGTGATGCTGTTGCACCAAAGCAGATGATACAAAAGGTGGGTTGCATATTGACTTGGCTTTGTTATTTTTATCCAACAGTTTTTCTATCTTATATACTATTTCATCTATCCGGGGGACATCGGAGCCATTTAATAGAGGCTTACAATGACAAGTGTGCTCAGTTTCAGAAAACATTGTTTTTGTTATTTCCCAAGTGAACTATGCAAATTAAATATATTTTGCATTGCTTTTTACTGTGTACACTAAATATAGATTTCCATTGCATATAAATACTGTATGTATGAGTAACCATACTCTGCTGCTCATGATGTGTACTCTGTTACATATTGTGTACTGTTTCTTATTCATTTTATTCTTGAATCCTTTGATGCAGACAAACAGAACACTATCCAACCCTGAGGTGCAGCGCTGGAATTAAATCCAGCTGGTACCAAACCATCAAGGACAGACAGTGAAATGAGAGTGAAGCTTCCATTGGTTAAGTTGAGGCAATAGGGACACTGTGTACCTGAGACACCATTGTCCTATTTTAAGATTAATTAACATTCAGACATCAGCAGGATCATAATCTGTCAACCATCATGTCGTAATGGAGGACAAAGAGGGGGGTTCAAAAATGATATCTGTGCCTAACTAAAAGAAATCAAATAAAATACACCAAAATGTTGAAGGAGGGTTGTAAAAGCAGACAGGCAGGCAGGGGAGATGATCTACCAGTGAGCAGGTAGAGCAGGCAGGTATGAACACTGGTTAACCAAGTTAACCAGGAAACTGGGAACAGGTGTGTGAGTGGGCGGGGAAGGTCAGGTCGGAGGGCATCTGGTGAATGGCTGAGGCATGACAGTTGAGAAGAGCTCCATATAAATGCTGGGGCCTGAGGGAGTGACACTGTGGCTGACAGGGACAGAGGCGCATGCTGGGCAACATTAACAGGACCTGAGCGGGGATCATGACAGAGGGGGTACACACTGACTGACACATGTTTATCAAGGGTCTGAGTCAGAGCAAATGAACAGAATTCTGCCTGACAACCCCCAACTCCACCCCCAGACTCCAGCAGAGGAGGAGGACAGCCCACCCACTGAGAGACTCCAGTCAACTGAAACAATGAGGACAAACAGACTTCTAGAAGGATAGCTTCACTTTTTAAAAATCTTCTTTCCTAGCCATTTGTGCTTTTCCTTCTTTTCCTTTCCTTTTCATTCCTTTCCTCTCCTTTCCAGTCCTTACTTACCTTTCATTACCTTTTTCTGTCTATTGCTTTCCTCTCCTCTATTTCATTCCCTTTCCTTTTTTACTTGTGCTTACCTTACCTTTTTCTCTCCATTGCTTTCCTCTGTCTTCATCTACCTACCTTTTGCTTCCCGCTCATTTATATTTCCTTTCCTTCCCTCTCCTTTCCCTTCCTTCCCTTTCCTTCCTTTCCTCCAGGCAACCTGTTATCTCTAAACTGACGTCGTGTCTTGTAGTACGCAGCCGCCTGGCACGCCGGTGCGCCGCGGCGTGGAGACCTAACCAAAGCGCAGCAGAAGCTGCGTTGCGTCGGAGAGAGGTGGATCCTGACAACAGGCAGTGTAGAGCCGCTGCTCCACTGCATCCTGACGTAAACACACTATAGAGGAAAAAAAAAAAATCCAGCACAATGTAAACGTTAGATTCCTCAATGGGAATCGTCTCCCGCTGCGCTCGCCCACCGTGTTTACTACTACACAATGCAGACGGTGATGCGACGAGCAGTGGGTGTGCGCTCCTGAAGACCGCCGTGGGTGAAGAGAGAAGAGGAGCTGCATCCAACCAGCCTCTCAGCCACTAACATCAGAAAGCACACGCCGCGGATGATGTGTTTTTACTCCCTGCCTTTCTCCGTCCTCTCCCGGTTAAAGTCGACGGAATCGACCGACAGGACACCGAGAGATTAAAGACATTTATTTCCCCCCAGCAGCAGCACCAAGAGCCACAGAACCAAGATGAAATTTCCGACTGAGAATCCAAGAAAACCAGGGACCATGAACCCTCCACCAGGTTAGACTATCACTTAGTCTTTTACATTCTTTTTTTTTTGTCTGTCTCGGGGTGAAACACTGCGGTTCCAGTTGCATTTTCCCTTTAGATTCTGTAGTGGATGTGGTCAAAGTTAATTTTCAGATCATCTCATCACTGCGTGTTTTGATATGAAATGCTGCAGTCTGTGTAAACTGCTCCCCTACACAGTCTGAACAGCCTCTACCTGGTCTGCAGCCACCAGCACTGTTTCTAGCTGGCAGCTCCGGCAGGCTTGCCAATAAAAGATTAATGCTGACCAGAAATTGACTTTCCAGAGAAATAGGCTACGGTACAGTGAAGGCTGATGCTGCATGCTGAAGTTTACTATGGGGGGGAATACTGCAGCCGCGTCTTCACTGTAGCGCCTCCAGTGCTCAAAAACACGAGGAGAACATGTGTTTATGTGGTGACACCCAAGAAATGATTCAGAGAAAGCGCAGGGGATAGATTTACACGGGCTAATTATGAGGCTTTGCAGGGGACATGTAAAAAAACTGACTGTCAGTCAGCACTGTCATGCAGCGGAGGGATGTACACAGGGTATGGTTGATACATTACCTCATCCACCGATGAGATGCCCCCCAAAATCCTGCATGTGTGTCACGTCCTGCCACGGCATCAGTACATGTTTACTCAGGCATTACAGCGCGCACAGGTGATTTATATGTCCAGCACATGACCCTCTTGAAGAGTGCGACAGCCCTCGGTTCTGTGATTTCTGAAGTGTGCTGTTCATCATCACACCTTCACGTGAGCAGTGCAGAGAAAGTGGTTTCCTGGCTGATCGGTTACATAAATCAAAGCGGTCGATTGGTTTCTATAAGTGTTCCCCCGTGTCAGTGAGATGTGGCACAGCGGTCACGACCCCCCCCCCCCCCCCCCCCCCGGTTACATAACATTATGAGCAGACGATGAAATGTAAATGTCTTTTGTTTTGCTGGTTTGTCAGTCACACCACGAGCTCATCAACACTCACACTGGAGTCTAAGCACAATGTGTTGGTTCTGAGAGATCATTGGTGGCACTGCAGGAGAAGGTGTGACATTTGGTAATATGTTGCCTTCTGTATATTAACACTGAGCACTTTTAATGAGGTACGCTAGTGAGGTGAAGCCAGGTAAACTCAAAGTCCACTTTCTAGCCAGTTCCAGAGCTTTCAATTGCATCTCACAGCCATCTCCAGCTGTTTTTACCTCCACATCTCTCTGAAAATGACTGTGAGTTTTCTTTAAAAACTTCATCCACTTCATCAGCATCTGCTGTTGAGGACTATGTGATGCTTTTGAAAGCTCTGGAAAAGGGCTAGTAAGTAGACATTGAGTTTAGATTCTCTTAGCAAATGCTGTTTCCCAGGTTTTGTAGGAATAGACTTTCTAGGGCTGCAACATATGGTTCTTTTTGTAATGAATCCATCAGTTTTTTTCTTGATTAACTGATAATTAATTTGATTGAACTGTCAGAAAAATAAAAAAGATAGTCAGTTTATAATTCAAGGTCTATGGGTATTTGTTGTAATGATGATTCAGTTAATAGCCTATAACAGATCTATAAATTTGGAGGACTTGCAACAGACAGGTATTTAAAGGGGTGGTCAGAACTAGTCAAAATTAAAGCAGCGGAGGCAAAGATATCCTGACATTTGAACACCGCACACACCGGCTACATCACGATGCGCACATCAGTTGACTCACACTGACTGGTACCTGTAGCATACATCGCACACGTCACGCAGACGGAGGAAACAGTTGGGGTGCAGTAGCTGGGATGAGCTGATTTTCTGTCAGTCCGCAGTTTGATGTGCAGGCTTTCAGAGAAAAACAAAAGGTGCAGGTGTCCCCAGGTGCTTCTTTCTAGAATAAATCTGTAGGCCCTACAGGAGACATAAATTAAGACAACAGTTACATAAGGATGTTTTATGCTTTTACACAGTTTATACAGGAGGCTTTTACTATTATTTGGAGGTCATGTATTTGTGTTCAGGGTTTTCCTCCCATTCTTTCCGTGCAGCACTGGAGCATTTGTGAGCAGAGGGGTTGATAGAGCAGCCAGGTGGAGCACTCTGCTATTACGTACTGTGTGGCTGTGCTTAATAGCTGTTGGTAAAAGACATTAGAGCCTTCTTCCTTCTGCCTGTCTGCCCTGAAAGCCCATCAGTCCTGAAAGATGCAGACATCCCTCCTTTATATCAAACAGGCAAATATGAATCCTGGGGTAAAATGGCTTCTGGAGGCTAAAAGAAATAGTCCCTGTAGTCCTTTTTCTCTTTCTGTTAAGGTCTTTCTGTCTGTGTTTTAAGAAGCATTCAGCCTGTCTCTGATCACTTTATATCCACCATATGGTCTATTGTGTTCATTTGCCTGAGGACTTTCTTTCTTTCTCCCTCCACTTCTTTTTGCCTAAAGGTATTAGCAGACATTTTTTAAATAAAACAGATCGTTGCACTTGTATACAAGGTCATTCATGCTGTTCACCTGTTATATATCAGAGTGTTCATCAGCAGGAAACATTACTATATCATGCAGATACTGCAGCACAGAGCTGTTCATTTGTCCTTTTGTTTCAGTGGCAGTCCAGACCAACCTGGTCCCCCCAAAGAAGGTACAGCCAGGCATGCTTCAGTCCAGCCTGGTGCACGCCAGCGTGGCCACCATGCAGAACCCGATGGGTTGTGCTCTGCCGCGGCTCTCAGTTTCCTCCCGCCCCGCCAGCATGGTGGCCAGCATGGAGGCGGTGGCTGACGGCTCAGCCCCCTTCACCATGATGAAGCTGAAGACGGTGCTGGCGGTGTTTGTGGTGGTGGTGGCCTACCTGGTGGCAGGTGGCCTGGTGTTCCAGGCACTGGAGCAGCCCTTTGAAAACAACCAGAAGATCACCATCACAGCGGAGAAGGCAGCCTTCCTGCAGAAACACCCGTGTGTGTCCCCAGACGAACTGGAGGCTATCATCAAGGTAAGAGCAGCCACCGGTCGATACTCCAGCCTTTCCTTAGCCCTGGATGTGGTCCCCAGTGGGGACTCAGGTCTACTGAAACTTGAGCTTCATATTGATCTGATGCCATTCAAGCTCCACACATACTCCACACACTGCCAGCCACCCTGGAACTGGATACAAACCACACAGAACTGTCTAGTACATACAAAAGTCTAGATATCTTAATAGCTCTCGTACATCCTTGAAACTCCTTGAAGTTGTGTAAATCTGAAAATAAAATTAACCTAACTAGGATACTTAGTCGATGAATTGAATCTCTGAGGCTTGGTTTGTTGGTTGAACAAAGAACTATTCAAAGTGTTGAAGCGATGTCACTCTGGGAACATGAGATTTTCTTTTCATTCTTACGTGAGATTTGAATTGATTTATCAAAAAAGACACTTTAAGTCAAAATAAAAAAGAATTAGAAAAATTATTATTATATTAGAGAAAATTATTCTGAGATGTAATTCAAGCTGAGCCTAGTGTGGTTCAAGCCAGCAGGAGCCAGATGCACCACCAGTTCATTAGTTCACTAAACAAAATAGACTGCACCCCGCAAACTCATTAGCGCTTATACAGTGGTTATTTGTTGCAAAAATATTACACCATGTAAATCAATTAGCAAAAATATGACTTGTTTAGAGTGAGGATTGTGAAGAGGTAATGTGGATTATAGTAAGTGTGACTTTAAAATTGACTGAAATGATGTTTAATAATTACTTGAAGTATTATAAAGTTAAGTTCAGGGTGCCATTCTTTATCACTTCTCTTCAGACTATTAGTTTTACAGGTCATGTTACAGCTTGTGGTGCTACACTGACCTCCTGCATAGTTGCTTTTGATTGGAGGGTGCTACACATTTTTCCTGGCAACCAGTTTACACATCATTGAGGTCTTCACTTGCTATGGCCCCTTTTAATGCGGCCCCCCACTACAGCTCAGCACAGGAACACAAACCGGGAAAAAAGGGGAGAAAGGACTGAAATTTGGACTGTAATGGATCCACCTATATTCCACAGTTGTGGAATGTAGTTTTGCATAAACGGAGGACTGTGGGTATACATGTTACACATGTATAATAGAATAGAATATGCATTTGATGCAAAAAGCATCTATTTCCATTTGATACAGTCATTAAAAACATGGCCTCTTTGGTTTTAATGTTTCATTCATAGAGAGCCCATTTCCACATGGCCCTGCATAGTGATCTGTGTTTGGATAATGACAACTGAGCACGTCACTGCATTTACACCTGGCATTAGTAAGCTTTCTTGTGCTCTTGTACCAAATTGTGATCCTTTCTCAGTATGGAAAATAGGTAGGCCAGAAATTTCTGCCAGTGGTCTGTTCACTGGACTCACCATTGGCCAGTGGCTGGACAAACATAGTGTCTGAGAAAATGGGAAGCCATGCTGCTGTGTGGGCTCAGAGGGGGCCCTTTTAACATCCATTTTAAGTAAATTTATGTTGGGGAGGAAATGCTTGCTGCTATGTGGTCTATTTGATGAGCAGCTTGAGCTAGCAACTCATTGAGCAGATTTTTTTTCTTCTCTCCCTCTTTTTTTTTAAAGAATGTAGCCAAACTTCACAGATGTCATTTACATCTGGCTGTGAGCTGATCAGATCATGTACAGATGTGGTCTGGGGGTCTTCATTACATTCTGACTGCAGTGTGTTTTGCATACATCTGCATCCTAAGGTCTGAGTGTAAATCTAAGAGCAGTCTTTGCCTCAGTGTCGCAGGTGTTTACAAAGCTTACAGTAGAAATTCTTATATTTGGGTGGAGAAGGCACTAAAAGTTATTGAGAAGTCCTTCAGTAAGGTGTCAGGTGGTGTGTGGGTGACTGTCACTGGTGCACTGTGGGTGGTGGTGTTCTCTGTGATTGATAATAATCTGGGTGCTTGTTATGTCGGCTCTGTCCTTTAGTATACACGCCAGGTTTTGACATCCTTCAAGTCCTGGCTCTTGCCACCAGGTGCCCCCTGGGGTGATGTTAAATGACAGACATTATTGCTCTCTGTCAGTGGAAACGTGCGTGGAATTAAAACCTCACCCAGAAGCCGCTTGTCTCTTAGCCCTCCCAGGATTCTTAATATGGAAAAAGGAAAACTAGGTTTTCTATGAGTCATAATCTCACAGTAACCGGTACAGAGAGAGCAATGTCTGTGTAACTTCTCTGTGATGTTCCCTCCCTCCTGTATTCTGTTGCTGAAAACACCAGCTTTCTTACTTTTTTATTTTATCGTATATTTATCAGCGACAATTCACAGTCCATTTATTGCACCAGATATAGTTGGAAGCTAATTTCCATCTGTAGTCCCTGGTTGCCAGGGATGTGCAGATTGACGTAGTAAAAGATAACAGTCAGTAGTGGTGAATTTAAACATTACTCTCTGAAAACAGACAATATTACAATCTGATAAAAAAAAAAAAAAGTAGTACTTGTTCCCAACCAGGGAGTAACACGACTATAAACAAACAATTCATAAACAAGATTTTTCTAACCAGACAGAGAGTATTAATGCTGGGAAACATTGTCAATGTATCTTTGCTCAGTGACTGCAGATCTTGGTGTGCTGTAGTCACTTTACTTTCAAACTTTCCATCTATTCATACATCCCTTTCTGGACCTGGAATCTATGACATGGCTGACTTCTTCTCTCTGTTATAGTAATGGCTTTTTGTTTGTTCTGGCTTTTTGAGACATGACAGGACCATTATAGATAGAGTGGGAGGAAGCACTGTCACTGCTGGAGAACAGCGGAAAAAATAATACCAGCAAAGGACAGAAAAGGAGAGATGGAGTTGGGGATGTGGGGGGTTTAGTCAGAGATAGGGAGGAATGAGGGTGAAGAGGCTGAGGTTAGGGTGGATGGCAGGTGAGGGTGATCAATGCATGAGACATCAGCTGGTGGGTGGAGGAAGGAGTTTCAGATATCAATATCAGAGGGTTTTTTTGAAAGAACAGCAATATCCTCCAGGACGGGAAATCTTTTTGGGATTTAAAATAGAAATCTGCAACTTGGAATGAGAAAGTAGTTTTAGCACTGCACAGAGAGGGAGAGAATGCATAGAGGAGACTTGAAGTTGAGAAGGTCCTCCGAGAGTTTGATTTTCTCCAATTACCCTCAGCCCCTCTCAAGATAGGTCTCTCAGTACAGGGTGAGTCATGGCGCACATGGAGATGGCCCTGCAGCCTGGGAGGTGAGTGGACAGAGAGCAATAGAGCAGTGTCGAATAGAGACCAGATCAAACTGGTTGCCAGTTGAAGTCTCCAAGAAAAAATTGTGAAGATCCATCATGTGAACAGTGTGAGAGGAACACATTTAACTTGTCAACAGTTAATTGCACAGGATGTGTGACACTGACTGCATGAAATTCAATTAAAGCAGGAACATTCCCTACAGTTTTTTGGACTGCGGACTGTCAACCTTTTGGTCTCTAGACACCAAATACTGTCCTCAACTCTTCTTCTGCTGTAAGGAATTGGTTCTCTATTGTTGTAAAATGGTGGTAACTGTTGTTGGTTGTAGTCATACTTGTTGTGATGATACATCTGCTCAGTATGACCTCCTGAGCTGACCCCAAATTTAGTTCTAAGAACTCATCCACAAAGTGAGTGAAGAGCAATTGAAACAAAAGCAACATTTGTAAAGGGGCTATTGACTGAGTGCAGTTCTTTTTTTTTACATGTAGTCTTTCTCTCCTGTAAAATCTGTCTGAACATTATTTGGGTGTTAGGTGCCAAACCTCTCTCACTCTGGTTGAGAATATGGTTTGGAAACAAGTTTTCTACAAACTGCCAGAGGGCAGAACTTAATTATTAATGCCAGAGATCGTGAATCTCAAAGGCAGATCTCAAAAATGGATCTTGATCTCACTTGTGCAGCAGCACTTACTTTTGCTAACACCAGGGCTTTTCATGGCCAAATGCTCACAGCTACTCGTAAAGCATCGTAGTAACACCCAGTTGTTTGGCCTGGACAGTTATTGACCTCAGCAGCAGTGAAACCCTGTATGATAATGGACAGGATAATGCAGAGCACAGCCGCTGCAGCTGAGCCAGGAAAGCTGCTGTGGATCGGTGCCAGCTCCATTTCACTGCCTGACACATTCAGTGTCACACAAGAGAAACACGTAAACCCAGAGCTGTATTATAAACCCGCCCACCTCTGTAACCAGCAGCTCTCACATATGCCACAATTGGAAGTGAGTGCTATAATTGTATGCCTTTAGGTCTAAAAGCAAACACTGAGGTGGTCATTAATCTTGTTTAGGCAAAGTAGGGAAATGGGTGAAAACCAGAGAGCTATCAGGTATCAGATCAATTCCTTTTCTAGTAAAGATGTGCTGTAGAATGAGCTTAAGGCTACAGCCTGTAGGGAGACAGGCTGAGTGCAGCTGTTAAGGTGCTGGGATCTGCGATGCTGCTACATCACATTCTCTTGCAGTAAAACGTTAAAACAGGCAGCGGTGCACTTTTACCGGCCTCCATTGAACAGACCGAGATATCTCATGCGGTATCTGTTGTGTGAGTGCTGCAGTACAGAGGTTGTGTGTTTTTTTTTTTTTTTCAAGCACACACTGTATCTCTGGGACAACAGCATTCACTGTGCACTCTTGCATTTAAACACAAATCTTAATTACAGCTTACCTCTGTTTGCTGTGACGCTTGAGACCTGCTAACACCAGAACTGATATATGCAGTGATAATTGTACACATTCTTAGCTCAAAGAGGTTAAATTAAGTCTTCAGGTCTTGAAAGCCTCTGACAAGAAATTAATTATTCATTACTTGGTCCGGCAGCAACAACAGTAGAAATACTCTAAAAAGCAAGAGCACTTGGGTCCAAGAAGCAGGATTAAATTGACGAACTGTCTACAGGCAAAAGTGTTTCCAGTATTCTGAACACAGCCACACTGGATGCTCAGCTACAAAGCCTGTTGTCGCCATCATTCGGCCTTCCTTATCTTTTCCCCACAACTCTGTCTCCTAGCCAGTTCAGTATGATTAGAGAGATGGTAGGATTCTGGACAAGCAGGAAATGGGATGGCAGCCTTGCTCAGTTGGAGCTCTCATTGGCTAACCTGAGACTATGTGTCCTAATAGGGTATCTAATGAATTAATGGGTGACAGAAAGTCAAGGTCACTCTAGAATAGTATAGTCAGTCAGTGGTCTTTACTGTGTCTTGAATGAGATGGAGACCCCACTGTAACTGAAGCTACTAGCAGTTTGTTGAGAGATCAGAGACAGTTTCCTTCTCCCTCAGTATCAATATTTAGGAACTTAGTAAAAGCCCAGTCTGCTAAAAAAAAAGTACCTCCTCTGGAACAAGGACTTTTCGGTGCCACAAACAAAATGAGACCCTGCTTCCTCAAATCAAAATAGCAGGTAAGGTTCCTCAGTTTGTAAATGACCCATGGGTTCCTGGAAAAGTTCTTGTAGTTGAAATGGCTGAAATGAGACACAGCTGTGTGACTCCCTGCTGTGATTACCATTAGATGGCATTACACTATTTCTCTCTTGGGACTGTACAAGTAATGAAGTTGATGATTAATTTGCTCTGGTTATTCTCTCCTGAGACCTGCAGAACAGAGCAGTCTTTCTTATTGAGTCTGTGTTTACATTAAATGCTGACACGAGGCGACCTCCAGCTGCATCCTCCTGACTCATTGTTATTGTAAATATTAGCTGAATATTAGCTGCTTGCATATTGTGGGCGAAAGGGAGCCAGGCTGCACCGTGGAGTTATTCAACATTAGATGTTGAAACATTTAAAGGCTTGGATGAACTCTAAATTCTCAGAGATCAATCATCAGTACGATTGCTAAAACACTAAAACAGTGTTACAGTCTGTGGGTTTTTGATCTGAATCGAAGTAGTGTTGTTTAAATAATTGGATAACTGTTTCATTTTGGGACAGGAAGGGATTGTGGTCATTGTTAGGGGTGTAAATCACAATTGATTCAGTGGGCAACGATTCGATGTTTGCCGATATCACAAAGTCTGCTATGATACGATTTCAATTCAGTTCGATTCAGGACCAAGCGATCGATATGAGACGATATCATCTGCTGATTTGACACAATCACTTCCATTCATATCAAATCACAAACAGCAACTAAAATATCATTTGACATTTTTATTCCTGAGCTCAACCAGACATTTAAATGAAAAACAATCTTCTCTTTTAATAAAAATAAAGATATAAAAAATGTTCCCATTCTGTAAAAGAACAGTAAATTCCTATTTGTATACATTAAAGCACGATATTGTGTAAACCAGAATATTTTATCTCAAAGTAGCATGGCTTAAACACAGCATGAGACTTGTCAGTTGACTCGTCCTCTCTCCAGAATCCAAAATGTTACTGTTGATATATTCACCAGAGGAGAGACAAAATCTTCACTGACTTTTTTTCTAGCTGCTTGCCATGGCACCACTCGCATTTTGTTTGGAGGAGTGTGCCCTCAGGCGGAGAAAGATAAAGGCGTGACTTACAAATGATTTTATTGTGATGGACTGTTATGTTATACATTATGTTAGTGTTGGGTTAGTGAAGAAACGCTGTTCAGACTGTTAAGATGAAGTACGACGGATGTTACAATATGTATGACGTCCGATAGACGCTATTGGATCATTGATCATTGAATCGATATAGATCAATGGATCATTACACCCCTAGTCATTGTTATAGACGACATAGCTCCCAAGTTTCCAACAGCAAAGATACCATAATTGAGAGCTACTGTTGTTCTCATAGCAGTTCATTTCAGTTCAGTTTTTTGTGAGAACCAAATGTAATTTTTGTACTACTTTCCTCTAATGAAATCAGTATATTTAATTAGTTAATGTTTTGTAAATGGAGTTCTCATTCAGAAAAAAAGGCATGTATCCCAGAGCTTCTGTAGTGTAAAGAGCCACAACCCTGAGGTAATCGCTATTCTGATTTGTAGTAAGAGTTTTAGTGTCATACAGTCAAAATAGAGACATTTCTCACCCACATAATGATACAATTCTGAGCAAAACATTAACTGCCTGAAATCATCTGGCAGAAAATGTCAAAATGCAAACAAGTATAGGCGGCTTACAATATATTACTGTCAGCATTCAGTCGCCCACCCCAGTGGAGCCTGAGCTGTGGGTCTTTTACCTCGAGTACTGCAGAGTCCCTGCTCAAATAGAACATGAAAGTGATTTCATGGTGGTGGGGGACACAGGACAGCTGATAAGCACAGCGTGGAGAAGTGCCAGCTGCTCCACCAACTCAGCTCAGGGGTTTTAGCCATAGGATGGGTAGGCCTCTGTCACAGTCAAGGATCCAAAACCAGATGAATATCACTTGAGCCCTTTCTGTCTGCTCCAGCAGAGAGCAGGTGACAGCCTCCCTCAGCGACATTTCCAGGCCTGGCTTCCCTTTGATTTAAATGGGAGCAGAAAGGCCACAGAGCTCCTTTCACTTTGCACTGTGCTCTCTGCTGAGACGCTGCCTCCAAATCCCTAACACAATACAACTCTGTATGGTTTCGTGTTATTACTGAGTGCAAGGGACAATTTATTACAACTATGTCCTTTCTATCATTACAGTGAAGCTGAAAGAGCAATCAGGCAGGTCATAGGGGTGTCACTGGAACTGATACTTCAGTACCATGTCAATGCCAAAATTCTAAAAACATGATGGCACTTGTTTTCTACAGTATTGTAGATACTGAACTTTTGATCAGAGTTTGACTCCCTGCGGATGAAGTGGATCAGTTGTGTCCTTGTGTGTTTGCCCTTCAGCTGGCCACACAGCTATCTGTCACACCCTGAGTGGGGCTCATTACACTGAGTCTCCATCTGCCAGGATGGACACTCGCAGAGCAGACCGGCACTGAGTGTGATATCACTGATATCATCCTCGTCTCTGTGCCCCCTCCCTGCACCTCGGCCAAACTTATACACTGTGCAGGGGCACACGCAGAGAGGCAGAGCAGCAGCGACAGTGTTATGTAACAGGATGAACAGAGTGATGGAGTGGAGAAGTCCGAGAAGTTTTCTTTCCGCTGTCCCCTGAGACGTGTTATTGAAGCTCAAGCAGAGTGATGATGACACGTTGTCTATTCAACTAATCTATATTCTGTTTTCAGTGTTGTCACAGCTGCGATACACGTTAGGGAGCTTACTGACTAAAAGCTCAATCAAAGACTGAAAAAGCCACAGAAACAATCATGGTGTGATAACTGTTACAGATAGGAAGTGGTTGCTTAGCTGTTAACCTCATAAACAAGGATAGCGTCGGCTAGCTTGTTTTGCACTACATGCAACAGCTTGAACCAGCAACAGACAGTATTGCCAGATTGGCCCAATCAGAGCCTAGAACCTGCTCAATCATCATAAAAGTAGCCCAATTTTTAATAAAGCTTATGTGCAGCACATTCAGAAATGATTCATCTGTCAGTTTTTCACATTTTTGTTATGTTGCAGCCTTAAACTAAAATCATTTAAATTCATTTTTCCCTCATCAATGCACACTCAATACCCCATCACGACAAAGCAAAAACAGAATTGTCGAAATTATTGTAAATTTATTAAAAAGGAAAAAGTGTGTCTCATTTTGACACAACTATGAAGAATAATAATTAGAAAGGAAAAGTGAGTTATAATAGTGAAGTGACATTTGCTTTTGACAGTCATCAGTTATCAGTGATTGCATGTTGAGCTGAGCCTGAACTCAGTGCCCTGTCAATCTGAATACTACTCAGATGAGAGGATGAGCTGATTTAGTGAAATATAGTTGAACTTTGTGTTGGTGGAAACAGCCAAAATGCACAAAGTATATACCACTGAGGTGAAGGCATTTGGAATCAGTGGAGAACATTACAGTAGTATGAACTCTGATACATTAACTTAGAATTAGAAGAAATAGCTTTGAGGTTGGATGTTTGTTGGTAAGCAGATATTATTCAGAGACACGTAGGTGAAAGAATTAAGAATTTATAACAAATAGTTTTGCAGGTTTGAGGAGCTCTCGATAAGTCTGAACAGTGAAGAGAATTCTGCTGAGAGAGATAATCCCCCAAAACATAATGATTGCTCCTTGCATAATAAGCATTAGCAGGGACAAAACCTGGCCTCTTCTCCTCTCTTAAAGCTAACCACGTGAGCAATAACCAGGAGTTTAGCTGTAGCCCCATTATAATATGAACAACCATAATCCAAGTTTGAGGAAAGTATTCTGTAGTGGTTAGGTAAATAGCGTACAGGAGCTAACAGAAAACCCCCAAAACAACTTCAAACCACCACAGACAATAAGCACAGACAAATTTAGCTCATAAATAAGAGTATGTTGCCAATGGATGCACACAGACTCAACAGCACAGCAAAATGATCAGCCAGTGGTACAGGCAGAAACCATGGATGCCAATAATTCATGGACAGACTGAATTTTCAACAGCCATAGCTAGCTTATTGGCATTGCCAAGGAAACACAACATGCCATGTCACTATCAGTGAATGACAGCACAAGCAGCACAGCAGCAGATACTCAGCCCTGATATAATGGGGAGTTGAAATCCAGTGAATAGTCTTCCGACTGGGTGGTCGTGGTTTGACGGCAAACAGGAAAACTGGGCATCTGTCCTGCAGCATCTGAAATGATGGCTGTTTGACGACAAGCTGACCACTGCCTGAACTAACGCTATGCTTCATTTAGACAGTTTAATTAAAAGGACAACATTACAGTGTAAACTGAACCATGGTAGGATTTTCTGCTCAGCTATTTTAATCACATCGTACTGTACAGACGAGTATTATTATTGTCGCACCCTTTTGGGCACAGTGGCTAATGTGTTTGTGTGATCCAAGATATGTGAGTAATAGTTAACACCATCCACAACTACACAACAGCAGTAGCAGGGGTAACTGCAGCCTGTCTTCTCAGAGCCTAGCAGACATTAAGAGGTGGAGAGATCTTGATTTCAGATCACAATAAGACATAATCCTCAACAACCAAAGTACAACCAGGCTTTTTCTAATGTGTCTCTGTCTCTGCTTTTCCTCCCAGCACTCTGTGGAAGCTGTGAATGCCGGAGTGAATCCTATCGGTGACACCTCCTACAACTCCAGCCACTGGGATCTGGGGAGTGCCTTCTTCTTCGCTGGAACGGTCATCACAACCATAGGTACTGTGGTTACGGCTTCATATGTAGCTGCATTGTTCAGTTTTTGAAGAAATAAACCATTTGTCCCAACTGCAATTGTATTTGTCTCTTTTCTAAGACCGATTTAAGGAAGAACTGTAAGCATGAGCAATCCCTCAAACCAGTTTCTGTGAGGATTATTAGTATCATTATTATAATATATCAAAATGAAATCTGGTCCACATTATCTGTGTAATTACTGCCAGAGGTGGAGAAAAATGATAGTTCAGCGCTTCACACTGCTGTGATATTGTGCTCTTTATTAGGTGTGTGTACATGACACACTGTATATTTTTCCAGTTCCTTATAACAGAGTAGCTTTTAATGAGTGCATCAGTAGAATTAGCTCATTGATCAGTAGCAGCCGTAGCTTTTTACGCCTCTGCACTGGCAACAGCTGCAGCCGGAGGCTTTATATTTTCGAGTTGTCCATAAGCCTGTCCCATTCTCATGAAGGCAATATCTCAGAAACGCCTGGAGGAAATATCTTCAAATTTGGCTCATGAATAAACTTGTTAGGTGGGTTAGGTTTTATTTGAGAGTCCTGATCAAATATAATTTATGATTTTTAAATTACGTTTGAAATGCACAGCACATGAAACTAACACAGTTTCTCAGAGTGTATATTAGCTAATGGCCTCACATGAATGACAAAGAAGACAATTATTATTCCTTCAATGTCTAATGTGCATATCGAACAATGTACCCATTACAGCATGTAATGTCAAGGCAGTCTGCCCAGTGCTTTTGTTTGCTTCAGGTAGTCCTATAAAACTGCTTTTTGTCTGTCTTTTCTCCTCCAGGTTATGGCAACATTGCTCCAAGCACTGAGGGAGGGAAGATTTTCTGCATTCTGTATGCAATATTCGGCATCCCACTGTTTGGATTCCTGCTGGCAGGCGTCGGGGACCAGCTAGGTACCATATTTGTCAAAAGCATTGCAAAGGTGGAGAAGATGTTCCGGGTGAGTCACACTGTAAAATGATATATGATATGATGTAAATATCCTATTATCTATGACTCAGCTTTGTGGAAGTGATGTGGTTATGATATTGACTTTATTAATGTGGGTCATTGGTTTAAGATGAGGACAGCAAGAGAGGAAGCAAGAGGACAAGGCACCCAGTGATATTTAACAAAGTGAGACGTAGTAAGCACAATTTGTTCAGATGTCTGATGGCTAGTGATATTTCAAGGTTCAGTTTGAACTGACAGCTGCTGAAAGCTCTATGGAATGTCTTGAGGCGTGTATCAGGATTTATTTAGGGTTCAGTCATTTAGGGGATGTGATACTGCAGAGCTGCACTTGGATCAGTTCAGTCCTTCCTTCAGTTCAGTCCAGAATTTTATCAGCCCTTTTCATAAAAGACACAAAACAGACAAAAGACACAAAAAGTTCTGGAGAGAGATGGCAGGAGGGGTGAATGGGGAGAACGGCTGCAGCATAACTGATGTAGATATCAGACACTATGGGAGGTAACCTATACACACAAGCCTCTCTGTCTGTATGGTATAGAGACATCAAGACATACCCAGTGGTACAGACACTACCACAGATACTACCACTGACACAACAGACAGCAGAATGGCTGCACTAGACACAACATTTGTTTTTACTATGTCATACTGTTCCCTGAAATATTGGAATAAGAACCCAGTATTTAGAAGATAGTTACAGTATAAATCCATGATTGTTAACACCTCACACCGTAACATATGTATCAGTATGTATTGCACTGGTACACCAGTAATGCTAAAATGCCACTATAAATTGGGAAGAATTACATTATACATTTCGAGCAATAATCTAAAGCATAACTGATGTTTTTTTTTCCTTGTCACTATTGGCCCCATAACAGTAACTCAGATACATACTGTACTAGGTACCCAAGCAGTAGAGGCATTGCCCTCCATTAAAAAAAAAAAATCTTTTAATGAAACTTGTTTACAGGGGGCTCGGAAGAGAGCTTTCTCTTACTCTCCTTGAACTTCTGGCAGGAAGTCTAGTGAACTTGTTCAATCTCAAGAGTCGGTTCTCCGCATGTTTACTAAAAAGCCACGGTGTATTCACCCTCACAGCTCGTGAGAGGCCCCTGGATTGAAGGTTTCTTCTTCCAAAAGGGATCCAAGTCATTGAGAAAGGCGAGGCAACTCTCTGCAACCTCAGCTATTGAACTTTCTCTTCAATAGCTGAGATTGACTTCAGTTTCAGCTAAAACAGTTTTCTGTTCACTCACAACCTACTTTGGTGTATTGTTTAGGTCTGTGTTTCTATAGTTTTTTAAGGACATATTTGCAAGAGCCGCTGTAAACTTTCCAGTAAACTGTAATTGGGTAGGCCATGTGCAGAGAGCCTCACATGGTATGGATAAGAAGATAAATAATTGCTGTGACATAAATAGATACAGATAGTAGATTCAATTGTATTGATTAAAACATATTTGTTCCATCAGACAGATGTGAGATGGACACCTGAAATAACGTGGCTTAGAAGCATATGAGAACAAAACTTTACAAACTGTCTTTAGTTTAAAAATCTCAGCATAAATGTTAACAAACCAAAAATGAGAAACAGAATAAACTTGAACCGTGGTTCAACTAAATGGAAATAAACTGCCTTCTGCTGAACCAATGAACTTAATCCTCCTCACAGCCATATACAGTAAGCACTGTATTCTCTTACACTGCTTTATACTATGTGTGTGTGTATTTATCTTACAGAATAAACACAACCAGATCAGTCAGACTAAAATCCGTGTGGCCTCCACCCTCCTCTTCATCCTGGCTGGCTGCATCCTATTCGTTACCATCCCAGCTGTGATCTTCAAACACATTGAGGGCTGGACTGCTCTGGAGTCGACATATTTTGTAGTCATTACTCTGACAACGGTTGGAATAGGTGACTATGTGGCAGGTGAGAGCTTATCATTAATAGTCAGCATATCAATAAATTGAAATGCCTGACCAGTTTTGTTGTTTACATATTATTGATTAGTAATAGATACATCAGAAAGCATGTCAAAAGTTGTATCAGGCTAGGATGACATTAAAGGGTAACTGCAGGGTGTAAATGATTGATAGGGACAAAAATTCTTGTGTGGTGCAGTATTCATCATGAATGGTGTACCCAGCAACTGTGAACAGCTACTGCAGCACTATATGTCACTACCAGACTCCACTGACAAAACCAATAATTTTACATGTCTGCTGCTTTGTCTGTGTTATTGTGTGACTTGCAATGGTGAAAGATGTATTCAGATCCTTTACTTGAGTAAAAGTACCACAAACTAACTAACTGACTGATTGAGGCAGTCTGGCAGCAGTTTCAAGGATTCAAGGATTCAAGGATTCAAGGAGCTTTATTGTCATTCCAACACATGTGAACATGAGGTGAAACGAAATAGGATACTCTGGTCCCGGTGCAAGCCAATTACAGAATAAATAACTAACTAAGTATAAAATAGAATATGCAAATATAGCTAAGAAGTAATATAAATATAGAAAATTCACAGTATAGGAAATAAAATGAAATGAAATGACACAACAACAATATCCAAAGTCCTTTACCATTGAGGTAGTGTGCAAAAGTTAAAGTGACAAAACAGTTTTTGTCCTATCACTCATTTACACCCAAAAACATGTGAAAATAAGGCCCAGGTTAAAATGTTATCCTTTAGGCTCTTGATTATAGTTTTATTACTGATTATAAATTAGCTTTAGTTCATTTATAAAACATTTTATTCTCAAAGAAATGAAAAAAACAAGCGTTCATCATGACTAAAAACTCAGGAACATGAGACACATCTGAAGCTCTGTTAGAGGCCCTTTGAACCTGCAGTGTTCATCAGACTGAACACTATGATCTAACACACACAGCCTGACAACTGTGCTGCTCTTTCATCACTAGTTACAACAGTGAAAATTGCAGATGTAATCATTCAGTATTGATGAAGCTGTGATCAGTTGTAGAGGGACATCATTCCACTGGATCATTTATGTTCTTGCAAAAATGTATGGTCATCACAAAGTGTTTAACATAAATGACAGTTACCTGCATTACCATCCTGTCAAAACTCATCACAAAGAACAATCACACAAAAACAATTCTGTGAATCCTGATGCAGAAGAAAGTGGAGACATTTGTCACTTTTTCTGTGTGTGCTTTACAACCCCAAACCTTATGTTTTCTTGGTATAACTGTGCGAATCATCTTCACTTCAGAGCTCATGCACAATAGCAATGCCTATATTTTGTACAGTAGCTCAGCTCAGGCCTGACTCGTCCTCTCTTTCAGTCTCACTGATGATGTCTCCATGGAGGAGAGATTTGTGTGTGATGGATGAAGGGCTCGCTAGGCTGGTGTGACATCCAGCTAATGTGAAAATCAGTCGTTGATTATTGCTTCTGATTATTCCCCGAAGTGTTCCACTACAGATGCATGCTGGCAGCAGCAAAGTGATGAACTCTTCCTCATTCATTCATTCGTGTCTTGTTTTCTAATCAGGGGGAGACCGGAGGATTGAGTACCGCAAGTGGTACAGACCACTGGTGTGGTTCTGGATCCTGGGTGGTCTAGCCTACTTTGCTGCTGTGCTCAACATGATTGGTGACTGGCTGAGGGTGCTGTCCAAAAAGACTAAAGAAGAGGTATGCTGTCACAAGGAATGATTTAATGTTGATATGAAGGTCAGATTAAATCCCTGACCAGTGCAGCACAAGCTTTGATATTTTCTGATGTATCAAATACCAAACAGGGCTACAACCAACAACTGTATCTGTACAATACATAATGTATTCACTGTTTTGTTTATAGATTGATTCATCATTTATCATGTTTATTGATGTTATTGAATCCTATCCTAACCTCTTACTGTATGAGTAATGTTTGCCAATTTTGCAATTTCAAGGCTGCCCAGAGGTAGCCAAAAATGTCCTGTCACTTGACCTTAGAGTGGGGGTCTTGAGAGCCTTCCACGTCACCTCTATCGACCCAGGACACACCCTGTTTGTTGAAGAGTTTGCCAGCCTTGCCTACACACATTATATACTGAGATCAAATCACAAGTAGCTGAATACAGCCACAGACAATGCTTAGTAATACCAGGTGTAAATGCAAGATCATCACGTTATTATTCTGAGTGCATCCAGATACACATCACATGTTGATAGAGATGGAGTTTAAGAGAACATCAGTCTGTAGGTGGTGAAACATGGTTTCTGTGTTGGTTCTTCCTCAGTCTTACACAGATATGCAACATGGAGCAGAAACATTGTGCGTTAGCTGGATTATGACTTTAAAATGCTTTGTTCATCTAAACAAAAAGCCAAATACTTTAGGAAGTTATTAGAAGCAGAAGAATACAACGCTTCATATCTGTGAACAAACAAATAGACCTTCTGCTCAATAAATGATTAAAACAATGAATCTATTTATTCAAAAGTTGGAATTGGTTCATTTTCTGCTAATGTCAACAGTTACTACAGTTTCACTATGAACAGACCTTTGTTAAATTTTACAGTATGTGCTCATGCTGTTGTGTGATGCTCTTCCCCATTCTGGCAGCCACCATTCTTAAGACAATTCAAAGACATTTGAGCTCATTAGTTATATATGCTTTGTGTTTTATAGGGAAATGAATAAATGTTTTCAACTTAAGCTCACTAAAACAAAGCAAACAGTCTAATTATGAGCTGTAAACAGTCAAGAAGTTATCTTTATGTCTCAGATTGATTTATTAGAATGCTTTATAGGCCTGAGAAATTAGAATGATCTGACAATTTGCAGGAAAAACAACAAAGATTAGAGGAGACTGTGAGAAATGCATTATTTTCAGTTCCAGAAATATATTTTCTTTTCTATCCTGTTAATTATTTCATGATTCCCTGGATGGGAACCACTGATGCAATGTGTGTTAGACCTGATTGGGTTGAGATTAGTTTTGTCATTGTTGAAGAAATTTATATTGGTCGTCAAGGTTGATAAAATGCAATAGATTACTTATTTCGCCTTTATTTTTCTTGAAAGGGACCTTATCATTGTGCTGCAGCATTATTTTTGAGCAACTGATGCACTGGTTTGTAATTGTCTTTGGCTTAGGTTGGAGAGATCAAGGCTCACGCAGCGGAGTGGAAAGCAAACGTGCGAGCAGAGTTCCGGGAGACGCGTAGGCGTATGAGTGTTGAGGTCCATGACAAGCTGCAGCGAGCTGCCACCATCCGGAGCATGGAGAGACGGCAACTGGGCCTGGACCAGCGTGCCGTGTCGCTGGACATGCTTTCCCCAGAGCGCCGTGCCATCTTCAACAGCCTGGACACTAACAACTATAAGACCTCCTCCCAGGAGAGCATTGACACCAAGTTGAACAACCTCAGAGTGCGGGGGGCCGAGCAGTGCGACCGGCGCTCCGACCACCAGACCACATCTGAGGACAACATTTTTAACCGCCTGGGCTCCGTCACCAAGCTGGCCAAGCGCAACAGGAATCGGGACCTGAAGAAGAACATCCCGGACGAGGCTCGCCGGCCTCACAGCGAGGCCTACGGCTACAGCACGCCTGCTTTCGACTGCAGCACACCCTCTGCAGATGAAGGGAAAAGGAAGGACGAAGGAGAGGATGAGAATGAAGACAAGGAGTGCAACACTAGCTTGTCTGAATTTCCACTGTTTGTGGAAGCTTGCAAGCCACAGAATGGGTTTATTCCAGAGCAGACCAAAGAAAACGAGAGTGAGAAATCACTGGAAACAAAAGAGCTACATATTCAGATGGGCCTGTAGACAGTGAAGAAGGTTTTAAATACCACCTTTAGTGCCTTAGGTCTCCCTTATCCCTGTGTGTGCTTAAGCAGGGACAATACCTGTCCCTTTGTGCTATATATTGTAAGTATTCACTGTGCCCTATGGATCAGATGGACACTTTTTGTGTTCTATAAATGCAAGACCCAGTAGGGTTTCTGCAACTGTGCTATGCCAAATGGTGGTCATACTAAAAAATGTTGTCAGCTAGTAGGTGTTTAAAGGATGATAACTTAGGTTTTAGTTCTGCATCTGTGGCCATTATTTCTCTCAGTTATACTAACACTGTACTCATAGCTAACGTAGCTAATAGGAGCTAAAGTTGCAGAGATCCAGATGCATAATCTTCATGAGGTGTATGCTAAAATGAGTGTACATCAACCAGCAACAATGAACACAACTGCACCTGTCTTACAAGCACTCACCAAAGTGTTGGATCAGTTCTCCTACCAGTCAGGAAGCTGTTGTTAATTTAATTTACTAATTTACTGTACATCCAGCAGCTACTGGTTATCTCCTGTTATCCTGCGGACCTGCACACTACTTGTTAATAAGGTAATACTGAACATACAGGGAGAAATAGTGTTTGATAGTTTGTCCAAAACTTGAGCTGGTACTGTCAGGTTAAAAGTAAAAAAGTAAAAAGGAACCAAACTTAACAATGAGGCAATTGGTCCTTTCCAGATGGTTTCAGGCTATTTTTTAAAGTAGCAAAACTGATCTGTTGTTGCTGATGTGGCAGAATACCCCTCTGACAGAGGACTTTGGCCTGGTGAGTTTTGTCTTGTCTTTACAATGTCGGCATGGTCCCATATTTTAGTAGTTCTCTTGATGAGTACATTGTTATCATCACTGATACAAATGATGGCCAAAACTATGTTATTTTCAGATTGCTTTCAACTGGACCCAAGTTGCAATAAATCTGGAATTATCCATAAATAGAGAGAGAGGCTGGTAGTCCCATTCAAAATGACTTAGCTCTACAAGCTGTCAGCCAGGAAAAGTCAGATTCACACTGGTGTGAGATTGTTTGAGATAAAATCAGACAATGCTGAACAGAAATTTGAGAAAATTTATTAAAAGTGTTGGTATAATGAATTGGAATGAGATGCAGAGATGACACTGCTGAATGTGTCACTTTTAATAGACAATAATTGACAATGAGATGATTGGAAATATTTTAAATGAGGTCAGACATGTGCACATGGGCCTCCAAATCGGTGCTGTGACTCCATATATGGCTCATGTCAGAACATAAGTAATACACAAAAATGATGAACAAAAAAGTCACTCAAAAAAAGCTGCTGTGAAAGAGTAGAATAGTTAACACGAGAGAAGCTTGATTTAAATGTAACACTTCCACTACGTGTTTGTTGTCATGCTGTTTCATGTTGCCTATTGAAACTCCTTAAAATGTGCATTTAAATGTGAATGAAAACGACTGAGAACATGCCACATGTTGTCTGTGCATGGTCCCTAAGCTAAGCTGTTGTCTCAGTACAATGTCCAAAAATGCTACCTAGATCATGACCTCTTTGAACACTATCTCAGGGCTCTTTGTCCTAATGGTTGTTGTTGACATTGTTTGACAAGTGCTGCATTCACACTTTGAGAGGATGAGGGGACAACGACTGCACCTATGCTCCATTAAAATGAATGACAACAGAATGGAAGATAAGCCATAATGCAAGAGGAGGGACTGTTCCATGCTGTACATGGAACACCAACAAAGTGATGGTTTGAGATAAGCGCATTACTGTGAGAGTGCACTGTGTACTTTTCATTGAACTTGACTCAAGCATATCCACAGACTGTGAAACACACGAAGGACATTCTGAAGCAAGGATTTGGGTTCACCCCTCGACAACCTCGAAAATCCAAATATGAACAAAGCGTGGATGGAGCTGAGTTGGAATAAGAGAGTGGCAACCACCACGGCTGACGTGCTTGATAGGCTGAGACACCTATCAGTCAAGCAGACATGCCCCACAACATACTTCTCTAGAAGCCTTAATACCTCTTTGGTGGATTCTCACCCCCACCCCGATGACGCACAGAAGAAGGGAAATGAGCTCTTCATGTGGAAAAAACTGTACTCCTGCAACATTGGGAGTTTTTGAATGGAATTCTATGCAGTTGGAGGTTTTTCACAGCCAGCACCTTGTGGCCGTCAATGGTACTGATGGTACTGCATCTTATGGCTGGCACTTCTGCGTTGGCTGCAGCTTTCAGCCATGGTGGTGGCTGCTTTAGTGGGCAATATTCTTCCCACAACACACAGTGCATTTTCATACTCACCAAGTACCACTGAGGGAAATGACACCATGTGCATAAAAAAGTGTGTGTCGCTGACTACGTTACAGTGACATGATGTCCACGTTCTCTTTTTCACATACACTCCCCAACCTCACGTTAACGTACTCACTGTCCGTGTATGCGTACTATCTGTCTGATCCCACACATCACTAAGTGAAGCTCTGAGCAAGTGTGAATGCAGCAAAAGTAAGGACTACATGTGTTTTAAAAACGCTTCTAAGAACTACAAAAATGTCAAAGCTTAAAAAGAAAACCACGACATGGAACAAAAAAGGCATGCTATATTGCAAAACTATATTACGATGTATATGGTGTTGATTGTATATCACCACATGCTTCACAGGATGATGCTTACCATGGCATTTTGTTTTTTGTTTTTTTTAACTGCCTGTGCTAAGACGCACAAGCAGCTTGTGCTCTGTACTTGGACGTTGCTCAAAGTATCTCTCATGCAACCATTACATTAAATGTAGTGATTGCCTTTTGGAAATAAAGATCACTGAATGAAGTGCTATTTCTGAGTGTGTCGCGGTGCATTTCAAGGTCTTAGAGGTGGTTTTGGGTCTCATGTACCTCTGTCTTTCGCAGCCACTATCAGTGGCTTTTATCGGGATGGAAAGAGGAGAATGGATCAGTTTCACGGTCACTGCCTGTGACCTCTCCTACATTATCCCCTGGATTTAGCTGTTCTTTCCTGTGTCTACCTCTAGAAACTCCTGGGACAATGTTCATAAAACTCTGTCACCTTCAGATGCACTTCCTGACTCTGCGTATCATTCAAATACCTCATGCCCATCAACACTTGCATTTAGATGAGCAAGGTGAAATTGCTCTGTTGGGGAAACAGAGTTACATCAGCATTCAGTTTGAAACACTCATGTGAGACACTCATTTAAATATCAGGAAATATCAGCTCCTGAGAGGCTTGGTTTTTAATACAACAGAGCAAAATAGCTTGTGTAGGTTGATCTAATGAAATGATCTGCTTATTAAGTGTATAATTTAACAATGACAGGCAATTTAGATTCACTTAGAATCATAAGAACTATCACCTGTGAGCTGATAGTGTAGCTTATAAGAGAATATCAAAGTATTGCTGAAGTGAAGTCTGATTGCACAATTCAACATATCCATGGAATAAATCAATTTTTAGTGTAACACAAAGTCACCAAAACAGCAACACCATGATGTGATTCTGGTGACTTTGGCCTCAGGGACATTTTATTTTTTATTATTACTCAGGTTTGGCAGACTTGTACTAAAAACATGACCCAACACCCTCATTTTATCCCTCTGAAAGCTGGGTGGTCTTTTACTGGAAATAACCCACACAAAATGTTTACTTTTATACATCCAATTCAGCCATTAAAAAAAAAAACCCTTGTTGTTTCCTATGGTTGTGTCTTGCTTGAACTTTTGGCTACATGTGGGCAAATATGGAGAGAATGCTCCAACTGGGTCCATAAACATATTCCAATGCCCCCCTTAAGGGACACTGGGCTGCATTATATACACCTAACTTTATACCATGTAGAATTATATATGTAACTGTCTCACCTTGATTATTGTTGATATTCAAGTTAAGGTGAGTTACTCTAAAAAGGTTTATGACAGTCAGCTGTCATTTTGTCATGTCTTCGATAGCACAGTTAAAGAAGGCTGAAATATTGTATTCCAATCAAATGAGATGATCTGTCAATAATGCATTAAATACTATACTGTTTACTTTCTTGTCATCAAACTCAGTGATCAGATCTGAGTGTTACAGCTGCCCTCTGATTCAGTCACAGGGTTTAGAACAGTTGCCAAACCTGAGGTGAGATTTTTTTTTTTTTTTTGTCAAATGATGTTTCAAAGGTCAAGAATGAACTTTGGTGCTCAAAACAGATCAGTTACATAAACATACTGTGCTTCTGTGTTACTCAGCATCTTAGTAACTTAATAGATGTAGTTTAGAATGAGTTCTGTTAATATAGAACGTTTAGGGGTTTTACACACAGATGTGTGCTACCCCACAGCTAAACTGGATGTTTGATGGTGTTACCTCTGAACTCGGCTCTACAGAATCAGAATCAGATTTTATTGCCAAGTAAGTTTGCACATACAAGGAATTTGTCTTGGTATATCGGTGCTAAAAAACAGGGATAGTAAACAAAGACAGATAGAAAGTAGAAGTAAGCGTAAAGAGCAAAAAGCAAATACTATATTTACAAGGAACATAAATATACTTATAATTTAAATGTAAAGTGTAGGGGGCGATTCAGGAAGACATTAGAAATCATGCTGTACATAGATATATACATAGATATATTCAGATGATCAGTAACCCTCTCTCTAAAAAATAACCTGGCCAGATGTGACACATCTAATTACACCATCTTACTTTAGTTCGACACTTACCGTATGTCAGTGTTATCTTCATAAAGTCACAAATGATGAGACACACACACACACACACACAGTAGACATATTGAACATAAATAATAATGTCAGTCTCTTGTCCTGTTGACAATATAAACAGGAAAGTGAAAACATAGAAGTACATAACATGTATTGATTGTATTGATTTAATGTTATTTGATGTTGATTCCTCCCCGTAGTGAACAGTTGTGATGCCAGATAGTCTCTGACTAAGTGAAGAGGCACAGAGCCAGCGATTGATCGACTTTACAGAGACTTCAATACAACAACATGGCCACAACAAAACAGGGCTCCAGTCTCTCTGCTGGCAGCAGCTTTTCTTACTGATCTGTGAGCAGCAGACAGACTCTACAGTGCCTCTTCTGCACTCTGTCCAAACTGAAGGAGAGCGACATCCACAACAGTGTGTTTTCTCTTCACTGCTTTTATATCATTGGGGAACTAATAAGAAATACACTGATCAGCCACAACATTAAAAAGTTCATTAAGATGTGACTTAAAGAACTGCTTTTCCCTCATACCCTGCACTTGTGTCCTTTTGGATATTGCACTGAAATACACCAATGTTGATGACATACACTGAACTGTATCAACTGGCTCTTTAGGTGAAGCCCTGGCTCCTCCAGTCTGCATGTCGAAGTATCCTTGGGCAAGATATTGAACCCCAAATTGAATCAGAGAGTAGGAATTTCCATGGACACATTGAGTTAATGGCTCAGTTTGACACAGTGATGCATTAACCTAACCCTGATCAATGAGTCCACTGGGAAGGCTAATGATTGAAGCAATTGTGGAGAGTAAAGAAAGTGAAATATTACTCACTGATCCTGGATCTTATCCCTAGTCTAAGTCACCAGGAGCACCTCCCTGTTGTGCTAGCTGTGAGACCTCTAAAGGGCTTGGTATTTATAAGCACTTTGGTGGCTTTCTGCACGCATATGACACCACAGTGAGAGGTTTACGTGATTCATTTTCAGGCACTCAGACACACTAAATAACTTGCTATGGCCAGGCTCATGGCAATGACAGTAATATACAGGTCGGAAAGCAAAGAGAGCTGTGGAGCTTGATAACCACTGTGCAAGTCACACACTTAACCTTGTGGCCAGTGAAGCAGCCAAGTCGTCTGTGACCTCCACCAGCTGTTCTGTTCCGCTGCAACAGCTTTACACTCTGTTTGGCTCCTCCACTGTTGGACTATTCTTACAGCAGAGGTCACATATACAGATGGAGTACAGAGTTAAAAGTTTTAATGCTGCCTGACACAGTGAAGGCCCTGTCAGGTCTGAAGAATTGCGCAACAGAAATAGAGGATGCAGATGCTGTTATTATAACAACTGGAAGCAGCAGACATGGCCATTTATGAGAAGTACCACAGCTTGGTACAGTCTCAGCAGAGGGAGTACTGATAAAATGTTTTGTTGTTTGGTGTAGGAGATTTGATCACCACTGAGTAATCAGTGCCAGCTACCGACACGCCATACCACAGAATGAATGTGCTGCTAATGGTAATGAACCAGTGAGTGGTTTATGGTCAGCCAGTTCCACCTGCATCTCTGAACTCCCTGACCCATCACACCATATGAAGCATCATACTTAGCAGAAACTCAGGTTGAGTTTGCTCTTGAAATCCAAATTCTACAGTGGAAAAAGTTTCTGTGTATGCAAAGGTGTGTTAGTTTGAAGTTTCACAAGGTGAAACTGTTAAAGCAGGAAGAGTGAAATTAGCACATTTTATTCTCAGCCGACAGCTTTACTGGTACCTAAGGTTGTGTAGCGTGCTACATAATCAACAACATCAGAGGTGAGGAAACACCCAGAGTGTTTTCCTTTGCTGTGAAGTGACAGCCTATCTGTGACAATCTACAGTCTGATGGAGAGTCTGAGTCAAACGCAGACCTGCCAACCTCGGCTCTTCTCCCCCAGCTCCCCCTCCTTCTCATCCATCACACTAGCTCATCTGAGCCGTCCAGACAGGCTGATGACCAGCTGTGATTGGCTGCCCAGCCATATGGTCACTGCAGGACTCAGACTCCACTGACGCTTCAGGATTTACAGCAACGGATGGTTCATGATGTCACTGGACCTCAGGTGTCAGGACCACAGGAGATGAAAATGAGCATTTGACTTTAAATACCTTTTTGTGTTGACCAACTTATTTTGAAAATATTCATAAGCACAAAAATTAACAAATAAATAACACTTGCCCTTAAGAAGATCCACAGAGAAAATCACGATGTGTGGCGAGGTGCCGTGTGGTTTCCATGGAAACTTTTACCTGTGTAATATCTCCTCATGTTAATCTCAGCCAATTGGGTGTCAGTCTATGCTGGGTTTCAGAAATTCATGCTCTTCCCCCTCAGCTCAAAGGAAGGGGCTTTGAAATGGGAAATCGTGTAACATGTTGCAGTTGTCTCTTTCTCTAAAACATTCCCCATTTTGTGTCAAATTGAATACGTTTGATTTTCAAGCCACAGTCTAATGAGTTTTACTTTTTTTTGGAAACAGGATGAACACTGGTGGGAAAGTACTAGTTCAACATTTGTTTGTCTGAGATTGAGACGAGAGGATTCATGTCATTTCATGTCTGTGTGCTATCCTAAGTTTAAAAATACACCTATCAGCACCTCAAAATCTCATTGATGATGAAATGTTAAATTTGAAATTTGTTAAATCTGTACACAAACAGATTTGTACAAATGTCAATTTTATATATTTAGGGGGAGTCGTGTGCAGGAACTATTTCTTGGTGAACACCGGCTTCGTGCAGTCTTACTGTCACAGTGAGGATTGTTGTGTCCTTCCTAGGATTCTAGAATTTATCTAAACTTATTGGTTTCCTACTTTCTACTAAGCAATTAAGTTTGTTCTTATAAATCTTAATAAGTTGCACAGAAATGGATTTAGGCTAAGATGCTCTGCAGCTCTTTTTCATGGGGTCGGAGGTGAAATGGTCCACTGGAGGGTCCTGCTGCTCTGTAAACAGTGTTACTAAGATCTAACTTTTAAAAACTGTAACTGCAACATTTTCTATTCAAAATGTGATAATATACAGTCATTAAGAGACCTGAAACTGAGTTCAACCAACTTTATTAAAATCAGCACGAGTTACATCAGACTTGACTTACATCAGACGGATTGAGGAGAACTGCTGTGAAATCTGTGTTGCATCAACTAATAATCATTTCTTAAAATATTTGTAGCAATACCTCTTTTTGTATCAAATCTTAATGAAATAATTAGTTGGCATTAACACAATTCACAGTTCAACAACATATTCTGCAAAGTTTTAAATATAGACACTGACATAAGTGCTGAGTGGCACAGTCAAAATGAAAAATCTCTGACAAGATGCTCATAGTGCCTTTAAAGTGCAGCTTTGTCTCATTCATAAACATACTCCATTAAATCATTATTCTAGGTCACTCAGGTTGTGGCATTTTGATGCATACTGGGCAGAAAAAATGAGTTGCTGTAATAATAACTAATGTGTGCAGCAGCCCTGTGATCCAGGATGCTGCAGTATGAAGTGGAAGCATGTGACACTGTCCATGAATGGGGATGAATGGAGGGTAGAGAGGGTCCATTGTGTTCAGGGGATAAACAAAGAAGCCCCTCTCCGTTGTCAGTGAGTTGACATTTTAAAACAACTCCAAAGACACACAGTCAGCAGGATGAGAGAAGGTTTAGGAAGAAAGCCAAAAAAAAAAAAAAAAAAAAAAACTGATGTGGAGAGAGGGAGAGCATCTGTAGAGAGGCTGAGCTCATTCTGTATAAATCTGTACCCTGACTAACACTCTTTAGGATTACACAGCCAGAGAGAAGACTGCATTTTGTGAATGAAATTTTAGTGCTGATGAATAACACCGTGATTCTGTGCAGCATAGCGGCAACACTATTGCAACAGAACTTCCAAGTCAAGTCATTCCAGTGTGATTTAAATAGATAGATCAATATTTATTCAGTAGTATCAGTCAGACAGCTGGAGACATAATTAAACACAGCTGAGATGTGCCAGGTCACATGAGCAGGACAAGGATGGTAGGCTGCTGTTCACAGGCACCTCTGTTAATGTGAAGGCTGTGACACACACACACACACACACACACACACACACACACACACACACACACACACACACACACAGACACACAGTCATTTTATCCGACACCAGGACAGTTTTCACTGACCGAATATTTTGGCTCCCTTTATGCTTGTCCTCTAACTTGATGGCATATCATCAGCTTTGCCCTTATGAAATCATTCAACATTATGTTTACAGTAGACTGATATGGCAGCATCAGGACCTGCCTCAGCTGTAGCATTAGCATCCTTCAGCACTGGCTCAGAGGTAGCAATGGCAGCTGGCGGTGACTCTCCATCCTCCTCTGTCACAGCACCTGCTGCACTGCTTTCACCACTGTGTTATGTTCCTTATCTGAAGTTCCACCTAAGCTTTCTGAACGCATACATTGTATACCATGTAATACACATTTGTGACCACTGTGAGTCTAATTTCTCTCCATACCTGACTCAGTGCAGGCAGAATCAGCTTCAGTTTTGCCTGGTTCTGATGTCCTGTCATCTAGGGGCTCCAGTGTCAGGCTTCCACTCCGGTGTCTGGATGAGGGCCCATCTTCACATCCTGCCAGCTGCCTCCCTGCCTGAGGTGAGGATGAACCCATCATGACTCACATCATTGTGGATATATATATAAAAAATTCTAAACAACCAAGGCAGCAAACACCCATATTAATAACCCAGTCATGGTCTGTTCCCCAGTCTGTTGCCCGCTGGGAGGCTGTTGTATTTTAATGAGGGAGACTGCAGCATATGTTATGGGATGGAGGTGATGAGGACAACAAGAGATCTGAGTTTACAGGAGAAAGCAGTTGTTGCAGTTTTACCTAATGTTGTTTTGGTGAGTCTGTCTCTGAAAAACAAGTTGATGATTCTGAATCTATGACCTTCCAGTTGTTTACATAAACTCTATGTTCCTGTTGCTAAGTGAATTTTTACAATTATAATTACACATGCTCTTTTCTCATGTTAGACTTTTTAATTCATTCTAGATACTAACATTTCCAAATATACCAAACACTGTATGTCAGGTTGAGTCATGGGTGAAATGTATATAACATATAGAATATTTATATTTGATTTATTATGCAGTTTGCAGTTTAAAAATAAGGCACATTCGGTTCAAACTGTTTAAACTGGAAAAGGAGGGGCTGAAGATAACCATCATCTTAACTCAATGTTGAATTACTTGACTTTGGGCCAACAGTGCCATCTGCTGATAAAGACCATGAAATGCTGTTAAAAGCTCCCATTTTAAAAAGTACATGGAACTTGAGTTAAAAATATTTTGTCAAAATACTGTTGACATGGTCAAGAACAGGTGTCATGAGAGAGAGATGAGAGGTCAAACGGAACAATGCAAATGTCTGGGATACTGGGTATTTTCTGTAGATCCTTAGTGGTGTGACCTGGAAAATCTAAAAAGTCAACACAAGCATATGAACATATGATTTAGTCAAAGAGTTTTAAACTCTGTAGAAACTGTAAGATGCTTGGCCAATGGTAAATGAAGTTAGCAACAGTGTACAGAACAGTATGCAGCTGTTCCCACCTGCATCTACTGAGTGCTATGATCTGACCTTAGAGATGTAGTATAAAACCAGCATTAAATAAAGTCTGAACCCAGCAATATGGAATCCAACTAGCATGAGGTAAAACCAAACTGGTGTTGAGTGAAATTTGAACCATTCAAACTGGATAAGACCAACATGAAATAAATTCTGACCCAGCAATATATGATTAAAAAGACACTCTTGCACCAACAATATAGGATGAGTACATTCTGAGTCCAATGATATACTATGAAACCAGCATAAAAAAAGAAAATAAAATCTAACCCCATATATATAAGATGAAAACAGCATCAAATAAAATCTCAACCCAGTGCTATGGAATCCAACCCACCTGAAGTCAAATTTGTAAATAAAAAAAGGTGAAAACCACTGTTAAATAAAATCGGAGTCCCACAGTATAGGATTATATGAGGTTTATTTATTTAAAAGCAGACCCATCGGTTACATATGCACATTTCCACTCATCAGTGTGAGTGAAGCCCTGTATAATAAACTAAACTAAGTCATGAACACACAGTCAGCGTCACCTTCCTCACAGTACTGCACTGTGGAATATAACAGCTGTGACATGATGAACAGCTGGATGGAGGCAGGAACACACACATACAATACATAAGGTGTTTACAGCTGTCACTAAGTGTGTGCCAATACAGGCTCATAACAGAAATACAGTCCACAAGTAGAAACTTCAGTCAAAAGTGTGTTAAATACAGCATCAGCTCAAGTCCCCCCTACACACCTCTAAAGAGAAGACCTTTTCTCAATAATCCAGTGACATAATATATATTCATAAAGGAATGTAAAGACCTTTCTGCACAATGAGTACATTTACTTTCCATACCTCTTCTGTACTTTTATTTCATTTTACTGAAGTTAAAGATTTAATAATTTTTTCCACCATACGATAGAACCACAGACTGTATATAAAGAGGATAGAAGTCACGTGGGGCCCGGTCAGTTTCACTGTTCCTGATTCACGCTCTGCTTCATGTGGTGGCGCCAATTCACCACAGACTCCATCAACTACGGCCATTAAAGCCACAGAGGAAGAAGAAGCGCGTGTATATACAGTCTATGCGTGTACCGCATCTGTCTTCTATCACGTCCGCAGACTAGCATTAAATGACTCTGAACTTCCCAATCATCGTTGTTCTCTAAATTGTACTGAACAGTCAAAATGAGTGGTCGCGGCAAGGGAAGGACTCTGATAAAAGGTACTAAACGTCACGGCCAAGTTCTCCGTGTGATAACATCAGAATCACTAAACCCACTTATCCGCAATCTGACTCGTGGCAGGTGGCTTAATCTCCGGTCTGATCTACGAGGAGACCGCGGTGTGTTGAAGGTGTTCACGGAGAACGTGATCGTGATGCCGTCACTACACCGGCACCAAGGAAGACGACGACCGCCATGGACGTGGTGGGGCTGCCTCTGTACGACTTCGGAGGTTAACCGCAATGCTGATGTCCTGACAACAACGGCTCTTTGGAGCACACCTCGTCGTGGAAACTCGTTTCCTTTCTTCTTATAGAGTAACTCAATACAACCACACACTGTAACAATTTATCAATTGATGCGTTTTATTTTTCCTATAGTAAATCCTAAGACGTTTGTCCTTGTGCTGTGATTTAATAATAACTTCAAACTACAGCTCTCACAGGATTCTTTGAAAGATTTACTATTATTACTATTACATACCCCCTGATCCAAGAGGAAGTGACAAGTGTCATTGTGATCTGGAAGAGGTTAAAAATGAAACGTATCTTTTCTATTGTCCAGTATATTGCAATTTATCAAACTAATTCAATAATTATCACAAAAAGATATTTTTCATAAAATGTCTGCACTATGTCCCCATTTGTTTTCTATTTCTGATTCATGTAGATTTCAGTATTTCAGTATCTGTTTGGGGGCAAAGTTTCATCAAGCTCACTTTGTGTTGATGAGGGTGTTGATGAGGTGTTGATGAGGGTGCTGGATTGTGTTCACATTTGGCTTCACATTGATGTGCATACATTTCACCCAATGTCAAGCCAAATATTGAATATTATATTTGTTGTTTCATCATGTTATTGCTCTTTATGTTTGTATTGTCTTGTGAACCCATGTGGGCTGGACACCTGTTGGTGTATGACACTTTGAAACTACGCTAATTCTGCACGAATGAAGGTATTGTCTGTCATCTATAAGATCTTATCGCTCATCGATGACAAACTGAGGTCGAGGGCGCTCGATTGCATCATGGAGATCTCGCTTTCCAGCATAACTCGAGATGTTTAAGGCCCGGCCTGATAATGACTTTTGTAAAAACGAAATAAAAACAAACACATTTGCAAGCATTAATCTAGCATGGAGGAAGTGTCTGCTCCTGGACCCAAACTAGAAAGATGATTCTACAGGGTCTGAGGGTCCTCCATGTTATTTAATGCTGACTCCTCCTACGGTACTAAATTAATGTATTCACCTGTTGAAGCCATTTACAGTTTATCAGTGATATATTGATCAGTGGTGTATTGATCAGTGGTGTACTGATCAGTGTGACAGTTCGATCTGTTATATTGAAAAGACATGAACCGGTCCTGATAGCAGTCTGGCTTCGATGTGCGCCATAGCCTCGGTCATCTGGTGTTTGCTGCGACAGATCAACTTCGGTTTTGTTACAAACAACTGATCCTACAGACGGTTGTTTTGAGTCTGAATCCCTGAACAAACATGTGAACCAGTGGGAAAAGTGATTCTGGTGGAGCTCTGGTGCATTTTAAACCGACCCCAGGAAAGTTGGTGGGAAGAGTCGCGACGCAGCGCGAACCTGCGATGACTCGGGTGATGTTTGAGACTCACAAGAAAATACAGGAACTGCATCGGAGCTCTGACCGGCTTCAATACGAAGAGACACACGGCCGCTGATAAACCGCTTCGCTGACGGCTTATGGCGCTGCTCCCACGGTGATTTCTGTGGTGTTTACCGGTGAGGAGAAAACACAAAGTGTCCCGGTGTTCGAACTGCGGAGAACGCCGAGCTGGGTTAGTCTCCACGGTTCTCAGCGGATTGTGTTTAAATGCAGCTTCCTGCTGCGCGGTTTCACCTCTGACTTTCGTCTCGTAGTGAGAACAACCGGTGAAAAATGACGGTAACTCAGCAACGCTCAAGCTAAAAACACCGCCAAGAAGAGCTTCTAAGCCGAAGAAGACCCGATTCCCGCAAATGGGGAACTTGAATCGCAAGCCGTGGCCACTTCAAGGAACGGTGACGTCGGCCTGCTCTGGCTCTGGCTGCCGGAAACTACGATGTGAGAAGAACAAGGCCCGCATCACAAGACCGCCATCAAAACCTGGTCGTGGGGAAGCCTGACTCGGTCCAGGGGAGGGACCTCCGACTCATCAAGATGAGCAAGAGGCACGATACCAAGAAAGACAAAACTGATGACTGAAAACAAAATAAAGCCCGCCATAAACCATAGCGATGACCAAGAGACCGGCAACCTGAAAGTCCCCGAAGGATCAGAGAGCCACGGCAGCCAAGAAAGCGACGAAGAGCCTAAGAAGGCCACCAAACTGAAGGCCCCTAAAAAGCCGCCAAGCCAAAGTAAGAAAGGCACCACTGACAGAGGCCCCATAAGAAAGACTGCCAAGCAAAAGCCAAGAGGCAGCACCAAGAAGAGGCAGGCTTCGTTCTGGGTCTGAAACATGGAAAATCTGCAAAAAGGCTCTTTTAAGGAGCCACACACTGACTACAGGCTGCTACTACTGGCCAGCAACATTACAGCAACATGGTGTTGGTGTGTAACAAATCTAAATACTTTTTTTTTAGTTCCAATATTTGCTTTAGTATTACCATAACGAACCCATTTGTTGCCTGTCTTCGGTTATGAGACACCATATACTAAATAATTCATTTAAGCTTTGAAACGTCAAATTGTCCACAGTAACACACCTTCATTAAAACTGCTTCCTGCTGACCAGTTGAAAATATTGGTGTTAAAATTGGACCCGGTTTCTGAATATTTCGTCTGCAAACTGACGGTTCATCAATATTCTGTTTCTCTCTGATTTGCATCAACCGTACTATTGATTCCCTTTTGTATAATTAATGCTTCCACGTGTAACTTGTGCTGTGGTGTTTGATCAGTAGTGTATATTACAGTTTTCCTGAAATAATCAAAACACAGTAAACACAAACTCCAAAATTCAAGTTACACTCTCAAAACCTTTGGAGACACAGGTGTTGGTTGTGTTTAACCTTTGAGGCTGTATTGATGATTCACAGATCAAAAGTGCACCACACTGCAAAATGTTTTTGTGGTGACAATAGTGACATTTCTACATTTTCAAGTGAACTGAGCTGTTTAGCTAAATAAGATTGTTTTCACATTTGTGTCCAACCAAGATGAAACAGTGTTTAACTACTTTGCCAGCTTGTGTGATTGATTTAACAGTTGACAGTTTAGTTTAGAAAATGGGGTTTGATGTTTTTGGCAAACCAGGAAAACTGGTTAATTAAACTAATTGATGACGGTCAGCATCATTCCTGATTAATGACTTGTAAACTTAATATACCGATGTGTTCCTTCTAATCATGTGGTTGGTATTTTTAATAATTACATGTAATACTTTTACATTTTGATTTCAAGCGACGTCTTTGTTTTGTATTTTCAGCAACAATATATTCATCAGAAAAAGATTATTAAACAAAAAACCTTTTGAGATTCAGTTCCAGCGGTCAGCAGTGTCCAGCTTTACTTGCCTTGGCAGGCTTCTCGGTGCTTGGGGAGCAGAACAGCCTGGATGTTGGGCAGGACACCGCCCTGAGCAATAATGGTGACTCCGCCGGCAACGTTCAACTCGTGCGTCGTTGCGGACGATAGCTGCGAATGACGAGGGGATGATACGAATATTCTTTGTTGTAAGGGCGTTTTCCAGCCCGCTCAGGATCTCCGCGGTCGGAGCCTCCCGCGCTAACCGCCAGATGAACGGGGGCACCGGCTTTCTTACGCTCCAGCAGTTTCTGCTTTCCTCGGCAACCTGTGAACACGACCGACTGAGAACTGGGCCAACACGAGAGGAGCGGGTCTTTGCCTTAACTCTGGCTTTTCACCGGACATCATTAAGCATTTTTGTTTCCTCTTGTGTCACCAACTCAGAAAACTGTGAGGCCAAGCAGCTTTCCTCCGTTATATGTCCGCGAAGCGCGGGACGGTTCTGTAGTTAACCAGAAAAAGACTCAACAGGCAGCAGGGGGCGACACTGCTCTCAGCACACGGCGGACATTTTGAAAGAACTTTCTCAATACCAAACTGAATTGAGGCGATTGAGATAGCTCGTGAAGGCGCTTCAGACTCCCAGTCTTCACCAATCGGGCGGAGGGTCCTGAGCTTGGCGTCACCGCGTCTGGTTGGAAACGGCGGGTGCTCATCTCACACTTTTCTCTTGTTTCGAAAGAAAGAAGAAATGGCAGAACAAGCAAAACCGCTCGTATACTACCGGGCAACCCCAAGAAACGGCTGACCACTAAGGCTGCCCGTAAGGCGCCCCGGCCACCGGTGGTTAATGAAACCTCACCGTTACGGGCCCGGTACCGGTAATGCGAGAGATAAATCGTTACCGAAATCACCGACTGCTGATCCTGGCTGCCCTTCCAACGCCTGGTCAGAAGATCGGGACACAAGACAGAACTTGCTTCCAGGCTCCGCCGTCGTGGCTCTGCGGGGAAGCCAGCGAGAGGCCCCTCTGTGATCGATGCGTTCGAGGGGACACCAACGGCGCCATCCACGCCAGAGGGTGACCATCATGCCCAAGGACATCAGCGCCATCCGCGGAGAGAGAGCTTAAGCGTACTCTGTTTGCTTTAACAACAACGGTAACGAGAGCCACCTCACTGAATAAGGCAAGGTCTCTGCTGGCACCCGTAACTGGGTTGGTTTATTAACTTCGGGTAAATGTGGTCACTTCATCGTAATAGGCAGGGCTCGCGGGAAAGTTCTGTCTTGCAAGAGCGGTAACGTTTGAGAACTCTAATAAGGCTATAGTCAGCCACAATTTGACAATGGAACGAAATTTTGCGAAATCATAATTTATTTTATTAAATAAGTTCTTTGAACTGAAAGTTGTTTTGTTTTTTTGTTAACCATCACGAAAAGTCAACCACATTTTAACATGTTTCTTTCGCTTCATTACAAACTCTCTCGCTCTTTTGTCTGAGAAACTACATCACTCACCCACCCTTTTCTGTAAAGCCTACTGTGAATACAAACTGCTGGGGTACACACAGTACACACACCCATTTTCACTTCGTGTGGCGTATGAGAGGGAGGTACCACATGAACTGCCTTTGGCGTAATTCAATGGTGGCAAGTGCAGTTGTCTTAAATACGAACCAGAATGACACCCATTAGAAGCAGTTGATGGTAAATATCTAGCTGTCCCACAACTTGGGAATTGATAACCTGGTAGGATCAGTCACAGTGTGTAAAATCTTTATCGGTGGAGATCATCATCGATTTGACCCCGAGCATCTTTGGCCGCTTACGTTGAAGCTGTGCAGGGATGAATTATACGTAAAGATATTGGTTTTATAAACACAGGAATTATTAACAGTTTATTCTGCAACAGTCCTTCCGGTGGCCGTGCGGTGATCCTTGAAACTGTTTATTGTTGTAATGTCAGAACATCACTCTGTTCAAAGATGGTTCCGGGGCGGGCTGTTGAGAGACAATGTCCAATATGTTTGATTCGTCATATTTGAAGCCTGTGTCCCCAGACAACAATAAGTTTCTCTGGGAAAAATCTCAATGTCTTAGCTTTATGTACATGTCCACCTATAATCTATGAAAAAATGTACTGTGTCACGACCCTAGAACCACTTCCTGATGTCCTGGAGCTGTGCATATCAAGTACGCGGCATGTCCTCGGTAATGGGCAGGGGTGGCTTGACTGCAGGTCTGTGTGCAGTATTATCTGATCTATGTTAGGGGACTGCCCACCGCATCTCAGACAAGCTATAACAAATGCTACTCTCCGGTATTCAAGTTCAGGTACTTCGGGAAAAATATTCGTAATCGAAGTGGGATTAGAACCGCCTCAGAACTGCAACCTGAGCATGGCGCTTCAAACCTTCCAGCAAGCCTGACTGTGTTTATGGTGAAAACTACGAACATTTTGGAGCACACGAGGTTAGAGACAGAATCAATGCGCAGGACTTTCCGTTTTGGTATTTACGCCAGCATGCTCCAGGCTTTGTCTCTGCTGGCTAACCTGGTTAGAAAGGTAAATGACCTTTAGGTCGAATATAGTAGATGAAGGCGAAACCACTTAACAATTCAATGCATTATAACCAGACTCATGAATATGCCTTTAAAAAGCAACCACAAGCCAATATTGTTATGACCCTTGTGAAACAAACACTGCATAAACAACATTCAGTAATAACACTGAATGAGATGTTTAACAACATTTAAAACTTTTCTGTCAGGTTTCCACTGGAGATTTGAGAACTGGTGCTGGATTCTTGTACTACACAATGCGAATAACAACTCACCTGCAGACACTTGATGATGATGAGAAGTTATCATTGGGATAAGGGACGAGAAAGGACTTTATATGTAACACCTCCCTCAATGAGATCTGTAATAAACAGCACAGACCTCCTGTTACCTTCCAGTACTCTGTTGTGTTTAAAAGTGTGTAGGCAGGATATCAGTGGAGAAAGAAGGGCACTGGGGCAAGTTCGGGGTTGTGGCTGGAGACTTGAGGTGTTCTGTTCTTCCACACACAACCTCTCCGCCATAGCATGACCCACAACAAAACTCTCTTCTAACTTCTTTTTCTAACAACACCTTCCCTGAGAGGGACAAAAAACACAGTCAGCTCACAGTATGTTGAAGTTGCGCCATTGACATCCGTAAATGGGCCTGAATATGGACGCTTGCATGTGGCATTTCCTGACAAAAATCTGAAATTATTTCAAGCACAGTGATCTGTGTACGAGTCAGTATGTTTGGAGTCTGGTTTGAAGACATCGCCCTTGTTGACAAAAACAAGGATGTATGTTTCCAATACTGTTGCTGAATGCTTTCCAACTTTCAACGTGCAGGGTCTTCAGCCTCCATGCTGGCTGTTGTTTCAGTGTGCATCCATGTTATTTTTTTGAATTGTCTTTGTTACAGCAGTTATTTTACGACATGAAATAATCCAGAACAATAATAGCAGAGTCTTTGACAACAGGTTCTGGGTGGCATGAATCACTGAATTCAGAGTCCAGGTGCTGACCACACCATGGAACCACGCTGTTACCAGGCTACAACTTCTGCTACAATTTCCAGGGATGATGACATAACTTTCAACTAGACAGATTTTATGATCTTACGTGGTATGTACACACAGCAAATGTTGCATGACACACACACAAGTGTTTCAAAAAAACAGTCCTCAGGTGTTTACAGTGAGCTGGCTCTTTTCTCCTCAAAGAATAAACATGCTGCATTTCAGATGGAATCATCCCATCATCTTAACCGATGACTCTCATAAAAATAGCGTTGGTCTAAGGTGCTGTGTTTGGGGAACGGTCTCCCCTGGGCATTGTTTTGAATCCCTCTTTTCATGTGTGAGCAGTGGCTGTGTTAAGGTGTTGGGTGTGTTTGTATGTACCCTCTGCGCATGGTGCCTACTGTGTCCTTGGTGAGCTGTCCTTGGGTCAATCATGGGTAAGAAAAGAAAAGAAAACACAGCACAAATATAAATCAAATGGTTAAATGAAATAGTGATGTGTGGTGATAAAGCAGACTTCAGCCTTTGTGCCAGTGTGTGTCACTGATTTGTTGTCGAATGTGACTTGAGGGCGCCAACCCACCTAGTCGGGATGCAGCCTCAATGCTGCTCCACAGGCTCAACAGCACTTTGGGTTCAGCACCGTGTTCCTGAACCGGCAACTACCTGCATCTCTGGTTTGAGTTCCTTTCCCTCCCGGACAGCGACGGCCTCCCTGTACTGCTCAGGACGTTCCAGCACCTGGGAGGCTGAGACACCAGCACAGCCAATCACAGAAGAAACTACCTGTTTACAGTGGGCATCGCAACAGTTTGCTTTCACCCATTCATCTTTACGGTTATCTGCATGTGAATCACATTATGACTGTCCTTATCACAGACACTGAGATTTCAAGTGATAATATGTATGTGGACACTACACTCACGTTCACCAGTATGTTCCTGAAGAGGAGAGAACCATCGACCTGCTGGCACAATTGTTGCCCTGCACCCATACGCCGGATTAAGATCACAACCTGATTAACCTCAGCCCCTGTTCAATATTGATGTAATGATTGAAGAAACGGCCTGTCTTGCGAACAGAGGTGAGGATGGTCGCGAAGAGGCTAATGACACACTGCAGGACTGCTTTGAGGTGACGGTGTCGCTTTACTGCAAGCTGCCAAGCAGGTGGTGGCTGGACATGGTGAAAGCCATCCCAATGAGGAAAAAGGGCTTTCAGGGGCAACGCTGGAGGGTGTGTGTGAGCTAATCCAGAAACTGAAAAGGTATCAATGAATGAGAAGTACAGGAGGAAAGATGGACACTCAACAATTTCTGTTTATGGAGAAAGGTTTGACACTATGAAAAGACTGCCACCTTCAAGTTTTCTGATGACTCTCTGCGATGATTGAATGTATCAATGAGGTGAGAGGCGGTACAGGGCTGGCGGTGGAAAAGCTTTGTCGCAATTGTGAGCAGGGCTCCTCTGCAGCTCAACGTGGCAGGTAAGAACTGGTGGTGAGGCATGAGGAAGAACAGGGCTCCAGTGACTCCCTGTCTCTGTCCGATGGGGGTCAGTGTGGATACTGTTTGAAGCACAAGTACCCAGAGATTGTACTGGAACGTAAACTGGACTGGATCACAGGAAGGGTCTCTATTTTTCTGAGGCGGTTGAGGTCCTTCAACATCTGCAGGACATGCTGAGATGACCCCATGGTCTGTGAGCCAGTGCCATCTGTGTTGTTGTGTGCTGGGGCAGCAGGCGAGGTGAAAAGGACACCAACAGACTGAACAACTCATCAAATAAAGCCAGCGTGGGATTGGAGCTGGATTGTCTGACAACGGTGTCCAGAGAGGAGAATATTGTTCCAGAACAAGGACTATGTTGGACAACCCTTCCTCTCTCCATGACCTGGTCTGGAAGAAAGCAGGTTGCTAAAAACAACAATTTCGACAGAATAAAGGGATCTTTTATTATTAGGTACTTTGAGTTCACCTGTTTGACATGCTGTGCGGTGTTAAATACTGAGGTTAACAATCTGTGATCTCTCATCTGTACATCTTTGGTAAACCACAGGAGAATCATCTGAACCTGGAGCTGCCTGTTGGTTCTGAGGGTGTTTGTTTAACTCATCTTTCATAATCTCTCCCCACTCCCAATGAGTTTAGGCCAGCTCTTCTCAGTAGAGATTCAAGAAAGGGTCGTAACTTTGACGTTTATGTTTTGTTGGTACATCTTCCAAACAGTTCTCTGATGGTTTCTCTTTTTGACTTCCTCATCATTAACTACTTTCCAGTATCATTTCAATTTTGCTACCATGACTTTATTTTTGAAGTTTCTTTTTATGCAGGCTTAATAAGCCATGAATAGTATAGACCATATTATTGTCTATACTGCTACCAATAAATAGAGCGGAGGTGAACCTCATTATTCATGTTAGTCAATTTCAATTTAAAGGATTCCGCTCAAGGCATCTTTATCTTTCTTACGCAGGTCTACATACTTTGCTTTGTTAACTGTTTTTCATTTCGTTGATGAGCCCAATAACTTTACTTTATGTTAAGGGTGTTGCCGATGCTGTTTTCATAATCTCCACAGATGAATATCGGGTTGGTTAAATATTTAAGTCTTACCTCTTTCCTTTCCTTCTTTAATTAAAGATTAACTCATGATTTTTGGTAATTAACATTGGTACAGTGGCTCAGTGACCTCAAAACACTTTTCCACCCCTGAATAAATCTCACGTTCAGCTCGGTCTTATAGGAGTCTCGCTGTTCCTGATTCACGCTCTGCTTCGTATTGGTGGCACTAATGCACCAAAGACTAAACCAGCTACGGCCATTAAAGCCACCAGAGGAAGCACACCATATCTGTCTTCGTCCACCAGACTGGCAGTAAAGAAACTGCAGGCTTCTCACTCCACTCATTCGCAAAAATCTTTTTCTGGTTTGATCCCAAAATAGTGGTCGTGGCAAGGAGAAAAAGGACTCGGTAAAGGGGCGCTAAAGTCACCGTACTCAGTGATAACATCCGAGAATCACTTCAACCCTTTATCCGCCGTCCTGACTCGCCGACGGCGGGTAAACCTCTCTCGGTCTGATCTACGAGGAGACCCGCGGTGTGTTGAAGGTGTTCCTGGAGAACGTGGGTCCGTGATGCCGTCACCTACACCGGCGAGCACGCCGAGGAAGAACGGTGACCGCCATGGACGTGGTGTGCGCTCTGAAGAACAGGGCCCGCTCTGTGCGGCTGGGAGGTTAAGCCTGTCACCTGATGTGCAACAACACAACGGCTCTTTTAAAGAGCACTCAAATCATTACCAGCGCAAGTTCCCAAAATAATTCAAGCTGGTTGTGCATTGCGTTAATATTAGTTGTTGAAAGTTTGCTCGGTGACTTTGCGTGTTTGCTGAAAACAGTTCCATCAAACTACAGAGATCGACACCAGACATCCCTGATATTCAAAATAGTAATTTAGATCCTTTGTTTGGTTTTGGTTTTTAATTCATAAATATTTCCTCCATGTTAAAATTGCTTTTGTTGTTTATTTTTTTAGGAAAACTTCTTCAACTGATTGCCTGGTTGTCACACACCAAAGAAGTCTGTTGCCTCTGACGGGAGGCTTTCCAGCGGTTTCCATTCAATGCAAAGGAGGGGTACCAGTGCCACCTGTGTGGAGAAGTAAAATGGCTTGCTGATTCTAACATCCATTATATCTGTGAACAAATCTGCAGTATCTCATTAATTTTCTGTCTTGATTTCAAATGAAATTCCACTGAGCTCACTTTGTGTTGTCAACAGCATGAGGGTGCTTTATGTTTGAGTATGTTCAAAGCTTTGTATCTCAGTCACTAAATTCTGATTATAACTGACCATGGGTTTCAGTGCTGAATATTAATATGTTTCTTTTCTTTTCTTTTTCTTTTACGTGAGTTCCCAACACGTGTCTGGTACGAATATTTGCTGATTTAACCTCTGTTTTCTTCACTTCTCTGTGCAGGAAGTGATACCAAACTGGGCGCCAACTTAAGGAAATCTGTAATCACGACCCTCCATTTGAGCAGCTCAATAATCACGGATTTGGGGACCACACAGTCATTTATAGAGCCTCTATAATACAGTCGCCCCGCCCATGTGTACTTTCATTCGTTTTGCGAGATCACTGAACGAATAAATGCCTGAACCCGCAGTCCGCGCCCCGAAGGCTCCAAAAGGCTGTGACCAAGACGCCGAAAAGGGCGGCAAGAAAGAAAGAACCGGGAGGAGAGCCACGCCATCGTCTACCGTCACCAAACTGGTCCACCCCGACGCGGTAGTCTCCTCCAAGGCCATGAGCATCATGAACCGTTTGTCAACAACGACATCTTTGAACGCATCGCTGTGAAGCGTCTCGCCGGCTCACTACAACCAGCGCTGGAATGCCTCCCAGGAATCGACCGCGCTGTTAGATCTCCTGCCTGCCCGTGAGCTGGCCCAGCGCGCTGATACCGAGGCACCAAACGACCGTACGCCAGCTCAAGTAAACTGCTGTAACCACCACAACAACTTCTTGTCTTTGAAACCACCTCTGTGAGAATAGCTTTTCATACCGGCTTTTGTGGTTAATCGCGGTATTAAACTAACTGAATGACGGTGACATGTTCCACCAATAACGGCGTTAACTTAAATATCGAGGGGCCCATTATTGTACGATGGCCCGTTGTAATGTGCCCCACTAATGTCTACTCGTTTGATGAACACTGATGCTAAACCGGGTATGACAAAGGTGAATTTTTCGTCGAACTGGGTATTGCCGAATGTCTTCCAATAAAAAGTTCTCAGCTTTGAACAGATGAGGCTGGGGTGCACAAAGACTCCAGTCGCCTCTGTTGTCTGACCTGTGTATCATTGGGTTATATTTTTTTATGGGGAATTGAGTTATTCAGTAATGTCTACCTTGATATTTTGAGTTTGTTGAGTGCCTAATGATGCGGGTAACTCCACAGACTGTTACCTGATAAACACTGTTATCGACGGTGATGATGGCGATGCTCGCGGACTGAAATATTAATGACTTGAAGGTGCTCCCCATTTCACATACCACTATATTTGGACTGGACGAATAACTTTTACATTTTAACACATGACCGCCATCACCGGTCACGGGCGTCGGTCAAGGCACTCATCCAGCTTGTTCTCTGGTGACTGAAGAAAGAAAAGGAAAAAAGTGGTGCTTGACGTTCCGTAATACGTATATAATAGCCTATAATATACTAATACTATATTACTATGACACTACTAACAACAACAACAACAGCAACAACAACAGTAACAATAATAATATCGGTCTATCAGCATAGTGAAACGGTTGAGCCTGTAGCCCTGACTCAAGCACATCGAAATAGCTTTTAAGTGTGTCTTAACATGGAGACCCTCTCCATGTTTAGATTACCTCACTATTAATCGGAGATAACCTCTCCTGGACCCAAACTAAATGTTCACTACGGGATCCTGGTCTCCATGTTCCAATATGCGGCTCTCTAAATTTTGAAAGCAATATTATTCGCAGTAATCATTTACAGTTTATCGATGATATATATTGATCGGCATGACAGTTCGATCTGTTATACACGAAGACCGCGACAGTCTGATATGCGGTCTGGCTGATGTGGCCATAAACCTCGGGTCATCACCAGTATTGTTTGCTGCGACCAGATCAGCTTTTGGTTTATTACAAACCAGCTCATCCTGAAACCCGTTTGAAAGGCTCTGGCTGCCGGAGGGGCTCTGATATTGAAAGAACAGAGCCTCAAGATTGCGCCCATCAAACCTGTGGTGGCCAAAGCGGATGGGGTCAAGGAACCCGAGACCTCCGACTCATGGGACAGAGGCTGATACCAGGCAAGAAGCCGGCTAAACTCCCAAAAGCCAGAAGCCGCCGCCAAGAAACCCGCGTGACGGGAAGCCAGCGGCAGCCAGGATCCCGAAGAAGGCTGCCGGCAAAACCAAGCGGCACCAAGAAAAAGTGAGGCGTTCTGGTCTGAAACATGGAATCTACAAAAAGAAATATTTTGAGCCTGCTGTTTACCAGGCACAACCATTTTATAAATGTTTTTTAAGGTACCCAGATAACCAACAATCTAAATACTTTTTGGTTCCATGTTGCTTTAGTATTACCAACTAACAGAACCCATTTATTGTCATCTCTTCGAGATTATAGGACACCCCATATACCCCAATGTTCGTTGAGCGCTGGCTGATAAATTGTCCTGGCTAACACAACTAGTGAAACTGCTTTCCTGTGACGGATTGAAATATTTGGTGTTAAATTTTGAGCCGGTTTCTGAATGTAACAAATCTTAAATACTGATGAGTTCGCATCAATATTCTGTTTTCTCTCTGATCAACCATTACTATTGGTCCTTTTGTATGATTATTAATACACATTAATATAGCTTTACACACAACTTTATTACATTTTTTACTGTTTACTGTTGTTACTATTAACTTCGTAACAATAATCAAAAACACCTAAGAGATTATTATTAATCTCACTAACAAGGTGTTTGATCGGTAGTGTATATTACAGTTTTTTCTGAAGAAATATCAAAAGCTTACAGTAACTTCGCAAGCTCAAAATTCAGAGTTACTCTCAAAAACCTTTGAGAACACAGGAGAGTTGATGCCGCTCTCCCGCACCAGCCGAGCTCCCACCAGGGGGTGACATTCCACATCATGAGGCAGTCTGCACCACCAGGCATCGGGGCCAGCCTGGGTCTGCCTTAAGCCTGCCCGGCTTAAGCTCCCCCTCAGGTCATGCACAGGGATTGTGCCCCTGGTTTCCCTTTTTCAGGCGAGGTGGCCAACTCCCAAACTTGCAATTTATCGGTTTTTTATTGTTGTCTGGCCTCCAGTAGGGGACTGAGGATACTCTGGAGACCCTGGGCTTAGTGCCGCAGTGTTGGAGTTTTAGTTGCGGGGGTAAACTCTGGCTGTTGTGCTTATACGGTTTCCAGCAACTCGAATCCTGAATATTCTTGGAATCTCTGGTGGTGTCCTGGAAAGGGTGGGGGATTCCATGGTTCTGTTGGGGACTTGCTTGGGGCAGCAGTGGAAACGGAGGGGCGTGGATGGGAGGCGGCCTCCCGATCTGAGCTGGTGGTGGTTTGTTGTTGGACTTCTGTGCTGGTCATGGTTTGGTATGCTGAACACCATCTTGAGAAGCAACAGACAGGTACGGAAGAGCCAGAAAGAGCTGTGAAAGCCTGCCGGTCCTGAGCTTAAAACTCAGGTGTGGGAGGGTTCCGGCGGAAAGTGGGGACCTGGACTAGGGATATGGGTTGAGCGGTGGAAGAGCTTCCAGAGGGAACTCCTGAACCCGACAATATGATATTTCGATGGAGGCAGAGTCAAAGACTGGAAGCCTGGGCCCTTATCTATGTGAGGTCGCTGAGGGTGGTGAAACTGCCAGTGGCAAGGCGCCGGGTGAGCGGTGGCAAATGAATGCTAAGGCTCTGAACATTGTGGAGACTTTAATAGGTGACTATGCCTCTTCAATAAGCGCATAACCAACTCGGGGACAGTAACAGGGAGTAGCAAACCGGGGTGGTGGTCCCCATTTTTAAAAAGGGGAACGGAGGTGTGCTCAGTATCGGGGACATCACACTCAACCTGGGAAAGGATTTACTCAGGGTGCTGGAAGGAGGCTCAGACGATTGTGGAACCTGTAGTTCAGGAGGGGTTAATAATGGTTTCGTCCTGGCTGCAGAACAGTGGACCAACTTTCACTCTTGCAGGTTGCTTTGAGGAGTCGTGGAGCCCCAGAGCCGGTGCACCATGGCGTTTTATAGACTTGGAAAGGCTTGTGCTGGCCAAATAACCGAGGGATGCAATGAGGCCACTAGGGGTATGGGGCGCAGGCTGCTGATGCGAGGCACTCTGGAATCGCCTGACACAGCTTAAAATGAGAGCTGTGTCACGCATTCTGACATACGCATTCTCGTGTTTTATGAACTCATGTTTATTGGTATTCGCCGGATAGGATCTCAAGCGCGAAAAATTGCTGGAGAAATCGGGCCGTTGTCGGTTTCGGTTCAGGAGGGAACAATATGTGGTTTACGTCGGTTTTGAGAATCTCAAATAGATGTCTCTGCTTTTGCGAATGACATGGTTCTGTTATTTCATCAGACAGGACCTTCAACACGCACTGGAGGCGGTTTTGGCAGTGTTGGCGAGGATGAGGGGTCCAGCACCTCGATCACCGGACCTGAGCGGCTGATGGGTTTCCTCAGGAGGGGTGTCTGGGCTTAACGCTGGGAATGGTGAGAAGCATGGACATTGGGAGGGAGCTTTGGGAGTAGAGCCTGCTCGCCGCTCCCGAGAACTGGTTGAGGGTGGTTGGAACTCTGGTTACGGTGCCGGACACGCTTCATTTTTCTACATCTCACCGGAGGAGCAGCATCTGGTCCATACGCCGTGCTCACAAATAAAATTCTGGTCTACTTATAATTTTCTTGTCTGGATATGCAAGTTTGTGAACAAACCCAGACAGCAAAGTATTGGAATGCCTCGTGGGCGGGTTTGTTCCTCTCCAAGCCGGTGCTGAGAGACACGTAAAGAAAAATTGAAAGAGGTCGTGTTCCATGGGCACAGTCAATGAACTCACATTTCATGACTATTGTCGCCTTCCAACATGAATGAATGTGGTCCATGAATGGTCTATTCCGGGGAAGCTGGCTGAAAAGGTAAAAAAAGCGGAAAAGGATTTGATGAAAGTCATATGGCAGATCAGATGCTTCTGGCACAGCAGTATGCAAAATATGCAGGATCACCTGGATGAACAAAAACAGAAACGGGACCTGGCTAACTCCTTATGGTGTTGCAGCAAACCTTGGCGACCCGGCAATTGGTCAGGTCAAGTTAAAGATTGAACATTAACCTGCAACTTAAGTGACATATTTCTGTGATGCTTCTCTGTCTGAATTTAGCTCCACCGCCCTGCTGTGAGGTATTTCAAAGTGACTGCTGTCGATTTTAATACAGTTATTCCGTGACCAACAGGTGTGTGTTTGGCAATGAACAACTCATTTTATCCCTGATGTGAAGTATGGTTCAGTTTGACTTACGGCATTGAACGACATCATACAACTTCTTTAGGATTCAAGGGGCAGGTTTTGATAAGTCACCCTTGGTTTTGTAAACTTCAAATATTTAAGTGAATTGGTGAAATTGGGCGTCCAAGCTGCTGCTACGTATGACCTCTGTGTTTGTGTTTACATTTGGATTGTTATATTTCTGACATACACAATTGTTCTTCTGGTGATGAAAAAAGGAGGATGAAACGAACTGGTGTCACCTTTAATTTATTCATATTTCTGATTTTTGATATATATATATATATATATATATATATATATATATATATTGATAATGTGTGTGTGTGTGTGTGTGTGTGTGTGTGGTACGCATTAAACGACTGAGTTTGTCCCAGCTCAAGGTGAAAGCTTTCAGGTGGTGAACTGCCTGTCATGTTCAGGTGATTTTTAAGGCCATGTTTGAAAAAATATAGTTTGAAATTTTGAAATGCTGCAAACTACAGGTATTTTAATCAATACTATCAATCATTTGTTTCGAACATGTTGCCAATGTACAGTTATAATAAACCAGCACATTCACTGTGTCTAACTGCCAGTATTAAAGTGAATGTGCTTTCTCAACAGTATGCTTTTAACTTTAATGTAACAGTCCCTAATTGTCAATAATGGAAACACTCATTTTCTTAAATGGATGATTGCTAATTGAAAATACTGTTGTTTTACTCTACCTTCTAGGGGACGGACTGGAATCAAGCAAAATTAGCTTTAAGTTTACGGTCTGTTCAAAGATGGCTGATTACATTTTTGATTTGTTTATGTGTAACATTTCGGGGAGTCTGTCAAGAATCAGTCATGATCTGGAAAGTGATTATATTCTGTGTCTCTTAATTCCTCTGAAGGTGAGGATTGTTTTTAAAGATGATACATTTTATTGGTGAAAAATGGTCACAAGTGATTTATGAACTAGAGCCACCAAAAAGTCACATACATACATTCAATACTACAATAGAACAAAAAGCAACTGGCCTTTTCTTTCCTTTTATAACTGAATTCATCTCCTGGTGTTTTAGGGGAAGGAGAGAAAGGAAGAAGAAAATACTTTAAACTTTCACTGATGCTGAAGAAACTCATGGACAGGAACAACAATGATGGAGAGAGACGAACCACAATGCTGAGAATGAGGATGAATAAGGGTTACGTTGTGTTACAGTGAACGCGTTTCTGTGCCATGGGAGAAAAAACAAAAAATGTGAACAAGAAACATTATTGTGTACTGCAAAAACACCACAAAGAGTAAATATTTTGACATCTAATGTTAGAAACTCAACATTGAATAAAGTGACAACAATGTTTTCCCACTTTCATCATCATCAGGGAAGAAGAAAAAGATCCTACTCACAGAGGGATTTGATAAAGCTTCAAAGATCCCACAGAGGAGGAGGCAAAAAGAAAACTCTTAGGACAGCATACATGACTCTCGGTAAAGTGCTTTCTTTGCAAATATTATTTTCAACTGAATGGCATAATGAGCGGCAGAAATTGCCCCTACAGACCCACAGGGACAGATCAGAAAAAGAACCAATGAGGATGTTATGCGGTGCCCTTCAAGCTGCAACAAGATTTGATAATAGGTTTACTAGAGAGAGATCAAAAAAGCATGTCTGTGCTTTTTATGAAGATGACAAAATCGAAAAAGGGTGAGAACAGTGACATGCGGACAACAATGAGGCGTTTTTACAAGACAAATTCACAGTCCATCATCGGTACAGACGTTTGAGGGAAGTATGCTGCTGAGGCGGAGAAAGGAAGCCTGAAACACTCATGTCAGCCAGCCTGAGGAAACATGTGGCTACAATGAGTCAGATGTGAGCCTGAAAGAAAATGAGGGTGGATCAGCTAAATTCATGGGACATGATATTTGTGTTATTATTGAATGTACCAGCTAACAGAAAACACACTCCAACAAGCTTCTAATAGCATTAGAATTTGGACTGAGAGGATGTCGAGCAGATCTCTTGACAAGACTGACTTAGGCTTGAGGTGAGTTTGAAATAGATGGTTGTTTATAATAGTCTGGTGAAACAGAACGTGTTGTAACTTTGTTCTTCTTGTAATATGAAAATGAAAAATTGTGAAAATATCTGACAAATGATGTGTTTTCCAATCAGAACAGTTGCTTTTGCAAAGAGCTGGGCGTGTACCTATCTGTGATAAAATATCTTGTTGATGTTGAAATGGTGAACTCATCTGTTTCCTGTTTCTTTCTATAAATATGGGGAAAAAAATAAAATAATCATCACAAATACCAGGATTCAAAGTCTAAATCCCCAAGCTCCTGTGTTGTGTGACATAGAACAAATAATATATACCACACCACACTGAGGCTAAGCTTCGATAAAGTATTCAGCACTGATGCTTTTAACCCTCTAATTCGCATTATTTTATTTGCTGGTGGTGGGTGATGTCATGTGGTTTGCGGTCACTGTAACGCTGAGATTGAAGTCTGAGCTTCTCCAGGCAGCCACAGGAACGCGCATTCGTCACTAAAAAGTAACGGTGACCTAAGCGAGGGTGTAAATGCTGCGCATCTTCATTCCTTTTGCACCTTGACACGAGTTGACCTGGTACCGTTCGGCTGTGGAAGCGAACGCGGAAGGTGAATTCGGAGAAAAACACTGAAAGAACGCATCTTGTTTGGAAAAACTACTGGATCTCTGAACTGTGGTGGAAAACAGGGTTTCGGACATGGCCTTCAGTCGACCGTGATCTTCGGGGAGCACCTGCTGAGAGTCGCCCCGAGCTGGGCGACAACGGGTAAGACAGCTTTGTCCTATTCTACATTGTTAAGTAATAAGTCATTTTGCATATGATTGATTCATTGATTCACTGCCTAAAATCTGTAAAGTTTTATCGGAATATTGAGGAAATGCGTTACAGCTTCGCCTGGTGGACAGTTCTTTTTGTTTGTCGTTAACTTTTGACGGAAGGTTTGGTGAAAACAGACACTGACCGACGGTTTCTTAGGTGTTAAGTGTTATTTGATGGACAAAATTTCGTAATACCCGGAGGTGTGGTAACAACTGTAAATGTGGTGGTTTAACAGTGTTGATTTTGAGTTTGAGCATTAATACTCCAAACATCAGTATTGGAGAAAAAGATGGCGACTGAACAATTTCATATAATACGGTTTTCTTAACACCATGGGTGACGAACTTAAAAGCTCCCGAACGGTCCAGGAAGCATTGCTGCGTGCAGATGTAAGCACACCAGGGCCTGTTCTGTGTGTGACCTGATGGGACTCTGAGAGTTGGTTGGAGTTGTAAAACGACTGTATATCTGGATGTTATGCGAACCATCCGTTACTGTCATGTGTACAGTTGATCACAATAAATGAACTTATGTTCAAGTATTTCTCTAAGCATATCAAAATAACGATTAAGTTGGAAGATGTCTGACTGTTTTTTTCAGCCGAACTATTGTGCTTCGACAATGCTATTAGCTGCTTATTAAGGCATATATTATTACTTTGGGGGATGAGCAATTTGTTTGTACAACTTTGCACTACGTAATGCACCTGTTATTGAGGTTGCTGTACCTTTCATTCAGCTTCTTTGAATCTTATTGCAGAATCTGGTGGTTTGAATATTGCAGGTTGCACATAATTTATCAATGTACCCATGGTTCGAGCGTGCATAATGCTCCATAATACCCTTGCCCTGTTATATTATCTATAACAACTTTTGTACTGAAGACATACATGTTTTGTACTCTGGTTTGTTTAAATGAAATAGGTATGTCTTTAAGATGATTCATCGGCTGATGGACATCGGCGATGGCGAGACTGGTCTGACAGCTGATTGAGGTATGGCTCGAGGATGAAGGGACCTTCGTAGAAGGGCAGATAAAGGTAGCCCTCTGGGTCAACGGCTCCAACCAAGGCGGCTTTGGGAGGTTGGCGACGGGCCGTGCCCTCTTGTTCCTTCTGGCCCCTCACCCTTTGTTCCGGCTCTGTTGCCTCACGCTGCTCCTGTTTCTCCAAGCCTGGAGGGTCTGCTCCCTCAGCTCGGCCTCCAGCTTTGCAGGGCAGGAGGGAGACACAGACAGGTGGCTGTGGAAGGGAGACTGGGAGGCAGGAAAAGGAGGAGGTCAGCTCCTCGTGTCCCGAGCCTCAACTTGACCATGCCCAGGGGCAGTGAGGCGACTACAGGAACTCAGCTGCCCCCGACTCGAGCCTCGGCGGATTCTTCCATGAGCAGGAGGCTGGCCCGACCCCTTTGGATACACGAAGATGGGCTGAGCGGCGACTCGATTGAAGTCGACCACCCTGTTTTGCTGCGGGTTTGGACAACTGTGCAACCTTCGCTTTGGTGGCGTCTTGCACCGATTTTGTTATTTTTATAGTTGATAGTTGGTTAGATTTTCCATTTGAATTTGAATGCCTGGCAAAACTGAAAGTAACGCTTGCACGGAGCACTTCTGATATTGCTTCTCCATTCTCGCCTTGTTTCACACACACATACTGCCCGGCGACTTTGTGTGAGGCGAGCCTAAACATTGAACAATTTTGGGTTCAGTGCCTTGAACACCTTCAACATGCAGACAGGAGGAGACTGAGATTGAACCAGCTTGTGACTCAATCACTTCCGGTGATTCAGGCGTGCCCTGACAACCAAGCCTGAGGTCTTTGGACACCTTTGGACTCCAACAAAACAAGCAAGCAAAAGAACATGAAAGATCAGAACACTACAGCATGAAGTCCTTCAATACCTACTGAAATTTTCTGAAGAAGGGCTTTTAAAATATCCCATCTAACATGAAAAAACGAACATGCATAAAAATATTGCGGGTAATGGCAAAAAAAAAAAAAAAAAAAAGCTCTGTCACGTAGGGGTAAGTAATAAGCTCTAAATATACAGAGGCCGAAGTTAACATTAACAATTTTTAGTTGACTTGTTGTGGCTTCCAGGGTGTATCTCTGCTCACTCTATTATATTTATACATTTTTTTCTTTCAAAAGCGTGATGCATCAGACAGACTTCGGGGTTAAACCTGTCCACCTGATAATCACAACAACACCTATGACTCTTTTGAGAGCCACACCTCATCAAATAAAACTCGTTTCCTTTCTTCTTTAGATGGCTCCAGCCTGACTTTACCTACAACAATTTATCAGTGTGGCGTTTCACTAACCCTGCGCCCGTTGCTTCGCGGGTCGCATCATACGGTTGCATTCAGACTGCAACGAATGGCGTATGCAATCCCCATCTTGGTTTTGTGCATTCTAAATAATATTATACAAGGAACCGCTTTGCAGCTTGGTTTTACCCGTGGGACGTTTGGTGCGACCCTACATCCAGTAGTTATGGATTATGACCTTGGTGTAATCATAATGTAAATAATGGTCTGTGGTGTGGCTTAATTTTTTATTGGCTTCAATAAAAATTTACCCATTGGTTACCATTAATGCCTATTGTGCTTTAGTTTGCATCACATACCTGAATATATCTATTTATTTTATGTGCTATGAACAAATTAACAATCTCTTCACCCAATTTAGCATCAGCTTCAACAAAAACACAAATAATTATTTTTTATCTGATTTAGCAAATAGTTCCAATAAGGGGTTAACGATTCTTTGCGCATGGTTTCGTTGTGTTAGCCAGCCAGCACCATCCAAACACAGCTCTCACAGGATTCTCTGCTACACTAAACCATCAAAGCTCACTACTTTGAGTGCAAGTGCTTGACACAGCTATTACTAGTATCAATTGTTGGTTTATTTTTAGTGGAAATATATAAGACATTTAACAAGCCACTACGGTGGTTTTATTATCAGAATGTTGGCTCTTACAGAAAGATGTGTAGATATCAGCACCAGACATCTGTGGTGGTGATTTTTCATTATTTTAACACACAAAAAATCATTAGGCTTATTTCCTTTTATGTCATGAATAACTCAACATCAATTTATCATTTCATGATTAATCTGGCATGCGTTACACAGTATCGTTGTTATATGTCAGAAAAGTATCAAGTATCAAATTTTACAGCTCTCCCAGGGTCCTGTAATACCTACCCTTTGGTTTTAGCATACTTTGCTCATATTTAACGTGACACTGAGTGACATATATGGAGGTGTATTATATTTGTTGTTTCATCATGTTATTGCTCTTTATGTTTGTATTGTCTTGTGAACCCATGGAGCCTGGACACCTGAGCGGTGTATGACTTGCTGACTTCCACATGCCAGCTTCTAATTTCTGCATAGATGAGATATTGTGACCAATAAAATCTCTATGGGTCTTGTCGCTCATCGATGACAAGCTGAGGTCGAAGCGCTCGATTGCATCATGGGAGATCTCTGGCTTTTCCAGCATAACTTTCGAGAATGTTTGGGCCAGCGATAATGAGCTTTATCAAAACAATCTCAGCTCGCTACGACTAGCGTAATCTTAAACATGGAAAGTGTCTGTCTCCTGGACCCAAACTTAGAAAGATGATTACTACAGGGTCAGGGGTCCTCCATGTTGACCCAATAACGCAGCTCCTCTACAGTACCTGTTAATGTATTCACCTGGTGAAATCATTTACAGTTTATCAGTGATATTATATATTGATCAGTGGTGTGGTGATCGGTGGTGTGCTGATCGTGTGACACGTTGAACTCTGTTATAATGAGAACATAGACGGTCCTGATATACGATCGGCTGATGTGCTTATAAGCCTCGGTCATCACTGGTGTTTTGCCGACCAGATCAGCTTCGGTTTGTTACAAACAGCTGATCACGACGGTTGTTTTGGTCTGAATCTGAACCAACGTATGAACCAATTGGGAAGCGTGATTACTGGTGGCGACTCTGGTGCATTTTAAACCACAGGAGAAAGTTAGTGGAAAAAGAATGTGACGCGCGGGCTGCTGCGGTGACGGTGATGTTTGAGGGGCTCCACAAAGAAAAATACAGAGAGACCGCTGGGCTTCTGACCGGCTTCAATACGAAGAAGACACACGTGCTGTCGGCTCCTTCATGGCGGCCTGCGGCGCTGCTCGCAGTGTTTCGGTGAGGAGAAAACACAAGATCGGTTCAGACTGCACGGAGACGCCGAGCTGGTTGAGGTCTCCACGGTTCTCCGTAGTCGTTTTAAGTACTGACTTTCACTGCTGCGGGTTTTCTACACGCTCTGACTTTCGTCTCGTGGTGAGGGAGGAACGTAGCAGTGAAAAAAGATATTAATGAAAGTAGCTCAGCACCGGCTCCGGCCGCCGCTCGGCTAAAGCCGCCGAGAGCTGGCCGAGCCGGTCCCACCGTCGAGACGATCCTGAAAATGATGACCCGCTCGGGAGCGAGGCGGCGTGGGCGGCACAACTGAAGGCTCTACGGCTGCCGGAGGTTTACGATGGAGAAGAACAGGGCTGACCCGCATCAGGCCGCCATCAAGAACCTGGTTGACGGGGAGACTGACTCGGGTCAGGGAACCGGGACCTCCGGCTCATCAAGAATGATGATACCAAGGCAAAGCAGCCATTAAAAAGAAAAGCACGCTCTAAGCCAAGAAGCCGCCGCCAAGAAACCCGCAGCGGCCAAGAAGCCAGCAGCCGCCAAGAAGTCCCCGAAGAGGTCACGAAAACCCGCGGCGGCAGAAAGCAGCAAGGGAGCCTAAGAAGGCCACCAGAGCTGAGGCACCGAAACGCCAGCCCAAAGAATGAAGGCACCTGCGGCCAAGGCCCCGCCGAAGACTGCCAAGCCAAAGCCAGGGCGGCACCAGAAGAGGTGGCTGTTCTGGGGTCGGTAATGGAAATCTAAAAAATGTTTTGAGCCACACACTGACCTGAGCTGCTTCTGCGGTGAAGCTTGTTTAACCACTTATGAGTATTAGCTGAATGTTTCGTCTCAACCTGTATTTTGGTTGTGTTGGCAATGACCTGCATAACAGACCCATTGTTGATACTGTCTCATTTCAGAAGTTTAGGACACACTCATACGGGTCCTTTTTACATGAATTATTATAATTGTTATATATGTTATTATGGATTATTAATACGTGTATAACCACACACAACTTTTACTGTTGCTATTTACTATTAACCTAAATAACAATGTCAAGAAAACACAAAGTTGTTAATCCACTGTGGTATATATATACTATATATATATATATATAAATAAATGTATGGATTATTAAGCACATATTAATAACACAACTTTTTTTCTGTTGCCATTGATCAGCCAGTTCTAATCAGCTACAGTAACACAAACTCCAAGTCAAAGTTTTTAAGTGTCCAACCAGATGAACAGTGTTTAACACTTTTTTTTGCACCCAGCACATGATTGGTTTGCAGGTGTGGATTTAGTTTTGAAAAAATGGGGTTTAGTGTTTGGCAAACCAGAAAAACAGTTGGTCAAACAATGAGCAGTCAGCATCATTCCTGGTCATGAAAACTATAGCTTAATTTACACATGTATGTATTCCTTCTAATCGTAGCGGTTGAGGTACATTTTTAATATTACACGCTGTAATACTTTACATTTTGATTCAAGCGACGATCTGTTTTGTGTTTCGGCAATGATATATTCATCAGAAAGAATGATGATAACAAAAAAACCTTTGAAGGTCCTGGTTTCCAACAGTCAGCAGTCACTTTTGCTGGCGAGCGCTCAAGATAACTGGCAGAACGGGAGGCAACCTGGTGTTGGGCGAGACGCGCCTGACGATGGTGACTCCGCCGGCAGCTTGTTCAACTCCTCGTCGTTGCGAGACCGGCACGAATGACGAGATGATACAACGTTGTCACAGGCGGCGTTCCAGCCAGCTTCCAGGATCTCAGCGGTCCCAGGTGCTCAGCAACCAGGTAGACGGGCTTTCCGGCACCAACTTTACGCTCGGCGGTTCCTTTCTCAACGGCAGCCTGGTGAACACGGCCGACTGAGAACGGAACCCGCACGAGGAAGGGCGGATTAACGGCAGCAGCTCTGGCGCCACGGTTTTGCCTCGATCACTCATGTTTACTGATTTTCTCTTGTCTGCTGAAAACTGTGAAGACTAAGCACCTTAAGCTCCTCGTGCTGTGATAGAGCGCGGGACGGTTCCTGTGAACCAACAGAGAAGGGGCCACAGCTGAGCGGCAGGGGAGCGGCTTGCTCTCCAACTGGCAGACATTTGACACACTACTCCAATACAGAAGCTGAGAGATTGTGTGGTGGGTCGCTCGTGAGCAACTGGCTCACCAGGGGTCTCACCAATCAGGAGCCGGAGGTCTGAGCTTAGCGTCACCGCGTCTCGGTTCAAAACAGCGATGCTCTTCTGGTCTCACGCCTCTTGTTTCGAAGAAGAAAGAAATAGCCGAAACCAGAAGCAAATATCATGTAAAAACCTACCGAGGCAAAGCACAGAAAACACCTTTGTACTAAGGCTGCCCAATAAAACCTTACCGGTGAATTGACAAAAGCTTTCTCACCGTTGGGCGGTGGTGGCTCTGAAGAGAATCCGTCGTTACCAGAAATCACCGAGCTGCTGATCCGCGGCACCCTTCACTGGTCGAAGGTCGCTCAGGACTTAAGACCGACCTGCTTTGGAATCCCGCCGTCGTAGCCTGCAGGAAATACGCGGGGGCGCTATCTGGTCGATTTTCATTCGAACCTTTCAACCTGTATCCGCAAGAGGGTGACATCATGCCCAGGACGTCAGCCCGCCGTCCGCGGAGAGACTTAAACTCTATTTAACAACAACAAACTCTTTTAAGGCACACCTCACCCTGAACTCAGAGCAAGGTTCACTGCTGTTAGCTTATTAGCTTCGGTATCGGTTATAGACTTAATAAGAATACAATTTGTGGTGGTAAAAGGGTTTAATTTCAAAGTGTGTTTGATTGTTTTATATGGTCATATAGAAGACTTTCTGTACAGTGATGCCCCTTCTCTTCACCTTTGTAAACCTGCTGGGACTTTAACATAAAGCATCATGAACAGGAGACCCACAATTCCCAGTCAGCATCATTCAGCCAAGGCAGACTCACAGGTTGATGTGCTTCTTACTCGGGAACATAATACAGAAAAATAACACAGGCCAAAATAACCTGTCTTGGTAACAGTTTAAGTAGATTCTCATATTGTCTCCGCTGTCCCAGCAGGGGTGACCTTACTGGGATCAGTCAGGAACAGATTACAGTGTCTGCACCCTGTTGCATTGTTGTCTGATCTGTGGTATCGGAAGAGCCATCGTATCAAAATTGGTTTGATTTTACTCCAGAAACTACAACCTGAACACAATTCATACATAACTCAAAGCTATCTGGTAACACTTATATCAAACTACATGATTTTCCCACTAGGCTACGGGATCTACTCGGCTACTACTTGCTCAGTAACATGGCCTTTCAGCCATCTTATCCAGATATTTGTGCGCAGCACAATAGCCTGGGATTTAGAACTAAGAACTATTGAAGAGAAAAGTTTTGATTACGATTTTATCACTTCCATCATTCACATGTTTTTCAACAAAACATGAGAGTGGATATGTAGCTTCGGAGCTTGGCCTTGTGCACCGCATGGGATTCCATTAGATTGAACCAGGGTTTGGTTCAGAGTCCTTGAGTGCTAACCCATCACTGCAGGCTTGCCCGACAGCGATAACCCGTTGGTTCCATGGGTAAACTAGCACTTAAACGCGAGGACTGACTATTTTCTCTGAGAGACAAATGTTATGATGTTAACATGGACATATACATTCTTCTTGACTGAAATAAAAATAACATAAAATGATGAATCTGCTCTCTGAGCCCTCACTCGTCAAAGCGTGGAGTGGTGTAAAGTGCTGTGGTCCGGGGATCAGAGGTTTCTTTCTGGCATCACTAGAATTGGCCTAAAGACCAATGAACAACTTCGAAGAACTGTTTGTGGGTGCTGCTTACGGCTGGCTGTAGCAGGTTGCTCACATTTGATCAGTTGATCAGTAAAGTGCCATGTACATGACAGAAGGGCTCAAAATAGCCGGCACCAGGCGATGATTTTCTTGAACACCATCGCCAGATCTTCGGACAGCAGTAGGGAGCGACTGGCTTTACATGTTATTCGAGGACTAACTCATTAATTTTAACACATTAAATGGCCGGGTGTACATTTTCAGCTACCAGATGGAACTCCATCGGTCCTTCACTCCACGAGTGACAGAGGTGGGCAGACCAGAGCCAATTCAACACAACTTTCCCCAGGACGGGTTCTTTGCATGGCGTATGTAATAATAAAAAATATGGAGACACTGAATGGCGAATATATTATTATTAGGAGATTACAGGTGGTGGAAAAGCATCTGGTGATTGTTGAAACTTTCTTAACTGTGTAGCTTCTGTTAAACTGGATGTTCATGACGGTATTCATTGCCTTCAACCAACATCACAATATTGCTGTTGGTCCCTAACAGTCACTAAGCAAGGTTCACTAAGATTTGAGCTCAGACTTCTGGTTAAAATTCCAGGGTGTTAACACGATATGGGACACACACTGGGGCAACCACCCGCAGCATACTGTGCTGCTCCGGTGGCCACTCCTGATTCTGAGAACATGTGGGTTGGGATTGATACACAGACAAGCTCAGGCTGTTTATAGCGAAAACTCAAAACATTACATACCTGCAACAGCAGAGGGAGGATAATGCTGCCAATAGCCGGGATTTTTTACAGTCTGCATCAGTAATTCAGGCGGTGAAAACAATTACAGAAGACAGTAATCGCATAGGCTGGCAGATGGGGGCTTGTCATCACCCACATTTCATTATCTAACTTATCCGTTAAGGGCGTTGGAATGGAGCTATCCCAGCTGGTCATTGGTAGAGGGAAGGGGTTTCCTGTATGGTCCCCAGTCCATCACAGGACGACATCGCAGAACAATAACCGATACCTCACGACTCCACCTACAGGCAATTGACTGTTTGGACTGTGGAGAGAGCTGATTACTCAAATACGGCACAGGCACAGGGAGAACATGCAAACTCCTGACCCGGACTCAGCCGGAACATTCTTGCTGTGGCTGGTGTAACTCACTACGTGCCACTATGGTAGAACCCCTTGAAAATATGTTATTTAGATTGTTCTAAAAATAAATTTGTCAAGCAGTATCAAAAGCCAACTAGGGAAGAAATAATTTATACCGAGGTGGTCGTTCGTGATTCATTGTGAGGAGATGAGGTTAACCAGCCGGCTACTTTCAGTTCGAAACTCACCGGTGGCAGAAGGTTTGAGATGCTCGCTTTGACATTTGCTGCAGGTGGTGAAACTTTCTAATAATGGTCCAGCAGTTATCATGCTGTCAAAATGCCATTCAAAGTCAGAGATGTTTTCTGTTGCCACAATTAAGTCAAAAAATATAAATCCATAGTAAAAGCAGGCTGCGAATAATAACGAGCGACTCAACTACTCCGGTCCCTGTTGGACGGCCCATTTGGACGGTAGAAAAATAAAACACTTCAAGATTCGTAACGGGCTGTGTGTCGGATTTGTTTGCCCACCAAAGTGCATTATGATCGCGGCTGGTCGTCACCAGCTGACCTGATGAAATGTGGTGTTCGTTTCATCATAAACTCTCTCCACGGCTGAGACGGTGTTGGGCGCGAACAATTTCACTGGAGTGAAGATGATTTTGGTGCCATAATATATTATATTATATTATCTCAATGACAACAGCTGCAAACTCTCCCAAAGCAACACAACATATTAATAAGGGACGGTAATCAGAGCTGTTTCCGGCTAACAATATATGACTCAGTTCACTCTGCTGAATCCTCTGCTGTTGTTTGTTCATGCATTTTGTTTGGTTTGTATCACGCAGACTACAGTGAAACAAGACTGGCCTTAAATGCTGTTGCCACCTCACTTAACTGATTACTAGGTAAATGAAGATAAATAAACACAATGGGGAACTGGAAACGGGCATACAAAACTGACTTAGACTACTGGCTGACTGGTTTTCATCTGTCATATGTATAATAGTAATTTGACTTTTAAATATTCATTGTTTACGCACCATTAAACCTTCTCATGCTTTCCTTTCAACCTGATCATCCTACCACAGGATGGGGTTTCCTCTGCTTCATAATGGTGGCGCTAATGCACCAAAGGGCTTCATCCTTCAAACTTCATTAAAGCTGGAGGAGAAAGAGAACACACCATATCTGTCTTCTTTCCGTCCTGAACAGTAAAAAACTGCAGGCTTTCACTCACACTCATTCTGAAATCTTTCCTGAACAGTCAAAATATTGGTCGTGGCAGGGAGGAAAAGGACTCGTGAGGTGGCAACGTCACCGTGGGATTCTCGTGATAACATCCAGGGAATCACTTTCAGCCGCTTCCATCTTGTCGCGACTCCATGAGCGGCGGGTGACAATCTCCAGTTGGTCTGCAAGGGCTGCGGTGTGTTAGAGATTAGTTTCGCAGAACGCGTGATCCGTGTAGATGCCTACACCGAGCACCAAGGGAAGACGGTGATGCCATGGACGTGGTTGGCCGCGCTCTCTGAGAACAGGGCCCACTCTGGCACGACTGGGAGGTTCAACCTACTGATGTTCTACAACAACACAACGGCTCTTTTAAAACCCCCACTCGATGTTAAACTCGTTTCCTTTCTTTGTCGGTAACCTCATGCAACACACACTGCTAATTTATCAGTCTTGTGGCGTTTCCGCACAACGTTTGTTTTGCTTTTATGAGTTGGTTGTGTTAAACCAGCCAACACGTCGTGAGCTACGGCGAACCTGCAGGTTCTCACCTCACACTAAACCATCCAACTCACTTCGCTGAAATCTGAGAATAACAACTGTGCTGGCATCAGTGTTGTGGTTTATTTTTACTTAATAAATCTTATGAACATTTCTTGGCTTACATGTTGTTTATTTGTATCAGAAATAAAGCTCCCAAAGTGTATGAATGTCAGCTACCGAGCATCACTAATAGGTGATTTTTTATTACTATTATAATTTTATACTCTTTGTTTTCCAGCATTTGGTTCGTTTTTATGCTTAAATATTGCCCATATTTAACATCCCTGATTTCTTTGAGAAGAAAGTTAATCCTCAGCGTCTGTTACCTCTCTGGCAGAAGGCAGGCTACAATCATTCATGCAAAGGACAATACAATTATTACTCGTGATCTGGGAGAATTTTTAAAAAAAATGAAATGCTTTTTGTTATATTGTCGATATCATTTTAATTATGTCAAAGCGAATGAACAAAATATCATTAGATAATGAGGATTTGTGATAGTATGATTTTATAACTGACTGGCGATTGGGACATTTTGCAATACACACACACACACACACACACACACACACACACACACACACACACCTTAATAGTATTTTGTTGTTGCACACTTGTTTTCAGTGTAATGTCTTTCCACAGCCAGCCTGAATGATCCAAAACAGTTTTGTCTTTTCGGAACAACAGATGTATCTGTGCACTGCTCCAGCAGAGAGTTCCCAGACTTTGTCCAGTGATGCGACTATAGGTGTTGCTGATTGCCTCCTGTTTTCTTCCTCTTGTTGCACAAATTGTCTCCAACTTCAGGCAGCTTGTAACTAACAAGGAAAAGCCCATTTGAAGCAGTTCAACTCCGTCTGGGCGAGGGCCACACAGTCGTTTTTGCATAGAGCCTCTGTAAATACGGTCAATCCCATACATAGCTCAAACATTCAGTTTTTGGCGAATCGCACTGAGCAGAACAAATGCCTGAACCCACCCAAGTCACGCCTAAGAAAGGCTCAAAGGCTGTGACCGGCAAGGGGCGGCAGAAGAAGAAGAAGACCGGGAGGAGAGCTACGCCATACTACGTCTACAAGGGATGCAGAAACAATTCCCACACCATTTTGAAGTGTCTCCTCCAAGGCCATGACATCATGAACTCGTTTATCATGACATCTTTGAACTTGTCGCTGCTGAAGCGTCTCGCCTGTCTGGCGCTCCACGATCACCTCCAGGGAGATCCGCTGTGCGTCTCCTGCTGCCGGTGGGCTGGCCAGCTTTGCGCTGTGTCTGAGACACAGGCTGTGAACCCGTGCACCAGCTCCAAGTAAACTGCACCATGCTGCTCCACTGCACAACAACCTAGCAGCTCTTTAAGAGCCACCCCTCTGTCTCAACAATAACAACTTTTCTTAAGTGTTTTCAATACTTTCCCAGTCTGATCACCAAGTCATTGAAAAGGATGGGCTGTTTGTTTTAATTGACTGGTGTTAACTAACCTCGTTGTGTCTGATAGAAAAAAAGGACATTTCATACATGATTTATTCTACACATAGGGCTCAATCTGAAGATCATACATATTGCATGTACTGACTTTATAACTATGATAACGGGTTTAAGAATGTCTTATATGATTTTACTAAAGTAAAATAAACCACAACAATTGATGCCGTACAGCCATGTCAAGTTATTCTGTGACTTCAAAGGAAGTGAGCTTTGGATGGTTTAGGAGGCAGGAGAATCCTCAGGAGAGCTGTAGTTTGGATGCAGTTATTGGCTAACACAACGAAACCATGTATAAAGAACTCGGGTTAAAGCGTGAAACGCCACAATTGATAAATTGTTACAGTGTGGTTGTATTGAGTTACTTTATAAGAAGAAAGGAAACGAGCTCTTAATGATTGAGTGTGTGGCCCTTAAAAGAGCTGCTGTGTTGTTGTTGTGACATCAGGTGATGACAGGTTTAACCTCCGAAGCTGCATACAGAGTGGCCCGCTCTTCAGAGCGCACACCGATGTCCATGGCGGTCACCGTCTTCCTCTTCTTGGCGTGCTCGCTGGTGTGGCGTGTGACGGCACGCCGGATCGCCCCAGGAACACCTTCACACAATCGCGGGTCTCTGTGATCAGACCGGAGATACGCTTCACCTGCCACGGCGAGCTGACGGCGGATAGCGGGTCGAGATTCCCTGACAAACATCACGGAGAACTTTACGGTGACGCTTAGCGCCCTACCGAGTCCTTTTCCTCCTGCTGCGACCACTCATTTGACTGTTCAGAAAAGATTTCGTGAATGAGTGTGAGTGGAGAAGTCAGTAGCTCACGCCAGTCTGCGGACGTGAAAGAAGACAGATATGGTGTGTTCTTCTTCTTCCTCTGTGGCTTTAATGGCTGTAGCTGATGAAGTCTCTTGGCATTATTAGCGCCACCACATGAAGCAGAACAGATGAACCTCATCCTCTATGGTTTTATCCAGGTTGGAAAGGAAAGCATGAGAATATTTGATAGTAAAAAGTAGCAGAACAACAATATTTTTAAAAGCCAAAATTATTATTATTATTATTATTATTATGATGATGATGAAACCAGTCAGTCATGTCTGGTTTTAGTTTTTGTATGTCTGTTCTCAGCTCCTCATTGTGTTTGACATTTATCTTCATTTATCTTGTAATCAGTTATGAGGCAAATAAGATTACATGTCTTGTTTTATTTTGTAGTCTGTGAATACAAACTAAACAAAATGTGTATGAAATAAACAGCAGGAGTGATCAGCAGAGGAACTGAGTCATATACACAGTTGGAAACAGCCTGATTACTGTCCTCATTAATATGCGTGTGTTAGCTTGGAGTTTTGGGAAATAGTTAAGTCATTATAATTTAATATAATATAATATAATATTATAATATAAATGTTCTTCATCTTTACCCAGTGAAATTGTTCAAGGCTCTGCCACTGTCTCAGCTGGAGAGAGTTTATGTGATGAAATGAACACCACATTTCATCAGGTCACATAATTTGTTCCAGCTCGCCTCTGATCATAATGGCACTTTGGTGGGCAACAACTGACACAGCTGCTTTCATGAATCCAGCGTTTTATTTTTTCTACTGGTCCAAAAACAAATGTCCAGGGACTGAGTAGCTGAGTCAAGCCTGTTATTATTCTCGCAGAAAGCCTGGGCCTCATTTGAATATGTGATTTATATTTCTTTGACTTGACTCAGGTAACAACAGAAAAACATCTTGACTTTGGAATGGCAGGTAATTTGACAGTAATGATAACTGCTGGGACTGATTTCTCTCAGACAGGTGTTTCAGACACCCGCTCAAAGCAGAAATACCACAAAAGCTATTAATCAAAACCTTCTGTTAAATTTCTCAGAGCTGAACTGAGTAGCTAAGGCTGCTGGCTAACCTATCCCCTTACAATGGACCACAGACGTATCAATCACTCCCTGTATAAACACACCAATTACTCTTCCTGCTGTATTTGGACATACTGCTTGACACCAGATTTTTTAGAAATAATCTAAATAATGTGATATTTTCTGCAAGGTCTCTACCTAAAGGTGGCACGTGGTGCAGTGGTTAGCACCGCCTCACAGCAAGAATGTTCGGTTGAGTCCGGGGCTTTTCAGGTGGGAGTTTGCAGCTGCCCCTCCCCAGCCTGCATGGTTTCTCTCCAGCAATCCAGCTTCCTCCCAACAGTCCAAACATGCAGGCTTAACTGGTGACTCTAAATTACCTGTAGTGTGAATGTGAGTGTGAATGGTTGTTTGTCTCTATATGTCAGTCCTGGTGGATGGACTGGGGATCCACAGGTGTACCCTGCCTCCTCGCCTAATGACAGGGCTGGGATGGGCTCCAGCCCCCACGCCCCTTAACGGATAAGTGCTATGATAATGTGAATGGGTGATGGATACCACCCAGCGGCCTCTATACATTACTGTCTTCTGTATCATTTGTTACTCTGTAGTTCAATTACTGAGGCAGACTGGTGTGTAAAATCCGCCATTGGCAGCATTATCCTCCCTTCTGCTGTCTGGCATGTAAATGTTTTGAGTTTCGCCAGGAAACAGCCCTGAGCTTGTCTGTGTATCAATCAACCTACATGTCTTTGGACGGGAGGAAAACAGCAATTATGGAGGGTATTGTATGCTATGTGTTTGCCCCTGTGGTGGTTCCATGGCGGCCGGTTAGCACTCTGACTTTGACCAGGAAGTTCTGAGCTCAAATCTCAGTGGAACCTTGTTCTGAAGTGACTGTTAGGGGACTGTAAACAGCAATATTGTGATGTTAAAGGTGTTCTATGGAAGGTAATGAAACACTGCTGATAACATCCAGTTTGAAATAGCTTATCGGCTATTAGTGCAATTAAAAGTTTAACAGAAACACTCACTGGTGATGCTTTCCACTTCACTGTAATCACAATTAATATATATTCATGATTCAGTGTTCTGTTTATTCTTTTTTTTTATTAGTCATGATATACATTTACACATGCAAGAACCTGGTCTTAGAAAGCTGTGCTGAATTGGTTTTGTCTGCCCACCTCTGTCACTGTGGAGGAAGGACTCAGATGACTCATCTTTGGTAGCTGGTTACACCCACATTTTAACAAAGTTAAAATTAACAGCAGTCCTCTCTGAATAACATGTAGCTACTGCCTTACTGTTGCCCAAGATTCAAGGAAGTGGTATCTTAAATAGTGTAACTACCGCTCAAAAGCTAAATACTTTTGTTCCTCTGGCTGCGCCATGGTACTTACTGGATCAACTGATCAAATGTGATAAACCCAGCAGACTGATTGGTCACAGCACCCACAGAAAACAGTCTTTCAGCTGGTTCACTGGTCTTGCTGCACTCTAGTAGATGCTGTCAGAGGCAAACTTCAATCGACCACACAGCACTTTTACACCACTCCGCTCGCCTTGGATTTTATGAGGGTCTTAGATAGAGATTCATCATTTTACGTTATTTTTGATTTAGTCAAGAAATGTATGTCCATGTTAACATCATAACACGTCTCAGTGAGAAATATGCTGTCATCAGTCCTCAAGTGTTTGGCAACAGAAGCGTCGGCGGAACCACGAAGATCAAAGGTCATGTTTCCGGTGTGATGGTTAGCACCTGGACTCTGAACCAAACAACTCAGTTCAAATCTTAATGAACCTAATTTTGAAAATAAGGCTTCACTGTCTAGGCCATGCACCACTTCGTTACTTTTGCTGAAAACATGAATGATGGGGTGATAAAAATCAATCAAACTTTCTCTCTTAATAGTTCTTAGTTCTTGAACTTGTATTTACAGTCATGGCACAACAAATATCTTTGGGATACATTTTTACACACATGAGGGAGAGTTAATGAGCAAGGCAGCTTATAGATCCCAGCCTTTTTAGTGAAAATCATGGCTTTTTGATAGTGTTTTCACGGTCAGGATAGCTGAGCAGTGTAAGAATTGTGGCTCAGGCTAGTCTCCTGAGGTGTGGGTTCAAACCCACTTGATATTATTTGTTTTCCTCTGATACCAAGGCCAGATCAGACAACACTGTGCACAGGGGTGCAGACAATTGCACTGTTCCTGACTGATCCCAGTGTAACACACCCCTGCTGTGGGACAGCTTTTAGATATTAATAAGTGAGAATATCCATTTAAACTGTTACTACAAGAGTGCAATACCTGTGTTTATTTTCTTTTCATTATGTTCCTTGGAAAATAAGACAACTGTGAGTCTGCTCATTGAATGGATGCTGATCTCGTGTCTGTGTGTGGTAACTCTGTTCATGCATATTTTATGTTAAAGTCCCAGGCAGGTTTGTATAAAGGTGAAGAGAAGCAAAAATCACTTCAACAGAAAGTTCTATATGACTATTAGCCACTTAGTCAAATAATTAATTTAGTAAAATTAAACTTTTTAATTAAAACATGTTCCACCGTCAAATTGTAGTGGTTCTTATTAAGTCTTACAACTGATACTGCTTAAGGCTTAACAAGCAGCAGAGAGAACTTTGCCTTGAGTTCATGAGGTAGTCTAAAAGAGTCGTTGTTGTTGTTGTTAAACAGAGCAGAGGTTTAAGCTTCCCTCCGCGGATGCGTGGCGTCATTGGGATGTCCCGGGCATGATGGTCACCCTGGGCGTGGATGGCGCACAGGTTGGTGTCCTCGAACAGACCGGACCAGATAGTTTCTCGCTGGCTTCCTGCAGGAGCTTGCCGACGGCGGAGTTTCTGAAGCGTGGTATCGGTCTTGAAGTCTGGAGCGATCTCTGACCAGGCGCTGGAAGGGCAGCTTGCGGATCAGCGCAGCTCGCGGATTTCTGAACGACGGATCTCTCTCAGGAGCCACGGTACCGCCAGTCTGTATGTGAGCGTTTCTTTATACACCACCGTGCTGGGTTTCTTACGGGTGTTGCCTTTAGTGGCCAGCTGCTTGGGGCTTGCTCCGTGACGATGAGCGGTTTGTTTCAATTTTGCCATTTCTTCTTCGAAAACAAAGAGAAAGTGTGAGGACCAGAAGAGACCGCTGCCTTAAACCGAGACGCGGTGACGCTGCTTCCAGACCTCCGGCCCTATCATGAGACCCTCGTGGAGCCCAGCGCCGCCTCACGAGCGACCCACCGCCCTTAACTTTGGCCGTATTGGAGTAGAAAAGTCTTTTCAAATGTCCGCTAAAATTGAGAGGTGGCTGCTCCCTCGTTGCCTGCTGGGAGTCTCTTCAATATTCATAGTGAAGTCCGGTCCTGGGCGCCTCCTTAAGACATATATAACGGAGGGTTTTGGCTGTTGGCCTCAGTTTCCTCTGGAGTTGTGACACAAGAGGAAATTAAATGAGTGGACGAGGCAAAACTGGCGGAAAAGCCAGCAGAGTTAAGGGCAAAGACCCGTCTCCTCCTCGTGCTGGGCTCCAGTTCCCAGCTGCCCACGTGTTCGCGGCTGCTGAGGAAAGGAAACTACGCTGAGCGTGTTGGTGCCGGTGCCCCCGCGGTTCACCTGGCGGCTGTGCTGGATACTCCTGACCGCTGAGATCCTGGAGCTGGCTAAACGCCGCCCGTGGCGCAAGAAGACCCGTATCATCCCCTTCGTCATCTGCAGCCACGTCCGCAACGACGAGAGGAGTTGAATGTTGCCCGGCGGAGTCACCATCGTCAGGGCGGTGTCCGCCTAACATCCAGGCTGTTCTGTTCCCAAGAAGGTTCGAGGCTCGCCGCGCAAAGAAAGCTGACACCTGCTGACTGCTGGAAACCGGACCCCAAAAGGCTCTTTTTTAGAGCCAATACACTCTTTCTGATGAAGAGCATGTTTCTCGCCGAAAATACGCAACAGACGTCGCTTGGAATCAAAATGGGAAAAGTATTACATGTAATTATTTTAAAAATACTTTCAACTACATGGATTAGAGAAGGAAATTACATGTAAATTAAGTTTGCGTTTCATGACCAGGAATGATGCTGACTGTCAATTACCAGTTTTTAATTAACTAGTTTTCTTGGTTTGCCAAAACATCAAACCCCATTTTCTAAACTAAACTGTCAACTGCTAAATCAATCACACAGCTGGCAAAGTGTTAAACACTGTTCATCTGGTTGGACACAATTTGCAAAAACTTGAATTTTGGAGTTTGTGTTTACTGTGTTTTGACATTTCAGAAAAACTACTGATCAACAGCAACAGTAAAAAAAGCTGTGTGTAAAGCTATATTAATATGTATTAATAATCCATAATAATTATATATATATATATATATATATATATATATACTGTTAGTGGGATTTACACAACTTTGTGTTTCTGACATTAAAGCATGAAGTTAATAGTAACAACAGCAACAGTAAAAAAGCTGTGTGTAAAGCTATATTAATGTGTATTAATAATCCATAATAATATATATAACAACTATAATAATAATCTATGTAAAAAGGGACCTGTATGAGGGTGTTCTATAACTTCTGAAGAGATGTGACAACAAATGGTCTGTTATGGTAATACATTAAAGCAAATATTGAACTAAAATAGTATTTAGATTTGTTACATTCAGAATTAATACACTATACAAGCAAATAAGCCAGTAGAAGTAGCCCTGTAGTCGGGTGTGTGGCCCTTAAGTTGTTCTTTTGTAGATTTTCCATGTTTCAGACCAGAACAGCTCACTTCTTCTGGGTGCTGCCTTCTGGCTTTGGCTTGGCAGTCTGGCGGGCCTCCTACTGCAGGTGCCTCACTTTGGCTGGGCGGCCTTTCAGGGGCCTCTGGGCCTCTTGTACCTCTTAGCCTTTTTGCCGCTTTCGGCCGCTGCGGGTTTTTGACCTTCTTCGGGGACTTCTTATACATATTTTGCCGCTATGGGTTTCTTTTGGCGGCGTCGGCTCTTCTTAGGGAGCTGCTTTCTAGTCGGTCAAGTTTTCGCTTTGGTATCAGCCTCTTGTTCATCTTGAAGGAGCGGAGGCCCCGGCCCCTTTAGACCTGAGTCAGCCCCTGGCCACCAGGCTCGATGGCGGTCTGATGTGGGCCTTGTTCTCTCCACACATCGTAGCCTCCGGCAGCCAGAGTTTCTCTGAAAGCAGCGCTACGACACGCCGCCCGCCCTGGAAGCGGCCATATTTCAGGATTCGCCCCGGACGGTGGATCTTGGTCTTCTTCATTGTAGTTTTCCTTCATGGTGGCTTTAGCCGGAGCGGCGTGGCTGATGCAGCTGGAGCTACTTCTGTCATCTTTCACTATGGTATGTTCCTCCTCACTACGAGACGAAAGTCAGAGTGTGTAGAAACCTGCAGCAGGAAGCTGTACTTAAACACACCATGAGAACCGTGGAGACTCAACTCAGCTCGGCGCTCCTCCGTGCAATGGAACACCGACATTTGTGTTTTCTCCTCATCGGTAAACATCAGAAATCACTGCGGGAGCAGCGCTGCAGGTTGCCAGTAGCGTTTTGACAGCGGCCGTGTGTCTCTTCGTATTGACAGCCGGTCAGAGCTCCGATGGTCTCTGTATTTTCTTTGTGGAGCCCTCAAACATCACCTGCTCACCGCGGTGGTTCGCGCTGCGTCGCGACTTTTCCCACTAACTTCTCTCCTAAAATGGTTTAAAATGCACCAGAGCGTCCACCAGAATCACTTTTCCCACTGGTTTGCATGTTTGTTCAGGGATTCAGACTAAAAACAACCGTCTGTGGATCAGCTGTTTGTAACAAACCGAAGCTGATCTGGTCGCAGCAAACACACTGGTGATGACCGAGGCTTATGGCGCACATCAGCCAGACTGCATATCAGGACCGGTTCATGTCTTCAATATAACAGATCGAACTGTCACACTGATCAGTACACCACTGATCAATACACCACTGATCAATATATCACTGATAAACTGTAAATGATTTCACCAGGTGAATACATTAATTTGTACCGTAGGAGGAGTCAGCATTAAACAACATGGAGGACCCAGACCCTGTAGTGAACTCATCTTCTAGTTTGGGTCCAGACAGACACTTCCATGTTTAAGATTACGCTTAATGTGTTTGTTTTATTTCGTTTTGATAAAGCCCATTATCAGCTTTCTCACCAATATCCTCGAGTTATGCTGAGGTGCCAGAGGACTTCCCATGATGCACCGAGCGCCTCTGACCTCTCAGTTTGTCATCGATGAGCGATAAGACCTATAGAGATTTTATTACACAATATCTTCATCTGTGCAGAAATTAGAAGGTATGTAGTTTCAAAGTGTCATACACCAACAGGTGTCCAGCCCACATGGGTTCACAAGACAATACAAACATAAAGATCAATAACATGATGAAACAACAAATATAATACACCTCCATACATGTCACTCAGTGTCACGTTAAATATGAGCAAAGTAATAGCTAAAAACCAAAGGGTGGTGGTATTGGTTGGTGACCTCTAGGAGAGCTGTAAATTTGATACTTGATACTTTGATATATAACAACACGATACTGTGTACTGCATGCTACAGATTAATCAAGTGAAAATGATAAATTGATGTTGAGTTATTCTATGACATAAAAAGGAAATAAGCTCTTAATGATTTTTGTGTGGTTATAAAATAATGAAAAATCACTCACTATTAGTGATGTCTGGTAGCTGATATCTATACACTTTCTGTAGAGCCACATTCTGATGTAATAAAACAACATGTGGCTTAAGAATTTTATATGATTTTACTAAAGTAAAATAACCACAACAATTGATGCCTGTACAGCTGTGTCAAGTTATTTGTGACTTGTGCTGAAGTGAGCTTTGATGGTTTAGGTGTGAGGCAGGAGAATCCCAGAGCTGTGGTTTGATGCGTTATTGCTTAACACAACGAAACCATGTTAAGAAGAATCGTTAACCTCTTTGATGCCTGGAATTATTTACAATCGTGTATAAAAAAATAATTATTTGTGTTTTGCTTGAAGCTGGATGCTAAATTAAGTAGAGATTGTTAATTTGTCTATAAAGTACATAAAGGATATACATTCAGGTATGATGCAACCAGCGATAATAGGTATTAATGGTAACCAATGGTAAACAATTCTTTATTGAAGCCACAAAATTGTTTACAATCACAGGGACTATTATTTACATTATGATTTACACTACTACGAACTATAACTACTGGATGTAGGTCATAATTCAAACGGTCCTAATGGTAAACCAGTGCTTGCAAAGGTTCCGTGGCACATATTTAGAATGCACAAACCAGCATTGGGGAATGTATACGCTTATCTCGCTGCAGTCTGAATGCAAACGGTATGATGCGACCCGCGATAATCGCGCAGGTTAGCGAAACGCCACACTGATAAATTCATGCAGTGTGTGGTTGTATTGGCTACCCTGTAAGAAATAGGAAAGAAATGTAGCCTTAATGATTGAGTGTGGCTCTTTTAAGAGCCGTTATGTTGTTGTGACATCAGGTGACAGGTTTAACCTCTGAAGCCATCTGGTCTGGATGCATCTACGCTTTTGAAAGAAAAAGCACATAAAAGTATAACAGAGTGAGTAAGAGATATAATCTCTGAGCTATTAAATAAGTCAACTAAAATTTTGTTAATGTTAACTTACCTCTGTATGGGTTTCTAGAGTTTATTACTTACCTTGATGTGATAGAGCTTTTTTTTTACATTACCTGCACATTTTTATGCACAAGCCTTTGTTTTTTCATGGTTAGATGGGATATTTTAAAGTTCCTCTAGTACTCTGCAGGGAGGTATTGAAGGATCATGCTGTAGTTCTCAATCTTCATGTCTTTTCTTGGGCTTGTTTGTTTTTGTTTTGGAGTCCAAAGTCCAAAGACTCTCAGGTTTGGTTGTCAGGTGACGCTTAATCACTTGAAGTGATTGAGTCAGGGTTAATTAACTCTAGTCTCCTCCTGCCTGCATGCTGGAAGTGTGTCTGGGCAAGGCATCGAACCCAAAATTGCTCCCTACTGTTTAGGCCGTGCTCACATGTCGCGTGTATGTGTGTGAAATGTGTGCGAGAATGAGAAGCACATTGTGAAGTGCTCCGGGTGAAAGTGCTGTAGGCTACTTTTAGCTTTGCCAGGTATCTAAATTCCAAATGGAAAATCTAACCAACTATCAACTATGTATAAATAGGCTCTGGTGCAAGATCGCTACCAAGGAAGCAGATGCATAGTTGTCCAAACCTGCAAACAGGGTGGGTCGATCAATCAGAGTCGCCGCCCTCAGCCCATCATCTCGCATCCAAAGGGTCGGGCCAGCCTCCTGCCCGCGGCAACCGGTGGCCTGACGTCAAGGAGCTGAGTTCCTGTAGTCGCCTCACTGCTCCCTGCTAGCTTAACAAGCTGAGCCTCAGACACGAGGGAGTTGACCTCCCTCTCCGCCTCCGCAGTCTCCCTCCTCACACTACCTGCTCCGGCTCCCTCCTCCCCTGCTCCTCGTGGGTAGCTGAGGCCTGAGCTTGAGGGAGGGACCTCCCAGGCTTGGAGAAACAGGAGCAGCGTGAGGCACAGGAGCGGGAAATCAGGGGCAGTGAGGAGCCACCAGAAGGAACAAGAGGGCACGCCCGCCGCCAATCCTCCCAAAAGCTGTCTGGTTGGAGCTGCTGGACGAGAGGGAGCGAGCACTTGACGCCCCCGACATGAAGGTCCTCTTCATCCTCAGTCGTGGAGCCATACCCGAATCAGCGCCAGACCAGTCCTTCGCTGGCATCACCGGCGTCCATCAGCTGGATGAATCTTTAAAGACATACGACATTTCATTTAAAACAAAACCAGTGTACAAAACATGTATGTCTCAGTGTACAAAAGTTACATAGGATTAATATAATAGTGCGCAATATGGAGCATTATGCATTGACCGGAACCATGTACATTGATAAATTCATGTGCAACCCAACATTATCTAACAAAACCACTGTGACTGCACAGACCAAAAAGTAGTTTGAATGAGTTGTAAGTATTGCACCCTTACTACAGGGTGCACATACGCAGTGCAGTGTACAACAAATTGCCTTCATCCTCTCAAAAGTAATAATATAAGATATACTTAATACAGCTAATAGCATTGTCAAAAACACAATAGTTCGGCTGAAAAAAAACAGTCAGACATCTTCCAATCAACTACACTGATATTTTTGAGAAATATTTAACATGTTCATTTATTGTGATCAATCAAACACATGACAGCACGATGGTTCGCATAACATCCAGATATATGGGCTAAGTCGCTTTAAGAATCTAAACTAACTCAGAGTCCCATCAGGTCACACAGAACAACAGGCCCTGGTGTGTTTACATCTGGTATCGTGCTAACGTTCCTGGACGTTCGGAGCTTTAAGTCTGCCGTCTCCATGGTGCTCAAGAAAATCCGCATTATATGAATTTGGGCCCAGTCGCCATCTTTTTTCCAATACCTCGATGTGACATTTGGAGTATTTAATGCCCCTCAAACCAAAAATAACACTGTTTTCAAACCACTACATTTACAGTTAGTTACTAATCTTTCCTGGGGGTATTAGATGGAAATTCGTCCATCAAATAATAATTCTAACACGAAGAAATCATGAATAAGTGTCTTACGCCCAAGTCTTTCCCTTGCCAAGTTTAACGACAGTGAACTGTCCACCTTTACAGTTAAAAATCGCAGATTTTAACACTGATAAAACTTTGTAGATTTTAGGCAGAATCAATGAAATTGCAATCATATGCAAATGACTTGGTTACTTAACAATGTAGAAGAAAATGGGACAGTTGTCTTAATTCGCCATTTGTTGTCGTCCAGTCGGGGCGACTCCCTCAGCAGGTGCTCCTCAAGACCGCGGGCCGACTGAAGGCCGTCCGAGTCCCTTGCCTTCAATGACAGTTCAGAGATCCAGTAGTTTTTCCAACAAGATGCGCTTTCCAGTAGTTTTTCTCCGGGAATTCACCTCCAAGTGTTCGCTTTCCACAGCTGAAATTTGGTAACAGGTCAACTCGTGTCAAGGTGCAAAGGAATTTAGAAGATGCGCAGCATTTATATACCCTTCGCTTAGGTCAAATGTTACGTTTTTTAGTGACGCACGTTCCTGTGGCTGCCTGGAGTAGCTCTGCACTTCAACTTGTTGCGCTACAGTGACTGTAAACCATACGACATCACCACCAGCAGCTTGCACACACACAAGGAATTAGAGGGAAGCATCAAGTGTCAAATACTATCGAAGTTTAGCCTCAGTGTGGTGTATATTATTTGTTCTATGCCTCAAATGAATATATTTGGGATTGACTCTTGGAACTTGCATTTGTGATGGACATTTTCATTTTTCCCTACATTTATAGAAAAGAAACAGAAACAGATGAGTTCATACCATCTAAGTCTTCAGTCATCAAAAGATTTTATTCAGCAGACAGGTATAACGTCCAGCCTTTGCAGCAACTGTTCTGATTGAAAACACACTTTGTCAGATAAATTCATTTCACAATTTTCATTTTCATATTGCAAGAAGAACAAAGAACAACATCGCTCTGTTTCACTGTGACTTCATTATAAACAAACCATCTATTTCAAACTCACTTTCTAAGCCTAAGCCGTCTTGTCAAGAGATCTGCCTTTTGAAGACTTCTTACTCCAAATCTACTGCTATTAGAAGCTTTGTTGAGTGTGTTTTTCTGTTGTTGCACACCACATTAAACACAAATATCATGTCCCATGAATTTAGTTGATCCACTTCATTTTCTTTCAGGTTCATGGTCTGACTCATTAGCCACATGTTTCTCAGCTGGTTGGACATGAGTACCAGGCCCTCTTTTCCTCTACTTGCAGCGTATACTTCTCAAACAGTCTTGTACCGATGATGGGACTGTGAATTCTTGTCTTCTAAAATCGTTCCTACTAAGGTCCAGTATGTGTCACTGTTTCACCCTTTTTCGATGACATCTTCATAAAAGCACAGATACGCTTTGACCCCTCCTAGTAAACTCATTACTCAAATCTTGCTGTAGCGCCAGAAGTACTGCATAACATCCCTCATTTGGTTCTTTCGATCTGTCCCTGTGGGTCTGTAGTACCCCTGCTGCCTGGCCATGCCATCTTCTAGCTTGAAAATAATTATTTGTAAAGAAAGCACTCACTGAGAGTCATATGCTGGGGTTAGGTCCCTTCTAAGAGTTTTTTGCCTCCTCCTCCTGTGGACACTTTTGAAGCTTTATCAACCCTTCAGAGTAGGATCTTTTCTTCTCTCCTGATGATTGAGCAGTGGAAAACATTGTTGGGTCACTTATTCAATGTTGAGTTTCTACATTAGATACTGTGCCATTTTACTTTGTGGTGTTTTGTAGCATACACAATAATGTTTGTCCTACTATTTTTCTCCCATGGCACAGAACAGTGTTCATTGTAACACAAGGAACCCTTATCTTCATCCTCATTCTCAGCATTGGTAGGTTCAAGGTCTCTCCATCATTGTTGTCTCTGTCCATGAGCTCTTCATGCATCAGTAGTTTGGGTATTTTTCTTTTCCTTTCTTCTCTCTCCTCTTCCTCTTAAAACACTAGAGATGAATCTTCATAGCAAGTAAAAGCTGCCAGCGGCTTTGTTGTTCCATTGTAGTATTGTCGTATGGGCGTGATCTTTGTATAATTCGGAAGTTCAAGTAATCACTGACCATTTTCACCGCAAATGTATCATCTTTGTGTTAACTCTTCATCTTCAGAGGAATTAAGAGGATGAGCTAGAATATAATCACTTTCCAGATCATGACTGGATTCTACAGAGATCTCCTGAAATATATAAACAAATCAAATGTAACTGTTTTAATCTTGAATATGTGACCAAACTAAAAGCCACTCGTTTGAATTCAGATCACATTTGTCCCTAAGGTAGATAAAACAACACAGCATTTTCAATTAGCAATCATCCATTTAAGAAAAATGAGGTTTCCATTATTACCACACCAGGGGACCAAGTTACACAGTTGCAAGCATAACTGCTTGGAGAGCACATTCACTTTAATACTGGCAGTTGTGATACAGTGAATGTGCTGGTTTATTAGTAACTGTAGCATTTGGCAACATGTCTGAAACAAATGAATGATAGTATTGATTGTACACAGTAGTTTGCAGCAGTACTTGAAAATTTCAAACTATAATTTTTTCCAAACATGGCCTTAAAAATCACCTGAACATGACATGAACATGACATCTACTCCCAAGCTCCCTCCTAATGTCCATGCTTCTCACCTTATCTCTAAGGCTAAGCCCAGACACCCTCCTGAGGAAACTCATTTCAGCCGCCTGTATCCGTGATCGAGGTGCTGACCCTCATCCCCGCTGCTTCACACTCGGCTAAAAACTGCCCCAGTGCGCGTTGAAGGTCCTGGTCTGATGAAGCCACCAGAACCGTGTCATCTGCAAAAAGCAGAGACACTATTTTGAGATTCCCAAACTGGACAAACTCCTCACCTTGGCTGCGCCTTGAGATCCTGTCCACGAATACCACAAACAGGACCAGTGACAAGGGACAACCTTGGTGGAGTCCAACACCCACCGGAAACATGTTTGACTTTGTGTCGAGAATGCGTACACAGCTCTCACTTTGGTTGTACAAGGACCGTATGGCTCGCATCAGCAGCCCCGGTACCCCATACTCCTGCAGTACCCCCCACAGGATCCCTCGGGAGACACAGTAATAAGCCTTTTCCAAGTCTACAAAACACATGTAGACTGGCTGGTCAAATTCCAATGACTCCCTCAGCAATCCTGCAAGAGTGAAAAGCTGGTCCACTGTTCTGCGGCCAGGACGAAATCCATATTGTTCCTCCTGAATCCGAGGTTTGACAATCGGTCTGAGCCTCCTTTCCAGCACCCTGGAGTAAACTTTCCCAGGGAGGCTGAGTAGTGTGATACCCCGATAATTGGAGCACACCCTCCGGTTCCCCTTTTTAAAAATGGGGACCACCACCCCGGTCTGCCACTCCCCTGCCACTGTCCCCGACCTCCATGCGCCATTGAAGAGGCATGTCAGCCACGACAGCCCCACAATGTCCAGAGCCTTGCCACTGGGCAGCTTTTTAACTACCTCAGCGACCTCTGCCATAGATATGGCCAAGGCTTCGGACTCTGCCTCCTCCACGGAAGACATATTGATCGGGTTCAGGAGTTCCTCAAAGTGCTCTTTCCACCGCTCAACGATATCCCTAGTCCAGGCCCTACTTTCCCTTCCTGAGCTGCCGGACAGTTTGCAAGAACATCCTTGAGGCCAGCTGAAAGTCCTTCTCCATGACTTCCACAAACTCCTTCCACACCTGAGTTTTTGCTTCCACGACTGCAGAAGCCACAGCTCTTCTGGCCTTCCGGTACCTGTCTGCTGCTTCAAAGATGGTGTTCGTTATGGCCAAACTATGACTAGCACAGAAGTCCAACAACAAACCACCACTCAGGTTCAGATCGGGGAGGCCGTTCCTCCTAATCACGCCCCTCCAGGTTTCCCCATCGTTGCCCTGTGAGCGTTGAAGTCCCCCAACAGAACTATGGAATCCCCAGCTGGTAAGGGTACCAGCCAGAGACTCCAAGAAGACCAGGTACTCCGAGCTGCTGTTCGGTGCATAAGCACACACAAGAGCCAGAGCCTTACTCCCCGCAACTCCAAAAACTCCAACACTGCGGCACTCAGTCTAGGACTTGTGAGTGTCCCCACTCCCGCCCGGGGAGGGGCCAGACGGTTCACAAAAAAACCCTGATAAATTGGCAAGTTTGGGAGTTGGTCACCTCGCCCGGAAAAGGGAAACCAGGGCACAATCCTGTTGCATGACCTGGGAGGGGAGCTTTGCCAGCCAGGTGGCAGGCGAAGGCAGGACCCCAGGCTTACCGACGCCTGGTGGCGCAGACTAGCTCTACGGATGTGGAATGTCACCTCTCTGGTGGGGAAGGAGCCTGAGCTGGTGTGGGAGGTGGAGCGGTACCAACTAGATATAGTTGGATTCACTTCCACACACAGTGTGGGCTCTGGAACCAAACTCCTGGAGAGGGGCTGGACTCTCTCCTTTTCCAGAGTTGCCCAGGGTGAGAGGCGCTGGGTGGGAGTGGGGATTCTACAAGATGAAGATCTTTATTTAACATGGTTACTAGTCTAGATATTTTTCAAGCTAAGCTAATGCTGAGTTGAAAATTGTATTTTAGCACCACTTGATAAAATCTCAACTTAAACTAGAGAAGATTTACGTCAATATAGAAAGACACAGCCCTTATAATACAAAGCACCCAAATTGCAAATTGGACACTTGGCTACTAAATGTTTCTTGAGCAGCTGTGTGTTGTTTCACTGTTACTTCATCTCAGAGGATTCACAGTGGTAGGCGACAGAAAGGCCAGGTTGCAGATTGCAAAAACATCCAACAGTTAACCAGTAGAGCTCTAGAACAAAGTTCCTTGGATTGATGCAATAAAATCAACCTCTAGTAAAATGATGAAGATGAAAGTGTGGAGAAAAAATGACCTAAAGCTATTACCTCATGCTTCAAACTTGGCAGCTCTGCTATGGCTTGGACATGTATGGCTGCTAGTGGAACTGACATAGGATCACTGCTGAGGTATGTACCAGTAATCTGTGTTCCGATTAAGCCAAATCCATCAAAACACACGATCAAAGTTTCATCATTCAGTAGGACAACGATCTTAAACATACCGCCCAAGGAACCAAACAGCTTTTCAGGGTGCAGAGGTGGCCGAGTCATTCACTTGACCTCAGTCCAACTGAGCTGCATTCCACTTGCGGGAGACCAGACTGTGGACAGAGACCACATGATAAATCAGCTCACGGAGGCTCTGGGAGAGCATCGGCAGGGAAGTTACAAGAGTCTTCTGATGTTTCATGGGTTGAAGATTTCAGACAGTCTGTAAAGGATTTTCCACAAAATGTTAAACATGATCATTTTGTTTAACTTCATGTGTATGTCCTCCTAACACCTAAACTTTGGGCTGTTAGTTTTGTAAACTTACTCAAATTAAAAGATTCTTGGCACTTCAATGTCGTATTGATCGTTTTATTTCAAAATGAATTTGCTGAAGCACAGAGCCTGAAGAAAAAAAAGAAAAATGCATACTGTCCAAGTAGTTACAGTCTGGACTGTATATCAAAATACATCCAACTTATTGCTTCCCACTCAGACTGCCAAACCAAGAAGAGAGGGTTACCACCATCAAGAAAACACAATCACCATAATGTGTCCTGAAGCATAAAGAATGGTAGCATCTAATGGATCAAACATTTCTTTCTCTGGTCAGGAAATGAGGGTAGCAGATCATAATACATTTTTAATATATTTTGAAGAATTGCCCAGAGATGGCAAATCAAGCTGTAAACATAACTACAGTGGTCAAAAGTTAACTTAAAAACAAAATTAAAAAATAAACAGCAACATTAAATATCTACTAAAACATCTTTTTTTCCCCACTACTTTCAATTCTTTTACTCAAAATAACATGATTTAAAAAAATATGTATTTACAGGGTATTGAGTCAGCAAAGCATAAAAAAGGCTACCTAAATATACTTATTGCTACTCATGTACTCATCTAAAGCTGCACAGGCATAAAAATACTTGTTTGGGTTTGCAAATGCACAGGTTATAAATGCTAACACAGACCACAGCTCTGTATGTTGTCACAGTCTAAACTTCATTAAAACAGTATGCATCATATGACATGGGTGGGTAAAGCTTATGTAGGTAAAAACCAAATTCATGTGGCCATGGTGGGGAATCAACAACCAGTTCATAAGAGAGTACACTGCAGAAATACAGATGGTTTCATCAATGCTACAAAAATGCAAAAATGAAAGTAGGTGGGATTGCCATTCTGAAAGTGTGACCAGTCTGTGATGTGGATAGGTGCTGCTGATCATTATGGCTGCTAACACTCATTTTCCTCTCTTCAGCAGTGACATCACACTCATAATTACACACACCGCCTCCCAGAGGACACAGAGGAGAGAGAGCTAGACAGTGAGTGAACCTGAGGTAGCAAAGCCAAATCAAATACACTTTGGAACTGATAAAACAAAACTGCCTTACCACATTAGTGCATTTTTCTTGAAACCTCCAAAAATCATTTTACACTCTCAAGTCAAAACTATTTTTTTCTATAAAACTATACACAACAAAATTATTAAGACAAAACTTTTCTTCTTCTACTTCAACTTTCTTACAAAGTTCTGGGTCCTGAGAAAGAACACAAGTCCTCATTCCTGCATACAGAAAGTTATTTTTAAAAAGTAGCATTCTTAATCCCATCCTTCACAATATACACAATCTGTAAAATTATAGTCTGAAGGTGTACTTACAAAAGTATTCATTATAGCCAAGATGATATTGTAATTTTGAACATGGAAGCAAAGCGTAAAACTTTCCAAAATGTATGCAAGTGGTGTGTTATTCTTTAAGTATTAAAACAAATGTGTATATACAAAAATATACATCCTAACATGACATTCCTAGCAGAGGCGTTTATTTTGTTTTCCCATTTTGTAAGATTTTAGAGTATATATTTTTTAAGGAAATTCTTTGAACAGTCCATAATACCAATGAGAGTCTGAGTCTTTTTTTTTTCTTCCATCTAAAACTTCAATGTAATGTAGCTTCTTCAGTCCAGAAAGATTTGGAAAATTCTTGGTTTAAACAAACAATAGGGAGAAAAAAAAATTCTAAAAGATTCTAAAAAAGTCAATTCAGTCACTCAGTCCATTCATATTTGTTTTGTTTTTTTTTGCGAGCCTTCACAGCCATGATATTGGATCAAAAAAAAGGCCTCAGCTCAAGTGTCCAGCGTCAGGTTCCTCAGTAGACGCGGGGAATGATCCGGTAGCGAACAGTTCGGCAGTACTCGTCCCACGCTGACCCGTACTTCCTCCTGCACTCACTCATGTCGCGGGAGTCTCGGTGCACGAGCAGTATGATGAAGTAGATCATGTAGTACCACGGCAGGAGGTGGCTGAAGCCTGAAGATGCAGATGGTGAAAGGACAAGGAGGACAGAGGAATATGGAATTGAAACAAAGTCTTTGTGCAGAGGATTTTTTTGATTTGTTTTTTTTTTAACAATGATTCACCACAAAAACCAAGTAACCTCAAATCTCTACCTTAACCTCAACTTTCAATGTGCCCACAAGCATGATAATTTTAGGACATGTGTTAGGACACAGACCCGTTTATAGAGACATGATAATAATAATGCTGAACTGCAGAAGTCATTAAAAACCAGTGCTCATCATTGATACTCTGCTAGGAAACTTAAAATATCAAGAATTATAAATGGAGTTTGGTGTGTTTGTTACAGCAAAAGTGCCACTCAGTGAGTGAAACTATGCAGTCAGAGCTCTGCTCTCTTTGTTTTCAGTACATGAGCTGTAAGCTTCTATGGCGACCATGCTTCCAGTGTAGTTAACTGCTCAGACTCAGCTCAACAGAATTTAATGCACTCACATCCTGTAATTACCACTTTTGGCAGCAGAGGCAGCTGTTGCTCAGCTAAAGTTACAAAGTGTAGCTTTTTTTTCCCCATTACCGAACAGTCACTACCTCACTGTGAGGAGAGTCCTGCTTTAACAGGGGATAAGCGGCACTGATGTGATTGCCATGGCTGCTATCAGTCTCTCAAATATTCACTGACAAAACATGACAATAGATTGCTCCTTATCACGCCATGTTTTCATGTGTGACCCAGCCATGGAGTATGGTTAAAGTGCAACTTACCACAGGGTAGGGACCAGGCCAGAGCCATGATGAGGTCTCCCAGGTAGTTCGGGTGACGGACAACACCCCACCAGCCAGAGACCAGGAGACTCTTCCCTGTAGCTGTAGGGATCGTTTTCAGATCTGGAAATAACAGACAGTGTGAGGTTAGAGAAAAAAAATACAGACTAAGAAATAGAAGGAAATAAAGTAGGAAATCAATCTGATCTTTAAACAATGTTTTGTATGGAACATTAATACCTGTTGTTTAAGTTAAACTAATGATTATAACAGGTTTCTGTAAATGCTAAACTTTATCAGAGGTACTTAATTCCATCTCAGCTACTTACAGAATTTTAGGTACACATAGACCTCAAATATTATATTTTAAATGAAGTGTTCTTTAACAACATACTGCAACTGGTTTCCACCACTATTGACAACCCAGTTACAGACATAACTCTGACATAAGAATAAGAACTAGAGAGCTCAAATGTCAGTATCTCTAATGACTGTTCCACCTCAGTAATTTTACTTTGGAGGGAAATAGAGAAATGTGTTGGGGAAAAAAATGTCACATAACCAAGACATAATTAGCATTACTCCTGCAAGAGAACTTACAGGACAGTTTTGGGTCTGATGGATTTCTCCTGAAGGCGTTCTTCTCAGAGTTAGATTTCCTGAAGATGTAGAAGCCAACGACTGAAAGACAAGGACCAAGAGAAAACGTTAGCATCAAACGCTACACAACTGGAAAGGTTCCATACATGTCCCATCTATTTTTAAAACAAGTGAGATTACTAAATGAGTATTCTTGCAATACATGAAGATAAAGCAACAAAAATGATCAGTAAATGGAGTTATGTGAACTCAATAATCTATCTTGGCTCTGCTCTTACTCACGTTTGAGTATGACGATGGCTGTCAGTGCTGGGAGGCTCAGTGGGTTGGGGTGGCTGACCAGGTAATAACTCTGCATGGTGTAAGTGAAGGGAACCCACACCAGATCACCAAAAGCCAACATGAAGCCAAAACCATCATGCATCAAGTCCATAGTGGTCAGGATGGCTTCCTGAGGAGACAAAGACACATTCTGTCATTATTCATTTGGTCTGAACAAATTCTGTTTTATGAAGTGTGGTGGTTTTATAAGTTCTTTACCTGATCAAGCATCTCATTACGTGTTTCATCTAATTCCCTTTAGGTGTTATTTTTGAGAAAATGTCTTGAGTTGTAACACATTTTTATCTTGTGCTATGTTGAGCGTACCTCGTTCCAGAGGCCATCCACCACGTAGAGTAGCTGGAAGAGGTTCACAAGGATCATGGAGTTTGATGGTGCATCCAGACCTTGCTGCTTCATCTCAGCTAGCGCCATTGCAAAGTTGATCAAACACTGAATGATCAGAGACAGATAAAATCCATATTCACTATGAATGTTACCAGTTATCCAGAACAATTTGAGGAGACAAAGATGGAGACTTTTTTCAAATATTAACATTAAAGATGATCAATAAGTTATATGACAGCTCTACAATTAGAAACTTACAAGTACATTTTGAAAATCAAGACATAATGACTATAAGTCATTTTGACGTACAGTCATGGTAGCTTGCTATAACAATACAGAAAGGTTTGTTTTGCCCATAATAATTATGATAACATCTTACTTTGAGTGCTCACAAAATGTACTTTTGAAACAAATGCTTTGGTGTCCCATGACAACTCACCCAGCCTATCAGTCCAGGACGCATCTCACAGAAGAATTTCAGATCAAAGTCTTTGATGCGGGGATTGAGCTCATGTCCTTTGAAAAAGTCATAAACAACATTTCCTGGAGAAACAGGGAGAGAAAAGAAATCTGACAACTGTGCAAATTTAAAGCAGAAATGAAGATCAATCTCATACATGTCTAACTGGTGCATGTACACTCATGCACCACGTGATGGTTCATATTACACACAGTGGCAGAGACACAGCCACACAACATAAGAGGAAATTCTTCAGTGAGTGAAAAAGACACAAGTTAGCAATTTAATTAATTTATAGGCCTCAATTACCTGTCAGGCTAAAGTAAACCACGGAAGAATAATCACAAAAACATTTGTAGCAACAAAATTAATCAGACACTTAAAACACCATCACCCCACTGAACATGCCCAAGTTAAAGAAGATATTAAAGACAAATGTTTGAGTATGTTGTCAGAAAATTGCAATTGGTGCATCTCTAAAAACAGGCACAGCAGATAGTATCTCATCAGTAACTCTGCTGCTTACCAGAGTTTCCTCCCAGTGCCAGCTGCTCTGGGGAAGTGTAGCGAGAGCGGACGTACAGATAGACGCTAAGAAGGACGGAGATGAGGAAGGAGGCCACAGCTAGCTGCAGGAAATGGCTGTGGATGTAGGTGAGGTCAACACCCTGGTACACTGCTGCTGCCACTGCCACAGCACTCACCACAACGGCAAAGAAACCTGTTAGGACACAGAGCCGTTTAGACAAACACATGGAAAAAGAGAGAGAGGGAAGAAACAAGAGACAAAGTATAAAAATATATACACTGGTTTGGCAGTTTATTAGGTACATCTAGCTGATGAAGTCTAACACAACAGCCCTGTGATAAATCCTTCCACCATGGAGTTTCTAATGTTCACTAATGTGTGTGTTTCTAATGTGCTGAAACCATGTCTCCTTAATGATGATAACTTAATGCTCCAAAGTGTATAATGATCGGTTTACAGTAATAGATGAGCTGGCACTTCATGATTAGTTGCCAAACATCAGGTAATGTAGTGAAAACATGGTAGTAGTGCTTCCATATGCACTTAATGCCACAAACAAAATGAAATCATTAGTTAAACTAAGGCTAAAGTGTCACTGTTACAGGCAGTGGGAAATTACTTCACACAGTCTTACCATTGGTTCTGTACTTCAGCCTCTCCCCAGACCTCAGCGGCATGCCCTCACTCAACTACAGAGAGAAACAGAGAAAATAACAATGGAATTTACAGCTGACAAAGTACATTTTCATTCAGTGGAGAAGTAGCCTAGTTGTCATGCACCACTGATCGGGACATTCTGCTCACAAGCTTCCCTGAAAGATTTCAATCCATTTTAAACATTGGGTCAAAATTTTATTGTAAAGATCAACAAAGGGAGAAATGTATTTTGTGATTACTTTGTCCTCACTTAAATACTGTAGTGACTTTTGAATATAGTAGGACACTGAGGATGAAAGACCCACAGCTTTTGATCTGTGTTAGAAGAAACCAGTACTTCAACTGAAAAACTAAACACAGAAAATGTAATATGTGTATAGAGTTCATCATTTGGGTGAGCAGAGAGTAATCTCAGTTAGTGCAAGATATCAGGAGGAAGAGATGACCCAGGAGACAAACATCAAGAGCTTGCTTCATCCTGTGGAGTATCTCATTAACTGTTACTCCTGATAATTAATCCAATTTGTGTCTCATGCCAGAGCTATTAAACTGAAAAAGTCATGTGCCAGTTCACATGTCTTTCCCGTACAGTAAATAGTACAAACTGAGACCAGACCTGGTCAGCTCAACGTTTCTATTTGCCCTCAAACAGATGCAGACTGCACATGTGGACACGCTTCCACTACCACCAACAGGGTTATGCATATGTGGACATGTTCTACACGTGTGCTAAAAAACATGATGCCGACCTCGAGGCAGCAAGAAGAAGCATCCCTTTGTTTGTTATAACTGGCTGAGCAACATGAAAAGGTTAAAAAAAAAAAAAAAAAAAACATAACAGTGTGTGCAACTGCTTAAAAAGTGCTACATGCATGTTTGTCCTTTCGCTACATAGCCAAGGCTAGCGTTAACAGCTGTTTACTTACTAGTCTAGAAGAAATGTTGGGTGCTCAGCATCAAACATCATTCCTTTACTCGCCAAGAGTTCTCTCCAGCAGTGGAACAACTGAAATTAGCATGCTAACCAGGTAGCTGCAGCCCGTCCTAACTCTACTGTTTTGTAATAGTGAGTCATTGTAGCGTCCAGTCTACCCTCTGTCCAACATGGGTGGATGAGGAAGTAAAGCTGCCCAGAGGGTGTATTCTAACCTCCTGTCTTGTAAATGCAGCAATGGCTGAAGCTCCTGGTAAGTAAACTGCTGTTAATGCTAATGTTGGCTCTGTGGCAATGGCAAAAATGTACATATAGCATGGTAAGAACAGGACAGAAGACGGGAAATAAACAATACATACGTTCAGTGCATGAAACAAGCATCCAGTTTACTTGTCTGGTGCATTTGCAGTCTGTGTGCTCTCAGTGGATTCAAATTTTGGGCTACATGCAGAAACCTGCAGACTGAGGGAGACTAGCCCAGAAATACTGTATGGAGATGTTACACACTACTGCGTGTAGGGTTCTCAGATCTTCTAACTCACCTTTCCAACAGGCAGGATGTAGAGCACGGCCTGGAATAAGATCCAGAGGATGACAAAGCCAAAGGCCTGGACATCCAAGAGAGCTTCAAGAGGGGGCAGAGGAGGAGGGAAGTTGGTCAGGCTGGGATCCTTCAGGTTGACATGGAGAACCAGGAAGAGAACCCAGGCTGGCAGAAAGAGCAGCCAGAAGTATGCTCCTGGAGGAAGGAAAACACACATCACAGATACTAATAGTTATATCTATAGTAGTAATTTGTCTGGCCATAAATTAAACTTTGGAAGACTCTGGTGCCCCAGGCTACTAGCTGCATGAGACATGAACTGCATTTCCTGTCCATGCTGTTACCCACCTAACTTCCCTCCAAAGTCAAGTGGGGTAGAGAGGGTGGCAGTAGGAGTTGCAGCCATCTTGGCTGCCACCTCCTCCTGTTGCTCTGGTTCAGCTGCAGCAGGTTTGGCACCTCCATCGTCCTTCCTGCGGCGCAGATTGTAACGGGCCGGCTCTGCCTCTACCTTTGCTTCGGACGTCTGAAAAAAGATTTAGGCTTCTTTAGGACTTTGGATTATTAAAATCATACAAATAAACTCAAAAGTTGCACAAAATGTGGGGGTGCAATTTCAAAGTTCTTGCACACAATTAAGACTTAGTGACAGCAACAGAGGATCAAAAACAATCGATTAGAAAACTAAGAATCTCACACATTGTGCATCAGTTATACTCACTTTATTGATGATGTTTCAGTTCTCAGATCTTCATCAAGTAAAGTTTATGAGGACTGAGGACCGAAACAGCATCAATATAAGGAGTAAAAAATTTGTAGTAAAATAAAAATAAAAAAATCATATGTGTTTAGTCCACAATGGTATGAAATACACATAGCTGAATCCAAGTCTCAAATCCTTCTCAGGGCCCAGATAAGAACAAAGAAGAAGCTTGAGTGTCTACCATTGTAAGACTTTGTCTACATGTAGGACCCTGCAAAGCTGTGAGAAAATTCCAGAAAATCCCAAAAGCATGGAGAGTAAAGAGGACACACGTGCTTGTATGACATGTGACTGACCAACTGAAGCATGATCTTGTGGGTGGGAGCCTCTCACAGCACCCCCAACATGCGTACATCATGACATTCCATTAGCTTTAACCTGCCTCAAAGCCCATTCAATATCAGAAAGCAAGTCGTGCCTGGAACATACGTTTTTTTTGTACATGTTGTATTTTATGTAAAACTCATTTCAATTCAAGAAAGATGCAGAGATAAAAAAGCTAGAATAAAAACAGGCATGAATGCTTTCCAAACACACAAACAGACTTTTTCCTGAGCGTGTTGGATGAATTTGTTTTGTGTACACGTATGCATCGACAGTAGCTGGGCAATGTCACTGTCAACTATCATTGGATAATTGAACCATTCATTTAAGAAAATACACTTTTCCACAATGTGACACTATCAAGTTCTCAACAGTTTTCCACAGTTTTTTTTAAATTACAAGATAGAACTCACCTCATTTACTTTGTTAGCCATGTTATTTTCTTCTTTTTGTTTCTCTTCTTTCTTTTCATGTTTATTGTTGCTATTGTTCTCAGCTGCCTTTGTCTGTTGCTGCCCATCAAACAATGGAGGGAGATTGATGGAGATGGAGACAAAAAGGGGGGGAAAAAAACAACGTGAGGACCAGACACGGGGAATGTGACTGTGTTATGCTTAAAATCCAAAATCAGAGAGAAAGAAACAGACACATTTTCTCACAATGACAAGGTACTGATGATTTAGGACAGCTGACGATGAATTTCACACTACCAGACAATTGCATGCCTTCATAAAATCAATTAATTGCACAACTTTAATTAGTTAGTGACATTTCTGTGTTTCCATTTTCTTAATGGAATTGTAATAAATTCACTGGCTCAAGCCCCCAAGTGACCCTTAAGGATAAGCGCTATAGATAGTAGATGGATGGATGGATGGACGTAATTGATTACCAAAAAAGCCACAAGGATAGTCTTTACGGTCTTTGTGATTATGGTATTTAGTGTGTTTCAACTGACTGCCGTATCCAGGATATTTTGTATGGCCACATTAGTCTGTAGCAGTCGTTCAAAACAGTATAGTGAAATGATAGTGACCACACATCCATGTAAATACAGTTTGCTAAGTATTGGAGATAAAGAGACACACACTCTTTCTGATAATATCCTCCTGTTTCCTTCAGCATCACGAGCACTCTGAGAGTGAGAAGTGGCACTTACCAGGGGGCTGAGCCTAACTTCCAATGTATCCTTCAGTTTTGTGTCCCTACGAGAAGGCGGCACACTGTCTGTTATAGCTGCAGCAGCGACAACCGCCGCTGTACGAGAGGACGAGCGTCGTGTTGTCCTTGCTGGGGAGCGTGACCGGCTGCGACGACGGCCTGGTGATCGAGAACGGGAGCGTGACCGTGAGCGGGTCTGGAAACCAGCAGCACTCTGAAGAAAAACACCAATTGAAACATAAGAGAAGATTTCAACCACTCGCAACAGTTACTGATAGTTTGTTTTGGAGCTGAACTACAAAGAGAAATGCTGAGATGAGATATAAAAAATACATCTAGCTAAATATGCATAAAAAGTATGTATACCAGGGCTCCAGACTAACCTTTTCCTCTTGTAGCTGCTCCTTACTAAAAATTTTAGGAGCACCAGCCCAAAAGTTAGGAGCACCGCTTAAATCGACATTCGATGCAACATATTCATATTTTTTCCATGTTTACTATATTACTAATAAATGTTTTGGTAATTAACAGACAAGTGCTTGTTCTACATGAATGAGAAAATAAAGTAATCCTTCTCATTTTTAAAAGTGATTGCCAAAAAAAAAAAAAAAAGAAAATATCACTGGTTAAACAAGTGATAAAGTGAAGTGATCTGAACAGTGATTTGTCAAGGCGAAGCCACAAACCAGCTGTAGAGATGGGTATCATCACATTTTTCACAACAGTAAAATCACTGTAAACTCAATATCTCACTGGAAAGAAATCCAAAATGTCAAGGGGCTGGTTTGTCTTATCAAGTAAAGTTTTCAGGAATTTGCCACATTTTAAGATTAGCAGCAAACTAACCGGTTAGATTACATACAGATAGCACGCACTGAGAATGCAGCTCCACCACAGATAGAGAGGAGCAGCCGTTATAAATAAAGCAGTGTTTAAGTAACACTGGACACTTGGGGGAATATCTGCAAGTTGCACTGGTGCTCCTATCCATAAAATGTAGTCGCACTGCTTCCAAAAATGGTTGCAAAATGCAACTAATTGGTCACAGTCTGGAGCCCTGTATACATAACAAAGAAACTTTTACACAGCAGGGTCAAGAAACATTCTCCACAATGCCTCTGCTGTTGAATGGCATGTCTCCAAATTATTTGGTAACCAAGCCATTTGTCATATGTTTTAGTTATTAAGTCAACAACTAAGTTTGACCTGACTTTAATGTAATCTTTTATATGACTGTTAACTGACAATCTTTATAGCTGACAACCTAGAGAACTAACCTGAACATAGAAATAAACCAAATTGCTTAACACAAAACTGTTTACATTGAGACTGTGTGAAGACCGAGTGAAGTTTGGTCTTACCTTGATGTCTTGCTCCTTAAGCTCCAGCTCAGTACCATCCTTGTAGATCACAGTGTAGAGCTGACTTTTGGCATCAAAGCGCAGCACCTTCACCTCATAGTACAGGCTGCTGCCGGGCCAGCGGCCCATCACTGTGTCCCCTCTCTGGTATTTCACAGTAGGCATCTTCATTGACCTGAAAAAGAGTCAGGCATGAAAGATAAAGCATAAGAGCAGAAGAGCAGGGAAGAGAAAGTGAAAGAGGGAGGGCTAGAGATAAAGGAGGGCCAAGATGTGAGAGCAGACAGACAGAAGACAAGAGAAAACGAAGACGTAGGATGGGAAACAGAGGAAGAGATAAAAGATAATGGTACTAAAGTACTTTATAAGTCGGCTTCCTGAACTAGGGTTCACTGAATTGATCAAAATCTCTGTAAACTGGGTGCTTCACTTCACTACAAACCTTATTTGCCAGTGTTAAGTACAGTGAAGAGGGATAATGTAAAACAATGACAGACACTGTCACTACACCCTGCCTTTCTATTACACTAGAGTCCACTGAAGCACAGCAAAACCTTAAACTGACAATGACAACGACAGAAGCATCTCAAAATCTCAGGCACAGGGTGAGGATTAGAGCAAGTAGGTACAGAAGACCTTACTACAACCTGGCCACAACATAACACACAGCTACATTAACAGTCCGGATCAAAACCCCTAGGGGGAATCTCTGAACTACACAGGAAAAAAAAGGAAGTCAACTGAACATGCTTTGCTAATTTAATTGTGGTTGTTGATGTGTGAAACTAAGTTGGCAGATGTGTGATGCAGCAAGGTGAGGTCATACTTCACTAAAAACACACCAGTTAAAACACTATTTTTGTCAACCACCTGTCCTGCTAGATGTCCATGATGAAGAATCTCAACCTGCTTTAGAGTTGTTTGGAATCAGACAACCCAGTACTGTCCTACAACACTATATTTCTATTTTTGTGTAATCAGGGTTACGGGATGGTCTTTTTGATGTTTTGAAAACTACTCTTCATTTGTTTTTTGTTTTTTTGTTTGTTTTGTTTTTGCTATGGTTTTGGATAGGATATTTTGTATTTTCTACTGTCGAATGGTTTATTTAGAGAGTACTTATTTCTAGATCAATTTCTGTGTATTTCTTATACATCTGTATTATTGGGTTTTGATGTTTATGTTGGAGTTTCATTTCATCCATTTCGTTGTTCTGATGGTTCCTCTTTGGGAAAATATGTCCTACTTTATATTGTTTACTGTATCTACATGCCTTATCATATTACATATGATGTGATTTGCTTTGCTTTTTAAGTTTTGAGGAAGGCACACTAGTGCAGAAATCCACAGATCAGCTTATGGAATAAAGTCTATGCTGCATAACCGTCAACATGTTGCTGCCTCTTTGAAAGTGTTTTCACACCTCCTTAAAGTTTTGAGTGGGTTAGCTACACAAAATTATCACAGTACTTTGAGAAATCTGAACTACAGCATTTAAAAATCTATTTTTAATTTAAATCATAAGAGTATCAACCACCACCTCTATCTGTTCTGCTTTTATGCAGGGTTTATGTGTCTGTATTTAAACATCACATCAAACTGTACACCTTCTTAGTTTACAACCATACCAACATTTTGAGAGGCCAGGAAACCTACATAAGCTAACACTTTAGAATGGCAAACTCCTAGTACTATGCAGCACTGGACACAATGAGGTGGGCCAGGCAAGGTCAGCATTATGGAACATTAGTGACCAGGGAGGCTCGGTGTCTAGAAAACCACCACACTACTGCAGAACTGCTGACAGGTCTGTCCCTGCTAGGTTTACCCAAAGCTGTCTGTCTGAAAAAGTTGTGCCATTCAAGTCACAGCCAACCAGGCAAGGGGTTTTAGACCAGCTACTAATGATGGTGCACTTCACTGTGGTTGTGACTGTTAAGTTTGCCAACTCTAGCAGCAAGTTTGAGGATGCTATAAAATTTAGCTAGGCTCATAAAATGGAGATAACGACTGGTCAGTTTGACTACTGTACAGTCATTGAATTCTGTGGACCAATATGAAATTCTTCCACCCTGTAGAAACAGCACTTAAATAACTACCAGCTGAAAAAGCAATTAAATGTGAAGTCAAACCACTAACATACTTAAACACAGCTCATTCATAAGAATCTATATTAACACAGACAAATGACATGTTTCTGTTAGTCTGAAACACATTTCCATCTCATCTTGCCACTGCCAGCATAAGAACACAGAGGAAGCATTACAATATGTTGATTTAGTAGCACTTTAACAACAAATCAGGTTACTGGAAGGATGCAATCTCTCAGTTTAACATATTCGGCACAACAGACTTTGGTTCCAGCAAAGCAAATTTTAGCCACATACCATATTGACAGCCTCCTGTCAGCAGCCTTGCTAATTAAAATTCCAGTGGTTAACACAGCACTGTGCTGCAGTAAATGGCAGGTAGAACACAGAAACTACTTTGAGGTTTACTTTGTTGTTCAGGGTGTGCTTTTTGCCCTTCATTGTCCACCTGAAAGTTTAAATAAAGCTAGAAGAACCTCTTACAGCTAAACCTGACAACATGAGTTTGTTGACTACTAAACCATTCTGCTGTATTTTTAAGTCCAATGTCTACATCAATCTCTTGTTAGCCTTGATTAACGTAAAATGACTTCACTGATTTACAGCAAAAGCTCCAACAGTCCATTGAAAAGTTGGCTCAAACAGGCAAGGAGAGTCAAACATATGCAGCCAACCTCTAGTCCACTTGTATCCTGAAAAACACAAAAATCCAACACACCTGAGTGAAAACACCTCAGTAAAAACACACCCAAAGTAAGTCCCTGTGCTGCTCTCCAGGCTTGTCTTCCCAGTTCCATATGGGATGTGGAAGTCAGGGCTGAATCGTGACTGATGAGAGTTTCCCATCAGACCTTAGACTGAACTGATGACAGGATCCGACTCTAACGTGGGTGGAGTTTTTAAACATAAGTCACGCAGACATCCTCCCTTTGAGCTGAAAGCTCCACCGAGTATGCAATTTCCTTTAAAATGTAACTTGTTAATTAAGTTGTAAACTCCCACCAAAGATGCGATAACCTGTTTTGTTAACACAGCAGCATCATGTTATTTAACTTTCATAGGGGTAAGACAGCCAACGCCGTTTTCTTAGGCGCGCAATAGAAAAGGCGCAGCTAACTCATAACACAAACTTCACTTCTATATTGATGCGCCATCCAGTGAGAAGTTAATCAGCTGTAAAGTCGCAAAATCCACGAAGGCGATATTATTGTGTTTTTAAGTGTACTTTAGTCCTAAAAGTTCCATAGAAAATCGCCGAGATGCGCATACGCGCTGCTCTTAAACGGGAATGGGGTAATTCACCAGACGTACATTTGTAAAACGGGCTCATCCTTAATGTATTTTCTCTTGCCAGACCGACAAATATTGACGGACAACACTAACAATTAAGCATAAATTTCACCACTATATCGCTTGGCCAAGTCAATTTTCTCGTGTTGCGTTTTCTTCTCCTCATTATGGTGCACTAAGCCGTAACGAGCCCATGACTGTCCCTTGAGGTCGGAGGGCCAGCGGTACTTGACGGTTGGTGAAAGCCGCAATTGTAGTGTGCGTTTTACCCGAAGGGCCACAAGGGGCAACAATGAGCTCACACCACAATCGAAAACAAACGACAAGTGACACAAAGATGACATTTATGCTTTATCGGAAGAGTTTTCAAACAGCCCTTTTCGGTATCACACGAGAACGGACAGGGTGACTGGTTTGGCTTTGTAAATTTACGTCTGGTTAACTTCTCTGCCTTGGTTTAAGAGAGGTACACAATCACCTCCCAAAGCTTTAACGTTTAACTCTTAGGAACATAAAGTTAATCCATTTTCCTGCTCGACACATGAATGCGACTTTATTTTGTCTTTCTATATAATAGCATTTTATTTATGCAGAAACTCAGTTATAATGTATAAGAGCTGTTTCTTTAACGAAATGCGGCTAACGATAGCGTTGTTAGCTCGAAGGAGGGAAAACGTCATGCATTCAAACAGTGTTGGTGAGGAATCCAAACGCATCCGCCAAAGAGACAACCTATTAAGGCAAATGAATAAGTTAGACAGGACTACATTTAGTGACGGTATCCCAGCAAACACTTCTAAAATACACGGTGCGCAGGCAGCTGAATAGCCAACTGAGCTAATGTTAGCGTTACAGTCTAATAAAGATTGAGTTTTACTTCGCACGTACCGTCGAATTTCTAACTATCATATGGTTGCGTATTGTTAATCTGGATGTTGACGAATAGCACGTCCAACGGCACAGTTAACGTCGCAGCGCTGCTGGCCAGCACTATAAAGCACTTTTGACAAAACTATGAGATAATAAGGGGAAATGTTGCCAGCATAAACAAGTTAAGATTCTAGGAACTAGTCCGAGCCTGCAGTACCGTTATGCAGCAGCCTGAGTTAGCTTCGGCTAAGCACCACCAGTTTCCTAACAAAGAGAAACCATAAAGCGATTTGCTAATTTGCATTATAAACATAGGTGATGACCGGATGTACTTACCTCGGTATTATGCAAATAATTCCAGTGAGTGAAAGTAATATAATATCCCTTCAAAAGATGAGGAATTAATAAATTTATTTTATATTTTAAAAACGAACTCCGCTAACGTTTGACGTAGAGCTCGTTCTCCCTCCCTTTCTGGGCAAAATCCACCAGTGACCAGGAAGGCGCGAAGCCTGTTGATTGGCTATCTTAGCGTTCATTTCAAACAGTTCTGCAATTTCATTGGTTGTCGGTGGATTTTAGTTCAATTGGGATTGGTTTTGAGGGAGTCACGACTACTTTGTTTACCGGTGTCAAATTACTGTTAGACAAAATGGTAGAAGGGTAGAAGTGGCAGAGTCATATCATACAATAGACATTATATATGATAGAAACACCTTTTGCTTCATAATTCATCTATTTTCATAAAACATTTCTAATACTCCAGAGACTATAATGGAATTATGAAATAATTCATATTGGAATTAACATAATAAGAAAATATCAAATATAAATCCACATAAATGTGTTATTAAAAAATACCAAGACCACATATTCATATAACATTGCATAATATTAATAAATACTAATGTAGCCTGCTATAAAAACAAGAACCTGCTGAAAATGAAGAAAATCTTGCCCAGTTCAGTCAGTTTGCATCTATTCTTACATTTTATGTGTTTAGTATTCCTTTCTTTAAGTGTGGACAAAAATTTGTGATTTATATATTTCTATGGACAAGCTCTCATCATAATGGTACTACTCCTTGAAGCTCTGAGGACAGATGCATGCCCATTAAATAACACGGTGTCAGTGTTGTAGGCTGCTGTGATGCACAGTGTTGTGATGCATATACCACCTACATTCATGGAAATATTTTGTGAGAGAATCAAGTCAATACATTCAGTATGTTACCAACTACAGATAATAACTAAGTGTATGCTGTCAATTTTAACCAAATTACAAATACCATAAAATCTGGACTATATGTCACAACCTATCAAGGTGATGTTTGATTTTAATTTGGTCTCCCTCCCAAGTGTGACCTTCAAAACAAAAGGTATTTGTAAGAAAAAAAAATAGTGTTTGCTTTAATCCCAGCATTTATGACCATTCTATTATCTCATCATTCATTCAGTTGCTTATTAAGTATTATACTAGAGCATCATTATAGCAGACTGCACCATCAGTGTGTGCATACAACTACCATAAGTCACTCAGACATTAAGTTTACATAGAGGAAAGTCAATTTCAGCTGCACATGTAGACTTATTTACATAAACAAACATGCTTGGGAGATCTGACTGTTGTTAACAAGTGTCAGTTATACCCAAAGCTCCTGAGCAGAGTAAGAGGAAGAAAACTGATTTTAAAAATTCAAACTCTCCAATCCAATTACAGCATCAGTGCTTTCTCAGCTTCCTTGTCTTTCTCTTTGCAGCTCAGGGTGTTTTCCTGTTTCAGTGCAGCTTTTGCCGCAGTACAACCCCTCTCTGGCTGCAAGTCGAACAAAACCTCAAATGAACTACAGATGCACTGCTAGACCTCTCTCTGCTCCGCCCACAGGAAGTGTCAATGCGTGTGATGTAAACTGAAGCCACACAGAAACGTTTTTACAAGCATTGAAGTGCGGGAAGTTCCCTTGAATCTCAGATGCAGTTTATTTTTTTCCTCCCCCTGCAGATGTACAAGAACATTTGAGGCAAGTGCAGTATTTGCAGTTTGTGAAAATGAGATTATTATGAAGTTCCTCTCTAATTAGTTTAAGCCACACTATTGCATTTAGAAAATCTGCTTTTGCCACAACTTTCATAGAATCAGAGAGAAATATACACTATTGAATATTTATTGTTTTGCAAAATACCATATCCACAGAAACAAATTAATCAAAAATCCAATCAGTGCAGTGATATATTCAAATAACGGGAAAGCTGTTGAGGGATTAAAATGTGCAATATGGAGATAAAGACACTGACTGCACACAAAGGACAAAAGTAACTGTGCTCTCTACATTTCTCTCCTCTTTTTCACGGCTCTCCCATCACCAAATCCAGTGAGTAACCACATTTTCTGAACGGACAAAAAACAAATAAGGCAAGATGAGACTGAATTTTAAGCTTCTTCAAGTGCACAAAACCAAGCATTCCCCCCTAAAAAAAATATTGTGTAAGGACAAAACCCTAACTTTGCATCAAAAAAAGAAAAAAAAAAGATACACTGAACAGGTGTGAAGTGTCCATTGCTGGTGGATCAGTACAAAATCCTCTGAGAATACTCCACACTGAAAGTTCAAACCGCAACTTGCAGGTTCAAATCTTGGTCAGCTTCAGTTCCGTCATCCCTCTCGCCCTCCAGCAGTGGAGCAGCAGTTCAGCTCAGCTCAGTGACGGCAGGCAGCATGCAGGCAGGCTTGAAGACAAAAAGTTTCAGGCACTCGATTTCAGTTAGTCCTCCTCCCGTTCTCCTCCGCTGAGCGTGACCACGGGGCGCTGTGGAGCAGTCAGATGTGCTGTCACATTTAATGGGCTGTGATATTTGCTGTAACAACACATGTGGACACACTTGGGAGGGGATAAGACCTGCAGAGAATTCCAAGTGATTATTCACTTAACGTGAGACTATATAACTTCTGAAAGAAGAAATAATATGATCTTCCTCTCACAAGACGAAACATTTAAATCATAAGCTATAAAACACCTTTGCTCACAATTCAGTACACTCACTTACTCTGTCTGATATGGCCATTAGTTTATGGTGGACAATTTATAACTGGTTGCTAATAAACCTTGTTCAAGTTTCATCATCATTTAAAAAGGAAACAACCTCTTGTCTTATATTGCGATTTTTATTTAATTTGCTCAAACAAAACAATATGTTAGCATGTAAGAAAGACTAATTAACGTGAGAACAGTATGGTACAATGCAGATGATAAAAGAATAAGTCTGGAAACCCATCCATCAAACTTGCTTCAGCCAAATCATCTCCTCAAATATTCCAGCAAATTCACAATTCTTTCAGTTCCTTCAGCAGAAAACCGGGTTTACAGACACACAATACATTTTTTTTAATTCCATCAGCAATCTGACATTAACATGGAGCAGACCTCACTGCAGAGGACAACATATTTTTTTCTCAGAGATTTCCAAGTGTGTAAAGAAATAGAAGCTGCTGAACACAAACAGTCTCTGTTACACTGAAATGGCGTGAGGGAACACAGAACACTGCAGTCAGACTCAGCTGGGCTTCCAAACAGGGCTCCAGGTTTAGAAAAAAAATCATCTCAGAGCAAAGACAATCTTTGAACCCTTATGAGCCTCATGTCGAAAAGGTTTTGATTGTACTTCTGAGCTGTAAGAAAAGCAACCTCACAACTGTGTAGAAAGAAATCACATTTATGTAAAACAAAAAAAAAAAAAAACAAACAAACAAAAAAAAAAACATACAAAGAAGATGTTGGTGCAAAGATGTTTTCTTGGTGGGGAACAGTACCAAGGTCATTGAGCTCTCCTTTCAAATCAAATGACCATGATGAAAAAAAAAAAAAGAGACAAAATTACAACTGCATGTGATCATAATTACAGTCCCTAGATATTATTACTAGTCATCTTTATATCTCTGATGTATAAATGCAACTTCAGAACAAGGCACAGACCACATAGCTTTAAAATAAAAACCTCTTGATCAAAACATTTCACCTGCCATCACATCCAAAGGACTGAATAAAGATGGACATCTTTCTGTTTTTGGATCTCTTGACAAAATGATACAAAAATAAGAAAGGCGACTTTTTTGAAAGTGATTACGTTTAGCAGGAGACTGCCGGTTTGGTGAGATATAGCCGCACTGTTGGCGACAGAGTATGTTGGTTTGCTGTGTGGGGTTTTGTCTTAAAGTGCAATCATTGCTGTGTAAACACTCAGGACAGGGAGCCTCTTGGCTGGGTGTTTCCTTTTAAGAAAAAAGGTTAGTTATAGCATGAGACAGACCAGCTTAAACAAATGCCAAAATCTCTTGTCACACCAAAGGATTATGGCATCTGTATGTCTAAACTGGAATTGAAAGCGAACAGTATTTCTTAACAAATTTGACCCAAACCCAAGCAAATGACAGAAACTGAGAGGGAAACAATTTTCTCAGTGCGTTGATTTTTTAATCTATTGTAGCAAAGCTATAACATCCAAGCCCTTGAACAGCTGTGTTGTATGAAATCCAACAGTCACAGACAGCCCCTGATTAACCTTTTGGTAGGATACCAGGTTTAAAAGCTATGATAACTCATTAGCCAATTCTACTTGTTAGTAATTTAAAGAGGCACTCTACACAGTTTACACATCAAAAGTCATGAGGAGCATTTGGAAACAGTTCAGTTATGTTTTCTCTGACGTCTGGAAAATAACTCTTATTGTGTCTTAAAGTGATATCATCTGGGTTATCTCGGCTCAGGGTTGGCAACTCCAAGATTTATATCAGAAAGCAGTACAAACTAGTGTTACAAGCGATCAAGTTGCATTATGGGACCAAACAGCCTTGGGAAGAGGCAGAGTGTCATGGCCTCTGTTGTTGACTTTAACAGTGGCCTACTGCAAGTCTCCCAACTTTATGGAAGTGCAATATTAAATCACTGCAGTAGCCCTTTAAGTTACAAATACTGTTACTGCTGCAAAGGGGGCAGAATGCTGACATTAAGGGTGAACTACAATGGAAGTATACACACTGTGTTGCCTTGTAAGTTCCCTGTTTGATGCTTGTAACAATCGAGATACCACGGAATTCAAAAGACTCCTCAGTCTCATTTGGATACAGAGAACAGAACTGTGACTAACACTAACTTGGATCTGTTACCGTGACATGCAATCTTGGAGCAACAGCTACAGTCTCAGCTCCCAACATATCCTTCTCAGGTTGATTGTATTCAACAAACTCAGCACTGAAAAGAAGGAAATGTTGAAACAAATGTGTTTTAGAATAAAGTGACACTTCCCTTCTATATGTATATATCTCCAGGGAAAATAACGTTTCTCATTTTAAGGATTTGACAGTGGCAGGAGAAAAAGGCAAAGACAAATAAGATGAAACAAACATGTCATCAGTAAGCACTGGTGAAAGAGTAAATGGCACAATCATGTCCTGACATGGACACCATCTTTTTCCACATTTGGATTGACCTGTGCACCTTTAAAAAGATTTACTTTTATAAATGCTGTAAAATAAAAAATAAATGATAAAAAATCAGTTCAGCTCCAATGTGGCTGAAGATACAGTATCCTTGGATTATATAGGAAAACAAATCCAAAATAAAAAAGGAGAGTATTGTGATTGAGAAATTCCATGAATTCATGTCTTACAGTGTTGTTCTCGTATTCTTTCATGTCAGCTTTCCGTTTCACAGAAAATCTGCAAGACAGTTGACAAGAGGTGGCGTAGTGTCACACAGTAACAGGAGGGACGAAAAAGGACAAACACTGAAATATGTCTGGTGGTGTCGGGACTTGGGCAGGTGGGCCTTAAAATAGATGCTACACTTATTGCTTGTAATAAAACTTGTGACAGTTAATACAATTTCGTGGCAGACTTGTGACCCTCGCCTTATAAAGAAAACGTGCACTACATATGACAAACATGACAGAGACTGACAGAGAACGGTGGGAGAGAGTCTTCAAATCAAAACGGACAGGAAGGAAGTCATTTCTATCTACACGTCTGGCCATGGTCAACTAGCATGACGGTAAAATGTCTCCACAGAATGTTCACTTCAGGAGGGAAACAACACTTCTGATTATGATTCCAGAGATGAAGAGACAGACGTGAGAGCTTCCTGTTTAAAGACTGGATTATTGAGCTACTTGATATGGCCATAGATCTACACAGAAGCAGACATGGTTGATAGATACATTTTTTTTTTTCTAAATAACTTTTTCTCTCTTTTGTACATGTTCAGGTTAAAATAGTATTTTAGGAAGACAAGCTTTACAGTGTCCTGCAGTGGTGGACTTCACCAGAGACTGTCAGTCCCCCATACACACACTCACACACACCCAAACACACACGCACGCATGCTACCCCTATGGCATTATGGGAAAAAAAAAAAAGTTTCTATTTTCCATCTCCCACCTTCTTCACATCGCCACACTCCCTTAATAAAACGTGCCTTTTGATAGTAAATCACAAGAGTTCTGATTCTTAGCGTCAATGTTGCTGTTCACTTGCGCCAGTGGTTAATACAGTATCATCGAAGAGTTCAATGTTATTATTTTGTGTGTGTGTGTGTGTTTTCTTGTTATTATAGGACAAGGAGAGAGAAGTCATCTTTGCATAAAGACTTCACTTGACCCCCAGAGGGATGAGATGCCCTCAGCTGGAGGGGGGGAGGGGAGGTGGGGGTGGGGGTGTGGGGGTGTCGGGAGGGGGCAGCGGGAAAACAAGACTTTGCAGAATGGATTCTGTGAGTCACAGCTATCAGAGTTACAAGCCTTCCACCACTACCCTATCCACTGTTATTGTGTCCAACGCTGCTCCACCCCAAATAAAGTCCTCTCTCTGTGTTAATATGATTATTGTGGTCATCATCACTGTCTCCACCATTTGTTGTTGTTGTTGTTGTTGTTGCTGTATTCCGCTGTTGTTTCATCGTGTCTTGAATTGACTGTGGTTGTCTGTTGGGTCACCTGGATATGGATGTTCTGAACAGCATGTTTGGATCCTCTATGCTGTGCTGGACTTGCCCAGCTCCTCCCTGATTGCTGAGGACACAAGGTGAAAGACAGACACATGCATGTGAGAATCGCTGAGTTACTTTTAACCTGAGCCCACCTCAAATCTCAACTGTTCTGGAGAACGGTGCAGTAATGTGCCGTGTATATGAAGCAACAAAAAGAGAAGTTAAAAACATATAAGAAGAAGAGGAGAACAAAACAATTCAGACTGGGTACATTCCTTGGCATGTTCCAGGCAAACCAAATCACTATGGATGTTGGACGACCTCATAATACATTTCTATGGCTTTTCGAAACACAGGTGTCACAGACAAAGCCAGCTTACATGATCTGAGAACCAACTGAATGAGTACAAATGAGTATGAACTTCCTAGAACTGTAACAATACTTCTGCAGTTCATTTTACTCAACATCACTTCTTATGTTTTAGAATGTTTCTGAAAGTGCCATTTAAACCAGTCTGACATCACAGTGTCCTTTAAGAAACAACAGTGGCCATTAAGTCTGGATAATCCACAAACCTCACTGAAGCTTTCCTGTGGAACTACTTTCTATGGAAAGAGACCCAACAGGTCTGTGGTTTATCCAAAATAACCAGGACACCGTTTCTGGCAAGAGATATCACTGTTAAATATAAATGTACTAGAGCTCTAGTAACAGTGACATCTCTCCAAAAAGGTTGGACCAGCTCTGGACCATGCTACTCAAGGCATGTTTGGTGGTGAGGCCCCTCAGGCAGAGTTTCTGCAGCAAACTCAGTTTGTTCAGCAGCACCTTGCAAAACTGAAAATCCTGCTACTGCAACAAAACCACATTCTGAGTGGCTATTTAAGATATGAGTCATTATATCTTTGCAGCTAACAAATGAGCTTCTGTCATGTTCCTGAAAGTGTGCATGTTATTACATTTCTTTTAAAATGTATAAACCTAAAAAATATATGTTTTATTTAAACAATCCCCAGTGGAAAGAAGGAAAAAGAAAGAGTGACTGCTGCACTGCTGTTTTTAGTGTTTGATGTATAAAGACACTACTAAAAAGACTTTTAAAAGCTTTACTGCAGGATGACTGAGGTGTGTGTATAGAGAACACAGGTTTCGGTAACAATTACCATCAATGAGCTCTTCTTTTAGCTTCGACAACTCCTTCCTCATCTCATCAAGAATGTCCTAAAACATAAACAAAATAATGTGAATACAGTTTTCATACAAACCTGATTAATATCATCAGACCTATAAGAGGAGACAAAGCAGACTTTTGCCCCCTGGCAGCTTTTATTTCTACATTCAACTTCCTGGGGGGAGGAGGTGTTAACTGACTGTTTCCTTTAGCTTTTGGATTTAGTTAAATGGAGGCACTGCCAGCTGGCAAAGGGAGACTCTCTGTCTACTTTATAAAGCAGCTAATCCGTGTGCAGGGAATCCCTGTGAGATTAGGCCTAAAGACTTACTTAATGACAGAAAGATGTAAACAAACTGACAGCGAGAGCATATGGGTAAATTAATATTATGAGCCTTAAGCTTAAACTATGACCTTTCGCTTTCAAAACACAATGAATGAGAAAATGATAATGATGGTGAGTTTAGTAGTGGGTTTGTAGGGTGTCATCTGTGTCACAGCCACTGCTGCTGTGAGCAGTTGTAGTGACAGATAGGCAGGACTCTGAGAGATTCTCTACTTATCTAACAGGCTCATTCACAGAGGTCAGAGGGAGAAGCTGCCTTATAACAGAACAGGCGACTGCGTACACCCACGCTGTTTTACTGGTAACAGGGCTGCATAGTAAGTATGGAAAAAAAAAAGACTGGCCAATGAAAATCCCTATGTCAGTGTTAGTTGCTGAGATGATTTATTTTGGTGTTACGTATAAATGCCTAATCATGAAGTAGAACTTCAAATAATTTAAGCATTTACATCTCACAGATGTACGTGTGTATGTGTTGTAATATATATCATATTTCAGGAAAACTCTTGGATAAAATGAAGATAATGTATGAATATCATTGAATTTGTCAAAATTGAGAACCACTAGAATGCTGATTGACATAAAAATGGTGTCACATTACCAGTGTGTTTGGAAAACTCATATAATCTATGAATATATATCCAAAGGAATTGAAGGAATTGAAGTGTGTGTTTCGAGTGAGAGGAAAAAAAAGTTAAAAGGCTTGTTGTAGTTAAAACAGACTTTTGTGCAGAAAAGTCTATATATATATATATATATATATATATATATATATATATCCCATATACTGTACAGTGATGCAATAATGTGTGAAAAATGGTTCTAAATGTTTTTAATACCTGTTTCAATCTGTCATAGTCAACAGCTTCTGTTGGCACACCATTGGCACTTAAGGACGCAGTGGGCGTAGGAGTGGATTTAGGTCTGCAAGAAGAGACAAAGAAAAAAGAAAAAGCCAGGAATGAGGTGATAAAAAATGGGATGGTCAAAAAGCAACACCAGTCAGATGTCAGATCAATATACAGTTGAATATATCCCCAAACTGTGTACAAACAATTCCTTTGCCGCTTATTCATCATTAGGTGATAATGTAACAGTGTGACCTGTTTGAATGGCCAGCTGGGCTAGCTGGTTAGCATGCTAACTTCGGCAGAAGAAAAAAAGTGAGGGAACTAGAAGAAAAACACTGCTGTTGCTTTTCACCTCTAGGCAAGCAAAGGAATCAAGTCTGATGCTGAGCTTACGACGTTTCTTCTAGACTGGAAAGCAAACAGCTGTCAACGCTAATGTTGCTATGTAGGGAAAGCAAAACTAACAAATAACTCCTTTAATGTCTAAAAACCTGATATAAAAGGTCTACACAAAAAAGATGCAAAACTGCAGTTAGGAAACAAATCCTGGTTGAAGCATGCACACAAATTTGGGAAGAAGTGCGCTCACCTAGACATGCATGTAAACACACATAAATGCAAACACACACAAAGTTCACAGCAGCCCGTGATACAACAAATTCTGTCATGAGGCTAGATGTCTGCAGCTCCACACATTCTCTTCCACATATCAAAGGTGAGCCTATAGTGGAGTAAGTGTCCATCTTTCATTTATTTCACATGTTCCTCAAAGAGACATTTGACATCTGGAAACAACCTGACCATTTTTTATCAGCTCCTTAATTGCCTGAAGAAAAGTGATAAAATGAAAGACCACATACATGCAGACACAGTAAGAGAGCTCTTTAGTCTATATGAGAGTCATCTGGGGAAAACATTCACAAAGCAGCCAATCACATTCAAGAGAGGAAGTGTGACAGGAAGTGAAAAAAAGGAAATGGGCTCAGCAGCAGGTCATTCAGAACCTGCGGGCTGAAAATACTGTACTTCACCAGCAGGCGGAAATGATCTTAGTTTTGTTTTTCAGGGTGTTTCTAATTTAAAGCTAATTACACATAGAAAAGAACAAAATAAACAGAGACAGTGAGAAAAAAAAAGTCAAGACACAGCTGTACTGTACAGTGTACAGTGTAGCCAATGTACATTGTACACTCAGCCAATATGCTTTTAGTAAAATGTCTATTAAGTGTGGATTTGATAGTCATCTATACTGAAGGAAATTCATATTGTTTTCAGCAGACGTTTGGCACACTGCCATGAATACAAATGACTATGATTGTTGGCAATGTTTTTTGGCAATTACAAGTTAACCTTTTCAGCTACAAAGATGATTTACAGGCTAATAATGTAACACTATATAATATAAATTCAGAATTTATGTAAAAACTTATTTTCAGATGCACACAGCAGCAGTGAGTCTGTACAGCTCTCTTTCACATATTATAGTCACTTTTAATAAGCTGGAATCAAAAACGCCCATCTGGTCTCCTGTCTTGCGCATGCATACACACACACACTCACTCACACACACACACACGCAAGGCCTTATCTGTGAGAGCATTCTGGATCTGCTCTGGCTCTATAATGATAAAATTGTGCCAAGTCTAGTCTGCACTGGGTGGACACTCATTTTTGTGGTTGTGCATATGATAGGGTGGGTGTACAGCATGTGACGCACACATATGGATTTCCCTGCTTTGAAGGGGGGAAAAAAGGTTTCGAGGGCAACAGGCTGAGCAACATGCAATAACAGTAACTAGATTACACTAGAAATCCATCATCCAGACAGTGACTGGTTTAGAAACCACATGACATACTGTAACAAATGGCACATTTCAAACAACAGACGAACAGAGCTGGCCCCTGCAGGCTGATAAATTTGGAACACAAAGACAACACAGAATTCATTCCAAATGTTTCATCCAAGCATTTTAAAATAACTTCTCTCCACAAAAAAGTTCATCACAGCAAACCTTAATGAAAAAAGGAGATTGTTTAAAAAAAAAAAAAAAGGATTTTCTCAAACTCCACTGCCTTTTCTCTCTACCTGTTGGAAGAATCTGCTCCCATTGGATATCTCCACGGAGACTCTCGTCTGTGTGAGCAGCAGAGACACTGACTTTACAAATTACAGCTTAGTATCTATCTCTGTATTATATGTCCCCAGCCTAATGAGATGGCTCTAGGGCCAGGGCTGTATCTGGTCATGACACCCATTTAGCTTCAGGTTTGCTCACAGGTGAAATCTCCCATTTGAAGAGACTAGCATACACTCATTTTAACACTTCCATAGGATTTAATGTTACTGAACCTTTACCACTGCTCTAGGGTGGAGAATTAGTGCTACAGACATTTTTTTCTTAAGATGAATTGAAGGTTATATATGAAATTTCCAATTACTAAAGCAACACTATGCAACAATTTTACCATAAAATAACAGCTTCAGAATCATTTTGATGGTACACTGACTTGTAATAGTAAAAGTGTAATGGTGCCTTTGTCATCCCCACTCTGTTTCCTGAACACCTGATCCTACGATCTCTCACAAGAAGTGCATAGCTGAATGGTAACTGGCATAAACCTCCAGTATCAGGCCCAGCAAGTTCAAGAATAATACCAAACTCTCCATCGGTTCAGTAAATAAAAAACTAGTGTTTATCTCCAGTATCTAGGAGGATCCAGAGTTTGGTGTGTTACAGCTCTGGAAGCTGTTAGGCCGTGTTTCACTTCAGTGAGTGGGGCTTTGGTCAAGCAACTGAAAGGCTTTATTTTCTGTACATGAAAATTGCATTACGGAGCCCAGCAGAATTAATTACCAGTTATGGCAACAGGCTGCTGTTGCTCAGCAAACATAGTGTTGCTTTAAGTAAAAGCTAGTTAACCAAAAAGACGTGTCTGAGGACCAAAGATTTGCCTCAATAAGATTTACCTCTTAACTAATGGTGTATTTATGTTCTCAGGAGGTTTATTTAGACTTTACACAGAATATGTGTGGTTTTGATGCATCATCCAACCAAAGAGGCTGACCACATAAAAAAAAGAAAGAAAGAAATAAACAGGAGCCTTAATAACTGCTTAGCTAATTTGATACTCCCCTGCTCTTCTCCTCTCCTGCTCATTCGCACACAGACACCTCAGCAGTAAGTTGGGCGTCTGACGTACATCCAGCGTGCACATGAAGGCGACATAAGCTTTAGTGATGTTAGCCAGCACTGAACGGCCCCAGCAGTGCATCATGCTAAAGCTAGCTGATGCTAATTCTTTAATATATATCTATAAATATCCATATGGTTTCAATAACTGAGAAAATTATATTAAATACCCTAGAAAACCCTTGAAAATTAAACTGAACCTTTTTATTTTTTAAAATAAAATGTACTTTAACTACAACAATATACAACATGACAGTGTGAGCAAAGCAGAGAGGTGGGGAAATACTGTACCTTCCAATAACTGGAGATTTGCTACCGTTCATGGTGTTTGTTCTTTCCCATGGCTTCCTCGGCATGTCTAAAGAAAACGACAAAACACATAAGAAATATGAGAATCAAACCCCTCTTACCATGTGACCTTAAGTTCACCTGTCCATTAAAGTAGATTATCTAGTAATCCTGTAATCACCACAGAAAAAAAAACAAACAAGTTGAATTCCAGTAGCTGTAAAACAGCAGATTTATGTGTAATGTGAATGCAGCTAGAAATGCAATTAGCTTAATGCTAACTTGGATCCTCATCGTCTGTGTTAGGAAGATGCATATTGTTGTTGCTTTGTTGCTGATGGTTCCCCTCAGTCCTCAGACTTTGACTGGCAGTTTTTTCTGACACTTACCTGGTGTGCTACAGGCTGACATTTTAGGAGTTGTGTTTATTTCGCCCTCCTCCTATTGGACAGACAGAAACAGGGTTCAGAGGTCAAAGATGAATCACACTCAGAGGACCGTGGATGTGATAATCACAGAGACGAGCTTCACAGATATCAGAGACAGAAACAGACAATCAGGAGGAGGGAGTCTTTCTTTTCTCTGTGTTTCACTAGAAAGATCAAAGCTACCTTTCAATTCTGTTTTCATTTAAACTTCAAACACCAGAGACATTACTGCCTTCTTTTCCATACTCACATTTCCTCTTATTGAGGTGTAAACTGTGAACGTGCAAATGCTACTGACATATGTGGGTCAGCATAGGTGATTTGTGTGACCTGGTCTCATTGATTTGTCTACCAATAACATGAGTTTATATTTGCAGATTGCATGCAGAGCACATGCCAATCCTTTCCATGTTGTTTGGGTTAAAATGATTAGGTTCGGATACAAAAACCGCTTGGGTGGGGTAAGGGATTAATCATGGTTGGCATGAAACAGTAAAATACAGTTTAACGCACTTAAATATCTGATGTGACGTTATAAAGTGGCTGATCACTGGTCTCAAACACTGTTCTCCTGCTGCTTGTGCAACTTCAGTTTTTGCCAATAAAGGCCCTAGCCCACCTCCTCCTAATAAACCAAAAAGTCACCTTAGAGAGTGAAAACAAATTGGATGAGGGAGGACTGGCATTTCAGCTGCAAAATTGGACTCTGGCATTTGCAATGCACACATTTGTGTAAAGTTGTGTTATTTGTACACAGATTGAAGGGAATGGGCTGGACATACATCACATATAAGAAACTGACTAATCAATTGTTTCCTTTTAACAGAGGAAAAAAACAAAGGAATACATGAAAAATAGGCACCCTGAAAATAAATAAAAACTCTTCAGCCCGTAAAAGCCTACTAGGAAAGAGATGGATTATGCCCCTTCAGCTGCCAGAAAACTTATAATATGCTACAGAAAATACATTTGCATTATCTTCATACCAGTCCAAAAAACAGCAACAAGTGGAAGCAACTGGAATTTATTAGCAAATGAAAACAGTATTTCTGCTGGAGAAAAGAAATGAAGAGTAACAGAGCAGAGAGAGAGAGCAGCAGTGTATGTTATACTGAATTTATCAAGATGGTTGGTCAAGTGTTGAGATTGCATTAACAGCAGAGCATCAATAGTATATGAAAATGGGAGCAGATCAGGGAAACACTGTACAGTATACTTATACACTGCAAATAAAGACTAATATAAGTTTTCAGTAAAGGCCAGTTCAGGTAAGTATTCAAGACTTATCTGAAAGTAAGGATTTACAGACTGGAGTTTGGTACACAGCATACACCCGAGACATGCAGGCTATCACACAGATAAAGCAGTGACTGATTGGGGAGTCATTTCAGGCAGAAATGTAGTGAATGCGGTATGCTCTGCACAGCCTGGACGCACTGAGGAAACCCTGTATATCATCACATAGAGCTGCTATTGTGTGATTCAGCAGGAAAGTAATAAGAAGATTTTGACCTAAATCAAAAAAGCTGTATGTTGTTATGGCAGACATGGAGGAAAACAGAGCAGCACTAATGATACTTACTGATCTCTGGTCAGGTTCAGGTGACGAGCCCTTCTCTGCAATTCTTCTCCTGTAACATATAGAGCCCAGGTTTAAGGCAGAAAAATAACAAGTTCTCTCTGTCAAGTCTTTGTGAACTTCAGATTTTTAAAACTTAAATTCAGACTGGATTTTACTATGAATCAACTCATAGTAATGACGACTGGGTGAGTGAGAGTGCATCAACTTACTTTTTAGAAGATATAACAAAACCCATTATGCCCAACATTGTGATTAGCCAAATGATAGACAGTATATAGAGTTTCTCATTTCTGTACAGTTGTCCCTCACTATAACGCGGTTCACCTTTCGCGGCCTCGCTGTTTCGCGGATTTTTTTTTAGTGCAATTTTGCATGCTTTTTTTTTTTTTTTTACAGTGTATGAATGCACATTGTGTTCTGCGTCCTGATTGGCCAAGGGACTGTAGACCATTGTCAATCAATCTCCTCTGTGCCGTGTCTCCTGTACAGTACAGAATGCGTTCGGCTTGCCAAATTTACATAAATGTTCGATCGCTAGCAGTGTGACTCTGAAGTGCTGTATGTTTGCAAGTTTTCTCCCCGACAACGTTTGAACTTTGAGAGTGTTTAAACAAGAGAGAAATGTGAGAAAATGTTAATGCCTGTCTGAGAAAAGTGTATAAAGTGTGTGGTGAGGGGTTTTACAGCCTTAAAACATATATAATAATAAAGCTGACTACTTCGCGGATTTCGCCTATTGCGGGTTATTTTTAGAACGTAACCCCCGCGATAAACGAGGGACCACTGTACACGGTATGTCGGAGACATACTGAATCTAACAGTAATATGTGACTACCTCCTGGCCAACAGGGCACTCATCTCCTCCATGAGCCCTCCTCCTCCAGGCAGAGGGCCATTGCCTCTGGCTTCAGATTTGGCCCCCGCGGCTGCTGCAGCCCCCGTCATGGCTGCTGCCAGAGCTGCCCCTGCATCGTCAACCTGAAGAGACACAATACAATACGAATGAAAGTGAAATACAAGTTAATGCAACACAATCTACACAATCAGGGTATTAGTATTAAATATTAACCCTACTGTGAGAATAAAATGAGAAGTGGAAATGTATTACTGGTCTTTATATCAGACAAGCCATAAATAGTTGTAGTTGATTTCTGTATATTGTCATGTTAAACACACAAGCAGATGTGCATTATTTGGCAGGGATGCTATCAGCATTATATGTAAATCTCCTCTGAGTCTGAGAGGAGATGTGACAGATGAATGTGTGTGTGTGTGTGTGTGTGTGTGTGATTATGCATGAACTTGGTGTGTGTGGTGTTTCAATGACAGTGATTCTGTGTGATTGTATCTGAAGATTATGTGTATGAGTATCAACAGTCTTTCTGTCAAGTCAGTGTGTCACTGAAAAAAAAGGGCACAAAGACTGATTGAGAAATATAATTGTGTCTGTGAGTATGAAGCAAGTCTTCATAATGCCTTTATGTGCAATGTCTTCTATGGTTCAGATATGAAGAGCTATATGAGTTCAGACATGGGATGTCAAGCCTTCCATTTATCAAATGACCAATCAAGCGCTCACCCTTGGCACTTTGCGCAGCTTGGCTCCAGCGAGGGCGGCGGCCAGGCCTGAGAGGGGGCGGTCCTCTGCAGGAGAGAACAGTCCGGCGGGAAGGGGAGGTGCCGGGGGAGGGGGTGGGGCTCCTGGAGGAGGAGGTGGACCTGGTGGAGGGGGGGGTGTCCCACACGGAGTCAGTGTAGGAGGGAGCGGAGGAGGCGGGGGCGGGGGAGGGTGCATGGCCGGGGTGGTGGGGGTGGCGGCCGGGGTGGTGGTCGCAGAGGTCACAGTGGAGCTGGGTGGCAGGGGTGGAGGTGGAGGAGGAGTGGGGGTGGTCATCCCCGGGGTTTGCACCACATCTGTTGGGGGAGGGGACACACATTGGGGGATGGGCAAAGACACGGGGAAGGAAAATTGAGTTCAACTGTCATATTTCAGAAATCCATCATAGAGCAGAAACCTGTTGACTTCAGGCTCAGTCAACATCTTTCTTAAATCTGTCTGTTCACTGCATAATATTATATATATTAATATAATATTATATTAATTTGGATTAGTCCATCCATAACTATGAAATTAGCCCACTAACTTCCAACTTTATTAGGAACACCATATTAATACTGAGAAAAACCTCCCTCTGCTTTGAAAACAGCCTCAATTCTCCTGACCGGTACTGCTTAACTTTATACACTGCACTGCTGCCACATGATTGGCTGATTGGCTTATGGCATGAAAGTGCTCCTAATAACAAATTTGATAATCTACAAAAAGTACAGCAGTATTAAACAATGTTTCAGCCAGAGTAATTCTTTGTCAGGCTGCATCAACAGGTTACACTGTTGTCATATCTGTAGAACAGTAATGGTAGATGTAATTTTCAAATGAAAAAGAACATGGAACATGACACATATTAGATATGACAGCATGCCACCTCATATCACAGACACCAGCATGCAGCTTTAGTGAGCAGCAGTGAATGGGTTTAAGGTTAGAGGTAGGACTGGGCAACATGGAAATGTGGTTCTACTTATCACTGCTAATTGTAAACAGTAATACTCATTCTATTATTGCCCAACCATTTACATTCCAGTAAAGACAAAACAACTGACAGTGAGCACTGAATAAACAAAACATACTTTTTGGTGTAATGACACACACACACACACACACTCAAACACATAATGACACTAATAGTGGCACACACTGACCAAAAGACAATAAACATGGGAACTTGGGCAGCAGTTGTTTTTAGGTCACTACCATCTGTCTGTATGTGATAAAAGTCCTGATTCATTGTTTGGCAAAAGATAATCACAATTAAAACTTAATAAGTATGATTTAGTTTTCTTCAAAAAAAAAAAAAAATCAAGAGATGTTTACTTCATGTCTAATAAAGGAAAAATGATTTTTTTTCTCATTACAGACGACAGTAAATCAATGATCAATGATCCACGTGGGACTATGAACAATATGATCAATATTAAACCAGCAGTCTAGTGCCTTCAAGCCAATCATTTCGATTGATCTCGGATCAAAGGTCATTAGGGCTCCTCCTGCAGCTAATAAGAGAAATGCCATTGGACAAAGGTCAGCATTACACTAGAGTTTTAAGGCTACAAAACGTCAAAGACTGAACAACTAAGCTTAAATTTTTATCACAGAAAATATTAATGAAAAAGCTAATGTAGTGGATATTTCTAATGATTTTGTTGTTTTTTGTTTCTTTATTTTAAAAGTTAGTGACACAACTAATCAACAGGAAGTGAATGAATGGACATCATATTGAAAATATGTAATTACCATAAGAACTAGCTGAAACTAAATGGCAAGTTCACATATTCCCCTTCCTTTTAAAATACCAATTTAAGTGAAAATGAAATTTGAGATGGACGCCCACTGAAAAGAAGTATTTAAGTAAATAAGCTGTATATTGTAGAACAATTTGATTTGGAATAGGACCTTCAGCGATCCACTGCTAACATCTCATACACAGAGAGCATCCTGCTGTGACCAAATAAAGTTGAACTGACTGCACAGTGAACTGTCAAATGAGGGGCAATGGAATGGTGAAATCATAAGATCAGCACAGTGGTGGGAATAAAATTAACTGACAAGAGTAAAACAAATCAACCAAGAAATCAAAAAGAAAGTGTTTCTATGCAGACTCCAGTCAGTGATCTGTACTTGATGATAGATTCCTATCAAAAAGACAGAATGTCATCCTGAAGGACCAGACACATGTCACATCCAATAAGCAGTCAGCCAGCAAGACCTTTAGACAGCAAGCACATGTACATAAGAGGAGCTAATGAGAAGACTGACAAAGTTAGACAGGCCTGTGCAACAGTGACTACTACACCATGAGATCTCACAACAGTCACCATAGCAGCAGTTAATGTCAGAGACTGAAGCCAGAATTGGTGAGGGTGATAGATTAAATCTATAGTCAGGTTATGGCAGCTAAACTTTCCTCAAGAGAAAGGAAACACTGCTCTGAAATGAGCCTGTATTAGTGGCCAGTTCAGTATCACTGTTAACCTAAATTAGTTTCTACTTAGACAATTTAAGTGAATATTGCTCAAAAATACTGAGTTCAATTAACCAAGCTTAGTATATTGTACTAATATGAATGGATAATAGTTTTAACTTGCATCTTTGAGTTGAACAGACTACACATCAATGCATATTTTAGCCAGGACCACACCCCCTTAGCCCCTTAGCAGCACTGCAGCCCTCTGCCCTCTTCTAATTGGCTAATTCACTCAACTTGTTGGGCTTGATCCTGGTTTGTTTCATGACAAAGAAAACAACCGCCATGTTGTTGTTGTTTTTTTGTTTTTTTCCCTGTCGTTGGCCTTTATCTCACTAAAGACACCTTCTCCTCAGCAGGGGATGTGGAGTAGCTGAGTTATCTGGAAAAACACCTTTTTTTTGTTTGTTTTATATGACAAAATTAATATCAACATATTCAAGCCAAACTTGATTTAAATTGTTTTACGAAGAAGGAAGAGTATTTTCAATGTTGATGTTCTTTCTATCCAAGCCTGATGAACATCTTTAAGAAGTCAGGGTTCAGTGGTGAAGCCAGCTTACTAAACCAAACAAAGGTTGGTACATTTTTTTGCTGCTGCAAGAGTAGGTCAATTAAATAATATTTTACTTCACATCTGAAGCTATTAACGTTTGGAGATTCCAGATCGTGCAAACAAATCATTGGTTCACCAGCAAAATGAGAATACTACTTACAAATATTATGTCCTTTCTTTCTTGTGTTTCAAACCTCCAAAAACATTCTTGTTGGAGTCCTCCTGGAGATGATGTGGCCCCAAATTCTGGCTTCTCCTTACCTGAACCCATCAACAGCAGGCAGTATTGCCAGGGCTGTACTTATGGCAATGTGCCTCTAATGAACTGCTTAACCTAGGTACACGTGACCAAAATTCTAAATCTACAAAATCAGCTTCTAAGTAATATAGTCATAAAGTATAAGTATTACTTATGTGTTGTTTTTTTTACTTATTTATTTATTTTTTAAATGTGTTTTAATGCTGTTGTGTTATTTAAAATAAAATGTAAATACATATATTGCATTGTGTGTATTTCTCATCTTAAATATTTTAAATACAAATAATTTGAGTGTATTGAACTGAAAGTGTTACTTCTAATCTATTCCGCACTTAAGTCAAGTTAGAAACAGATTAGTTTCTCCATTATCCATTACTTGAGTGTTTTAAGGCAACTGGTGCAAGTTTACAGTGTAGCAAGGTAACAGATCCCACAGTGTTGAGTAGCCCCCCTGTTAGTGTGTGAGTCAGAAGGAGTGAAAGGCAGAGGGAAGAGAGGCAGTGAGAAAGAGAGAGCAGAATCCAGACTGGAGGCCTTACCCTGGGGCTGACAGGAGAAGCCCCCCTGAGACGGGTGGGGCTCTGGGCCTGTGGCTGTGTCCAGCTCCCCCGGCCCCGGCAGGCCCAGGCCCAAAGGGAGGGAGAGATGCTCAACAGAGGCAGAGGTGGCGGCAGTGGCTGCAGCAGCAAGGGGTGCTGTGGAGGGAGAGGGCACACCAGGAGCCTGGGATGAGGAGGGGGGAGACGAGGCGGAAGAGGAAGACGGATGGGGAGCTACAGGGGAAGGGAGAGGGGGCGGGGTGGGTGGGGGAGGCGGGGTTGGGCAGGCGATGCCAATAGGGGTGTGGCTGTGCGGGATGGTCAAAGGCGAGGGTGCGGGGAACATGGGCGGGCCGTTGGGGGAAGGCGAGGGGGGCTTCTGGGTTAGAGGGGAAGGCGCTGCGATGGGAATGAGTGGCCTTGGACCTGCGGCCTTTCCTGGGGGGCTGCTTATCATGACAGGGGGAGATGGAGGCAGTGGGGTAAAGTTGCACGCTGACCACACCACAGACTTGGGTGGAGGAGGAGGTGCGGGGGCTGGAGCAGGTGCAGGGGGCGGGGCTTGTGGAAAGGCTTGCTGTCGCCTCGGGACAGTGGCGTAGTGAGGCAGGACTGGGTGGAAAGCAGAACCAAGCGAAGTGGCGAAACGGGAAGCCGAGTGCCTGAGTGGTGGGGTCGGGGGTGTGGTGGAGGAGGGTGATGGTGTCCCGGGAGCTGGGTAGGTGGGCGTGGATGGAGATACGGGTGTTGAGGACGTTCTACCGTACTCCTGAGGTGTGGGAGTGTACAGGGTGCTTTCAAAAGCTAAACACACGCCACGCAAAAGGACAAACCAAGGTCAAGGACAAGACAGGACAGAAGGGAAGGGGAGACAGAAGGAAGGAAAGAAGGCAGGAAGGAAGCAGCCGTTGTGCACACAGGAGGGAAAGACAGCAGGTCAGGAGAGAGAGAAGGAAGGAGGGAGGGAGGAAAAAAGAGAAGGGGGCAGATGAAGCAGGAAAAACCAACACAGAGCTATATAGAAGTTTTACTCCAGGTTGTGTGTACTCTCTGGGGCTGAGGTGATGGTTCTATGTTAGTGGACAGGTGTTAGCACCGTGGACAGAGCCAGAGACACAAAGCTTTCATAGTCTTGTTTGCAAGAGAAGAGCAGAAAAGCAAGTGGACTGAGGAGGAAAATCCAGACTTTATTATATGGCACACTCCCATAGTATAGTGTCATCATCAGGGTCATCAAGTCTCTTCTAGTCGCAGTGGAACAGAACACCAAGTAATATCTAGAGTTTAACCATATCTATCCAAAAGACCCAACATGCACAAGTTAATATTATGCTTATCAAAATCCAGTAAGTAATTTTAACAGCTTAAATTGTAAACAGAATAACAGAATAACTCAAAACTAGGACCAAAATCATCAGAGTGTGAATATTGATCTTTGAACAAGGCAGTCTGTCCTAAATTGCTCCAGTCAAACTACTATTGACTGTAATGACGCTTTAGTAGCACCTTGTTTTCTTAGGCCTGCTTTGAAAACTGTGTTCTCTCAGTATTACTGTGGATATTAGAGATAAATGATTCCATAAACACAAGCCTTTCATCCAAATCGATTTTAGCTGGCACACCAATTTCAAATTATACACATATAAATTGTATTTTGAAATGACTGCAAGTGCACAGTCCCATAAAGCTAAAACACATCCCATAACACAGCCTGGCATGAACTCGCTTTCAACACACCTACGTCTACTTTATAGAAAAGAAGTGAAAAGAAGTGAAAAGAAGTGAAAAGAAGTGAAAAGAAGAAATAAATGAAGGTATGACGCCTTCTTTGTACAAATGTCAAAAGGTGCTCATTTGACTCATTTTCATATCAGTGCTTAGATCTTGTATGCTGTAGTACTTAAAGGTGCTATATGTACTTTTTGCCATCGCTACATAGCCAACCTTAGCATTAAAAGCTTTTCACTTATTCTCGGACAGTCTTTATTCTCATGCCAATCTACAAGAAATGCTGCAAGTGCAGCTTCAAACTATATCCCTTTACTCACCAAGAGCTGTGTCCAGTGGTGGCGAGCAACAGGTCTTGTTTCGCCTCTATTTGTATTTTCTCTTCCACTGAAGTTAGCATGCTAACCAGCTAGCCCTGGCCCATCCCCTCTTGTGATAGTGTATCACTATAACATCCAGTCTGCCCTTAGACCAACATGAGAGGATGGAGAAGTAGTGCTGCTCAGAGGGCCTATTCTAACCTATAAATGCAATGATGGCTGGAGCTCTAGGTAAGTAAACAGCTGTTAATGCTAGTAGCGATAGCAAAACATCTAGCACCAAGACACAAATACAGCAACATACATGTATTCTGTCCTTACTGCTTGTCATTACTAACAGCTATCTCATATACAGTAACATTGTCATTTTCATCAAGCTAATCACTTTAAAAAGGAATGATTACTCCTATGCTATCTGTTGTATCGCCCAACCAATACAGGATTTTTTAGAGATTAGAAATCTAATAATAATATCAGCCAATCATTTTATTTTATTTATGTATTTTTTTTTAGAATTGTGACCATATATACTATGATAAGGTCATATCAGGCAAAATAAAAAATATACAGTACGTTCCAGTATCTTTTCATGTGAACGGAGTGCCCTTTGTAACCTCATCTTTTACTGTACATTTCCAGTTGAGTGGTAAGTGCTAGGTCTAGTTACCAGTGTCAAGTTCTCATGCCACCTGAGTCAGCTAACTAAAGAATGAATAATTAGTGCTTTGTTTGGTTTTGTTAATGGCCCTTCTTTCAGTATTAGTAATTATGCTACACTTACCTCTCTACAGATCTTAATGGAATTTAATAATAGCCTTCTATATTCTTTTTAATGGGGTTTACAGGGAGTGGGTGGGAGATGAGTTAGCGTTTAATATCATCTACTGTAAATGTGGTGATTTTTTGCTTTAAATCTTTAATGTGTTTCAGTAAAGTACGTGTCCATCCCAGCCTGGTGTAGCCCCCTCTAATTAAGTACCTTGATTGTTTGTGCTACTCCAGCACTTAGTGTAGGCTGAATTACTGTAGCCATATGCCATATGTTTCCTCTGTGTGTGTGGGGATGGTGTGAAGTTGTTAATCCACGGTTCACCTTCTGCTCCACTTCACCTTACTGTTGATGTAATTCTACACCTTTTTTAGTCCTTATTCTCATGACTGTATTTATTTGTTTAGTATTTTTGCTCGGGTTCAGCATGATAGTTGACACTCATAATTGCCAGGAAACAAAACCACAATGCTAAGTCAGTCTTTAATCAGCTGCTTGAGGTCAAAGGCATGTCTCTTTTTTCATTTCAAGAGCAACTGACAGACTTTTCTTGGCATTTCATCCAGTTTCCATTCTTGCAAAGGAAATCTGACATACATAAATCACACACTTACTCACAGATCCGATCTGCACACACAACTTCACACATAATCAGACATTACACACAAACTCTCTCGCACCAACTGTGACTGGATGCTGCTGGGTCAGACAAGAAACACAAGCACATACCGCAGGGACGCTATTGGCATTCACATGAACACCTGATCACTAGTCACAAGACAGACAGAGTGATGGATTTGTAAGGCTGCCTGGCTCATCGTCTCCTCCGTGTGACTCCTTTTTGCTTCTAACAGCTGAACGTTCTGACAGCTTGTGCTGCATTTACCATTTATCCTCTCTTAACTGGAGTCAATGCTCAGTCCAGCTTCCACTCCACTACACACACAATTTCTCTCTTACTTTTCCAGTTCACCACACACTCCATCTCTTTCTCATTAACCAAGAATTTCATCCATGCTTTCCTTCTTCCTCTGGCTTTCCTATGCTTCTGCCAACTCTGCTTTCATTTCCATCAGTCCACTCCACTGTACTATCTCCTTCCTTATCCATGTGTTTCCACTTCTACTCAGCTTTGACCCTTTCCATTCTTCTCCATCATTCCACCACTTCATTCTGTGTCTCTCTGTCTCTCTGTAGCTCTGGGCTGGTCATGTGACTGAGAGGCCCCAGCTTTGCTCTGCCATGCCATGTCGGGAAAATAGTAATAAAGCATTTCATAAATTAATAACTAATTGTACAACAAAAGTCATTTTATTATAAGTAAACAGACTACATTAGTAAAATAATTATTTAGTAATAATTTGCATTGTTTTACCTTGTTTTACCAACACAAGGCCCAAAGTGTCACAGAAAGTCTAAATGATGCTGCAAATCAAACAGAAAAAGGAAAAGTAACAGGGAAATGGAAATGCAAGGGAAAATAAATTATCCTTTTAAATGCCTGATTAAAATCTTTCTCTTTTTAACCTGAATTTTCAAATACATTTTTATATTCCACTATTTATTTATGAATTAATTACTGTATTTTTCAAATGGCGTATATACTGACTGTTTTTGTAAACCCCTTATTAATTTGAATAACTTATTGATGGATTCATATCTAAACAAATTTCCACAAATTTATTAATGTATATTTTCAATTGTATAATATGGCATTGATTAATGAATGCTTTATCACTATTTCCATGACAATTCCTCGATAGTCTGGAGTGTTGAAAAAGTAAGAAAAATACATAAATAAAAAACCTGGGAAAGGGCTACCTTCACATTTTGAATTTCAGTTTGTCAGTTTTGTGAGTGAGTATGCTAACCAATGCCCAGTGTTTCTAATGAAATGCTAACACTGCTAATCAACAACGTTCAGCCAGACAAAGCACCAAATAAGGGACCTTCAACAAAAATGTGCCTCATTAATAGAAAATTACAGGCTTGACAGAAAATAGTTAATATCTGCCTAAGAATAAAATGAAGAGTTAGTTCAGAGAGATGGAACTGATCTTGACAATTGCACTGCACTACGGTTGAAAGTACTTGATGATCACACAATGACAAATTTTTAACAGTCTGATCTGAAGAAAAAAAAAACTGCGAGAAACCATAGCTTTCACACTTACTGAGACTAAGTGTCTCAGATCACCACAATTTAGTAGCAAAGAGTTCTGAGAGTAAAGTGTTACTGCAGAAATCACTGCAACCAGTTTAAAAGACAAACACATAGAGTTATGCTGTAAGAGAGAGACACAGAACTATAAAGTGTTAAATGTTAAATGACAAGCTCACATCAAACCCATCAGACTCATATGTTCAAACACACAATGCATGTGTGTGTATGTGTTGCTCCTGCATTGCTGTGTGATCCAGTGTGATTGCGCGCTGTGTGTTATCTGTATGACATGTGAGGTAACTCCTCCCTCTTATCCTGGGACTTCTGCATGCATGCACACACTCACAAACACACACATCCATCCCTGGGGGTCTCACCAGCATTCTCCCTGATGATGTATTTCTAGCCTCAGAGTAACACCACTGAACTGTGCCGGCATGCTTGTGTGTGTGTGTGTTTATGCGCAAATGCTAATAGGCTGACTATGGCACTGAAGCATGCCACACAGTATAGGCTTGACTGACGAGTCTCAAATGGTGGGAAATTTATTTTCTATCAGACTTAGAAAACCTGATCCATTACAGCCCCAGTTTAGACTGTGACAGAGATTTCGCACTGTAATTACCATGTCTCGCTACTGGATTAAATCATTACAAAGTATCTTTATCCATTCTTATACATAACGATTGAGCTGAGTCATGTGTACACACCCATTCTAGAATCATTTTATCTGGGCCTCCAGTCAGATATCCATGCCAGTTTCACAAAAGATAATTAAGTCAATAAACTGAAGAATTCCAGAGGTATTTCCAGAAATCATAGCGGCCTTCCTACACCAAGGCATTCTGGTATGAAGACAACATGGGGTACACCCATCATTCTCACCCCTTTATGCACCACCATACTCTGGCTCTCAAGCCCCAGCGCTCAGCAATCTGTTCATAGCCCTGGTCCACCTGTGTGACTAGCACACGAGAGTGTGGCACATACTGCAGCACTAACAGGCCAGCTTAACAATGTTAGCACTAACTAGAGAGGCTACAGATGGCGAAAAGAGCCACTTCGTGACCATAAAGCTGTCCACCTCCCATGCTTCATAATACTTCAACCAGTGTTTTCATACCACAGCCTAAAGTAAAGTTTAATGGGGAGAAGAATTAAACCAAATTACCCTTCTACTGACATTTCAAGTGAATCTTGTTGAAGCTAAACACGACCAACAACTGGCAACGCAACATCCCAGCAAGCTGAAGTCCAGCTTGCTCTGATGTCTCGCACCCACACTATATACTAAATGTAAGTAGGTAAGCATGTTGTGTGGATCACAGGTAAAGTGATACAGAAATACACAGCAAATAAATCTTGATACCCTGGTGGGTACCAATTGCGTGAATACCTCCGCTAGTTCGAATGATCCACTGACAGATATGATTTCGTTGGGAAAGGCAAAAAGTATTATTTTTAATGGCCCACTGCAAAAACAGTACTTCAGGTTTAATGAATATAGGAAATGTGAAGGCATTTAGTATGTATAGAATTAGGCCTGAATCCAAACTTCCACATCACATTTTTTACCAAGGATTAATACTTAAAATTTCAAGTCGTAAAATTTAACCTATTCATAAAGGAAATAAAGTCCTGATTAAAATAGATCAGATTCAGCACGAGACTCATATAAACCATGTAGAATGTACAGTTTGGCAGTCCACCTGCCATGAACCAACTGCTGACAACCACGATATCTGCCATTTTATTATAATACTGGAATATTCATCACACAAAAGACAAGTCTCAATGCTACCACTCATATCAATTCATTTGCTAGCAGTTATGTCAACGAAAGATATCGTTTCGGCATCTTCAGTCAACGGTCTGACTGGCCTCACAAACCCAGACCTTAAAAAAGGAACGTAAAAAGTGGTGTGTACAAGCAGGAAACTAAAGTGGATCACTTCACCGCTTAGAGATGCTCTCCAGTCCTGCTGTTTCGTCTAACTGCCCGCCCGCTCCCTCCAGCCGCCTCTCCGCCTCTCCCGCCTCCATCAGCTCACGCCGCGCCTGCCCGGCGCCCCGCCCAGCCGCCCTCCATCTGCGCCCTCTCCTGACGCCTCCCGCTCTGACGCTTCTCGGCCCTGACGTTTGATCCAGACGTCACGCCCAGCATCTCGCTGGCCCAGGCCTGCCCACGCCTCCCTGCCTCCCGCCTGTCTCCTGCCTCTGCAGCCCTGAAGCTGCCTAGAGGAGGAGACAAACCAGGAAAACCAACAACTGAGGAGGGGGGGGGCAAGATTTATGCAAGGCAGAGAGAATTAGAGCAAAAATAGCAGAACAAGCTGAATTTTAGCATGGGGCTGGTCTTGACCTCTCTCAGCTTCTGTCATTATATATAATAAATTGTTTTAACAGCTGCTATTATACAACCACAGCCAACTTTGCTAAAATTTGGCTACTGAGCTGCCTAGGGTAAAAACCTGACCTCTAGCTGCACACAGCTGCAGAGAGCTGCAAAATCTTAAAGGGATGCTGACAATGGCAGTGCCCAGGGAGGGTTTTCCAGGCCTAGCACATTGGTGTCTGCAGACTACAGGTTTGGTCACTAGGTACAGTGGAAGGCAGCAGTAGAAAGGCTGGTGATGAGCCAGAAGTAGCATTGAGGGAAACAGAGAAGGGACCATGTGAGTAAATGAATGCGTCCATGAATGAGCAAGTATAAGAGGAAAAGGCAGCCATCTCCCACAATTCACATCTCAGGCTCCATGGAAAAGACTGTGGGTCGACGTCCTGAAAGTGTCGTTTTGAACAGATGCAGATACCAATCATCAGAGGATATATGTAATACACTATTCCATGGTGATGAATGCATGATGGTGCTATAATATAACTTTTCTGCATTAAATGCATAATCGAAGATATATAATTGTTGAGTTGTGTTCTTTACATTATCCCAAAGATTGCGTTTTCAGCACTTAAAGGCTGTCGCCGAAAAGCAAAACTACTTTTATCCAGGCTTTTAAGCTGTTATCTTAAGGTCATATATTTCCAGATCTGATCTCGTATCTATAGATTTGAACCTAGATGGGATTTAGCCAGAAACTGGACTGTGTTACAGCTGGCAAAGGTTTGTAGAGCTCAACTCAGAGCCTCCAAGATACCCGCCCATGAGTAGCAATGGAAAACCGACGGTAACATGAGGTTGCTTTAGTCTAGTGTTTTATTTTGGATTAATCACTGTCCATTTGTTTGTGAGGAGGGGACCCTGTGAATAATCGGCTTCCAGTTAAAAACGCCTGAGCGAACGATCCAAACCGGGAGAGGCTGACGAATGATGGCAATGGCAGCCAAGACAACAACTCCCATGATTTGTTATTGTTTTTAATGGAGAGAATTCTATATGTGAAATGAATAGTAAAGGAATGAAAATGTGGGATTACAGATTTCTGCATTCACAGAGTAAGCCTTAGTGTAGATTTTGCTTCAAAGAGAGGCAAATGGGCTGCAGAATAGCTATGCTGTTAAAAGGATTTGAAAACCCTGAGTATATCAATGGTCTGCTCTATACTCACATTGACAGGTTCAGAGGTGTTGTGATATTAGTGGTGCAGTACATGTTTCTCATCACAAAATACTGGAAGAAAATGTGGAAGGATTCTATGGAATAAAACAACTAGTAATTAGAGAGAGAGAGGCCGTAAGGGGAGTAGATGAGAGGGGAAAAAAGGTGAGAGCAGATTCAAGTTGTGGGAGGTTGTAATCTGTCAGGTTCAAACACACACACTCACACACACACAAACACACAAGGTTCCCAGGAAATCTTTCATTTAATTGGAAAGCTTCAACTGTCTTGTCACATTCTATGATGTACTCGGTCATAAATTGCATTAGCTGTAAATGAGCGAGCGTTACATTCATAAATTCCGAAAGCAAGGGGAGAGATGGTGGGAACTGGAGCTACGTGCCAACACGCGACACACATCAAACGAAAGGCTGTCAGCTCATCCCTCCCTCACTCATCCTGTTCCGCTGAAAGCTGACTCACAGCTAATAGTCAATCATCAGCAGTAATGTTGTTTAATGCAAACACTCACTCCCTTTCTTTCCATCCTGCTCGGGTGACACTCCAAACACAAGAACCTCACTCTACCATTGACATATAACAGCATATAAAAAAAGCATACTTTGACCTGCAGGTACAAGTTTGCGCGTGCACACACACACACACACACACACACACACACACACTGAGTGGTAATGTCATGGTTGTCATTGTGTTCCCACGGTGTGGTTTGGGAATAGTGACTCCTGTGAATCAGCTTACTGTGAGAAACCTTCCCTTCTACTCTAAATCACTCAACAACAGACAGAAACACATCAAATACACACATGCACCTGTCCTATTCCAAACCAAGAAAATCAGGTGACCTCACTTACTTATAAAATAAACATTTTATTTCTTGCTTAGTTGCTTTTCACAGTGCAGGGGATTTGACCTAATTTCTTTCTGAGCAACAATCAAAAATGTGTTATTTGATCAGATCTGATATCACTACTTTTATGACTTCAGATTTTTTTTTTTTTTTTTTTTTTTTGTCAAAATCCTTAATCACATGCTCTGAGCTGTTTGGCATATTTTGTTAAATGAAACAGGTGTTGTTATTTTTCTCCAAACTATGGCATCAACAGAAGAATCTTCCTGGTATTTATGCTGAAACTCAGGTACGGTATTGGCACTAATATCAAAAACAATCAAAATACACCCAGCCCTACTAATGACTATGGAATCCTGGATTAAGTAAAACAAGAATTGATTTAATCTGCTCACCTTAGTTGTCATTAGTGAGTCTATGGGCACAGGACTGGACCAGATAGTCCTCAGAAAAGCTTGAATTAAAGGACAGTTCAGTTGAGTGGTTTGCAGGTTATTGTTTGTAGGTCTTCACTGACAGGTTCCAAACAATCCATGTATGTCCATCTATAGACAACACTGATCTGAAACCATGAAAACCATGTTTGCTAGTGCATTGCTACTTTCCATAAAAGTATTGCTCTACAGCGCTACTAGTGGCCACAAACTCCACAGGCTGCCTTAGATACAGGATAGCCTGTATTCTGGAGTAACTAATCTTTCAACAGGGCATTAGTTCAGTTAATGTTAGCCTATGAACACAAATACTGGCTCCAATAACTGTCAAGATGGCAGCGAGCAGCAAAACCAAACTCAAGGCTTGCCTTCATAGTCCTCTGGGACATCACAGATGCTATGGCCATGCTTTTTCCCAGCATGAGTACCAGATAAGTCTGTCATGAGCTGTTATGAATATGTGAATTATTTTTATTTATTTATTTATTTATTTTGTCATTTTTAGTGCCAGAATATGAACAAATCAAAATCAGAACATCATGACATAACAAAGACGAAACGGCAAAAGTGAGCTTAAATGTGTTATACAGAGTCTTTTCACAACCACACAGAATTTTAAAAGCCTTCTCTCTGCACCTCTTCACACACCTTCACTTGGAAGAGCAGGATCTAATCAGTGAATTTACCTAATCTATGTTTTGGTTGCATTATGACAGATTAAAGTGGATATAAGCAGCTTGGCTGTGACATGGCTGCAGAGAGCACAAAGCTAACACATGTCTGCTCCACAGGATTATTCTGACCGAAGAAGATGCAAAGGAAAAGTGAGAAGGAGGTTCTAGCAAATTCTCTCAGTCACCCTTAGTCCTATATCCTGTCTTTACTGGAGTGAGTAGCACGGGATTTTCTCCATCTAAGTCTGTCTTCTTTCTCCATCAATGTGGAGAACCTTCAAAAATACACACCATGGCACTAAACCAAAGAAATGTTTTAAAGCTGAATTTCATTTCATTTGTCAGATCAGTGTATAATTAATTGATTTTTGTCTTTTTGAAGACAAATGGCAAAGAAGAAATTTGGAAAATCTGCGTACTTTTATTTTTATTCATGCATTGGCTTGCTACACATTTATCCCCATCCTCATCCAATATACGAGGGGGTGGATGGCTGCATCCTAATAAACACACACACACACACACACACACATACACACACTGCCCCAGTTCCCACGGTGTTTCAGTGGTCCACTGATGTAATTACAGAGACACAGAGGTAACCTGGATTCATGGCCAATGGAAGCACAGCAGTGCCATGTCTCTGAGGATTTTACAGTCTCATCTGGGGGCTTCCCTCATCTAAAGTAATATATTCTCTCTGATAGCAAATTAGTCCCAGTAGGATTTTCAGCGCTGTAACAGCAGCAGAACATCTTCAAGATTAAATACATCCCATCATGTAATGGTGTGATGGTAGAAACAGTCGAATCAGGCAGATCAGAAGTGGTTCCATTCTTCTGTGTAGAATGGGATGAACTGCCAAAAACCAACAGCCAAATGCTGGCAGGCTGCAGGTGGTACAGCTGCTACAGTCTGTCTACAAGCAACATGGCAGGTACTGCACCACCTTTTCCTTTCATAATCCTTATGTGGTGTGAACTGTGTAACAATCTGGTGGAGTTTAGGGAATTACCCTACCATAGTGGCTGGTGGATGAATGAGAATTTGATGGTTCTGATTAACATTTCAGCTGTTGTCTGAATGGGGTTAAATGACTGTGGCAGAACTATGAGGAGTAGACACACAAACCCACTCATCTTCATTACTGACATGTGGGTGAAATACAGTACAGGATCAAGTGGGTTCAATTTAGGGACAGGTGAATTTCAATATCACTTTCAATTTCAGATCATATATGACTTGATTATGCTGATATTTGAATTATTACATTCCTTTTTATCCTGTGCACAGTGAAAACAGATGTAACTTAAGCTCCCATTACAGGTGATGTACAATCAGTGAAGATATTCTTGTTCAGTCTGCTGACTTCTTTCAGTATAACTTATTTGCGGTATTATTTTATGTATATTTGAGAGTGTCTTGCTAGTACTTAACTCAGTCAAGCTTCAAAGACAATGGTGACACTGACCATGAGCAACACTGGTTAAAGAACACAGTTAAGAAAATATGTGAGAGAGGAATTCACACCCTCAATGAAAGACTCTCTAGCTCCAATTCAAAGTTCCCTTGATGCCCGTGGGGCAGCTTTGATAAGAAACACTATCACTATCTCATCCATGGAAATGGCATCATGCAGCAAGAGAAAGAAGTTGATTCATTGGTGAGTAAGTTAACTGTTGTGTCTGAGGAAAACACAGCACCTCGAGCTACTGTGAAGGAGTTGGTGTGACTGCTTTGGTGTTCATTCCAGCTGAGGCTGCATGTTCCTCAGAGCCTCCTAGAACAAGTGAACAGGTTGCAGTTCACCATCCTGTGCTGGGACATTTGCACAGGACAAATAACTGACCTGTTGCCTTTCAGCCTCCTTAACATCTAAGCTGCTGTGTCATCCGTTTTCAAAGGGACTTTTGCTGTAGGAGCAAATTCCAACAAAGACATCTGAACCAGCAGTCACTGTCATTTGTTTTTTTCTCTCATTAGAGCCGTTGGTGTAATGAGACAGAGGCTGTACTTGCTGAATTTGCCCTAATTAGAGCAGAGAGGCAACCTCAGCTGTACTGACATGTAGTTGCACTGTTGCTTCCTTTGTTGTAGTTAAATGACTCTGCTGGCATTGATGAATGTCTTTTAGCTCTGTTAGACTGTTGGCTAATTTTGCCCTGAAAGGACAATAAATTAATTACACTAGGATTCCTGCTTGAAGAAATTATGTGTAGCATTGGGTGGTATTTTTTTTTTCCAAAGTACAATACAGCTGAGAGTTCTGCTCATAACACTCACTAACACACACACACACCTTCACCTCACCATTCCCCTAAACAGGAGATCATGACATTCCTAAACAATGTGCACACAATCTTAAAATAACCTGGCTAGACAGACGTGTTTGAGACGAGAGGCTTTGTGGGGCAAACTGTGTGCCTGTGTATATGTGTGTGTACACCTAAGTGTACATGCAGACTCACAGGGGACAGTGAGCCTGTCGTTCATCAGAGGGACACCTTTGAGAGGGACACAGCATAACTTTTCAGCTGATGTCATACGATAGTAACGGTCGCCTTCTCAGCACACACATTCCTGTTCAGTGAGAGCAGCTTCTCTCTCTGCCAAGATTTTATGAGAACATACTTTCATTAAGAATGGCAGAAAAATGAGGAAAAAAAGGTGGAAAGTCAGCTCTGCTGAGGCCGACTTCCATTTTCTGACACACTAATTGCTTCAACTGTAAAAAAAGAAAAAAGAAAAAAAAGAAAGAAAACGCTACCCTTTACTAAAAGATCTTATGAGATGTACTGTCACAACCAGAGCCAAGAAAGTCTTAACAGCAGCACACAACTGTGACTGGCCAGACTCTTTTATCTGTCGAGGAAAAGGTCTGTGGATCTGATTGACTTAGGAATGATAAAGACAGAGGAGTACTTTGATGCTACCCAGACTATCAAAATTCAGTTCTGTAAGGTTTATTCACAAATCAATGTGATAAGTACAAGATGGAAATGTCTTTTAATGGGAATTACAGCTGTATGCTAAAGTTTGGCCACCCTTAGGTAACTTACATATTTTGTTGTTTTTTGAAGTTAAAAATAAGTACAACCCCTGCAGAAAACAAACATTACAACATAACAAAATGAGCCTCTCTTCAATTGTCAATTGTTTGTCCCACAAACTTAAAAAACAGAAAAAAAAAGTTTATGGCATGTGTAAAACTTAGTAGTGTGCATCATTTTTGACACTTCAGGGATCCTGACCAAGCATCTCTGACCTGACCCTGACCTGACCAAGCCTGTGGCTGTTGATGTTTCTACAGTTTTTGATAAGTCAGCAAATTTATCATCAGCTGACAATTTTTAATTACAATTCTTGACCTACCTTACAAGTCCAATAAGGAAAGTAAATGAGTAAATAAAGTTTGGAGTGGTTTGCACATGCCAGAATTCATTATTATTATCTTTTTTTTTCTTTTCAATTAAAATAACTGTGCACTGACATTTTAAGAAAGTTTTAATAGTTTTAACTCGTTTTAATGTCTGTTTGCTCCAGGGGTTGTATTTACTTCTTTTCAAAATGCAGACTGTCCAAACTGTAACTTCACAATAAAGAAGCCTACCTTAGTCTCAAGTAAACTGTCAGTATAGCAGAAGAACATTATGTATGGTGTTTAAATGCCTGACATATTAGACTTATTTATTTTTAATTTGCACAATAGACCCTAATGAGAAACATGATGAAAAGAAATGTTCATTGATACTAATAAAATTCTACTTTAATAAAATTCCACTTTCTCCTCCTCCTCTACTTTTGTTGCTGCTTTACCCAGTGTTGTTACTACATGTCCAAATACTTATCATCTGGACTGTATGAACACTGTTTTAGAAATCTGAGCATTTCATCACTCCCAGACCAGTGCAATGACTCCCACACTAAATCCCCCCATCTACACTGTCTACATACTTCTTGCCTCTGATGGGTGAATCTAAAGCAGGTTTTTCTTCTCTCCACGTTCCTCTCTGCTTTGGGAAACGTCACAGGATTCAAAGCTGTGAAAAGCCTCCCTGCACCGTTTAACTGGCATCTCACTCGCCTCCTGACAAAAGTTGCCAGGGAAACCGTTGCTAAGGGAGCGTGGGCAGTGGCACGGCCTGAATCCCCGCATGCACATACATGCACTCGCGCAAATATTGCTTTATTCTTTGCAATAACTTACTATGACTGAGTTCAGGGATCTGTGAGGAAGAGTCAGGGAGGATTTGGGGTAATACTAGAAACATCAAAACTCTTATTGTTGAAATTAAGGGCCCGGAAACATGAAGGAGGACAGCTGCATAGAAAAAAATGCAAATAATGTTACAATGGGATCTGTAGTCACAGTGCGTGAAGATCAGTGGTTTGCAAAGACATTCAGTTCTTTCAGTTTAATAGTTAGGAGTTTATTCATTAGCAACCAAAAGATAAATAGGGACTGCTTATTCTTGCATATTCTGCAGTGGGGATAAAACTGTGGGATTTATATAGTAACATAATAAACCTAAACAGCACTACTTTAGATATTAGAAACAAAATGATAAAATGTTCAGCTGGTCTTGTCTGACAGGTGTCACTGCAGTCACAGCCTGGAGCCACTTCCAGGCTGCTGTGTTGGTTGCTATACCCCCTCTTTTCCTCCATCAGCCCACCACAGATTCTTGAATAGAGATACGCCCACTGTTTCCACCAGCCAACCAGCTGTTACACACCACGCTCTCTGTGTTTAAATGATGTGATTTTATGGGATTGAACATTCCAGAAACAAAAGATATCCACTTTTTTCCACTCTTAAAAAGAAGCAGCGTTTGCTTGTTAACCACTCATTTGAATACATGCCCAACGAGGTAAAACTGTTAAATATTTCAGGAAAAAAAAGATTTTAAATAAAAGTTCAAATTCAAATTCAGCTGTGGTGGTAACAGTTAAAGTGAGGGGCTAGGGAACGCATTATGTCAATGACGGTCCCCGCAAAGAAAGGTGTACAAGGATGTGTGTGTGTGTGTGTGTGATGTGTGTGTGCCCTCATATTCAAAACTGTGACTGCCATTTGAGAATATATGCAGATGTCGACACGTGTTCATGACGATGTGCTCAACATGTTGCTGTCAGTAGCTGCTGCTGTTTCCATCCCCTGGGTGTTAAATACCAGCAGTTAAACACTGAAAGAAGTCAAACACACACATTTACATCCTCCATTTTTCCATCCTGACTCTCATTCAAGACGTTGCAACACATCCCCTCTCTCTCCCGACACACACTCCCTAGCTCCCACGCGACACACGGCTATTTATACACGCGGCCTATTATTTCTAGCTCATGTCTTTTTAATCTGAGGGTAGCACCCTGCATTTCTGAACAGGTGGTTTATTGGCAGTCTCTCACTCAGCCGTCCATGAATCCACTCACACATGCATATTTCCATCGGTCCATCAATCACCCTTGAAGCTGCACGGCCACGGCGCTCTCAGTCTTCCTCATCCATCTATGTGAATGTCAATGAGACGGAGGATTGCAGAGGAGATGGAGGAGGAAGAATATGAATAGAGATGAAGAACAGACTGTGAGAAAGAAAAGGTGATGTGCCTCATAATTTCATCGAATATGTGAGGTCACTGAGGAATGAGGTGGTCTATTCATTGGTTAGGAGGAAAGTGACCCTCCCTTCAATTCTTTCTTCTCTCTCTACTCCTCTGTCTCTGGTTCAGGCTACACGGCTCAATGACACATATTCCTTATGAACAGCATTGCAACTAAATGAAGTAAGATATATGTAAAACATTATTGTCATGTTGATCATCAATCTCATAAACAAAAAGGCAGGTTAGAATTATGTGTCAAATATGGAGTTTTCTCCATCATACCATTAAGATTCAGCTGTGAACATTGCGAAAATTAACCATGGGTATGTTTACATCTTTACATGTACACTAGTGTCAAGTTAGGTTTTTGGGTATCTTGGTTGTGTGTTTGAGAGAAACTCTAATGAAACTCTTTATGAAAACCTGAATGTGTTAGCCAGTGCTCCATGTAACCAAACACAATACAAAAGCAGCATGTAACAACCTAAGATTTGTGATCTGTCTGACAGGGGATAGGAATCAGTGATGAAGGTGGCTGAACGTAAAACACACTTATAAGAAAAAAAAAAGGCATAATGAATAGATATTAAAATATAAGTGAAAGTCTGATATTGAAACCAAATTACAGAGAGGGATACATAGACAGGCGTTATTCAGTAGAGAACCTATAGAATGACTGAGATGTCAGAATTCTAGACATCTTGATTCAAACAATATACTCGGTTGTGAACATGGGTGTCCCAAATTTCAGTAACATTCCAAAACCAACGTTCAACATTCACCACTTCACACCGTGACTGGTCAGCTGTGTGGAGATGAGAAGGAGCCGAGGATTAGACTTCTCTTTCTAGCTCTCTCTTTTTTCATTTTGTTACACAACTATTTTGTCACTTTTCATGTGAACAACAAGTACAACAATATGAATGTCTCTGGAGGAACTAACGAAAAGTGTGCGGTCATCACATGTTTTAAACCATATCCCGTCTCCTCATCTCTACTGACAACGGCCTTTTTTCACTCCGCCTTCGGTGTGGTTGGAGTCTTCTCTGTGTACAATTAATCTACAGTTAATAAACATTTTGTACTGTTTGGTCAGCTGGTCAGTGGGAACGACTTAAGTTATTAAACTGGCATCATTTGTCAATGAAAATAAATCCATGAAATGCTTCGATGGAGGCTGATGATTAAAAGCTTTGATTCGATAACATTTTTTAACAGATGTTAGAGTGCAGATGCTTTCCTCAGTCTGTAAACTTCCAATAAACAACCATCACTGAGAGAAGTGTAATTACTAATCAGATGTGATACAGCCACTCAAAAATAACTGAGGAATGTTTATGGCAAACAATCACAATCCTTCAATATCTTCCAAAGCTTACAGTATGTTAGCTTTGCCTTTACAGCAGAAGGCTCGATCTGAGAATGAACTGCCAATTCATTTCTACACAGGCAGATTATTCAGTAGAGGAACCTATAGAATGACTGAGATGTCAGAAGTTCAAGATGATCTTGATTCAAATAATATACTAGGGATTTGTGAACATGGGTGTCCTGTACCTCAGTAACATTCCAAACCAACAGTTCAACATTCACACCCACTTCACACCGTGACTGGTCAGCTGTGTGAGATGAGAGAGCCAGATTGAACTTCTTTCAGCTCTCTTTTTCATTTGTTACACAACTATTTTTGTCACTTTCATGTGAACAACAGAGTACAACACATGAATGTCTCTGGAGAGACTATCTGAAAGTGTGCGGTCATCTACATGTTTAACCATATCACGCCTCCTCCATCTCTATGACAACGGCCTTTTCACCCGCCTCTCCAGTGTGGTTGAGGTCTTCTTCTGTGTGTACAACACCCACAGTTAATAAACATTTGTACTGTTTGGTCAGCTGGTCAGTAGAATCACTTAAAGTTCAGCCAAAAGCTACAACATCATTTATCCAATGAAAATAAATCCAAGGAAATGCTTCATGGAGGCTGATGATTAAAAGCTTTGATTCGATAACATTTTTTAACAGATGTTAGAGTGCAGACAGCTCTCAGTCTGTAAACTTCCAATAAACAACTATCGAGAGAAGTGTACTAATAATCAGATGTGATAAGTTTACCTGTAAATAACTGAGGAATGTTTATAGCAAACAATCACAATCCTTCATCTTCCAAAGCTTACAGTATGTTAGCTTTGCTTTTAAAGCAGAAGGCTCGATCTGAGAATGAACTGCCAATTCATTTCTACACACCTCCTCTCACTCTTCCTCCTCTCCCTCCTCACTTCTTTCATCCCGTTCTCACTCTGCTCCACACATCCTTTATTCGCTCTCCCAACTGGCTGATATTGGCCTCTGTATCAGCAGATGACCTCAATCACTGATCCGCTCGCTGCCTGTCTGTCATCCGCTGCTAAATATGGAGTAACCGAGAGAAGGAACGGGAGGGAAGAGAGGTGAGAGGAATATGGAAGACAAATGAAGCTCGACAGAAACAAAAGGGTGAAAATGAGAAAGTGCAGAGGACGAAATCGCAAAAAGAAGGAGACGGTGACAAATGGGTGGAGGGGCGGCAGGGAGATCCATCAGCCTCTCTCAGACCTACTGGTTGTGTAAAACTCCTGGAAGAGCCAAGTTCACCTCAAACACAGGAACCATAGAGTCACACCTGAAAAATGCTTTACTACTTACATCTGTGTGTGTGAGTGTGTATGCATGAATGACTAAGGGAGGAACAAAAACAGAGCAGAGACTGCATGTCTGCAGTTACAGAATGAACATGTTGTATTTTAAAATAATCCATATTGTAATGTAGGTGATTATAAAGGTAATCTAAACTCTAACCTTGGTGGCGTTCATTCAGATACAGTGATGACACACTGTTCCTGTGCACAGTTCACTGTGTGTTTGAAAACTTTCTGTCCATAATGACATGAGTGTGAGTGTTTGAGTCAATAGTCAAGTCAAGTCAATATTTATTTATATAGCGCTTCCAGGTTTACATGAAAGAGCACACAGGCAAAACACAAGCAAACACACACACACACACAGGACTGTGTCCTTATTTATCATATAAGATATTTACTGCGTGAGTGAATGCTGTGTGAAAGGTATTCACAGCTAATGATTATTTTCATTATTTATTAAGCTGATAATAAGTTTTCAGTTAATCATTTGGTATATGAAATGACAAAAATAGTGAAAAGTGAAAAACAGACTTCTACTTCCCAGAGCCTAAAGATTCATATCTAAACATCTTGTTTTGTTCAACTAAAGGTTCAAAAGCCAAAAATGTTCAAAAGGTTTGTGTGGTTCCTACCTTCTCTGCAGGTCCATCTCCTCTGGTGTGGGGCCATTCTGAACTTGGGGGCCCTGTCTGGGCAATGTGGGGCCTGTAGAGGGCGACACACACAGAAAGCTCCTGTTACATTAAGCTGACATCATCATCAGTCAGACTTACAGGCTCTTGTCAAACTGATTAAAATGAAACATTGTATGCAGCCATCAGTGAGCTGTATTTTAAAACATGTTACCTTGTCAGGTTCTGTAAAATGATTTGTGGTGGTGGAGAGAAAAACCCAAATCCTTTCCTTAAGTAAAAGTAGCAATAACATGTGACAAGAGAAAGTCCCACATTCAACTTATGTTAGCAGTAAAATGCCTTGAGGTTGTACAGGCAGACAGAGAAGTTTCTTTGTAGTCACGTTTCATGTAAGGTCCAAAGACATACGATCAGACTACTAAGTGGGCCATATAATCAGATTTGGGGCTCATTCCCTCTGCGTACACTCCCTCCATCTCCCCAGCCTCCTCCAGCATTTGCATTAATATTCATGTGAATGCGGAATGTTCCTGTCTTAGTGTTCATGTCCTCTTAGGTGTTGTATACTGTGTCTAATGTTGCTGTATGTGGTAATGGTCAGAGTATCAGACTGAACAGAATCAGTAGTGGTCATTGTGAAGGATGCCTTTCAGACTAGCCAAATTATTGATGCATTAACATGAAGACAATACTTTATTTTTATGGAATCTTTAACAGAGCTGAAAAGATTGGTGGATTACGCGATCAGTGAATCAACAGAAAATCAATCACTAACTACATGGTACTGATAATCAATTGAGTGTATAAGCCATTTTTTCAAACATAAATGCCAACAATGTACTGGTTCCAGGCTTTCAAATATTTCTTGGTCTGTCACCTGCTGAGTTGGTGATGACTGCATGGTCAAAGTCTCAGTCTTGTTTACTTGTTTATTGATCAGATATTTCCTGAATTATTTCAGCATTTTTTAATCTGACATCAGACATTATTCAGGTAAGATCCTTGTAAAGCAGTTTGTCTCTTCTAAACCATTATCTTCATAAAAGCACAACCTAGTTACTCTTTAGCTCACAATGATGTTTTTACCCTGTAACCCTAACCTGCGGTGAACACCAAATTATCATAGAAAATAACAATACAGCAGGTGTTAGTGACAGAACAAGAGCGAATAAATGGAGTTATAATGAGGGCCTGAATGAGGGATCAACACACACAGACTTTCTGTCTGGTTTTCATCCCACACCACAGTTTATATGAACCTATTAGCTGATGACTGAGTAGCTGGGTTTGAGCAGAGGAAAAATCAAAGATGGCTGTTTGCCAAAAAAAGGTCAACTCGACTGGGCACATGTTTTTTTGTGGAGTCCTAACATAAACTCTGAAACAGTGGCAACACACACTGATACTGTAGCCTCAGTAGCCCTTGCCATGAGAGCAAGAAACACTCAAGAACCACTGTCTAATTCACACTTGCTGAGCAGGGGCAGACTGACCAACATGGTGCTCTTTCTCCCACTGTGTACTAAACACACACACACACACACTGAAAAGGAGACAGATTTGACCGCAATCAGTATTCAACCTAATGTTAACTGTCTGTAGAGACACTGGCATTAGCTGCATTTCCACAAGAGAGGAAAACACATCTGAGTCAAAACAGCTACAGGACTGTAACAACAGCTTTTTTCATTACCATTTTACATCAATTAGAAAAAAAACACAATGTAAACTTTTTTTTTTTTTTTCCTATCAGCAACTGTGACAAATAGGACAGATTAAGAACCGTGACATGATGCAGAATTTCCTGAAACCAGAGAATACCCAGTAAAACCTTGTAATCATCTAACAAAAGTGCGCTCAAAAGAGCGGGACAACAGAAAAACCTAATTCCCAGAAACATTGACTGTTGTAGACACAAATGCAAAAAGCCCTGTGCTGTCTTTTAGTGTGACCTTTGATAACAATGACTAAGTGTGGACCATGACAGGATTTACTGGAAGCCAGACTACTGACTGCTGAGTCAGCACAACCATCATTAATATATTAGTAAGCTGGTATCAGGACAATAAATATTTTCTTACTGATATCATCTGACAAGAGTGAAAATATTTTATCAGACATTGTGTATTCACCTGGCTTTAAAGCCTGAACAGCTTGGAACTACAGTTTATAGGCTTTTTTCACCTCTGGGCAGCAAACATCTTCAGAAGCAGCTGTGGATCAATTGAGTATTCAGAAGGTGCCCTGTGTGTTTGTGCTGACTGGAAACCATTCAGTGACTCGCTGACACTTAACAGGTGTCTGTCATGACAGGATTTACACACACACACACACACACACACACACACACACACACACACACACACACACACACACACACACACACACACACACACACACACACACACACACACACACACACACACAGCTTTCAATCATGTCACACAGTTTGCATGCAAGCTCAGTGGTCATGATATCGTCCATTGCACTGGTTGGACTTTGATAAAGACTGCGTGAAAGCTATGGAAAAAGCAGCAGCTAACAAGTGGCTAAAAGAAACTACAGGTTGTCAGGGACATTAAATGTCATCAAGCTGAACACTGGAACTCATCTACTCAATAGTGTAGTGCCCTCTCTCACACTCTTGTGAACTACTGTAACTGAAACTTTCCAACTTGCCTTTGTAGAGGAGGCAATCGCACTAAATTAAATTACAAGTTGGAAGCTTAGTGGTGGTGATACTGAAGTCATGTGACTGTAGTGTAGTTTGTTTATAGTCTAACATTAGCTTTTCACTTCAGGTAATTGTATTTAGGCTTCAAAAATCATAACAGCAGTCTTCATTTGTGAAGATTAGCTGAACAAAACGTTTAAGTATCACAAAGTTTTGTTTGTCAGAGTTTATTTTCTCCAATGATACAAAATCCAATGGAATAATCCCACTGGCTTTTTGGAGAGGGAACCATTTATTATTATTATTATTATTATTATTATTATTTATGTATTTATTTTTTGGCCACAATACTACTCCACACTGAACCAAAATGAGAAACTTAAGGATAACACCTTGGTTAAGGGGACCTTTCAAGGTTATGCTGTCCTTACTTTGTACAATTTATAGACTAAACAAGTGATGGGGAGGAATATTTGATAGATCGACTGATAAATAAAGTAATGAGAAGTCAAAGTCATTAAATACTGCAGCTACGGTGGCATTAAATTTCACCAAAAACTATGAATACAGACACTTTGGAATCCAAATCAAAAGCAAGCAAAACATTCTGACCTCTGAGAACATTCTAGACATATAACCATAATATACAACAAAATAGAAAGAGAGTGATCACTGACCACATCACATAACTATATCTACATCTACCTGTCTTCCTGCCATGATTATCCAAGTCATCTCGTATTATGACCATCTTGACAGTTTCTATGGGCTCAAATCAGGGTCAATAAGATTTTGAGCTTGTACAGTGATGTTCACAAATAATTCCAGAGTTTGTAGTTGTAAATAAACCACTGTAAACCTGTAAAATAAATCTGCATAAGTTCAAGTTAATGCATGTGCAGAATAGATTTATTAAAACAAGTGCTTTTGTGAACATCTGTGCACAGATACAAGGCAGAAAACTGTGTACATTTCTCAGTTCTCGCACTGTGTGTAACACTTCAGTTCCAGGTACAAATTTTGTACTTTTTTAGACATACACAAACTGGAATTTCTCATGCAGATTTATTTTACACAAACTTTGGAATTATTGTTCGCAACACTTTTCAAGCTCAAAATCTTACTGACCCTAATTTGAGCCCATTTATTTCCTTCTTGTATGAGCTGAATTGAAATATTATTGAATTAAGCTGAGTCTACAGGCAGTCAGTATCTGTGACTGTAATTGCAGACATGGTCTCTCGTCTCCATCTTCCACTGCCTGTGGGTGTAATCGTGTTACTGTCTGCTCTAATAGAGCTTATGTGCTAATGACCGAACACAGACAGCAGCCTTGCAGGGCCGCAGCCCCAAAAGCTGCTCAGGAGGGAAGACTTAAGATCAGATCAGTGGGCCGGCCATTCATGTAAACCTCATTTTCTTATTAGACCAAGCTTTTTATTACTGTAATGTATCACTTAACAATTCCGCTACAAGGAAGTGTCATTTTGTAGCATCTTACATTGTTTGCCTTATTTATATATACAGCAGAGGTATCCCAACAGCTCCTTTACTCTGCGAGGCAAAATTGCTGTTTTTGTCAGTGGAGTTTGGTGGTAATTTATAGAAATGTTTCTGGTAAATCAAGAAGAATCTTACTGTTTAATAAAAGGATCTATCTCTCAATCTGAGCCTGCCAGTGGCAAAAACAAGCACTTTAGTGGACAAACTTTGACATGGACAATTGCCCAGTTGGATTACACTGCAGCAGCTGTTTGCGGTGGCCAGGTACGCCATTCTTGCTCAACACTGCATCAATTCCCAAGATTTCTGTTCCTATCAATTACTTACACCTAAAACATGGGAAAACAAGGCCCAGGTTCAAAAATACCAGAGGTTATCCTTTAACGTCATGCTAGATCCACCGACTCTGACGGTATCCTCTCGAAAACAGACATTCAGTCATTTCCCATTCTTGTCAAATGCGAGGTTTTCAGAGATCAGAGTTGATTCAGTGACCCAAAAGCACAATCTGACACAATACTGGGAAAGAAATGAGAGAAGAGGAGACAGAGACAGGGGCAAAGACAGAAGGCGCAGAGTGAAGCTGAAGAGAGCCAGCACAGCATTCACAGACTAAAAGCAAAAAGAAAAAAACATTAACTGGTCATGAGATCACTATCTGGCACACATATGATTCATAGGATAAAGGAGAGAAAAAAATGACATCAGAGGTAATGTAAAGACCCTTAAAAAGAGTATCTATAAATAAAAACTTATAAATACTAATTCTGTTTCCACAAATGATGATACATCAGTCATTAAATCGCACAGCTTCATTTCCCAAAGACACACACAAATCAGTAAAACAGAGGTCTGCTCTCATCACTGCTGGATACCTACATGAAGGCAGCGTCAGTGTGGGCCTCTTCTGGCAGCAAACATAACGCCACAGTCCGTGCTGGGCCCCGTCTGACCCGTTTCCAGGCCTCAGTACAACCACCACCCCGCTGCCAGCTCCCCTCACAAACCCTGCTCCCCCCGTGCAATCCTGGGAGGTTGCATACAAAACCATAGCTCAGGCTCTGGAGCTTCTTCTGTCAGTTTTCCTGTGCCTTAGTAGTTCAGCATCATCCAGAAGCTTACAAAGATGGATGAAAAGATTTTAAAAAAAATGTTTTTAATATCAGAATATTGAGCGTTCTTCTGTTGCAGTAGCCAGTTAAGTTCTTTATCCTCTGTAATCTGATGCCTTAATATTCTGACGGTACACCTTTAAAGATGACGCTGAAATGCCGGGTGTGGTTGTTCTCTGTGTCGGTTCTCCAGTATCATAATTGATGGAAACAAAGGCAGAGGAGAGGGAGGGATTGAGAGTGGGAGGGAGGGATGAACATAAGACAGAGAGAGAGCAGGAGATTAAGGAAGAGAATGAGAGCCAGACAGAGACAAAGACTGAGGAGAGAACAGACAAAACACGGAAGGCAGAGAAAGAGACAGAAATAACTGAGAGAGGAGCAGAGAGAGAGAGAGAGGGAGAGAGAGGGAGCTGTATACAGGATGTGGTAGGACTCGCTACCTGATGGGCTGCTCCGCCAGTTTGTACTTCCTGGAGCCAATCTATTATTCATACACTGGACACAGAGAAGGACACAACGCTACTGCTCTCAATATCATTACCAGTGTGTGTGTGTGTGTGTGTGTGTGTGTGTGTGTGTGTTTGATGTTTCATATAAATGTCTTTTACCTAAATTATTCATTTAGATCCCAGGAAGCATCAAAGCTTCAAAGTTGATCAAAGTTGAAAGACGTTTTCTAGTCAGGAGGATACTCTCACTGAGCACTTTATTAGGAACACCTCTACAGCTGGCTATTACAGCAACTATCCAACCAGATAATTATGCAGATACAAGTCAGAAGCTTCTGTTAATGTGATCTCAGTGACTTTGACCATGACGTGGTTGTTGGTGCTAGATGGGCTGATTTGAGTATTTCTGAAACTGTTGATCTCCTGGGATTTTCACACACAGCAGTCTCTAGAGTTGATTCAGAATGGTGTCGAAAACAAGAAAAAATCCACTGAGCAGCAGTTGTGTCAGTAGTTCCTACTAAAATGTTTGACAGCAAGGTCAGTGGAATATCCAGGGTAACTGGGACATTTCCAGACACACATCATTTTTCAATGTTTGAGCACCATAAACAAAATTACATTCACCTCAATCGTATTGGGGAAGAGGCAAATACTGTAACTCAGGAAATCTGGGCAATAAAAAATAAATAAAAAATGAAAGTAAAAAAGATAAATAATAAAAAGCCAAAACTACTGTATCTGCATGAACAAACACCACCTGAAGTAAGCGAGTTCAGCCCAAAAGTTGCACTGCTTTAAACAACAAAATTGGCTGGCTGGACAAAACAAGACATTTGAAGAAATTACCCTGGGCTCCAACAAATTATAATGAGCATATTTCACTATTTTCAGAAAATTCCTGGAATAAATTATTACTCAGTTTATTGAGAAAACAATAAGCAGACTAATGGTAACTCTGTCTTTATTTCCTGGAGCTCTGTGTTAGCACCTTGTGTCAGTGAAATGAATGAGGAGGCTGTATTTTTCATGCACACTGATGTCAAAACAGGTTTCTAATAATCTGTGTGAGCCAACCAATGAGGACACAACAAATCAGGAATAGTAAACACCAAGAGATGAAAAAGCCGAGAAAAAATAAATAAAAGAAAAAAAGTGACAAGAGGAGAAAAGATTAAGTGAGAGTTTGAGTGCTGACTGACAGGGTGAATTGAATGAGTGGAGAGAGATAAAGGACAGGGTCATTCTCCTTTCTTTTACCTGCACACCCATCCATTTTACCAGTAGAGAAACAACCTGTCATCAAACCAGCCATCCATCTGTGTTAGCATATGTGAATAGCTGACGCTGTCAAGTGCCAAGAGGTCAAAGCGTTCCTGTGTGTGTGTGTGTGTGTAGTGGATGAGCATTTGTTTAGCACATTTCTCCATACGCATGTCTATCTATCATCCTGTTAACTAACTAAAAAGCACACAGGGGTTATGAATAATATACATTCCAGATCGTAAATATATGGACAGTTATACGTGTTTTGTTCTCTTAGACTCTGCATTTCAGAATAAAATAATAGATACTACTTTAAAGTACAAAATCACAGCTTTAATTCAAAAAGTACAGTACAACAGTACATCAAGAACTGCATAGCTTATTTGTTCATTTATGCACATACTGGGGAACTATGAACACTTGAGTAAGTGTTGAGCACTTATCCAACTTATTCAACTAAATGGCCAAATCAACCCATCAAAATGATAGAAAGAGGGAAGTATGAAGAAAAAATGGAACAGCTCGTGATGAGTCAAAACATTGTGGTGGTTCCGTTATGGCTCGGGCATGTATGGCTGCCAATAGACCTGGCACACGGATTAATGACCATCAGTGAGCATTCTGCGCTCAAATTCAGCCAAATGTTGAATGGAAAACAGCTCATCATTCAGCAGGACAATGATCCTAAAACATATGATTGATGATTTTGTTTGACTTCATGTCTATCTGTCCACTTATGAGTGAACCCCTAAAGTTTGAACTGTGTGTGTTAAAAGTGGTATATCTCTGTATCATTTTGTTGGACACTTTGCAATCACAGACAGACTCCTGGGGAAAAATGTAAAGGACATTCCAACTGTCTTCACTCTCTCAAAGTCAACCTGACTGGAAGACGAATGTCCATGTCCAGGTTTATTTATACAACCTGGTCAAAAAGGTCAGATAGCAGGATTACATGGTGGACACATTTTAGACAGACTCCACATATAGTATCATATGTAGCTTATGATGTCATCCCCCATGGTCTGTTGTCAGGTAAAAATGACAGCATCTATAGCTACAGCTTGTGACTGGCTACAGTCCAGGCTTAGCAGGAAAAGAAAATGACACATGATCTATAGAAATATATTTCTCTTTTAAATAGTATGACATTTGAGACATGGGTCATGGATCAGACCCGGGCCTGTATTTATGAGGCTCCTTAGAATTCCTCCTTGGAATTCTAAAGAGGTTACACTAAAACTAAGACTAAAAACTCTCAGAGTAGGACTTGAAAGCTATTTATAAAGCTTCCTACAGTGACTCTCTGCAAGCAGAAGAATGCCTTTTTGGACAGTGATGTTGTTGATAATCAGATAATCAGACAGTCTAGAATACACATCTCCACAGAAAACACAGAATCCTCTTTTCTATTCCTGAATTACCCTCTTAGTCCCATTATTTGTTAACTAATGCCCACTAAAGCTATATACAGCTTTATTGTCATTCAGCTGTTTCCAAAACCTCTTAAACACCATCTTCTGGCAGCTCCAAACAAGTTCAAACTCCTAAATATTGGCTGAGATGGGAGATAAAACACTTTGACTCCTAGTCCTAAAAGTATAACCAAATACACATTGCTCTGAAAATGTTTGGCCTGTTTGGACTAATTTCCTACTCAGAGACTGTAGATAAATATAACCCTAGACAGAGGACACATATATAGAAATGTTTTCTACCAAACAACAAATGACTGAAGGCCTGTAGGATACATTGCATGCAGAATTAAGAAAACTTATTAAGAAACTAAAATGCCTTTGTTGCAGAGTTGGGAACATTGCTTTGTCTCCCTTTCCTGCTTCTTGCTGACATCAGTGTTTCCAGCAGAAGAAGGTGAAATGGTTCTTTGAGGTCTGAATAGGACACTCCATCAATAACCATTATGTTAGATGGCCAAAGAAAATGGGCTACTTGGCACACACAGACCTACTTCAAATTCTCTATCTGGCATCCAACTCTCTTATCTTCCTCTGTCCTCTCTGTCAGCACCCTTACCTCTGTTCAACTTACCCATGACTTTATTACATTAAAATAACTTTTCCATTAACTTTATTTGATGACTGATATTAGAGTATGCAGGGATGTCAAAACTATCACACACACTCTCTGCCATCAAATTCAATGACTTATTAATGACTTTCAGAGTCTTTTTATTGATGTTTCAAGGACTGAAAGTTTTATAATAAGTCTTGTCCCTGGGCCTCATCTTGTAAAGAAAGCAGAATGAAATCATTCCCTTTAAAACAGCCGCTCTGACAAAAAAAACCTCCAATGTCTTGGAGCACACTGATGAATTCCGATACTGTACTGTGCTTTTAAGGACACCCATTCACTTTCACAGAATACCTTCCAATATTTTCTTCAAATCCACACATTCTAAAGATACAAGGCCTCTGGGAACGCTGTTAAATAATTTATGAATTAATGAATTGATGAATGAACTTATAACTTCTTACAGCACAGGGCGATGGAACTCTCTTGGCTCTGTTTTTACCCTCAGTGCAGTTGCTTCTGATCAAGCTTTGATAAGTTCTTACTTCCTAATTGAGAAACACAACATAAAGAAGACAAATTATAGCCAAGGGTTTAGTTCAATCAGGATTAGTGTTATCATAAGGCCTCTGTCTTGATCAAGGTACATTAATTAATATGTTAATTAGCATTGGATCCTTGTACAGACAGATTTGACTGTAGGTCCAGTGTGAACTGAGCTGAGCCTCCATCTGTTTTTGTGTCCATCTCTGACTCCTTCACTGTGTCCTACATGTTGGGGGATTATTTTGGGGCTCAAGGGAGTCAGGATGTCTAGAAGGTCAGTAGGATAATGACATCTATACCTCCGCTGTCTGTGCCCTGCACCACATCTCCATCACCCCCTATGTCTGACTGCTGGACATTTGATTCCAACCCTCTTCCCGGTCAGAATATCTGAGTGACAGGGCAGGGATGATTTTGAGATCCTGAAACCAGTGTCAGACAAGGGGGATCATATGTCAGAGTGACACAACCTGCAGACATGTACTTATTATAGTTTCAGATCTGCCCAGCAACAAGTGGGCTGCCCTTGCAGATGGCCTTGAATGGTTAAGGTAAACACTAAGGTATTCACTGGGGTAATGGGGGGATGAGTTAAGAGGTACCTGATGATGCACTGTCCATCATGGACCTGGGACAAACAGAAATTGGGTCAAAAGCATTTAGACCAAACAATAGAAATATCAACAGAAGCTCTTCTAGGTTCTTTAAGTGCAAGACTCTTTAGATTTGGATCTGTTCAGGCAACTAAATGTTCTAGTATAAGACCTTTTCACCCTGAAAAGCTCTTTAGTTATTGTGGTTGCATGTTTAGGATCATTCTCCTGCTGAATGATGAAATGCCATCTAGTGAGTTTAGTTTACCAGATGAGGTGGTATGACTTAGGTCATGAACTGTTCCCTTATTTCCTCCACACTCTAGCAGTTGTACGTTTTTGCTAACTGCAACCAGGCCTTTCTGTTTTTGAGGCTTACCAATGGTTTAGATCTCTCATGAATCTGAGGCTATGGTCAAGAAGTGTGTGAGATACAGAACCAGACAAAAAAGAGGAGCTGCAGAGTCCATTATGTCTTTCTTCACACATTCTTCAAATGTGAAAACAATAAAGAAAAAAGAAGAGAGCATGATGAATTGAGCTGGAAATGTGGGGGAATTGAAGGAAGCAGCACAGGAGGAGGCAACTGTACACAAATCTGCCTCATCAGCTTCTCTTGTCTCAGATCATTCATGGCTGGCAATTAGTGTTCAATAAATTGTGAAAAGGCTCATTCTGGTATATAATTCATTATCAGAGCAAAGCGGGTGATTTGTATAGATATCTTATCCATCAGAGCATTCACGATGCCTGCCTTGAGATTTTAGAGATCTCCACAAATACGCAATTATGGTCAGTGACGTGACATGCATTTAGGAATGTTGGTTTTCCTGTGACTTTTATGAGCTGGAAAGACTTTACTACACAGAAAATTACAAAACCTGGGATTTGAGCATTTTTCAGTGCGGTTACTTGTATTCATATTTAGGAAACTACTTTCTTAACACACAGTTCTGGTTGTTTGCATCTGTCTCTGCCCAAAAATTACACAGCTCATAAAGGCTCATAAATCACTTTTTTCCCTCCATTTATGGAACTATTGGAGAAAATCACTCCAAACTAGGACTGAAGGCTCAATAGATTAGCCAGTTTCTCTGTCAAAGAGCTCAATTACAGGAGATGGAAGCAGATCATTTTAGATGACACCCTCTGAATGAGGACGAAATATGTCTTCGGGAAAAAGAAAAAAAAAACAAAAACTCTCCAGATGAGCTTCTACAGATCCACGTGAACTCAGCTTTGGTCACTGGCATTTATGGTTGTCAAATATATGACATCAATTTGGTTGGAGGAAGAAATCAGTGTATTCCACACTGATAGATGAAAGGACAACAGATTTGTGGGAAAGCAGTGAGCAAGTCTGAGAATTTGGCATAGATGTGATGGGTTATTAGCCAGAGGCTAAAGGATGGAAACGCATTAGCATGACTTAAGTTTTGTGGTGTCAATGTTTTATTTGTCCAAGCCAAAAGATGATGATGGGTCTTGGCTGTTTAACTGAAGTGTTTTGTATACTTCCTTTTGGAAAAGTTGAGGATGTTCTAGTTTTGGTAAGTGTTTCTGCAGAGATAATGATCTTCCCACCATTTAGTCTTTGGCCCAAAACTCAAAAAACACAGCAGCGTTAAGGCATGTTTTTCCGATGGTATGTGTTCTTCCATATTCTAGATAAAATAAGAACCCTTTTGTATTACTTAGTGGCCAATCTGTGTGTATGTCAGCCTACAAGTAACAAGAAATTGCAGTGTAGAAAACTACAACACATTCTTACACCCAAACTGCCACATATGGACGCTTGGGCAGGTCCCTTGGCATCACTTTTTAACACAATGGGTAACCTTTAAGTGTTATTTTTCAATATGCAGAGCCAACATATTTTCTGAATAAATAAAGGGCTACATTTATTAACAGCAGTAAGAGTTGCTAGGAAGTGGTTGGATGGATGGCAGGTGTATAAAGCACATGACTGTCACACCAGAGACTGGGATCAGCATCCACAGTCCAATCCGTAGTAAGGTTAAGGCAACAAAAGTGCTTTCGTAAAGGCTAGAGAAAGATGGTGTGATATGTTTCCAGCCCTGGCACAGGAATATGACACCGCCATTTTTAATGGTGTCTACAAGGCTCTGATTGGTCATTAGACATTTGAACATTTCAGCTATTTGAATCACTAAAAAAACAAACAAAACATAACTTTAGCATTTGAGTGGCTTGACAAACAAACACAAAAACATTTGTTGCTATGGCTCACATGGAACACTAAACTTGTTCTTCTCTTTCAAAGATCAGGAGACCATAGCAACTGCGATCAGTCCTCCCTCCTACACTGTCGTTACATGACAACTAGAGCAAAGCTTAACCAATGAAATTACAGAATGGCTCTGTAGCCAAATGGGAAGTCTCCATGGAGGCTTCACTTCCATTTTAAATGTGTCTGAGGCTCATGGGACAGAGTGGTTAAATGTTTGAACACAAACTGACACACACTCATGGATTTTTCACTTATGTAATAACTTGTACAAGGAAACAGTGATGGAATACATTCATTTGGGATTTTCACTTTAACTGCATGACACAGAGAGGGGACAAACTGACTGTAAGCAAGAAGTTGGTGTGTAAACCAAGATTCTTTTTATTATTATTTATATTTTACTTTGATTATTACAGTTGCTTCATAGCATGCATGAGATTGCACCCCTTTTACACTCCCCTGCCAGTCAGCTTTAACAGGAGTGTTATTGTTCCATATCCACATACATGTGTGTATCTACACACTCTGATACAGTGGCAGCATGCACCTAGTTGGTTTGTGATCTGCCAATAAACACAAAGAGGTAGCCTGATACAGTTGTTTTCACACCTGATGTAGACTGTACCCAAGTACACATGAACTGTACTCGAGACTACCTTTTCAAGTGGTCACTGTTATTATTATTATTATATTTACACTGTTATTACTACTAAGACTGCATTCTTTTTCATTATTGATTAATGAGTCGAGTGTAATTGTGTAGTTTATAAAATGTCAGGAAACAGGAAAAATGGCCATTACAGTTTCCCAGGATGATGTCTTCAAATTGCAAATTTTGTCTGAAAATGTGTCCAAAATCCAAAAGACGTTGACTTCAAACAATCACATGAAAGATAAAAAAGCAGCAGATCATCATATTCAAGTAGCAGGATCCAGAGAATGTCTGGCTTTTTTTCTATATATAGATATCGACCACATTTTACCAAAACAAACCTGCGTCTCAGTTATACCTGTGTATTTCCAGGTACTGTCATACATAATCAAGGACAAAACAGATACCAAGACTTGCCTTTAGGAAACAGACACAGCACAATGTTAGAATGTTTGCACGCTAACCAAACAGGCACACAACCGTCCCACCTCCAACAGTCCTGTCAGGTTGACTACTCACTCCTGAGGATGATCTGAGCACGGCTGATCCGCTGTTTATCCTGAGAGAATCGATGAACTCTTGCTGCAGCAGGCATGTTTGTGGATACCGCTGTGACAGGGCCTTAGGGAGTCCTCGCTTTATCAAAGCCACCAGCAGCAGCAGTCAGAAAATATTCAAGAAACCTAGTGGACCTCTAACTTCTCTCTTTTTGAGTTTTCCTTTTTTTTTATTTTGTAACTTTCCTTTTCCCTTCTATCTGTTTCTCTCTTAACACAACTTTGCCTCTTTCTTTCTGATTTCCTTCTAACTTCTTCCCTCACTACTACTTTTCTACCCTCTTCTTCCAATATAAGTCTCTGTCTGCTGTTGTCCAGCTGTGTTGTGATGTGTAGTCTGCCACTTTGCCAACCTATGTTTTTATGCCAGACACCATGAGCTCATCAAAAAAAAGAAAAGTGGGGCAGGCAGACAGATGGAGAGTTAGAAGGTGGGGCATGTGAGTGGGGGTGGGGGTGGGCAGGCTGTCACGATCCAAAAAGCATAAACACATGCCAGAGTGATGTGCTGCATGGTCAGAGGAGGTGTCGTACCCCTAAATGTTTACACCATGTTTTCACCCTCGTGACCTGCAATAACAAACTCATTCTGGGCAGGGAACGCAGCCTGTGTCTCTAAGGGACGGGGTATGAACTCTCTCTCTGTGCGTCTGTCTACCTTTCTGTACCTCCAGCTCTCTCCGATTTCAACCCTTCCTCTCCACAAAGGTTTCACATGATCGAGAGCCACATGGCACACTGTTGGCAGGGACCATAAAGACTGAAAATAAATGATAATCCCCCAGTTAGCAACTTTTCACATGTCACTGTAGGGACAAGCTGCTGCCAGATCAGAGTCTGACTGTCCAGACAAATAGACCAGAGAGTTAGATTCTGTTCCTCTGGCAAGGACGCTTGAAGAATTCATTCCATAATTATTTGTTAGCTCCATTAACTTCTTTTTGGTGGAAAATAAGTTAGTATATTTACTCAAGTATTAATTCCAATTCCTGGGTACCAGTTCTGGTCCTGAACCTTGATGTTATCTACTCAAACTGTTTCCACCAGTTTTGAGTGGAACCATTGTAATCAAGGATGTGTCATTAGTGGTAGGCATTGCACAATGCACAACTTGAGTCGAAAGATGTCAGATTGCATTGATTACATGCAAGCGTTTGTACTGTTATTACAGATATCTTTTTTTCCTGCAATTTCTCACATGCCTTCCTCGTTGTTGCCTTCTCCATCCTCTCTTTCCAACCTATAGATTATGGCACATCAATGAATGTGTCATATTCAGTTCACTCTTGAAAACCTGCTATTTTTTGGTTCCAGCTGGTTACTGCCTGTCAGGTTCCGAACCAATTTAATTTGAACAGTTCAAACTGCAACTGAACCAATACCATGTTGGTGGAAAAGAGGTAAAAGTGCACCAAAAAGAAATAAGGGCAAATGACATAAATGCAGAGTCAGGAAGAGTAAAAAAAAACAAAACAGATTGCAGTTTTAGATTTTGTATACAAAAACTATGATCTGAAAATAAAAATATGATACATGTTTTATGACAGTAGCTGGGCCAATATAAGTAGTTAGAAATGTACTCCACATTAAAATGCAACTTACATGTTAATTCTTCAATAATTAGGACCCAACAATGTAAAATAATATAAGTCTTAAAAAAAAATCTTACTTCACAAAACAAAGTTAGCTTATTTGAATTAGAAGTTAAACACTGTGTTTCTGAAAAGCACTCTGAAGCAAAACTCCACCACAGAAATTTGTGAATTTAGATCTCAAAGCTTGGCTTTTAATTTCACTAAAATCTTGTGATGTATTTTATTTGTACCAGCAACCCCCTTTAAAGATGTGTATTTGATGGATAACTGGTTGATATCTCTCTAATAATCGGTTGTCAGTTGTGCAAAATCAATTTGATCTGAGTTCAATTAATTGAAAAATTATTGATTAATCAGTAATGATTACAAATTACTTTCAGCTCTAATTGCATGTTTCTAAAAAAAAAAATAACCAAGATATTTGGTGATATTAAACTGACCCACAACAGCTAAGCCCAACTCCACACATTCTCCATAAGTCAGAACTCTGTTCAGTTTCACCTACTGTGTCTGTGTGTGTGTGTGCGTGTGTGTGTGTGTGTGTGTGTGTCAGCCACAGAAATAAAGGCACACAGACAAAACAACAGACAGTGGCAAATATAAATATTTAGCCACAGCGGCGTTGCACTTCATCCATTGTCCCACAGACAGACACGGTCGTCATGCTGCTGCTTATATTCTCTGTACAGCCTTTTCAAAACAAAGTGTTTTTATAGGCACTGAGTCGCTGACACTTACAATGACTCTGGTTAGCCAAAGTCAGTATTGTCGCTCTCAACCTTAATTCAACAGGGTTATGTAATAATAATATGCTAATTAGCATATTTGTGATATCATTGCAGTGTATTTACAATCTGCCTAGTGTCAGCCAGTTTCAGCCCTTTATCTGTACTGGAAACTCTCCTCTATACGTAAAATAGCTAAGGTTTGTCAAAAAGCCACTAGATGTGTCACTAGGTGCTTTTTTAAAAAGAGCTAAAGGGGTGACTGAAATGTGTGCAGGAAAGGTGCTAAGTTGGCAACACTACCTGTAAACGCCACCACTGATGGAATAGAAACTGGTTGCATCAATTCATTTTGAAAGAGCAACGGCCAATGGGGAAACTTCAACACAGTCACGTGGCATTCAGCTGACCAATGGCCAAAAACTGGTGGTGAGGGGGATGAATTAGCAGGACATCCTGTACTGTGAAACTCTGAAAATCTTTTTGTCACATTTAAACACAAATCTTTCCATCCATCAAACCACTTTTACCTTTTGCACACCTTGTCCAAGAGTCATTCCACCTTTATATCTGTTATTCACCTCATTTCTTTCCTCCTCTCTATCTCTCCCCTTCACTGCCATGACCTGAGAGATGCGGATTACTAGCCAGACCACAACACAGACAGCAGACGCCCGGCGACTTGTGACCCATTCCTCCCTCTCCTAATCCCTGCCTTCCATCCAGCTCTACTTTAGCCTTTTTAGGAGAAAAGAGAAACATAGATAAACAAAGTGTGTGTGGCTGGATCTACACTTGTCCGTGTGTGAGCTCACAGCTTTAAAACTACGTCACTTTGCCCCAAGTCAGAGGACAAGCTGCTCGCCTTCTGACTCGGCACATAGCAATGAAGAGGCGGCTGGTTTCGGTGATGTAAGACAAGGTGATGAAATTGGTATGTGTGGTGTGCCAAAAGTCTTAAGTGCACATGCGTACTGCATCCATACACAAAGTCCTGAGAATTAGCAAAGCTATGAGTGTTTTGTCCACAATTTTAAGAGTCCTAATAGACACACACATACACACACTTTCCACATGTCAGCAATCAACACACTCACTTGCTTTCCAAAGATGGAAACTATTCTGTGATTTGTTAAATGGGTTACTCACACACGAGCAGACGCAGACACACACACACACACACACACACACACACACACATCCTGCCAATGTGGGAAGCTCAGAAATAATTTGAGGAAACACTAGGCTGGTTTTTTGAGTCAACCAAACACTAACAACTTAGAAATTGCACACTTATAAATGTATTCATATCTTACTAAAGCCTTTGAATAGCTGAAATAATCAAGAAGTGCTTCTGTGGCTATCTGGGTCAAACTGAACTTCAAAGAGGGATATCAAAGCAGCTGCAATGCCATATTAGAAGAGGCATTTAGGAGATCAGTTTTATCTACGAGATGACCTACCATGTGGTTGCCTTTATTTGTAGAACAAGTCTTCATTAGATACAACATAGCGGAGCAAGATCACAAACTGCTGCTGAGGGCAAAGGTCATGATCTGGTTTCCACATGGTGTTGAGGTGCTGTTACGCACTGGTACATCCCAGTGAGTTTTCAGGTTAATCTTCATTGAAGCTCAGATATGGACCTGAAGCATCCTCATGCTCACATATTATTTTGTCTATATGCCTGTCTTTCGGGTGTATTAAGTGTATTAAAAGTGTATTCATTCTGCCAAAAATGACAACTGAGCCCTCTAACCTCACATATGTCAAGATGGGGGAAAACTAAAACCTCCAAAACTGCTTGAGCCTTTTAAAGGACCTCTAAAACCTTCACGCTGACCACTAAAGCTTCCAAAACTATATGTAAAACATTCTCAATGACCATTAGAACCACAAAAAGATCCCTAGAAACTCCCAGAGGACCTCCAGAACCTCCTCACTGACCACTACAATGTCTTAAAGGATCTCCATAACCTCCTTAATGAAAAACCAATAGAAACTTCTTAACGACTACTAGAACCTTATAAAAAACTTCAGAACAACCACTAGAAGTGACCTCAGACGAACAGTCAACATTTGTTTTAAAGCATGACCGTGATTGTTCCATAACCTTAAATAAGCATTCTTCTTGTAACCATGATGACGAAGGTCTTAACCATAATAAAGTAGAAAAAACAATGTTCCCTTAACTCTTAACGAAGTAGTTACTTTAACCCCAAACCATGATCATTTCCTAAACCTCATCAAGAGGTTTTTGTGGCTAAACCTAACCAAACCTTCACAAAACTGATGTATTTTTCTTTCTCTTTCTCTTTTTGTTTTGTTTTGGACAGCACAGACAAAAGATGTTGCTCTCATGGAGGGCATGGACAAATGACATATTTTGTCCACTTAATGTGGAGGATTTGTTGGCTTTATGAATCAGATGGAACAATGTAGTGAAGCTGTGGTATGCAGAGTAGATGCCGCAGCACTCGATGGTACTCAGTTTTTGCTGAAAAGGCTGCATGTGTACACTGGGTGTCATGAAAAAGAAAATCTCTATAAGAAGGAGCCATGATTTGAAGAGTTGGCTACATTTAAATTTGCCACTTTAGAAATATTAATCATTGAAGTGGGGGAGAGAATGTTGCTCTTAAACACCAGTTTTTGATAAAACATTCAGTGCATTCTCTTCCATTACATATTCTTCTGTCTGGAGTATAACATAACATAACATATTTTTGTAGTGGCTAATCATTTGTGCCTTTCTAAGCAAAAGCTAGAGGTACTGAGCACCAGACACAGGAAAAAGAAAAGGGATTTCTCAAGTGTGGTAAAACAGTTTCAAGAAGGAATAATCACACAAACCCAGTCATACTAAGACAGAGATAAAGGAAAAATTCTCCTAATCTACACACTGCTTTCTACTCTCTCAAACAGCAAAGTTTCACAGATGTTTGGAAGTGCTCTCAGGCCCAGGGCAAGAGAAGGAGCTCACCAAGAGTAAGGGACAAAATTGGTCTATAGAGAAGAGGAAGAGTCCTTTATAGGTCACACACACAAGAATTTAACCTCTGCATTTAACACATCCAGGAGCAGTGGACACACATACACACACACTGAATGAAAAAAAAAAAAGAGCACATGCAACCCCAATAGAACTGGCGACCCCCTCTAACCTCTAGGCCAGAGCTGCCCCCATTGATGACTGTAAATGTAAAGCTGCATAAATGATCCTCACTGGAAAAGCTAGCTAAAAGGAATGTCTGCTATTACTGTGCTCATCCAGCAGTTTGTCTTGTCCCATTTAACTATCCTCACTGGCTGGAGTGACTAAGGTATGATTTATGTCTCCATTGATTATTGAGCTGGTCCTGCAGACTGTGAACACTGTCTGCATTAGGTCACTTATTCCTACAGTAAGGCACTTTAGATCAAAGCTTAGATAGCCACTTTAAAGCGGTTAAAGCACTCGTACACTGTAAATCAGCACTTTATATCCATGTGATGGTGTGAGGATCACAAAACCAGTCAAACAGATGGCAGCGTCCATGTAAATTCAACACAGTGATAATGGCATTGAGCCAAATATGCCACATCACAGCTCAGGCATTGAAATGATCATTAAAAGCCTCCTCTCTATCATTCACAAAGCCTGTATCAACACATACAACAAATGGAGGTCTAAAATAAGGGATGTGACACTCTCTCGTGAGGCAGGATTTTAACACCCACCGAGTGAGTGATGGAGGGTGAACCCTGTGTGTCGGGAGGATTGTCAAGTCTTCGACTGGAACAGGCGCCACCGAGAGCAGCTGTCAGGACACAAATATATTAGCAAAACAGTAGGGTGAAAGGGGAAACCCTGTCACCTTCCTCTGGCTTCCATATGCAGCTCACTCAACTGCTGAGAGAGGGAGTGAGGGAAAGGAGACAGGGAAGGAGGAAGGGTGAGCGAGAAGAATGAGAAAGTGACAGAGAGAGGGGGACAGTGAGGCAAAAAAATTGAAATGTTGGTGAAGAGAGAAGGGAAAAGGAGAAATGGAGGAACAAAGACGGAGATTTATCAGTGTTTCCTCAATTCTTATTTCAAGTACTGAACCAGAAATACACTGAAGAAGTATGTCTGCTGTTGCATATGGCATTGCACAATGATGAACATATGCAGTAATACTCTCGGTAACTTCTTGGCATGTCACTAAGGAGCAGGAATTCATCACTGCTGACTGCCATATGGATGCTTGCCCTTTGAACACCTTATGGCTTCATTACTGTCATTTCTATCACATTTGGCTGTTGTGTCTTAAAGCATGAGGAGTTCAGAGCCAATGTGCTTGCCATCTTATTTTAGTACAGAGGCCATGCCATATTTCAAGAAGCAGATTGCTCTAAGTAGATACGTGACTGGAGAGCACAGCTAGCAAGCAGGAGAGGGTCAGAGTGATAGTGAATAACATGGAATGATCATGGTTGTTCATCAGTATAGCTAGGTCATCTGCATTATTAATTTAATATTATTATTCTTATGCCTGTTGTTACTGGACTTTTTAGAAAACGGTTGCCTATTTGCTGCAGAGAAATCATTAGGAATCATGTCTCTGGTCTTAAGTCCAATAATGACTCTTCTTTTTGCTCTTTTTCAGTCAATACCAGCTCCCTGAGAATATCTGGTTCTTTAACTCCTAACAGCTCCACTCCATGTTCTCCAGCTAGTTGCTGACTGTGACTGCCTGCCAGTACCATGCAGGCAGTGTACAGGAGGAGTATGAGAGCTCTTTTGTGGCTTAAAACACTGATGAGAGCAGGGAAATGGAACCAAAACAGTAAGGTCACAGGTTGAAAAAGAAAAACAAAAAATGCTCTTTAAAGGGAACAGCAGAGTCAGGTGATGATGCTACGTGGTTCCATGTCATCCCAAAATAAATTATACAAAGTAATTTATCCTCCATTCATATAAAAAGATTGACTAGAGTAGCTTTAATCTTTGTGCTGCAGTTAGAGAGGCGTATTTAAGTGTATTTATTTATTTTCAATTCATTACGCTCAACTGTTGGAATGTCCTCGATAACAAGTGCAATGACTTTTATTTAATGAGGTTTGATGACATGTTTATGGTATTAGAATTGAATTGAAATGGTGGCGAAAGAGAGGAGCACACATTGCTGTATCACTGCATGACAGCACAAAGCATGAATGAAACAAATATAAAAAACATCCTCCATTAGGATACAGTCTCTCCTTTCATGATCCTTTCACAAGTTCTCTTTACCTTCCGTCATTCTTTTGTTTCTGCCTCTCTGATTTTCCACAAGTCTATTCTGCATCTCATCCTCACACACACAAACACGCCACACAAACCTCTTAGCACATTAGCATAATGAGGCGCATCACTATCAGGTTAATTAGCGGATGGGATTAGAGTGTGGTGAGAGTGTTGGTTTAGGGAGAGAGGAGGGGACGGTACAATGGAGAGGAGAGGGGAGGAGAGGAGGGAGGAGGATGCGGGGCATGGTGGGTCATGTGGAGTAGCATCTGGAATCACACAAATACATGGAAAGAGGCTGCAATTTAAGCCTCTGCTACATCTTTGTTGGATTAAAAAAGGAAAACAAAAGTGGGGGGTGAGTGGAATCAGCAGCGATTTCAGCTTCAAATGTGGTAGGTGAAGATTAGTGTTCACTTTGGGAGAGTAAATCCAGGCACAAAAAACTTGCACGCAGTCATCTGGGTAACATTTCTCTCCCTCCCCTCCTTCCGGCGGGCAAATGTAGACTCACAGCCAGAGGATGGAGCTACGTAATGAGCACATGTTTCAGAGAGCCACTGAAGGTACAGCCTGCAAATGTTTGTATCATATTTACACTGGGCTGTGTGAATGAACACGTGCGCGCGCACTACGTGTGTGTGTGTGTGAGGCATGAATCCTGAATCATGCTCCACGTGTGAACTTGCAGCCTCTTGACACAAGGTTGTTCCTTTTATGCTTACATCTATGCTCAGTTACAGGTTTTATAAATGATTTTGAATTGCCAGATGTAAGTAGCACTCATGCTCACTGATGCCAGAAATATATCATCCCATTAACTGATGCTGTTACCAGGAGCCGTTTATCATTAACTGCCTGCTGTGCTTTCAGACTGTCAGCTCTAAATGGAAGTTTTGATTAAGAGAAGTCAAGGCTCTTGAATTGCAAGCAGCAAGTGCAGCCCTCTCTCTCTTTGTGGCGAGTTAACTCTAATCACTGTTTCTGGTAAACCCATTAGACATTCTTGTTCACTTAAAAACATTTTTATTGTTGACACATGTCTGCGGTTATTCCAAATTTTTCTAATAACGTTCCCGCCCTGTGTGGTACAGCTTCCTGGCTCTGAATGTTTTCTACCCGTTAGTCAATCTGTTCTTCCTGCACACAGAGTAACAACAAACCAGCTTATTATCTCCAGCATTACAGGTCCACACTACAGCAACAGCTTCATTTTAACACTCACTAAATACATGTAAATCCCTAACTAGCATCATCTTTGGTGTAAAAGCCATGACCTTATGTTCAACAACAACTCTGCTTATGGAGGCCTGGGTTAGGATGGCTGGATACCCTGGATGTTTTTCCAGCCACATAATTAAAACACTTACATCTGTTTAAATTGGATTTGGCTTAATATGATCAAAACCTGCTGGCAGTGTAAGGGAGCAGGATCTGGAGTGTGTGTTGATGACTGCTAATGTAATAAAAAGCAAATGAGTGCATTTCCTTGTCATGAGCCCATTAAAAAAAAACAAAAAAAAACAGCAGAGTGAGAACCTCAGGTGGGGTTTTTTGTTGCTAAATATTTGATTTTCAGTGAGCTTCACCAGAGCCCAGCCTATATGTGATCAGATGCTAAATAAAAGATGAAAAAATACCCTTGTTTTATATTTCTGTCTCTTCAAGGAAATAAAATGATACACAAAAGCCTAAATAAAAAGGGAAAATATGGACAAAACTGGTGGCTCAACATTTCTTAGTTGATGGTTCAATTTCCAAAGCACCTCCACTGAGGCTTGCCTTTTTTAGTATTATTTTACTTGTGAGGGACCAATATTAAACATAAATGTACAAAAGTGTAAGGTAGCCTTACCTGAGTCCTGGGAGTTGAGCACCTCCAGGGCATGCATCATGGCACTGGCAAATACATTGGCATCCTCCTTGCTGCCAAAGTTGAGGCCGTAGACCTGTCTGGAGTCACGCCACTGGTGGAAGGTCTGTGTGGCCTGATTATACTTCAGACCCTTGGGGATTGCACAGTTTATCACCACCTGGTGATGAGCACGACAGGGAGGAAAGATGGAAAGAGAAAAGGAGATGTCCTTTAGATCGGCTAGTAACTGGTAACTAATGCATTTTAACCCAACTTCATGAGTCATCATGACAAGTGTGCAGCCCAGTATACATGTGTTTCTGAAGTGCTGGGACCTTAAACTGACATAAAATACCATTTTGGAAAAGGTTTGGGAAAGTGTATGTGTCAGCATGTTGCAAGGCCCACCTGACATTTATGGCTTAGCAGCACAAATACAGACATAAAAACAAGGAGTAAAGGTATTCAAGGCTCTCAGTCTATCAGTCACTCGCTCTCAGCATGACACTAAGTCTGTCTACCTGCTACCAAGCTACCAATCACAAAGACAATTCCAAACAGACAGACACATCCTCCCATCTTCTCCTGCTAAAAGTCCTCACTCTAATTAAACACAAACACTGGAACTCATAATGCAGTAAAAGATCATTTCACCTGGTCGTAAAGTGACTTTATGATACACTCAGTCTGTGTTTAAGGTGCTTTCAATACTAACATCAGGATTTTTAGTGTCCCGGGCACCAAGCCAAGTAGAAAACGCCTCAAGCTGCTCCTCTGTGACTCCTTGAGTTAGAGTGGGTCACACAAAGTGGGAACCCCAGAACCTGTGGGACTGTGAGAACAACAGATTCTCCTCTCTACACTTCATCCTCCATTTCACTTTGTGATCATTTTTTAATTTGGTCATAGTCCTGAGATTGATAAGTCCATGTTGCTTTTAGTCATATTTAGTCAGCCTCATCCATGTCTGTCAGTTATTAGTCGTCTAAGACATTTTAGTCTTGTCTTAGTCAAAGAAAAGTGTCGATGGACACTCAGAGGACTAGTAGACAAAATTTACATTTTAACATTTTAATCTAGTTTTAGTCATGACCCAGAATGAGCATTTCAGTCAAACATCAGCCAGTTGCTTTCAAATAAGACTTCATCCAGCTGATTTTCAACTAAAAGAAAATAAAAATGGAAACTAACCACAGGGCAAAATTGTCATTTGATTATTAACTGAAGCAATATTTCATGGCAAGAAAGAAGATAAAGCAATGAAGTCGAAGTTGGAAAGATCCAAAGACATTAGCAAATCCAATGTAATTCAACTTCTGCAATATTATACGCAGCAATATAATATATCTGAAAACATAAAACCTGAGTGTTCAGAGAAAGGAAATTTTTCAAAACAAAAAGCACCCAGCAATAAATCCCACCCTCAAAATATTCAGTTTGGTCAGGATTGTGCCAGAGAAGTGTTGATTTTGTAACTTCACAGGCCTTACTGGTAGTGTTGTGCCAGACTGTTATACTCACAGTCAGTGTTTCTAATAGTTTGTACACTACCATGTACATAAAGTAAAAGAAGAAAACAGAGTGCTGAGAAGACAGAGGCATCATGAGTTATCTTCCTCCCTCCCTGCAGCCTTACAAGAACACTCACACGACAACACCAAGAGGACTGTGGGATTGAGTGTGCGTTGCCGGGAGGGAATCATTCATATGCTGTCAACACACACACACACACACACACACACACACACAGTCAAGTTGTGTCCTCAGTGGTCCTCCTCTTTCTCTCATTAATGCCTTTTCTCTCAGCAGCTACTTGCTGTATTTTGTGGTGAAGTTTCTAGTGAAACAACACACATGTAAAGCACACTCATACCCATAGTGCATCAGACCTGCTTGGGATTCTCTGATGTAAATTGAGGATTACAGCTGCTGTCAAGCTTCTGAGCTCAATTTAATGTAAACTTTTTTCCAGTAAGGGTTTTTAAACTGGATTACATCTCCCATCATTTCTGTCAGACTGAAGTTATTCTGCCTACAGTTTGTCTGTGGCTTATTCTGACATCCAGACAGAATGACACTACAGCTAGTATGAGGTGCTGTAGCCATTCCATGCTCTTACCACAGGATTCTCCGGCTATGTAGTCATGCATTTACCTCACTTGGTACATAAAACTGTATATTTTTATATGCCATATATGGTTACAGCTACAGCTTTGCTATCGTCCTTTCAGACCTAATAGGTTAGAAACTTAAAGCCCACTTTGTGATGTGCAGCTCTGTTAATGCCAAACTTGTCACACTCAACATGGTCCACGTTTGAACTTGGACTGTGTTCAGTCTGCTACATGGGGGGTCATTGGAATGGGGCCATGTGGACTCCTTGCTATGTTATATAACAGAAGTAAGATTAGGATAAAGTTAGAATTCTGTCAGCTGTACCTTAACCCTGAAAAAGATTAAAAAGGATAACTGAACCTGCAGTCTGACAACATTATGGATAGGATTCCATCAGAGATAGACCTTTCTGTTAAGGAGTAAGATTCTTGTTTAACCAGAAACAGCCATTTTGTATCTATGTTCAAAGCCAGCAGACTCCATTGACAAATGGATGGATTACACCACAGCAGCTGTTTGCAGTTGCCAGGAACACCATTCTTTCTCAGTAGTGGACTGATTGCAAAGGTTTTTGCCCCTATCAATCATTTATACTCAAATGCATGGGAAAATAAGATTCAAAAATAATCCGTTAAGTGTATCAGTTGTTGTCAGTATTCTGTGTGTTATAACTTTATAACTGTGTTGTAACTTTGAGGTATACTTGCAGACTAAATCAGCGATGACTTAAAGGTGTGACAAGGCTTTAAATTGTGTTCTCAAATGATATTAACTGGAAGAAATTACAGACATAACTGATGTAAACAAACCATGTTATTACAGAATTATTTACTGGTAGTTTTTGTGTTATATTTTGATTGTGGTGGTGGGTTAATCCTTTTCTTTCCATCAGTTCCAACTAATAAGTCAATTGCAAAACAAAAATCAGTGACTATAGACTTCTTAAAGCTACAGCTGTTTATATTTACTCCATGAATCTGACCAGCTGTCTTCATGTACATGAACACAGTCCCATGTGTCTTGATGGGTTTTGGGGGAAACTGCCCGGCCTCGTTTCTCGCACTGACCTGATGATCTTGGATCTTGCGTCCCACTACACGGAAGGCGTTGTTGCCTGTGTGGTGGTAGATGTGGACTCTGCTGAAGCCGGTGGAACCACCAGCTGGGACCCACTTCTTATTGGCATCGTCGTACACCATGACAGCGGCTCGCGCCTGGCAGATACTTTGTTCACTGTACAGACAAAAGATAGAGAGAGAGAGAAAATCATGACATCTAATTTTTTTTAATGATCTGATGATCAAACATTCATTTCCCAAAGAACACAGGGTACTATAGTTATCGATGCCTACTCATATGACACAAGGGAGCTTGTCAGCAATCTCAGATTTTCCTGTATTTCATTCTTTTGTGTGTTTTTCTCTTTGACGATGACCATTCAGACTGAACACTTTGTATAAAAGTCATAATAGCCTGAGGGTTGTTCTGAACTGTGATTATAGGGACGAGGGTAATGCAACAGGTATGCAGTTGAGCCATGTGAGAGAACAGCCTGCTTTGCCAGATACATGGCTGTAATTAAAAAGACACACCAACATCTTCTCAGGTCAGTTTGATCCCGGTACACAGAAAATGAACGCCAAGTAACATTTCAGTGTGTCCTCCTATAACTGCACTTTTTAAAATGTTACTATTGATGCTAAACAGCAATTCATTTGGAAAATATCAGGCTGTCATCACTGTTTGATGTGGTTAAACATGGCAGTAACCTTTTATTAAACACAGCACACTGGAGTCAACAAGCTGAACTTATTACAAACACGTTCCCTTTTGTATTTAGCAAACAAATATCATCAGTGATGTGATTTATCAGTTTGAGTTTGAACAACTTCCAATAAACCTACAGTGCAGTACAAACAAATCCATAACCATTCACATCCTTCCTTACTGAGATATTAAGAATAATATTTAATGAATAATAAAGGTCAGCCTATGAGCAAAACACTAATGACATCTGTTTCATGGCTGGGCACCAAGCAGTTTTGTGTCTTGTGTTTAAAAGGACAGCAATTTACTGGAAACTGCTGTTTGGTTCCTGTGTGGAACTGAACCTACCCAATTATTTTTTGGGCTAAAACCTAAGCAAATCATGCCCAATCCATAACTTTAACCGCATGTTTATTATTGTAATCATGGCAACGATGGTCCAGTACACTCTGTGTGTTGTAACCACGATGCCTGGTGGGGTGCTGTTTCAGGAGACGCTCCTATTGGTCGTATCAGAGGGTAGGGACAAACGACCTGTATGGTTATAGAGGAGGACTTGTTGAAACCACTTTACTACAACTTCCATGTTCATCATGTGAAGCACACTGTCCCAAACAGCATTTTTCCCCATGCGCAATAATTGGAAAAGGAATGCCAGCAAACTGAGAATATGTTTTTCAGCAAAATGACAAATTAATGTCAGATTTTGATCCATTTGGTCCAATAATATTTGGAGAGTCTAAAAGAGCCACACATTTAACAAGTGACAGACTGCAGGGAGGGAAACAGTCAATTATTCATCGCATGACTTCTGCTGAAAATACAGATGACAGAGAATGATAGAGGAGAAAACAGGTGAGAAGAAAACACTTTTGAGGTATGAATTTCCGTATGTCACGGCAATACTGACAACATAAATACAAGGAGGGAAAGAGACTGGAAGTGAGAGGGGAAAAGAAAGAAAAAGAGGGAGGAGAGATTCAGAGGTAGAGATAAGTAAATTGCTTTGGGAGATGAAAAGAGAGAAAATGGAGAAAAAGGAGTGAAAGGAGCCAGGGGGGAGTGACAAGAAGAGAACAGATCCACATCCACTCAGACTCACACCTTGTGTTTTTACACATATCTGTTTCAAGGTTGGAAATGCATGAAAATGAAGGGTCAACGCTGACGAGCAAAAACGCTGAATGTCAAGTGTGAATAGGGCTTATACATGTGCGCACACAGACACAACAGAGCGAACCGTCTTCTGCACGCACCAAAGCTACTTAACATGCGTCTCACTCCACATCTGAAATCATTTCTGTAAGAAAAATACAGAATCTTCTTGAAACAGCTCTGAAACATTTATCTCCTGTGTGTACTGCGTGCTTGTACTTACAAGTGTGTGGCTGACTCAAGGACACACACACACAAGTACAGTGTGTATCCACATCCACACCTTCTCACACATCCACACATCCAGCTTTCACATACACTTTCACACCTCTGCTAATGTGCTTCATTATGACAACACAAGCTGAACTGTGTTAACACTCTGCAGCAGCTGATGAACTTGTGGGCTTTTATTTCCATTACTTTTACCACAAATCTGTATAGAAGCTGCGTTAAGAGTTAAGACCTCAGCCCATATCCTAAATCTAACTGGCCACATCTGTGAGTAGAAACAAACAGGAGCTGCTAATGAAGAAAAGAAAAGAAATGAAGGCAGGATAATTAATTCATGACTTGCTTCTCTGTCTGAGGATTTTTACATATTCTACAGGCGAATTATTAAACCTCACATCTCTGAGACTAAGATCCCTTTATTCACAAAAGCTCAGAACTGCAATTCTTCAAGCATTTTTTAAACCCACCCATCTGTACCCTTTAAGGTGTAATCATGAGAGTTAAACTGACGTGTGATATATGAGAATGCTGATATTTAGCAGATAACTCTTATTTTTGAACCTGAACCTATTTCCACATTTCTGGGTATAAATGATTGATTGGGGATAAAGCTGCTGCAATGTAATCCAATGGGCACTGTTACTGTGTAGTACTTTTACTCATGTAAAGGATCAGAATGCTTCTTCCACCAATTAAAGTCACACAGTAACACAAACACACTAACAGATCGAGGTGGTGGTATTCCAGCAGCTCCCGTGTTCTGGTAAAATCACTGCAATATACAGCAATGTTTCCAATTAAACAAAAACCACAATGGTGTCATACACTTACAATAACAATCAGAGCATGTCAACTACTTTGACAAGGACGAATGCCCAGTTGGATTACACAGCAGCTCTTCATAGGTGCCGAGTACACTGCTCTTGCTCAATATTGCACCGATTCCAAAGATTTGTGTGTCCTATCAATTATTTACACCCAAAAACATGGGAAAATAAGGCTCGGGTTCAAAAATACCAGAATTACGTTTCTGAAAAGAAGCAAAGTGAGCTCTGTTTATGCACTTGTTTGAGGAGGAATTGAGCAGGAACATCACCTCCCCAACTCTGTTTTTTTTTCTCGCTGGACTGCACATTCAGACTCAGTGACATTTTGGCAAACAAATAAACAAATGAATCCATCCATAAATCAAGCAGTTCAGTAATTTGGTTCTAGCAGCTGTTTTGTCAGCCTAATCTGGGGAAATTAAGGACAAGTTCATTGTGTTGCCATTATTTCTGCCATCCAGAAAACCGACATTCAAACATGATGCAAAACAAAAGCAGAGCTTCTGCAATGTAAGGGAATCAACACAGCATCCAAATATCTTCCGTCTGTTTTTAAATAAAGAGCTCAGTGTTAATTAAAAGATGGGAAAACTGCTTTTTATCTCTTTGTTATGATGTTGATGTCACTTGTGTAACTATGAGGGTGGAAGTGGATTAACAGGATTATAAATCAAAAGATTATATTAACAACAACACCTCTTTTTCCTCCTGTATTTAATGTAAATGTAAGTCCCTAGTCCTAAGTGAGTAGAAGTTCTTTTGTTTCCAGAACTATACTGTCTCTAGAAAATGAAACTGAACTCCAACAGCAAATACATTTTGTAGCTGGTTGGATTACATTCAGGGTAATGTGTTTTTTAATAAATGAAATACACATTCATTAACAGCAGAGGATTCTAAAGGAGTGGTCAGAGTGGCCATACAAAGAGCACAGAGGTTTGCATCCACAGTCCGTCTGTGGTGAGGTTCAGAGCAATGAAAGCATAAGGGAAAGGTGTGGTTTTGTATTTAAATGTAAATAGGAGCATTGTGTCTAGACTCACACAAGAACTTTATCTGTATTAAAGCCAGACCGTGATCTTTCCCTAACATAACCGTGCAAGTGCTAGAGCATTGTAAAAAGTTAAATAAGGCGGGTCACTATAAGTGGACATCATGCTACAAGATCAGATTTCTGATGAAAATACATTCCTTATGTTCAGTACCGACATATTGTAATTTACGAACAGGCATATTCTAATATCTTAAAGCAACATTATACAATTTTTACCTTAAAAACTGTTTCCAAAATCATTTTGATGGTACACTGACATAATATTCGCTCTGTGGCTGAAACACCTCTCCTCCAATCTCGTAACTTTGTTGAGCAGAGTGCGATCTCCCCGTGGGGAAGAGCATAACTGGGTGAGAGTCAGCAACTTCAATTGGAATAAGACCCAACAAGCTCAAGATTAATGCAAACTGTAGATCAGTTAAAAAGACTTATTAGGTCATTTCACGATAATCAGTTCGTAAACTTGGAAAATATCAAAGAACTATAAACTGAGTTTGTCAAGCATCTGTTCAGATTGCAACAGACTTCAGTAAGAGTGTCCTGTAATTGTACCAGTTGTGGCTACAGATGTTGCTCAGCAAAAAGTTACACAGAGGTGCTTTATTAGGAAATATAGTCTGGTTGCATTTATATTTCCTGCAAAATGTATTTGCTGTTGCAGTTTAATTGTATATTAATGTAATTTCTAATAGTAGACAGGGCTGTCTGGACCTAACAATCTTTAAAAACCACTGGAAGTGTCCTCAGCAAAGGATGTGAAATATAGTCTCTAGTTTAAAATCAACATAAATGGTGGTTTAGTTTGTTTCCACACACCATCCCAACCTTTGTGCAGTAATTCTACTGTTCTGTACACTGCAGGCAGGACTGGCTCAGCTCAGCAGGGCCCGGTCCAGGCTGGTATAAAAATCAGTTATGTGACACATCAACCAAGAATAAAGGCTCTACCATACGGTTGCATTTGGCCACATTCTGTGAAAGGCGAATTTCCCCTTCTTCAATTAAACTACAATGACCATCAACAGAAACATTCATTCATGAGGGCTTTGACCACTCATTGATCAAAAATTAACAGCAATAATATAAACAGACATGGTTCTTATAGTATGAGCACAACAAGAGCAAGACTTTTGTGTCAGAGGTTGATGAGGAAACCACGTTAGAAACCCTTGAATGACTCTGTGACAGCTGGTACACGTTGAATTTCCATTTTGGAGGCTATTTACATCTCTGACTGAGGATGAAGCTGGAGGCTTTGGACTGTGGAGCAGAAGCCTGGATCTGCATGACCACACAGCCAGCTAGCTACCCTCCCCTTCTATGACCTTAGCCAGCCCCAATGGTTACTTTTCCCTTCACCAGTCTTTCCCTTTCCTGGCTCTTCTGTCTCAGGGGTCTGGAAATCTGCCTAGCTTCCTCTTTCCTCTCGGTATCGAGCCAATTGCTCTAGATTTCTCCCTACCTACCAAGCAGCTTTCTTCATCATCAAAGCAGGGTGCAACCACCTCTTCCGACCCTACCTCCCACACGCCTCTCTCCAGCCCCATTATCGGTGATTCCTCCCTTATTCATATGTGCATAGCAGCAAGGGCCAGCGGCCCAGCCAGCGAGAACCATTCAGACCAGTCCAGCCAGCTGTGTTTTCCATGTGGCGGCACCAGCCAACTGAAATACACACACGGTTCAGTCTGGCTTTTTGCCGCCGTGGCGACAACAGGGTATCAGGCAACAGGATCCTGCTCCTGCACAACCCCACTCCCAGCGTTCTCTGAGCTCCGTGGTGAAGGTTGTTGGGAGCTGTTTGGAGGAATCACCCCATGGCGGTATCCACGCAGCCTGGCGGCTCAGCTCAAGAGGTTCAAGCAGGGGTGTGTGTGTGTGTGTTGTTTGTGGGAGAGGGGGTGGGGGGGTCCTTCTCTTCTACAGCTCTCTGTCAACTCTCTCTCTCTTGCCTGGCTCCCTCTGCTACACCTATCTCTTCTCTCCCTCTTTCATCTGCTCGTGGATCCCTCCCTTTCTCCCTCCCAGCCTCTCGTACTGCTTTTATCTGTGTGACCATCCACACGCTCATAAATCTCTCTATTTCTAACTCGCCACACACCCACCCAAATCATCTCTCTCACTCTCTCCAAAACAAATATGCTAAAGAGAGTTAGGGAGGAAGGAGCAGCCAGAATTATTGATGTTTTGTGGCACTGGAACAAGGATTAGTCGAGCATTGCCCAGTATTTGACAAAAACACAGCCCTGACCCAGAGGGATTCTTCTTTTCACAGCACTCAGACACTTGCGCAAACACTCCCAAGGCTTTAATAGTATCTGTCTAAATATGGTGCACTTGTGAACAGCATTCTATGTGACTGCGCTCACATTCACTCTCATTCTTGACATTTCAGCTGTAATCAATTGGCACTGTGCTGAATAAAAACTTAAACAGATTAAAGTCACGCATGAGTCACAAAACACAGCTGAATGAACTGAAATGTTATGAAGTTAGACATCAGTCATCATTACGCTTACTAGTATTCCATGTGAATTCATGTAATTAATAGCACTGTTATAATATCTGATATCTGACTCTGGTCAGACTGTACCTATATTTAGAGGATGTTTTCAGCCAAACATTTGAGCTTTCCCACTGAGCTGATGCTTCCTGTACTGCAGCCCTTACTGGATTTTATTGGTTGCTATGCCAACTCTTTCGGTAACTTGGGAGCCTGTTGGTCGTCTTTTTCTCTGTTCTTCTTTGCTATGTGTATGAAAAGAATTATGTGTCAGTGTTTTAAAGCTGGACGTGCTATAGCTTTCTGCATAATCAAAATGCAGCAGTGTCAACAGACTCCAGTTACACCTGGTATTTAAATCTGTCTCATATCTAGATAGGATTTTAACCAGATTACATTTACACCTGCTATTAATATTAGTCTCCAGTGTCAACATTGAGATCAGACTGAGATCTGATCGCTCTGTCCAGTTCACATCACATCCACTGTGCCGGTAGGACTGATGATAGCCATTATCCACCATTTGCTTAGCCACTGCTTCCTAAATTGCTTGGTTAAGATATGAATTACCAAGGTTTGCTTGTACACTTTTGTCGGACCAAACTGAAATCAGACACTTGTCTTCATTCCATCCACAAGACTGAGGAGAAAACTGCCTAGCTGTTACCTCAGCATGGTCATCTGGACAGGTGTGATTCAACCACCCAGATCCATACAGGCGCAGTAAATATCCTCTTCACCACTCTCTACTATGCACATAGTAGTAGTACATCTACTATGCACATGGATACAATTAGCACTTTTGAGTTCATTAAAGTTAACTACCTGGCAAAGACAATCTTGGCTACATAGGGAGCACTTGTCACTATCAGGAGAAAACTATTGCATAATTCAAGTCACTAAAGCTGGCCAAAAAGAAAGAAGAGCTTTATTATCCTTGTCTTGTCTTATCCAACCTTGACCATGGCTCTCATTTCACATCTTATATTTGCATATAGCTTCCTCTGCAGCTGTCACTGACACTGACAAAGGATCAACTTGTTGAACACATGCTTTTTCAAGAGTTTGGAATTAAACTTCTGATTCACCCCAAAGGCTACAAACATATGTAATTGTAGATGTCTGTCTTTTCTTTTCCCATTGGACAGCTGGCTTGACAGGCATGAAATGAGCCACAATAATGTCTATCAGCTTGTGTAAGGGCTGTGCTTTTTACAGGGTAGATGAAAAATTCAGACCAATTCTTTTAAGCATGTACTAACATTGAAATTACACACAGGTGCAAAAGTGACAATTAGTAGAAAAGTGTTGAATTACTTGGGAAACCCAGTAGTTTGGACATGTGTTAAGAGCGCTGTATCTTTTACGCAGTTCTTTCAAATCAGCTGTAAACCTACTCAAATTAAATCTGAGACTTGGCACTAAAGCTACAATATGCAAGTCCTGGAAATCAAGCTAGCACTAGCGACTTAGGCGCAAACCGCCCCACTCCTCCAACCCCTCTTTTTCCATGTTCCATTACGCTCTGCCCAGTCCTTCACTTATGTCCTTGCCATGTATGCTGTCTAAGCTAATGCAGAAATCGGGAGCTTTCTAGTCCATGCTACAGCACAGAGCCTCATGAACAAAAAATGTGCAACTGTCTAAACACTTAGGGTCTGGACTGTATATAGTAAAAGGCACTGACACACACTCACACACTGTATATAGACATACAGTGACAGGGCTGCAAGGGATGGCTGTACCAAACTGTTGAAGGTCAAAAAAACAACAAGAGCTGGAGGAGAGATTTGTGCCTGTGTTCAGCGCATTAATGTGCACACTGATGCTCTGAGCCAACACTGTGCTTAACTGACCCTTCAACACAACACATTACTGACTGACTCATGTACAACTTAAACACACTAACATCCTTTGTTATTTCTTAAGTTATCATCAAGAGTAGCAGAAATAATGGGTGCAACAAAAGTACGAAAACACTTTTGCAGCAATGGAGGATCAACATATGCTCTTATATCCATATTCTAACATCAGACTCAGAAATATGTGAATGTATATGATTATATACAATTACTGGTGTGGTCCGACAATAGTGCGACCACACTAATGCACATAACAATTAAAAAGACTTTTTAAAAGCAGGGAGAGGCAGCTCGTGCCCCGGGAAATGGGCTGCGACGGATGAAAGGTCTACAGCGAGAGCAGTTTGTCACACTTCGGTTAAGCACACAGTTGAAAGCTGTCTAAACACTGCGCACACATCAAGAGCTATTACAATCAATTAGAGGGAGAGAGCGACAGAGAGGGATGACGAGGAAGAGGGAAAATGAGAGAGCAGAGTGAGGCACCTGTAATAAGCTCCTGCCTCTTTTAGCAGCACAGATGATGTGAGGGAGGAGAGGACGATGAGGGAGGGGAGAAGGAGGGGAGAAGAGGGGAAAGACAGACAGAAGGAGGGAGAGTGAGAGCGCTCAGTCATCAGATAATTCCATCATAATGTCTATATTAAATGCATAAGTGGTTGACTGAACCTCCAACACACAGAACCTGACTGTGATTGATAAGTATGCACAAACTAATTATTGTCAGTTGGAAAGTGATGACATCCTGATATTTTCAAAAGTAGGGTCACTCTTTTTATATAGTCGGTTCCAAATTGTATTCATTGTATTCAACTGTAATAGCTTTGTTAATAGAAACAAAGGCAGCAGGAGAAGAAAGATATGGAGGTGAACAGCAGGACGTCTTCTCTCCCCTCAGGCCTGATGCCATTTCAGGTTGTGGCACCAGAGGAGGCTGCAGGGCACAGGTGGCTCAAATGCCACAGACACACACGCAAACACTCACGTGCCTCACAAAAAACAAGCTATCTCCCACACAACACTTTCAAAAGACCCTGGATACCATAAAATGAGAAAAACAACATTCACTACATTTTTTCAGTGCATTTATATTTGTTGTACATTCAGTAAATGTACAGGAAATAAACTTATTTGGCTGAAGACCACATCCTGTGAGAGAATAATGCTATTTTCTATGGAAATACTAACTATGGACCAACAAAGAAACCACAGCAACTAAACGTTCCTGTTTATAGCTTTATTCAAATTGTGGTGTAAATTACATCATTTAAATTCTGATTGAATAAATCATGAGTTGTAGTTACTCACTAAAAATAGAACTACTTTCAACACATCCACTCTGCATATTATATGATCTGAATCAAAATATATCATCAATAGCAGCCCCTCTAGGTGGCACCTGACCATACTACACACAGTATTCAGGTGACTAAGACCCTGCTGGCTGAGCCTGAGCCTCATTAGTGTTCAGTGTAAGAAGTGATGTTTTTAAACTTGGTTATACAACTGTTTGCTGTTCCTTAAGGTATAAAAGGGTTGGTTTTAATGCATTTTCACAAACCTACAAAACATTTTTAAGAAGAGCTGCAGAAGAAAGTACTGCAAAATAAAAAGGTACTGTGCATAATGTACAAGCCTTGGTTCAACCTGCTGCTGCTGTAAGACACTGAGTTTCAGTGTTGACTTTCAAGTAGTTATAGAGCATTTATACTGGTAGATGATGTCTCTCAGAAATCCACAACATAGCAGAGAATTGGATACTTTTACCTTTCACTTGTCAGTATCAACACTGCCAATAACTTTGATGGGTTGCCATGAATTCTGGAAACTCAATTTGCCAGAGGTCTTATGCAACTATTTTACCTTAAAATAACATCTTCCAAATAATTTTGATGGCACAACGACACAAGGAATATGGTATCTCTTTCACACTGTCCCCGAACACCTATCTTTGCGCTACGTAACTTGGGTTGAGCGGATACAGTCTCCTGCAAGAGGTGGTAACTGAGTGACAGTCAAGACTAAAGCCTGATGATTAAAATGATTACAATCCAGTGTTCAGTGTTTTAGTGAGAAAACCTTTAAAATATCAAGAATTATGAATGGAGTTACTGTTGCTTTTAAGCCAATTGTCTTGACCCTGATGATGGGATGTGAAAAAATACACTATGACCAGAACTGATCCAGTGAGGCCTCACACACACACTTATATTAGACAACAGATCATGTATAAAACACACTCGTTTGTATCTCTCTGTCAGAAGCACATATCAAGACACACAGATGAAATAGCGAGAGACTGAAATAAAGGCACATAAATATTACAATGAAACCCATATTTCATTAGAGATTTTCTCTCTCTCCTTCATTTTCCCAGTAATGTCAACGCTGTTTGTAAATGGCCCTGTGACACAGTCTCGCCGAGGGAACAATAACTCACCGTCAGCCCTCCTCTTTAATTAAACTCTACAAACCGCCTCCTCTACTAAATGTGTGTGTGGGTGTGTGTGTGTGAGAGAGAGAGAGATGACGTCATGAGGCAAGTCAGCAGTCCTTTTTGCCACAGCAGGCAAGAATGAAGAGAGAACAAGAACAGAGCTGACTAAATAGAGAGATAGCTTTTATTTTCTGAAGGTGGTGTTGTTTTCTGTGTCTTATCAGTTACAGTACTTATTACCAACTTCTGATCTCTTCCACTGTTTATCTAAATAAAGTGCCTGAACTATGCTGGAGGGTAGAATACCTTCAAAATAAAAGCAAGGTATTTCAGAATTTTCAATCACGACTGACTGTAGAATTGAGAGTTGTCATGTAGATTGAGGTGGAGTTGTTTGTCAATATGAGGAGTTCAAGAAACCAAAAATCTATCAGAGAGGTGTCAAAGTAGTAGGTTTGCCAAGACAAAACAGTTGGGAAAAATTAGGAAAGAGCAAATGATCTGGTAGACTGAGGAGCACAAGTCTTGTGGATGACTGAAAAATCAATTGCATTTGATGAAGAAAAACCCCTTTATGACTGCACAGCCAGTCAAGAATGCTCTCCAGGATGTAGGCGTACATGTTTGCTTGTCAAAGATCAAGAGAAGACTTCAACAGAAGACTCAACAAAACGCAAACCATTGATGAGCCTCAAAAACACATAAAGCAGTAGAGTTCTAGAGGAAGGTTCTAAGGACTAATAAATAGAGCTGGATATTGACACGGATCCTCTGATTCAACTTAGATTCAGAGTCACAGTTGCGTCAAATAAATACCAATGCTGGGTGAAGTACTTTTTAGAATTTATCCTGTGAACTCAAATTTCTTCACTCAGCAAGTGAGCAACACTGTTGTTTCCTTCAATATAAAATTGTGTTACATTATAGGCTAATTTGTCCTGGTTATAAAACTGTGGACCAAGGTTTTATTTTCTGTGACAAATGCAGAACAAGTTAAACATGATACATTTATATTTTTTAGGCCTACGTGTGCAAAACAGATGAGCAATAATCATAAAAAGCTACACACTGTCAGTAACAGATGCTTCAACTATGACCTTGAGCACAGACAGTACAGAAACTGAAAGTTTGCTCACTAATTCATCTGCACTGATTGACATCGGTGTTGACATCAGCCTGATATCTGCAGACAGCTGGGTAGCTAGCATTAGCTCCCCAGCACGGACAAAATATCTCAGAACCAGAGAGAATATTTCTTCAACAAACAAAAAGTTTTTTTTCTATCGTAGATGTGATTTCTAGATCCACTATGAGGCACAGTCCGCTAACCATCCTGACTCACAGTTGAGTAATGTGTGGCAGGTCCACATAGACTGTAATACTTCACATCACACTTTACAGGACTGTTGTGAACTGTTGTGACTCAAGGCAGTTACATTACTTTTTAACTCAAAAAGTAGACATTTACACATCTTATGGCCCTAACTGAAGCACCGACTGAGCTGTGTTTCATTTGCTGGAGACCTAAACTAAAGGCAGAGAGGCCATACAACAAGCAAAAGCTGAAGGTGGCTGTAGTGAAGGCCTGGGAGGCCAGGTAAGATACAAAGCATCTGTTAATGTAAGGAATTTTCCACAAAATATATATATATATTATTTTGTTTGACTTCATGTGTATCTGTTCAATTACTATTGAACACCTGCAATATGACCACTATTTGATTATGTCAAATTACATTATATGGTTAGGTTAATGTTGTAAGTTGTGATCAAATGAATAATTCCACTCAGATGCTGATGCAGTGGTTATTGTCCCTGCTCTGTAAAAGGCCAGTGCAATGATGAATAAAATAATCTTGAATGGGAATAAGTGGGACATTGAGAAATACTGATTTATTTTTAGGCAAAGTGAGCAAAGAGAAAGATGAATTGTTTTGGTGCCAGGCTGTTTCCCAGGGTGACTGTGGAACAGGCAGGGACAACAGTGGAGAAAGACATGATGAGAAGGCAGACAAGTGAGGCACGCACACAGCACAGCAAGACAGACACAACAAACAGTTAGATGAAGGGAGAGCTGAGGAAAGGCAGAGAAACAGAGGTAAGAAGGGACAGAGGACAATAGAAGGGGGGCAGGACAACATTGGAAACCTAAAAGCTGACCCTGATGCTAATAACAAGGGTAACTGCCAAAGGTTCATTCATCATTAATATTGCCTTACCCAAGTGTCTCTAGGTGAGTGGATGTCCTGTGTTGACACAGACAAACACAGGGACAGAGAAAACAAGACGGAGATGATTCGATGACAGCAAGGTCACAAACCATCCATTGCTGTCAAAGCATCCTTGAGCAGACAGAGAAGGACTGCGTGCTTCATGGGAACAACCCCACAGCACACCCTCCTGCTGAAACACAGACGTGTATGAGTGTCAGGGGACATGAATAGCTAATAGGTTCCATATCAAATGTCAGACAGGTGCACCAGGACTGCAAGGGTGGTGTGTCCATAAGACAGCGCTAGTACTGTGATGAACAATGACACATTTAATTCTCAACAAAGACATCCTGACAATACATGATATAGTTACTGTTCTCACACAACACACAGGGTGTGAGAACATCCCCCTTCAATAAAGAGAGAACCTCTAATTACTGCCTAAATGGGAAAATTGACCAGAATACAGTACAGAAAAGCAGCCTTTGTCCTTTCAGGTGAAGTAAAATGCTAATGGATCATTTTACATGAGAACGTACCAAAGTGAATGACCTGAAACAGATAGTGTTCAGCAGAAGCTGATGTGCTGCTTTGGCATTTTTTAATCATATTTTTTTTCAGTTCTCATCCAAATCTTGATCCTGAAACCGTGGTGTGAAGTCAAACTTGATATCTGCAAAATGTGGCTACACAGATTGAATATCTTAAATAAAGCAGAACAATGCGGCCTTGAATCCTGATCCCATCTGGAGTCACTCTGGAGTCATGCAGGTATTCAAGGCAGTGTTTTCTTTCATCTCTGGTATCAGCAATTCATCCAGTGTGACATACTTCTCCTCAGCCATAAAACCAGAGGCAAAACAACATGACTTCACCTGCCAATGGTGACATAATGTCAGCTGGCAGGTGTGTCAGTGTGTTGCAGGTGATTCAGGCAGCAGATACGTGAGAAAGCAAAGTATACTGCCGATTAGACAACAGCCATTTCACAAGCAGAGGAGATATATTGTTCGAAGTACTTGTGGTGTCTTGAATAAAAACAGGTTACATAACAAGGTCTCATAACAAACACTGGCCACTGGTGGCAGATAATATCAGCTGTAACTAGTTAATGTTAGAGTCAAGAGTTACTTGGCAAAAGGTGAAAACTAAATTAGCTTTTGTGTCACATCAGTTTCGGTTGACAGAATCCGCAAGTGAAACTTTCATTCAGATCATACCAAAAACTGAAGCTTATCAGTTTACTACTTCTCTATCAGGACCTCCAGTATTTATAGCAAGCATGTATCTCATTTTCAGGTGGTGTCCACAGGCTGTAAACAGTCAGGCTGCCACTCAAAAACCATATAATCTTCTCAACCAGCAGAAAGTACAGATCTCAGCTGAATCTTCAACATCACTTACAATCTTGAAACTTGAACCCTGATGGATTTGATAAGGGACTTGAGAAGATTTGGTTCATCTTTTGTTGATGTTTAGAATGTTTGTGGGCACAGACCATCTGCTGTGGGTGTGTCCACTAGTGAACACGATTAGCCCAGAAACAACAGAAATATGAGAGACCTTTAAAAAAAAAAAAAACACAGGGTGAGGACTGTAACTGCTATTAGCTCTTGCTGACTGACTCCATTTGGAATATGTTTTGTTGTCTTTGTAGTCTCTTTTAGCTCTCTTTCACCCTTCACCAAATGAGCTCTGGCTCTTGAACCAGTCTGTTCAGGATTTCTGGAACCTTGATGCTATCCAACAAAGCAGCCTGTGATTTTATCAGTTTTGAAAGGAACCACTGTAATCAAGGATCTGTCAATTATAAATGCCTCAGCCAATTTATTTTTGGTTGAAATGCTCTGAACAGTTCAAAATTAAGTGTGCTGTTTCACAATAGACAGGTAATGTCAAGGTGAGTGACAGGAAGATGACAGTTACTTCACTGAGCTCATAACCTATTTATTCTAACTTCAACAGCATTCAAATGACATTTTGACTTGTCATGGTTCATATAGCAGAGGTGTAATCAATAACATTAACGATGACTCAGCTCCATTTAAGTAGCTCACTGAACCACACCACTGAGCAGTTATTAATCAAACCTGTGGTTATCTGAAAAAAATCAATACCATCCATTCTGAAGATGAATTGCAGATAAACCCAATGATTAATAAAACACATTAATATAATGTACACACATAGATTCCATATGAATATCCTGTAATCAAAGATAATATTCAGATTGTATAGCTCTGTTCATTTGTAATTAAACCATGAGGGTGTGTCTAAACAATCCAAAATGACACAGTTCACTTTAAACATCTGACTAATTTCCCCATTCAAAGCCACAGAGCACACAGACAGCAGGACACTACAATACTCTCTGTGGGACAGGAACACAACTCTGACTCGCTGTCATTTGACCTGCACTGCTTTTGTTGTCCAGTCTGGACAATGATGTCATTGTTGCTGGGTGAACCAACCCTACTGGCGACAAAACCGACAAAAGGTGACAAGTAGATAGAGGCTAAGTCAACACCGCAGCTTTATGAAGGAGGGGACATCTCACTAAGCAAAGAATGACTTCAAACAAATATCATCAATTGTAAACCCTTCATGCTCATATAAAACTACAAAAACACCTAACACAAGGCAGACAAATGAACCAATATAGCACCAAGTGTTTAATAGCTACTAGACTTGCAAGTAATGATGAAAGTAGACACGCTGAGGTGGAGGTCATATCCACACATTTAAATATGACACAAAAGAAAAACAGCATAGCAAATGGATTCAAGGGCAAGAAATGAGCAGCCTCTTCTCCACAGTGCTCACACTGATACAACACAACAGATGCTAAATTTGCAAACAATAGAGAAATTACCATCACAGGCATATAAAACACCCCCACTATGACCACAAACTTGCACTTTTACAATAACCCAAGGGAGAGAGTCTGAAAAGAGCTTTTTACATGTTTCTTCACTGCAAGTATTTTAGGAAATAAAACAGCATCACCAGAGGTGCCCCATCACCTCATGGAGAGACGAATCCAGTCCTGTAACTGAGTGAGAAACTCCCTTTGATTGGACTCGGAGGAGTTCAACAGCCGCTGCAGTTCTATAAATATAAAAGCTTCTCATCTGGTGAGCGAGGTTTTTTTAGACTGGGGCTCCGAATAATGAATGAATAGGTGGATAGCGCTAAAAGCTAAAGCTAGTTTGTTATCTTAGTGCCGGGAAGAGGCCAAACAGTAGAACAAGAGTTTGGAAAGACAGGTAAAAAAGCAGGCGGACAGACCGAGGTAATCCTCAATCATAAGCTGCCTTCTAAAATCCCTCAGAGCTTGTATCGTCAATGCTAAACCTGCTTTATAGGTGATAATACTGAGTAAGGAAAGGGAAATGTTCAACACAGCTCATTAAGTCCCCTTCAATTTGATATGTGACTACTGTAATTTCTTGACCGCCTAATCCTATAGGTGCTCCACTGCTTCTCAACCACCCGCTGAAACTTACGAGTCACGAGTCATCTTGGCGTCAGGTCTGGGTGAATCCGGCACCTCCACCTAAAGGAAAATCTGCTGTTGGAAGAGTTTGGTCTAATTCTTCAAGTGTCGTCTTTCTCCACAGCCTGGCAGACCGAGCAGCTGCTTAGCTGGCTGCAGGACTGACTGTCTGACTTCAGAGGGGGGAAAGTGAAGTGGTGTTTAGATGGACAGTGACAGTGGGGAGGCACCCACCCACCCGCAAGGCCTGCTGGTAGTACAGCCCACCCCCATTTTCCCCGTACATCCAACCACACTCACTAACCTCACTGGTGCCAGGGTTAAAAGTGGAGCAACTGGATGGGGGGTGGGGGGCACAATGAGTCTTCAGTAGGGGTTCATAGGGGAAGGCAGCCACCCCCGCCTCAAAGAATGTCTCTCTGCCAAGTCCAGAAATAGATATTCTGACCTGCATTCGTCATCAGCCTGGATTATGTGCAGGATTGTTAAGGCCTTACCAATGCAAGGTTTACTCATTCTGAAACAGATGTTACCATCTGTTACCAAAGAAGGAAGCATGTCATTCTAAACAAATGATGCAATTAAGAAAATCAATGACATCATCCTTCCAAGCTTTAGCCAAACCAAAGGAATGTGTCAGCCACAGTTTGAAATGCTAACCTACTTTAAAACATTCTCAGTTTTGAGAAATACCCTACTTTCAAACAATTATCAAAAACTGAATTGGTCGTGTAAGATAAATGACATTTTGGGTTAAAAATGTCATCATTATGAAATTTCCATTCCATATGAACACAGCTGTCTGTAGGCCCCTGTTCACTGTGACATGTAGGAAAGGTACATGTGTAAAAAATCAATGAATGATGATCGAATTCCATTTAGCTGATTCAGTTTCAGGGTCTCTGTTCACGCCGGCTCACTGTCACACTGTCAGGGCTCACTTGGGCATCTGAATGGAACAGAACCATTGTTAATGTATTAGTCACACCTTTGCTTTTCCTATGACCAGTCAGAAAGTCTGCTGAGAAAAAGCACAGGTGTTGCTAATAACATTAATAATGCCTTTGTTTGCCATTCAGTATTACAGCAAGCCATGAGACTGTGACAGTGAGCCAGCATACATCATAATAATTCCTCCATTCATTAGGATCACTGAGTAGCAGTGTGAACTACTAAAATATACTCAGTCCACACAGAAACAATCTCATCACAGTTAAAACCACTTCTTCCACTCCCTCTGTTGAAACAGCTCCTTTTTTGTTTATTGATTGTAAGATCTCTTGCCAGGATTTACTATCAACAATAATATCAATTTTTTATCATTAAAATGTATCGACTAACCCAATGAATATGCCCCTACATATTGAGTATGGCCCCCAGACCTCTTATATGTTCTACCAGCCCAGATTGAAAGGTTAAGGCAGGGGCCTTGCATAATACACAGAATTTTTATGTTCACATATCTCACCTGGTTGTTTTTGCACCTTGTCCATTTTATGTGTTTTAATCTACTCTTGCAACACTTTAAAGGTGCAATATGTACGTTTTTGCTATCACTACATAGCTAACGTTGGCATTGACAGCTTTCTTTTCTTCTGCTAAAATTAGCACACTAACCAGCTAGCCCCAACCCAGCCATACTGTCTCATCACTTTCCGATAGTGGCTCACTGTAGCATCCAAACTGCCCTGAAGAAGTAGCACTGCTCAGAGGGCATATTCAAACCTCTTGTATTGTAAACAGAACAACAGCTGAGACCATCAACACCACCTGTTCCCAGCAAGAAAACCATGATATGCAGCAGAGAAAACTTACAAATAACCTCTAAGTGTATAATAAATTCAAAATGCCAAAGATCCCAGCCATTACATAGTGCATACACTCAACCTTCTGTTCTACTATGGTTCGTGTGGAAGATGGGAATTTGGTTGATTTTGCCATCTTTGATCACAAAGCAGTGCTTTTCTCCACATCCTAAAGCACCCACACTGATTCACTCCCGCCCCCTGCATTCACTCTCTGCTCCGTGCTTATGTCAAGCTTTTAGTATGTCAACCACATTTTTAGAAAGTGAAAGTGTTGTAGCCATTGTTTAACGTTCTCTGTCCTTTGGTATTTCTCCTTCTAATTTTAAACATGCCAGTGTTTACTCCCTCTCAAAAGTGTCAGCCTTTGACACTGTGGGCTGCAATGTCTTAATCAGCCATCCGAAAAACTATGTTGGCATCAGTGATGTTGTTCTGGATTGGTTCATCTCATATCTAAGAGGTCATTCTCTGTTATGCTTGGAGATGCCTCTTTTCATGCTCCTCTATTTTGTGGGGTCCCACAGGAGTCTATTCCCAGTCAGTCCCAGTCAATGACTCAAAATCAGAATAAGCATAGTTACACCACCTGCTTCCAGCACTAGCAGCATTAACAATCTCTTGTCTAGTCTGGGTGGAACATAACTTTGACTGTCAGGTGACTTAAGTTGTGCAATCCTGCAGTCCTGTTTTGTACAAGTGACTTATTTAAGATGAGCTCATTCCTATTATCTGCAGATCTAGGAAAGGTTATCCATGCTTTTATCTTCTCCAGACTGCTGCAACGCCCTTTATTCTGGTATCAGCAGGTGAAACATCTAAAGACTACAGCTAATATTCAGTGCTGCTGCCAGGCATTTAACCAATCTTTGCTGCCCTTCAGTGGTTACCTGTGAGTTTCAGAACTTATTTCAAAATGTTAATGCATGTTTTCAAAGCCTTGAATGGTTATGCCCCTGCCTACAGTATATCTGCGATCTGCTAACACCCAGTGAGCTGCTTGAGATCCTCAGACAGGGCCCTACTAATGGTTCCAAAATCTCAACTTGTCGCTAAAGGTGACCATGCTTTTGCTGTTCTGGCCCCTTAGCTCCAGAACTATGCCTGGGGATTTTCACACAGGCAAATTAAGGATCATCTTTTAAATCTCTTCTCCCTCTTATCTTCTGGCTTTTTCTTCACTAATGGTATTTGTTCTAACTCTCTCTTCCTGCTTTTTTTCTCCTTCCATTCACTCTCTCTGCTCTCATCTCCTCAGCTCACCTCTCATGCATTGATGTCGTCTCTATGGTGATGTGCTTTTCATTGTATTGGAGAGGAACGGGCCAATGGACTGACAGGATTAGGAAGACATGGAGCAACTGCAAATGTGTATGTGTGTGAGCACATGGTTGTGTGTACTACACACACAGTGAGGAAAAGATTATTCCAGCTTTTTTCATTTAAAGCAGTGAGTTTGTGTGTGTACACGTGACTCAATATTCAAAACATCTCCCCTTTCCAATAATCTTTGGAATTTGGAGCTACATTAATACATTTAGTAAATTTAGTTCTCTTTTATTTCTGAGCATGTTGTAACAGTGGTTGCAATGTCACATTACACCCTGCACCAATTACATAATGCAAAAGGAAGACGTGCATAAGCTCTACATGACAAACTGAACTATTGTAAGCTAAATTACTTTTGCCTTTTCATTCATGCTGAGTGAAAATTAAATGAACAAATGTATTAAATGTAATTCAACAACAATAATTCAAGTAGCTATGTATAGCTTAGCTTAGTTAGCTTGTAGCTTGTTGGACAGTAATCAGAAAACTATGATTAAATGTTATTTACATATTGAAGGTTGTTATTGTTAATAGCTAGAGCTACGTTGATTAGCTGTTTAGCCAAACTTAAACACAAACTTTTTAAAAATGTACATTAAATATGGTTGGGTTGTACATAATGAAACAATCTGTTAACATTTTATGCCACTTGCCACTCTTTATGTTTGACTTTTTATAGACTTAATTTTTATAGACTTATTAATCACAACACAGCTCATGTGAAATGCTACAACAGTTCCCAACCTCATTTCACACACATCTAACAGACATACTCCTGCCCAAGGTTTATTACTCCCAAGCCAGAGCATTAGATATCACTGCCTGACTAGTTAAACCTGCTGAAAGAGGGAACAACATTTATGATACAGCTGTGTGTGTGTGTGTGTGTGTGTGTGTGTGTGTGTGTGTGTGTGTGTGTGTGTGTGTGTGTGTGTGTGTGTGTGCATGCGGGTAAGTGCGTATATGAAAAACATCATGCTGCTGACTTGGCTACAATATATGCAGTATGAACAGCAAACATTAGCTGTGTTTGGTTGCAGTGCTCTGTTGCTACAACAAGAAGCAAGTCCTATCTATCAAACTACCATGTGGTTACATGTGGACACACAAGTATATGAGTGGGTGAAAGACACTAAATGTTCTGAAAGAATTTTCTGTCCACAATAAGAACACTCTAATTCTCTTTCTTTTTTTATATGATTTGAAAGTGATAGGATTTCAACTGGAAGAGACTTTGCTATCCCTGAATGAGATGCATAATTATTTCATTGAGTTGTTTTGGCACAAACTGCACAAACTGCACGGTTCAAGCCTGGAGCAGACCCTGGCAGAGCGCCTTGCAGGAGGCCCAGTCTGCCTCAGCTAGGGAGTCTTCACTGAAGTGGCGGAAAATGAAGCTGGGAAAGTGTCGGGTGCTTGTGAGATGAGCAACAAGGAACGGTGAAAGTCCAGTTTATGAAAATTAAGAGATATAAAAGAAGCAGAATCTCAGGCAGAGACTGGATGGATGAAATGAGATGAAGTGGGAGGTACCAGGAGATGCTAAACTACAACAAACAACAGTGCAATTGTGGCTTTAGCTCAGTTTCGTTAATGTAACTTCAGTAAACTTCTGACTTAACCCCCTTTTAAAAAATAAAATTCTACAACTCTAAGTAAAATCTATAAGCCTAAACTATTTGTAAGTTATCTCTGACGCCAAATGTGGTTCCTTGTCAGGAGTGGGTGGTGGTGATGATGCCAAGAGCTTCAGCCATTGTTGCACTTACAATACATAAGGTTAGAAAATGCCATCTGAGCAGCACCACTTCTTCAGGGCAGTCTATTGGAAAGTGACAAGACAGGCTGTTAGCATGCTAATTTCAGTAGAAGAAAAGAAGTGATGGAACCAGAAGCAAAACCCTGTTTGATGCTGAACTTGCACCATTTCTTCTAGACTGGCAAGTAAACAGCTGTCAGTGCTAACACTGGCTATGTAGCGATAGCAAAACTTACAAATATCTCCTTTAAACATCATTATAAGAGCATGCTTTTCCTCAGATGAAAGACTTGCTAAAATATCTGCACATTATGTCCCTCTTGACAAAACATGAAGTGGCTGTGGTCAGCTTGAGTTCATGTCTGTTACAATGGATTCCAGTGGCAAAACATTTGTTGTAGAAGACAAGTCCACAGAAACTTGTCAAACCATTCCTGCAGTATAATCCACTTCTCTGCTGTCAATCCATATGCTCAGTATGCTCCAAGCACTCATAGTTTTGCCCAAATATAGTTAAATCCACTGCTTCTGACAGAGCTTTGGATGGTGATGAAACATGAGAGCAGTGTATTTAGTTGCATTTTGGTGAAACTATGAGTGTTTGGAACAAACTGAGCATAATCAAACACTGCGTCAACAGTAAGAAATGTCTTAAAGCCCTCACTCTGTTTCTTCAGCCTTTTATTATCCTACAACTCTGTTGAATACATGTGGTTTTTTTTCACCAGCCCCTAGAAAATTACATGTTTTAGTCACAGTTAGATTTGTGGCAGCTGTCTGGTACAACTGGCCTTCTTACTGTCAGTCATAGACCAGCTGCTGATTGAGTGCCTTGCTCAAGGGCACTACTGGTTCTGCAAATTCACTATTTCTGCTACTTTTCTACCAAGTCGTAAGGGATTCAAATGTTCTTGCCAGCAAATTCCTTCTTTTCTGTCAACACGAGAGCTGCTCCAATCAAATTTTTTTTTTTGTATAAACAATGGATCAAATTAGTATGTGGAATGTGACAGGGGTCACCAACAGTTGTGTATCATTTCTCATAAAAACATACACCACTGTGGGTCTTTTAGGTTCATCAGAGGAGGACAGGGACGTCGTCATGTTTACTCACACGCACTGCTTTTAAAATCTTCCCTCAAGCATCCTTTAAGAAACTAAGTGTCCAGTTTTCCACTGACTTGCTACTTGGTCAGGATGAAAGAGGAGAGCGGTTTGTAAAAAGGTTTTGTTGAGGCCATTCCTACTCTGTCTCTGCCTCCTCTGCAGCCGGTTTGTGCTGAGCCTGTGGAATTCCACTCACACAGGGGTCTGTTTGTGAGTGTGTGGGTGTTTTATTTAGGACTTTCATGGAGCGTTTCCTGGGTTTGGGAGTGTGTGTGCCCTCTGTGTTTTGTTATGCAGACTGCTTGCCAATCTTCCACTGCCATGACAAGGTTGTGCAGGCTGGTGGCATCTGCAGGCATGCGAGATGATGAGCTACAGAGAGTCAAAACATAAAAGTGAAAGCTCCACAGCAAACTCATTACAAACAGTGACATCCTTGATGGTTTAGCAACAACTTGCTGATGCTGAAATGACTTATCAACAGAGACAATCTCACGTCTGCATTTTACAATCAAAGACACACCATAGGCTCCTCTAGGAATATGGAAACTGAAACTGGTCTAAGATACATTCTAACTACATTTAAGATTCCCATTAATATCATAAGACACAGAACAGGTTGCCATGCCAGCACATAAGCACGAGTGTCAGACAGAGCAAATGCATCGGAAACAACTATACAACAGGATCAGCCATGTTTACAGCCATGCTAGTGGCTCTGTGAGGCTATGCATAACATTCATTGTCCCAAAAAAAAGTATATAAATATAAAATATAAACAAAAAGTTTGAGGACCAAACTTTGTTTTTGTAGTAAATGTAGAAGTAAATGTCATAACTGCCCAGATGGTGGTGTCAGAATAAAGGTCTTTGCACCCACAGCTGTATATAAAAGTTTGGCCATCCTAGAGCAAATTACATATTACTTACTTTTTCTTTCATGAACTGAAAAAATAGGAGAAGAAAAAATCACAGTAATTGTGCCTGTGCAAAAGTTTAGAATCATTCTACTTGTAAAACAGAACTTTATTAAGTTGTTTATAACTTTAGTATTATTATCATTATTATTGTCAAGCAGATCAAGAATTATCATTAAGAATTGTCAGCTGATGACAGTTCCACAGCTTGATAAACTTGACTCCTAAAATCTGGTGGTAACACTCAACCATGGGCTCCTCTATGCAACTGACTGAGGATATGACAATGAAGCTAACCAATGCAACAAAGCAGGCAAGGCTATAATCAAAGTGTTTCCAGTTTAGAATTTCCACTGAGTGAAACGTAATCAATCAAAAATCACAAAAAAGAGCAGCATCTGAATACCTGACAGACAACTGCTAAACATGGGGGTGGAAATGTTGTGCCTTGGAGTTTGTGGCAGCTAGTGGCACAGGAAACACTGCACAGATTGAGGGAAGATTGGATTTCACTAAATGTCAGCAACTTTGTGATGTCGAGAAAGTGCCAATGAGGACAATGATCCAAAGCAGACCTCAAAATCACCACACACTACTTCAAGAAACACAAGCTGAAGCTTATGAAACAGTCCTCACAATCAACATAACAGAATTTTTTTAGGTGTATCTTAAACATTCTGTGCACAGCCTAAAATATCTCAGAGCTTGAAGTGATCTGCAAACACAAGAGGGTGAAAATTGAATAAGGAAAAGGGCTCCTAGCTGGTTAAAAGAAGTGTTTGCAAACAATTTGATGTCAGCAAAAGGTCATTAATTTTGCAGGTATTTAGTCATAGACCAAAGTAACGGATAAAAACAACTTTGACCTGATGGTGGCACTAAATGAAAAGTCAGAGAATCACAAGTTCACAAAGACCCTGACTGTCTGTACCACATTGCAAGATTATACATCCAACTGGTGAAGGCTGGGGGAAACAAGATAAGTGACAGTTCAGACCTGCTGCTGACACCAGAGACAAAGTCAAGTTATCACCAAAGCCACAAGGATCAATTCTCTGGGCACCAGAAATTCAGTTAGTAGTTGTTGAGATACTTCAGTCTGGACCAGCAACCCAACACATTTTTAGTATGGCTAAAAGTGTTAACGGTGCCTCCAGGAGCACTCAGCAGAAGTTCACAGGTACACACTACATAATACTTTTAATTCTAGATCACCAATTTAACAGACATAGGAACAAACAGAGATATTAAATTAGAACTGCGCTCCACTGCCGGGCTGCAGACAGTGTGACACACTAAGGTCCGGATGCCCTTTTAGGGCCTCAGCAGCTCATCTTGACTGTGGTATTAATAAGTCTCAAAGACCACAGCGGTCAGATCATAGAGCCCTAGATCCAGCCTGCTGCTGTGGTGTGGTGAGAATAGAAAGAATGAGAGAAAGAGTACAAAGACTGCTAATAAGCTGATTGATGGTGAAGAGAAATCCAGCCTGCCGAGAGGAAAGGAAGCTGTTTCACAATTTACATGTTGGGCTTTTAGCTGACAGCATTTCTAAAGGCGGCAAACAGTCAGCAGTGCAGGCCTTCTTTAATTATCTTGTTAGTCCTTTTATAATAGCTGACTGTTTGGTAATTTTCATTTCATTCACGCTTTGCAACTTTTGGAAAAAGTGCAACACAAACACTATTATTAATTACAGCAGCAGCTAAGTATTAGATGCTACAATTTGTTCTCTTGGTTTTATTAACAAGTTGCTTTGCTGTTGTGGAGAAACCTCAGGCCCACAGCTGAAGTCACATCATGACAAAGAAGAATCTTATCTTATCATCCCACCACTGTCCTGATTTTCAGAGGTGAATAGGAAGAATTGAGAAGAAAAACTATGTGTCATACACCGCCAACATGGCAATCAACCTTGAGGCAAAAGGATGGTAAAAAGCAGATTCCTCTGGGCCTCCGTACCTACTGTGGTTTATGGTGGTGCGATTGGGTCCAGATGAGACGAGACTGAGCCGACACAGTCCGAACCAAACATATAAATCACCTGGGGAGTCATTAAACTTACCGGGACACTGTAAGAGTGAACATGTGTGCGCATGTGTGTGTTCACATATCTTGTTCCACATTCCTTTATGAAGCCCTGACTGGCAATGGAAAGATACAGTGCACATGTGAACACACTGTGGCAAGATGCAAGAATTACTCTAACTCTAACCACAGTGGAAAAATCGACTTTAGCTATCAGCTCGCATGAAGATTCCTGACACAACAAATAAATTCTTTCTATTTGTCTCTCCTCCTCTTCCTCAGCAGATTCAAGCTGAATCAGCAAGGATGGAAAGGCCAAAGCAGTGACTAGCTGAAACCTAATACACCAGCTAGCCACACATCAAAGTACTGCAAAGTAAGGTTTTACTTCTTCAGAAACCAATACCATTAATCACCACCACGTTCCCATTTTGAAGAAACTTAGTAATAAGTTACAGAACAGAAAATAAAATTAAAAAAAAACAAGAAAACTCCACTGCCTCTTTTGGCAGAAATCCCAGATCCAGGCCACCAACGAAATCTAATCAGTTGGCTCACGAGCAGATATCCTACTGACAGACTCTACAGGAACTGAAGTAAAATTCAGTTCCAATCCCAATTTAAACATCGCCTGTTCACATAGAGTGCCACCTCATCATATTAAATAGCTGATAACAGAACGTTTACATAAATTGGGTTTTTTATAGTGTGGGGGATTAGAGTGAAAAGAATGTTACATAAGTACTTGGTTGACAATATAAAAGCTGTTTACAGGCTGAATCCTCCATGCTGAGTAATGGCAATGATGAGAAGACTGGAAATAAAAACTGGTTACCTTTGACATGCATTGTCACCTAGCCCCCTGCACAGTATTATGAGGCTTCATTAAACTGATTAATACCACTACATTATTTGCTTTGTATGTGTATCTGCGCATGTCTGTGTTATATGTGTGTATGTTTCTGCCTACGTTTCTAAGTCTCCACAAACAGCAGTAAAAGTGTGGCCCCGGTCTATGCTGTTGGTGTTTCTACAGAGGTCTTTACTCAGTGTGGAATTTCACAAAGATAACAAGAGCAAAAGAAACAAAAAGCCCTGATGAAGCTGCCAGCTCCAGCAATTACCCTTTACTGCCCCGTCCTCCCCCTCCAGAGCCACTAACACACTGTTTCTGCCAGTGTTAAAGCTTGCTGGCGATTTGGCTGTTAATAAAGTTTCCTTAGACAGTTTTAGATGTGTTCCATTTGCACTTTTCTAAAAGGTCCAAATATTAAATGATAACAGAACAGATGTATGGAAAAAAGGGAGCTCAAGAAAGTACACCTCTTAGTTTCACCAGAGATGTGCCATTCACCTCCATCACTTTCTTCCTTTCTCTCACAATTATTTTCTCTGACAGCTAAACATTTTTCAGGCTTAAGTCTTTTCGAGCTCATGTGGCAAATGGAACTCTTGTTTGAAAGTTTTACAGTTTTTCTCCAGTAAAGACTTTGGGAGATGCTAAAAATTCGTTATCACTCATTATTTATTTATTCCCTCTGTGGTAGCAGAACATGTTACAACACTCTTCAGAGACTCCCGCAGGTTAAACTGGGCTAACCAAACACTTTCAAGGCTGATTAACTCTGAGAGGAAAAAAAAAAAAAGGATGTCTGTTGCACCAAAATGCTGAGGCACTGCACTTAAGTCTTATAATAGTAAGGAAAACCCTGCTTGAGCAACAAGCACAAAATTCATCAAATGGGTGGCTAAATAAAAGAAAGAATTACCAAGCTAGCTTATTCTGTCTGTGATGTAGTGCCGCAAAGCGTTATGGACTTTTACATAGTCCAAATGGACTATGTACATAATCCAAATAAACTATGTAATGAGAAGTGTTGCACACTTCTCATTACATAGCATACATAGTTACATAGTGTAATAAGAGACACTGGAGTGGGAATAAAAGAGGCACCATTCTCCCCATTACAAGTCAGCGTACCATCAAAATCATTTATTTTAAGATAAAATAGTTACATAATGTTGCTTTAAGGGGATCACTGTAGAAATGGATGGAATTTGAAAATAGTAATAACAACAGAGCCAGAGAAAAGAACAGAAGAGCTGGTGGGACAACAGTGTTAATATTCAGACAGTGCTACTAATCTACACACACTCAAAACTGTGTGTGTGTGTGTGTGTGTGTGTGTGCGCGCGCTTCACTTTCACTTTCAGTCAATGCAAGTTGTGCTGGATTCTCCAGTGGAGATGATGTATTTCAGATACAGGGAGCCGTGGCTTTCAGCCCCAGGCAGTCTTGGACCTGCATACTAATAACTCCAAACTCTGGGCTGAGGAAGTGGGAGATTTCTTTCAATCTCCAATAAGCACACACACACATACAAATATAAACACACTCATAACTGCTGTCAGATCCCTAAAAAACTGGCCGTGTTCGCTGTGTGAAACAATAGCTACGACCCATCTGTTAGTGTGGGCGTGAGAAAGACAGAGAAAACTGAGAGAAGCGACTGAGAGGTGAGGCGTGAAAGGAGGAGAAGATGATGGAGGGACAAAACAGAAATGAATGAAAAGAGAGAATGAGAGCGAGGCAGAGAAAAAAAGTGAAAGACAGAGCAACTGATGTATTTTTACAAGCTGAAATCAGCGCACACTTGTCAAAGATCTGCTAAAGAGCTGTTAATGCATCCTGCTGCTGCTCATCGCACAAACATTTTAATGAGGAAAATAACAGAAGCAAGAATATACAGTAAGGTGGAATATCAGCTTTTATCAGATTTTCACTGTGTAAAAAGCTGCATCAGCGCAGAGTAACTATGAAGAGGCTGGAGGGAAAGCTTTACATGCAACCATTTCAGTAAGGTGCCACAGCTGAAAAGAATTCAGAGTTTTTAGGTATACTGTGATTTATAACATTAAAATCAAATAGAGAGTTCTGTTTGCATAAAATGGGAATACAAATGGAAAATGCTAATTCAGAAGTTGCGAGGGGATGAAGGAAGACAGAAGAATAAAACAAAGAGAAAGGAGAGAGGGAGTAAGGAAGCCGAAGGGGAGAAAGAGAGAGAGAGAGTGAAATGAGAGAGAGAGGGACAGATAAGCTGTGCAGCCAAAGTGAAGCGTTTCTCTTTATCTTGAGCTGATAAGAGCAGACTTGGCTCACACAGTATGAGATGTAGGACAGACACTGCTCCAGGTCTCTCCCTCTCTCTCTCTTAGGAAAAGAGAAAGGCAGACAGCTGCTGTGGAAGAGAGGACAGATGGACAAACAGAGCAGCCACCTGTTTTTACTCTTCACACGCATTTACACCCAGACACTCAGCTTTCTTCAACCAAAATCAGAGCATCTCATCACACTCGTCTCCCAATGGCTCAGACAGGTTCAGCTTCGCATACAAACACATACCCAAACAAAAAGGCTGCATGTTTCAATAGCTGGCACTCCTTTCTACACAGGAAGGGCCCACAGTGAGTGTGAGAGGAAGAAGAGAGCATCTAGCCTGGACTAGATCATCAGACAGCCCGCACCAAACACACACAACCATACACACACACACACACACACACAAGCCGGTTGGCAGGGTAGGGTATTGGGCATTAGGTTGTCAGAGGCATTACAGGCTGCCACATAAGCCTCTTCTAGTTTTTACTACCAGTGACATCTGCTGCCTGAGGTTACATGTGTGGATACAGAATTTACACTGATAATATAGCACTGTTAAAAGCAACACTGGGAATATGATTTGCACAAATTCATTGTCATTCATTCAGTACAAATTACAAAAAAGAAGTGACTGCAGGTTTGGGATGCAAGCGTGTCTTTCTTCAGGCTTTTAGGAGCAGCAGGCAGACCATTTTTTCACTGTTGACTTATTTCAAATTGTATCAGTGAAACAGCTGAACAGCAACTTGTTTTACAGGGCTGTGGTATCTATAGTCAACACAGCCGATATGAGAGGGCAGCACTTGAATGGAATTACTATTCTGGGCCAAAATATAGCTTTATGGTTAGGGTGTATTTCCAAATCAAAGTAGTAGAGGTTAAGATAGCCTGAGTTACAGCACATAGTATCAGTCGAACCCCAAAACTCTACACTATACTTCCCATCATGCAAATCTATAGCACCCTCCCTGCCAGTTAAACATGCACAGTGTTTAAAGGCCCACGATTGTGTCACAGTCTTTCTGTTACAAACTTTATGGCTCCAAACCCAAGATGAGTTACCCAGGTGATGTCACATGAGTAACTTTTTCAGTGTAATCTAAGTGTGCACAGTGCAGCTAAAGGAAAACAGAGTCAGTCTTGGACTGCTGTCAGCAGACGCTGGGATTATGAGCATTTTTTTTAATGATGTAACATTCTCACTGAAACGTCCCTGAGAAAAACACTGAATGCCCACCAGCTGCAGAGCTGCAGCTCAGTAGCTGACCCTGAGCTCAAATATCAAATATCAGTAACGGTGGAAGTGTAAAAACACATGCCTGTGCAACATTCAATAGCTGGTATATCTTAAAATACAGCACAGTGAGGTGAGGCTGTGCAGTGGAAAGCAGGCCAGTGAGTGTCTGTCCCGGCTGTGGTAAAACAGATTGACATCTAGTCCAGGTCTCACCCTTCTAATCCCATCTTACTATCATCTTAACCCTGCATCCTGCTGATTTTTTCACACAACGAGCCAATAGCCCAGGTGTACACAGGCACAAATATTTACACAAACACTAACAGCATGCAAGCACCGATGTGTTTCAATGCTTTAGCTTCCAAATAAAATAAGAGGGAAAAGAGAGCATTCCTGTCAATCAAAAAGTAATCCTGGGTGATTTAAAAGTCCACTTGCCTCAATATCCAAATATACAACATCTCTGTCACGTGAGCCAAACAAATCATTTAGGGTTCAGACACAAAGGTTAAAAAAAAACAATCAAGCCCTGTGGCCTCCTGTAGTGCAGGACCGTTTTGATGTCCAATGGACAGAACAGTAATCTGGTATAATCTGACTAACGTACACTGTGATGATTACTGTCTGACCTCCTCTAGCCTACACCCAGGAGACTCTGACACACACATACACACACACACACACACACACACACACAGGTAGAAGAACAACATATACACACAACATTCAAAAACTAGTTACAGTTTCCTCCTGTACAGCAGCAGTATATAGCACATACAGTCAGGGTACAACCTAAAGGTGAGGACAACAACAGCACCTGTCCAGAGTAATTACAACACCAAAAGCTCCCTGGTCAAGCTAACAGCTCACATACATCCACAACTGTCTGTGTGTTCTCAAGTGGCAACAGGTGATAAGCAGGCTGCTCCTGAACAGCAGCTGTGTGACTGTGGGCTGTCAGGGGAGAAAGCGAGGCACCAGAGACCTCTGAAAGTTTAATAAGTGTCTTGTTTTAGAGATGAGGGGCAGCTTCTACAATAAAGAGCATTTAAATAGGTCGCCCAGCCAGCTGCCTGTCAGGCCAGTACTGGATTCTCCGTTTGTTCCATACAACCTTATAGGTCTCTTGTTATTTTTTTAATTCCTGACCCAGTTACATAGACACAAAGAATGAAATAATGCTAAAATTTACAATAACCATAAGGGATGCGATTATGGTTATGTATTAGGACTGGGCGATATGGTCAAAAATGTTATCATGACAAAAAATTTCATATCAGTCGATGTTGATAATTATCACAATAAATGTCAAATCATCAGTGTCATTCATTTCATTTCTTTTCTTTTCCTGTGAAAGATAAGAAACTAGATGGTTAACTGTGGTTATAAACTTTTCTGTATGATCAGAACATAACAAAAATTTGACAAACAGTGGAACATTTTACAGGTTGAAAAATTAAGCCAGTGCAGTTGGTGATTCATTTCTGTGCACGCTATCTAAGCAGGGAAATTAATTATACTGAACATTTACTGACCACTTAATATACTTCTACTAAGGAAAATAATATCATGATTATATATTGTGATGTTTTGTTTTTTGTTTTTTTTATCAAGATAAATATCATTATCATTTTATCACCCAGCCCTATTATATATTTTATGTAATTGGCCTAAAGTCACTTCAGCAGATGACAGAGCAACAAGGCCTACCTGTCATTTGCTTCAAACTTCATCAAAAAAGCACAGGATATTGTCCAATGAAAACAGAAAACCTGAGTTTGTTCTGAGGTTTTATTGACCAAATGATTGAAGAGGACAGATGATGCTCGTTTACAATTTCATATTTTTAGAGATCTACTAGAAAACTTTATCTTCGGCCTCCTGCAAAACCCAGTCTGCTCTGATCAGCTTCAGCACTTGAGCAGGAACCAAACTACCAATTCAAAACCGTGTTTCCAGTTTTCCACATCTGCTACAAGACTGCCATCTTAACTCCACTAACAGAGTTTTAACTGCCCCCTTACCATAAATATGCCTATAACCATCTCTAAGACAGGTTTACTGTGCCAAGGGTCAATCAATCAGGAAATATGGTGAATCAACAGCCTCAGTGGATGACAGGCAGAGGACCATTTCTTTAAAAGAGGATTTCAAATTAAAAGAGATGAGAAATGATAAATTACATGCAGTCAGGCTGATAAGACTAAAGTGGCAGTACCAAACTGTAGAACTGCAGCATGTACATTATTTATTTTGCCAAATCAGCATAAAAGAATGACTAATCATCTCAAATGCTACATCACAAAGCCTAATCTGCAAAGAAATACATCTAAGAACAAAGTAAACACAGAGCTGCTGTGAGCTGGTTGCAAACTGCGGCCTTAGCCAGCCAAAATGAATTATTCAGCAGCAGACACACACATAAAGAGTCCTGTTCTCACGCTGCAACAGGGACCTGGAGCGTGCCTCATTTTGACAATACATAATTTGGAAACCATGTCCTAGAATCGCTCCCAACTCTGCATTAAAGAGGAACGTGATGTATGTGTGATGCACTTGTAGACATCTCACACTGTAAAAAGTCTGACATGGCAGAGTTTATTTTTTACTCAGAATTCAAACATTCATTAGAATGTGGAAAAACTAAATATGGACTGCTTTTGAATTCGTTAGAATGAATTATGTGCCAGTGCCAGACCAGACTTTTTGAAAATGTGATAGCCCTAGTTCATAATATCTACATTTAAAATGTAGATTTGCTTAAGTATTTTTTTTCACTAATTTAAGTCCTACCTGACTAATAAATGTCGAGATGACTGCAACTCATTATTTCTTGTGCTGAAATTGCCTTTTTTTAAACTTTGCAAGAAGTCGAGTTCAGAAAACTCCATAGAAAGCACTTAGATCAAAAGTTCCTCTGACTATCGCTGACAGAATCAGCCTGAACTTGTTTTGCTGGCAGCGCAGTTTGTTTGGAATTATACTCTACTTAAAACATGTAAGTACTTTTTTGCACTATTTTAATCCAAGTTTTAGCGCCAAGCAGCAGTGGTAACACCACAAGGTGAAGCTGCAGGCTAATTGGACACCTGATGCAGCCATATAAATGCATCTGATGTCAGTAGGGAGCACAGTTAAATATGTCCATAACTACAGTTAAAGATGCTATATGTTTTTACTGTCCACGTTAGCATTGATGGCTGTTTACTTTCCAAGCGCTTTAGCGATTTTTACATTTACAATGGATAGTGCTGCTCCTTTCCTTTCCTTTCACTATCATTATCTTTTCACATCACTTTTCACAAACACATTAGTTTTCTTTCAAAGTGATGTACTCTTTGTGATGTACACTTTTTTCTAGGAATTTGACTTTCTTCTTGCCGATTAAATACAAGTAATTAGGTGTAATAGGGCATGGGAACAATTATCGTGAAAGAGAGAAAATTAGAATATGGTCTATCATTCAGGTGAATTAAGTATTTAATGAGAAAAGCCTAGCAGTTATAAAGACTTTTTGTCATCAGATTAATAGCATATATGATATAAGATAACCTTGTTCTAAATTAAGTGTGAGTCCCTGTTTCAAAATGGAAGTGAAACTGATGGGAAATGGTCGGGGAATGGATATTGGGGCAATGCAGTTGGAAAAGAAGAACTGCATAGACTTTTATATAATTTGCAAAGTTAAAGTAGTTCCTTTTTGATGCTAAAGAGGGGTGAGGGGTAAAGTGTCCTCTCTGACAGGCCTGGATCTACATCCCCTCAGCCCAGCCTGTTGAACACAGCAGACCGCAGGGAGTTCATGTGTCAGATGATTCTCTCTCCCACTGCACAGCCATTGTCCAGAGGAACAAAGATGGAGAGGTTTGTCCGGGGTCGCTTCATTATGGAGGCCAAATGAGGCTTGACTGCCATGTTTCGCAACTTGCTCTTTACACTCCTCCCTCCTTTGCCCATCTTTTGCCTTCTTCCACCTTCCTGGGGCTGCAATTCTTATCTTTCTTCTCTGCTCAGTCAAGATCTAGCAGGGCTACAATTGGCTGAAAAAGGAGGGTCAATTTGGTGACATTGTTGTGTTGCCAGGACAACCACTTCGGATGACACAAGTATTTGTGCGTGTTTGTGTGTGTGTGTGTGTGTGTGTTTATTTCCATAATGGCCTGACCTTGTGTCTATTATAATCCAAAATAGTAGGTAATTCAAAGAGGAAGGAAACTAATCATTCACTTCATTGCATTTTTACCAACAAAAGACTAAAGACATGTTCATCGGGGGCGCTGAATAGAGCTCTTCTGTTTCTGCACTCTGAACCCAATAGAAAGAACATCCCTGCAGGGATCAATAAGGTATCCTTTTATTAGTTTCACTTTGCAGTTTTCACTTTTTCAAGCATTGATGACCTGATGATGATCTGCTGTAATTTGCCATGTTTTATTCAACAATTAGTCCATAACAACTCATCATAACTTGCTTGACAGAAGTTCAGAGAGGCAGACTGTAAAGTGGGATTTATACTCCTTAAGAACCTCATGATGGATGGCCAAATAGCATCAGAATCCCTCTCCTCCCACACCTTTCTGATGTAGCTTAGGGGGAGTCTGTGTCCATTCATTTCTCTTAACATCCCAAAACTGACATTCACACCCACTTCACACTGTGATTGGCCAGCTGTGGGGAGGTGAGTGAGGACTTCTCTCTCTAACTCTCTTTCTCCATTTGTTACACTGTGACAACTGTGACACACAAGCAAGTGCAACACTATGAATCTCTTCCTGGTGAAACTGTCTGAAAATATGTGTTGCTTGGAACAACTCCAACTTGATTTTTAACATAGCATGTCTTAAGGACTAGTTTGGAGAGACCATAAACCAGCCCAGGCTTGTAACACCTACAGTAATGTGATTATTTCTTTCAGTAATACGTAGTTCAAGGGATTACAATTTGAAATTCAGAAATTACATTATCATTACTAAGTCCAAAGGTATCTTAATTACATGCTGTGCCTTCTTAAATAACTTACTAACCTTAGCCACTGGTAAGCTTACATTGACGAATCAGCTGTTTTTTGAACATTGTAGCTTCCCAGTGAGGACACGGGCTTCTGGAGAGCTGCATGGACACAGGGGTAATGGTAAGCAACAATGTCTCATCTTCTATTTCTGTAAATCATTAGCTATAAAGGGAGCTGAAGGAGGAACGTTATCAGCTCAAGGAGTAGTGTTTTACTTGGAAGTGATGACTGTAAACTCTAGAAGAAAAAAAAACACTTCTTAATCACTTTAAGGTGCTGACAGACAAGTGGCAAGTTGTTTTTTATTGTTTCAATATAAAGTGACAGGATTACTACAATTTGAATGAAAGAGAGACGTATCTTTTATGCACGGTGGTCACGCTATTATCTAGTGAAAAAGTGAATCTGCCTGTAGGTTAAGGATTAACACACAAACACGAGTCAGTAATAACCAGCAGAGCTCTATGCACCGTCACACACACACAAAGCTCTAACATTATGATGCCCTTAGAGAAACTCAAGCAAAAAATTTGTTACAACAGACAACCACACTTATCATTAAAATTTGTATTTATTTCAATAAAGTTAATCATCCTGTAAACACTGCCAAGATGACGTGCTGCGTCTGTCCAGTGACCTGACAGAAGGTTCAAGGAGTTTCCTGACTGAGTTTGCTGTACCTGAACAAGTGTCTGTGCAGCTAAACTACAGAGAGAAAATGTGAAAGAGGGAAACTCACTGCTGTCATTTATGTATGGATTTTAGCTGCCAATCTACTTGGTGCCTTAACCATGTCTCCAGCTGCTTTACAGCATCAATTCTGCTGGGAGGATGTGCAGCAATAGGCAATGTGATGCAATACCGTCCCAGGGGCCTGGTGCTTCACTTGGTCCTTTACAAGCAAGCCATCAGTCCTTGACTTCTGCTCAAAATGTAAATCCACTAGTTCCTTTCTTTACAGACGTTGCACGCCCATAGTACATTCACACAGGTAATTTTCCCTGATTAGACCTCCTCTCAAGAAGTTGGGTGGGTACAGACTGGCGGTGCCAAAACTTGAAAACTGGACTTACTTTGACGTGCACATGTTGCTCAATTCTGCAACAACTGCAAAGTTTTTTACTCTATCAATAATTTACACCCAAAAACATGAGAAAATAACACCCAGGATCAAAAATAACTAAATAGTTTTAATATATAAACATAGAGTATATCATGCAAAAGTTTGATTTTGCCTCCGCTGTTTAGACAATGAGAGTTTGGTCGTGTGACTGGGCTGGACTCAGCATCTGATCCCGATATGTCAAAGCAGACATTCTTGAAGGAGTTTGATAAAATTCATTTGTTGGATTTGTGTTATATCGTTGTTTAAATGTGGGCTATTATATGGCTATTTACAACATATGTCCGGTAGTTGTTGTATATGGCTCGAACTGTGAAGCATCAATGGTCATATGGCCGTCAAAAAAGAAGCCTAGCGTAGTGTGGGTGAAGAAACAAGTCAAAAATTTAACATCCTGAACTGTCGCCATTATTATTTGCAAATTGCAAGAACTCACATCTCTTGTCAGTATGGTTCCAATGACATTCACAAATACTAACATTATCTTGTTTAGGCTAATATAACTTTCAGATTAAATGGATATGCTGCCAATTATACTTGAAAATGTTCATTTATTGTTACTGTTGTTAAGTACCTCTTGCAACTAATGTATTAATGTATATAAGGTACTTGTGGTTTTTGGTAACTTAAAGCCTTCAGTTAGGCTTAGAGCAACTGTGGTCTTTGCTGCATATTGAAAAGTAAATCACTTTTGCTAATTAGTTACATATGAATGTAATTCAGAGCAGACAGGGTTGGTGTTTGAGCATGTGTGTGCCTAAGTTGACAGATGTATTGACTGTATACATGTCAGTGTTCTCATCTTAAAAGCCATCTGTCCCACACACACATACAGCACAGGACAGGGTATCGTTGTCAGTGACTAATGTTTGAGAGCTCACCCTGCCCCAGGTGCAGACACCACTCTGCAGGTTCACAGCATTCCACTTCCCCACAGCCAGTGGAGTGATGTCAGTGACAGGAGCTCTCCAAAGCCACGGAATGGCAACGAAACACCTCGCAGGTTAAACACACAACCTCCCCGTCAATCACACACACTGACAGGAATATCCAAAGCTTAGCAAACACCTACCATCAGTGCTGTAGTCTGTGACCTTTCCAAGTCAACACTGATATTGTTCCGTCTTACACCTCAATTTACCAACACTTCAGGTTACTTTAATAAGAACAAACATGTTTCTTCACTAAACAAATAATACTGCCAACATGCTAGAATTTTATTAGTAGTAATAATAGAGTCGCCATTGCAACAGGGAAATAAAAAGCAAGAGTGCAGTTTTAACAGGTGGGTGTAAGCTTGTGTGTGAAAAGTGTCAGCGGGACGTTGCTGCTAATCTAGTATTAGACCTTCTCCTCTTGATATAGCATGGAAGTGACAGAGGGAAAAGGAGAAAAGAGACTGCAGGTTGTTACTCCACTGTCTTCCAGAGGAAAAGTAAGTCTTTACAGAACATAATTACTCATTACATAGTGTGAGTGTCCAGTACTTTTCATTGGCTGGCTTATTTTATCAATGACCCATGAAACAGTTCTTTAATTATTACTAATTAACCACTGTCTTCACCCAAGGGAAATGAGCCCTGTAAGCTTTGTTCTTTCTACAAGATTTTAGAGAAATGATCAGTGAGCTGGGCTAGGGTTTCAACTAATCCTCCTGATCTCGTAGTCTGACAATGACTCTTCTTTTGTTATTCATATTCTGTCGGTAAAGCAAGGTCAGAAAGCCACTAATACTTAATTTGATTTCAGTGGGAGGAAGGAGAGTGATTATGGGTACGGCAGACAAGAGATGATGAGGAGAAGGGAAAGGTCAGCAGCTATTTACCGTTGAGATCAGGGTTAGAAAAGAAGACAGGCTCAGTGCAAAACAACTTTGAAATTTCATGACATTAGTGTAAAAATAAAAGGGCAGCTCCTAAACACCAATGATTTAAATAATCAGATTAGAGGCCTCCAAGTCTAGCATCACTTAGTCAGTCAAACCAATGGACATTTAACCTTCCTGTCGTGTTTGGGTCAAATCTGACCGATTTACAACTTAAAACACTCATAAATATTGTGTTTTACATCTGATTGCCTCAAGGCCTTATGATATATAGATATGTGCACTTGAACATATAAAAGTGATGATCACCACTTTTTATTTCATTTTGAGTGTTTTAGTCAACCTTGTTACACCTGTGGTGTTCCCGGTCAAAAGTGACCGCCATAGGAAATGAATGGGTATCCAGATTATATTCATCCATCAGATGAGAAAACATCCCCATACACACCACCCCAACAAAACGGGACTTCCAGGGAGCATTCCATGAGAGGCAGGATCGCTGGGAGTAGTGTATGGCTACAGAAGTTAACTACTTCAAAGGAGATGGCAGCCAAATTTAAATCAGGTACAGGTCTTTCTTGTCATAGGCGCAGTCTCAGAACTTTCTGATCGCACCTCGTATGTTTACTGGTTAAAAATGCATTGTAAGTGCATTATTTGCCAGCTGGAACAAAATATCCTTAAAATGACATGTCAGGAGGGTGGAAAACCTGGTCTCAACCTGGTCTGTAATATTTTCATTGTCAAAGACCACCAATTGAGGACTATGGTTGTATGGATAATGTCTGAAACAGGTCAAAGGAATACCTTAATATACCTAAATACAGTAATATTTTCACCAAGGTGACTTGTGTCATGGCTACACTTAGAGCTCAAAGTAATGTCTCTCACTCTGGTGAATCTCCTGGGAGAGCTGTGTCTGTGTCTGCCTCAAACACAAATCTGTGATTACTTTCCTCCCTGGGCTGACTTTACAGTCGGTCAGCAGACAGCTGAAAAATAAGACATGAAATGTGAGGGATGACAGTTGTCTGGGAATGAATGGAAATAATTGAGAAAAAAGAAATCCCGGCTGGGAGAAGCTCGCAAAGCATCCCCTTTTTGGAGCAAACAGAAGGGGAAATGAGAGAGAGTGATTAAGGATGGATTGGGCTGCAGAGGGAGGGGAGAAGGAGTGAGAGAGATAAGGAGTGCAAGGAGCAGATGGTGGCAGGGAGCCAGCCACGATCAAAATCTCCCCAAAAACTTCAGAGGAAATCACTGGAGCACAATAACTTCATTCTCCTGTTCATGTGCACTTAACATTTTATAGCTCAATACGCCTTTAGATAAATCCAGAAGAGCAGAAAAACAGACAAGTTGGTTTGAGGGAAAAAAGAGGAGGAGAATATGGAGAAGGAGAGACATTATATGGTTTTGCCTTGATTAGGTCAATTGAGACTCTTCCAGCTGATTAGTCAGTTTTAATGATTTTCTATCTGACATTTTGTATGAATTATCCATTATTATAGTCACATCTCTGGCATAAGAGTAAGATAAAGTCACATCAATGGCTCTGCATGGATTAACAGCAGATCTGAAGGGAAACTTGGATCAGTCCCTGCACTTGGATAGAGACAATAATACAGGAAAGGCAACTGAAGAGATTTATAAACTTAATGACCCCATTCAAAAGGTTAACAAAAATGCCTTGGCATTAAATAACATATTTCTTCCAATGAGGACACAGCCTTGGGAACACTTCTCTATGTCTACTCAACTGAGCTTATGATCATTATGTATGATAAAGGAGGAGAAGGCGACCACATTTTTCTCTGTCTAGACTCAATAAAACTCAAGAAGTGGCTTGAGTCAGTGACTGTAGCTTCACCCTTTTAAATCAATATACATGACAAATGTATTCTCATTTCAAATTAGCCTCAGGCTCCCCTCTCCCACCACAGTTAGATAGATTTTTTTTTTAAATAAAATTTTAAAAAAAGTTCCAGGCTGAATGAAGCCCAGCCTCAGCTCCTGTCATTCATCTGTGGTGTGAACCTGTTGCGACTGGGAGGCATGAGGCCTTTCAGCGATTGTCAAGGCTTGTTACCATGACACTTCACAGCCCCCGTCACCCTGACGACGCAGCTTATCAAACAGCCAGAGATAAGCTGACATCAGTGTTACATGTGGCTTGACACAACGCAGGGAAGCAAATGGACCACCATTATATATAAATTCTCATCCTCATGGTTTAGGAATGTGCTCTGGCCAACTATCTTTGACCTCAACAGTCAGGTTAAAACCACCACCACGTGCTGCCAAATATCTGCTGGGCCTAAAGAGTTGGTTACAATACCAGCTGCAACTGTTGGTGTGGTTGACAGTATGGTTTAAAGGCTTGTTTACTACTGTTGCAGATGATGGGTTTAGAGTCTCTGAATCTACATGCAAGTTTAAACCAAGAAAGCGCTTTACCCTGAAAGGCCCATATCAGAGAGTACAGATAGCAAGATGTGGTGGTTCACTGTGTCAAAGGCTGCCAGATAGATCAGGCAGGATAAGAACTGAGGACTGAGCTGCAGCTATAGCTGCTCTCAAGGCTTCTTGAGCAATTGCTAATGTGGTTAAAAATAAATAAATAAATTATTTCACATATGAAAAACAGGCTCCATGTCAAAACTCTAGATGACTTGTTGCAGTGAGGCTCAAGCTGAGCACAGGCTTTGTGGCTGCTTCTGACCTTTTGCCAGGTGAGGTGCAGCACAGGCCTAAGGAGGCTTTCACATCTGGGAGCCAGGCCCAGATCCAAATACACCTGACCCCAAAGTCCTGTTCGTTTGATCAGTGTGACCACTGTATACCACACCAGTCAACTTGAAAAGGTGGTCTTGAGTACAGTTCATGTGTACTCAGGTGTGGTTCACATCAGGTGTGATGTGTTACTTTTTTAAAGAACCTGGATTCTTTGATTGGCTGTAGTCAATTTGACCTCCATCTTGTGCCAGACAGAACTATTGTTCCCTGATGGTCAGCCGAATAAAGCAGAGAAATTTAATTCACTGTTGATGGTCGATGACCATGAAAAGTTCGTGCATGACAAACATCTCTCAGTTTTCACAGTTCAGTCAACTCTTACTGGAAATTAACAGACTTCTGCTAACAAGATGAGCTCAACACAGGTCTGTTCTATGAATTCATGGCACCAATTTGACTGGTGAAAGTTTGAAAATGGCTGCACAATACCAAACTCTACCTGCATGTACCAGATAACCAGCGGACCAATAACTTAGGCCTGTCACACAGCCACAACCATATGCACTGCCACAAGTGTCCCTCATGAGTCAGCTCCAAGCAGCTGAGGCCACCGCTCACACTCACACACACACCTGTTACACTACACAGACACACCGACACATCCCCTCTGGACATGCATTTCTGCCTTTTAAAAAGAGAAGAAAACAACTACAACAGTCTGAGGAACAAAAAGTAGCGGTGTCTTCATTCCTCTGTGCTGCCATCAACTTCAACACAGCTTCAGGAGGAGATGTGCTCCAAAAACATGTATCAGGCTAAAAAGGCTAATGAGAGAGCTGTTAATAAGTACAAGGAAGAAGAGGGAGTGAAGAAATGAGAGAGTTGAAAAGTTGGTGGTTTCCATTCTGGGACATGGACACAACATGCAGATCTTTGAAACAAATAAAGCTATTGTTAACCGCAGTTTGGCCTACAGAGAGATTCCAACAGCTGGATTCAATTAGGGGCTTTCTTAAAGGGGGCAGGCCCCATCCACACTGCTTGTCTCACTTCTTAACACACATATGCACAAAGTTAGATCATGGATGAAGAAAAAAAAAATCAAGGTCACGCATTTCCATAGAAGCTGTTTTGACATGTGAACTTTCTCTGCATGCAGCAGAACATCGCTCGCAGCACCACGCTAAGGGAAACATCTGACAAAAACTGCTACGCTGTGTTAGCCATGTCGAACAGATTCAAGTAAAACCACTCTTTCTGCCTCATCAGCAACCTCAGGCGTTTTTAAGGACACATTCCTGGGGGGAAGGAAATTCTACATGAAGTAAGAAAAACAGCTTAAAGTGATCACTCCACCAGCATTCGAGCACGCTCTCCTCACTAAACGAGGCCAGTTCTCGCCCTTGACACTAAGGTGGTAAAGTAACAGTGTGGGATTTACGACTGTGAGGCTGTCAAAGAGAATTTAGGAACTCAGAGCAACGTGTAACTATAATGTTACAGGAGATTTAGAAACTTGACAGAGAAAGCAATGTGAGAGGAAACTGACTCCAAGGAGAATAAACAGGAAACAATACAAATTATACAACATCTTCAGTGTTTTCACTTCCAGTGCTTGCACTCACACAACCCTTCAGTGTTGATCTTCCCTGACCAGTTTCCCTCTGTCTTTATGTACACTCAGCTTGGGGTTATTCTTGCCCTTCAAAAGACAGCCACCGTCATGTTGGAAACAATGACTACATCCACGTTACACAACAGCTACATACACAGATGGGTGACCAGCATTAAGTGTCTTAGTAAGGTGTTGGGCCACCACTAGCTGCCAAAACATTTTCAATGTGCCTTAGCATTGTTTTTACAAGACTCTGGACTCTACTGGAGGGATGAAACACCATTCTACCATGAGATATTCCCTCATTTGGTGTTTTGATGATGGTGGTGGACAGTGCTCTCGTGAGGTGTTAAGATAGGTTGAGAGCTGGTGACAGTGAAGGCCACAGCATATGATTCACGTCATTTTCATTTTCAAACCATTCAGTGACCCCTCGTGCCCTGTGGTTAGGGTAAATGTCATCCTTTTTCTCCACTCAATTTTCAGGTTTTTCCTTTGTCTGTAGTACATCACCTCATACTGAAGCATCTGATCCCATGTTAAAGAGCAGCAGACTCATGAGTGCCGAATGGGTGCACCCTACCTGCTATAGTTGGACTGTCAAGGTTTGACCTCAGTACACTTCTGACATGTGTCATGAAGTCTGTGAGTATGTGTTGTGTGTCTTCTCTTTGAGGCAGAGACCCCCTTGGGTATTTTTCTAGCCAATCTCCATGCCATTTCCCAGCAGACAGAAGTGCACACGCTGCTTTGACATAAGACATGCTAACACTCAGAGGCAGCGGTGGATACACGGTGCAACAATAATAATGTGGCATCAAACAAAATGCAGCCCCATCACCGGAGCTGAAAGATAATCCCTCTTATGCAGTAGTGTGGAAGTAGCAGCAGGGACGAGCGAGCGCCATTCCAAAACCAATGCACGTCCACAAATGCAGCACAAATTGAGTGTGACGCTGAACAAGCCTGTCTGTGTAATAAAGCTGACAAAATATACTCTCTAATAAGGCTAACGTGGCAGTGCGGGCAGACATTTCATACAGTTTCTTCAGCACAAAGCTGCTGTGGGAGCACGTTTTGAACCAGTGCTGCTGTCCATCACATTTCAAAGCAACATTAGCTAATATCTCACTTGTGCTCTTCCTCGCGCTCCAGGCTCAACTCCTGACTTTGATCATGTTATTGCGCACCGAGCAGTCACTCCCCTAATATTAGTTCAGATTCAAGACATTTAACAGCTTCTTACCTCATGACGCAAGTGTTATCAGGCCAAATATATCACAGACTGGACGTCGACAATGGGTGACTTGTTTTGTAGTTTTCACAAAAAGTTCACCGTTCGGTTCGAGGCTACAGGCGGACCAGATGAATGGGACTCCGGGGTGGCTATGAAGAGATTTCACAGTTTGCAGGCTATCCGGTAAAAAGTACAAAAAAAGAAAATAAAAAAAGAAAATGGGAATTGAAAAAAAGAAACAGTCGAATCCTACATGATCTAGAGCATCGCGGCTCCGCTGACGGCGAAGAGTCACTGGGGGGAAAGAGGAGAATCGTTTCTCGGGATTTTTTTCTGAAGCACTTGTATCGGTGTGATGCGGCTCTGCCGCTCGGATACCGGTCTGCTGCCGCTGCCTGCTGGCTGCTACACGTGCTGCGTTCAGGGCCGCAATGGAAGCGCCGACACTAAATATCCGCAGTCACAAATTTACCATTGCAAAAAAAAAAAAAAAAAAAATCAGTGTACTGATGCTGACGGTTTTATTAAAGGGGGCACAATGGACACAGAAAAACATGTCAGAAGTCGGATACTTAGCCAGTTACATGTTCCTGGTTACATAAATTAAGCGACGGAAAAACACTGTTATATTTAATTGTAGCTTATCATATAGATCATAACACGTTGCCCTGGGTTGTCAGGGTAACTTATTAGATAGAGGCAGTATTAGGCTAGTGCTGCTTCTGCTGTCCGTTACCTAAAATTCACATCGGTAATCTTTGTATAATGGTCTATAAGAAACTTATTTTTGCGCCTGTCGTGCGGTGTATTTTACAGTTTATAATTTCCTACGGGCATTGAAGGCACCACTTGACGCAACTTGTGGGACGTAGCACGTACAGGTTGCCCCTGACAACTGAGTTGGCTCTCTTGCTGAATGTTTCTGTCTGTGATGTTAAGCTGGGACCAGAGTATCGTTGCAAATATTCCAGAAACAGCATGTTAATGTGCTGTATCTGTTCATGCTACACAATAACAACAGAAAGAATAATTCATTACGTTTTGACTGTACTCATGCTCCCTATAAACTCTGTGTTAATAGAGACTGCTGGGTACAGTCTGGACAGTCTAGATAAAAATTGCTACTACATCAAACCTCAGACATCAGCAAATCTATGTGCTGAGGTCCCCTGAGGACCATGTTTTTGCTTTGCACACGAGGAAAATGTGTGTGTGTGGGGGGGGGGGGGGGGGGGGGGCCATTATCCACGTCATTAACAAAAAGATGGCTTCTGTTTTTTTTTTTCCCTTTCTGTCTTAATAATGATGATTAAACAAAGACAGCTGCAACCTTCATGGGCCTTAAATGAGTCAATACCAATTCCACACATAAGACTGAACATGCCTGACTTATCAGCAGGTTAAAGTCTATTTTCACAAGGCTTTTAGATATTTAATGAAGGGTCAGGGCTGTCACTGCTCAGAAACACAGGACTCAAGTGCACAGCTCTCAGAAACACAGAAGAAAAGTGTGCAGGTAAGGTCTAGGTGAGGGGCGAAGTCAACAGGCAGGCCCTGTTCGGTAACAGGTAGGAAAACCAGGCGAGAAGGGAGTAGACAAGACTAGACAGGAGATCAAAAGCAGGCAGGGAAAATACCATTTTATCACTATTTGACACTTCTTGGTTTTGGATTCTCCATCCCTTGATTGCATTATCTCCATCAGAGTCCAATGCAAAAAGAATCATGGAAATGCTGACTAGGAGAGCGACATGAGCAGCATGAATCTGTCCCTTCTGACCTTGGAAAATAAAAACCAGCTGAAGGGAAAGGCTTGTGCAGTTGGCTCACTGTTTGAAATGAGGCCTCAGACTGTATCTGACTCGTAGAATGAGGAAGACAGTGACGCACAATAAATAATAATATGACTGAACCCTTCAGCTGCTGTGGATATTCCCTAACTACTATGTTTGAAGGAAGCAGGACAGCCCCTGCCGGTTGTCTGATGTGATTATAAAAGGATTCTCTGAAGAATAAAAAGTTAAAGGTAAAGGTCAAAAGTAAATGGAAAGGGCAAACTGATTTTGCCAAAACAGTGCCAGCAGTTTTAAATTGCAGTTTTGCTCCTACAGTGCAGGTGTTTTGGGTTTTCAGGGGGATTTCATGCTAAACATCTGCGTAGTCAGTGTGGTAAAGTGTGTGTGTCAACACCACTTCTCATGACCAAGTATTTGTAATTCTAACGACATGTCACTGTATTCTTCCATGTATACTGTGTGTTAATGCATATGTATATTAGACTTGTGAAAACTCCATGAATAAACTGATATATGCAACTGTCATTTTGACTTCTGCTCTTTTTTCTCTAACATAATATATGCCTTTATGCTGCTGGACACTGTTGACCAGCGTGGATGGCAACAAGTCCTTCAACTTAAATGATCATATAGGTCTTTTGTCCCAGCTACTGTTGTAGATTTTTGTGTATTTTAACTCTTTCTAAAGGGGACAAGTCAAGTATCAGAGTTTCATTGAACTGATTGTGTGGGTGTGGCAACTGAAACACTGACTCTATTTTCGTGTATTTGGTTCTGAAATAGATGCAAGTCATTCGCCCGAGTGACTGAGCTGCAACTGACTCAGCTGATGATAAATGAGCCGTCAGCACACCACCCACTCCTCACCAGCTCTGTTATTGTGACATCTAACACGCTGATCCGGTAAATGTCATTACATCTGAGGGAAATGAAGCTTACTCTCCCTCTCCGCTACACTCACTGTCACTGTACTGTACTCTCAGGAAAAAAGAGCACAAGCTACATGTTGACATGAACCCCCTAACTTAAGCTTAGTGTGAAGTCAATTTCAAACAATGTTCATTTTGTCCTCTGGGTTCAGAGTATATACATTAATAGCCACTCATACAAACATCTAAACTTTGTCTGCCATCTAGTGGACAAACCAAGAAAAGCCACTTACAGCCTCTTAGAAGCCAAAGAGAGCCTCTTTTCAAAGCATGACCGGGAATAAATGGTAGCACATATAATGTTTAACAGAATACCGTTGTTAAGGTACTTTAATTTTCTGATACTTTAGGGATATATGTTATACATTTTACTGCATTATTTTTAGTCAGTGACTGTAGTTGCTAATTTTGTTGCAGATTAAGATCTGACATACAAAATGTGGTCAGTTTATAAACCATTACTTCTATAGATTAATACCCAACAGTGAGTTGATCAAATTAGCCACACCTCCAGCAACCACAACAATGCTCGTATAATAATGTAATAAGAATAACATGAATTTTTACTTGATACTGACAAGTAACCTTATTTTAACATTGTGGTATTGCTACTAGAATGATCTGACTACTACCTCCATGACTGAGCACCTCACATCATCTTCTGGATCAAAAAAACAAACCCCAACAACCTTGGGACAAGAGGAAATGAATGATTGGAAAAACCTAAATATAACTTTCTAATTAGATAACAATCAAAGACTGAATCTGTCGTGTAAACATTGGATTCCCAAGCCAGTAGTAGGAGTAGGCAGAGTGAGATGGTTAGGGTTAGGTTGGGGTCAGGTTAAGTGAAGGGGAAACACATGTCGATGTGATATTTTTGCATTCTGCTGGGAAAGGCCAGTGATTTTCAGTTAGCCTTAAGTGTAACCACTAGAGGGCGACATGAGGAGTTCCCAACAACATACAGCACAAGAAAATGCGGGATAATAAAGAATCATTTTAAAACAAAAGACCAGAAAAAAACAGAGAATATTTTTTTGAGAGTCTGAGAATTATATTAATTATATATAAATATATGTTGTTTGCTTTTTTTATTTATATTTTATATATATATTTATATTTTCTTTATTACTTTGGTGGTAATTCTTTGTTTGGTATAAATATTATAGAGTAGCTCTTTAATCCGCACTCAAGATCAAGGGGTGGCAGTAGTGTCCCTGAAAGCTGTTTGCCAAGCGCCAATCAAACAAAAAGAAGAAGAAGGTAACCCGGAAGTGGTTTGTCCCATCACGTTCTCTTCATTCTGATTGGCTGTGTTCACGCTGCTGCTGATGTGGTGTTCTGAAGATAGCAAACCTGGTCGCCCGATTCAAACAGATTCTTCGATAGAACAGTAACTTTGCTCTGGGAAAATAATGCCTTACTATCAGACTTGGGAGGAGTTCGCCCGTGCAGCAGAAAAACTGTATCTAACAGATCCCATGAAGGTGAGAACGCTTACTTTTATAAGTATGGTAGCATGCTAGCTGGCTAGCGTTTTAGCCGGATAGCTTGTTAGCGACGTGACTGTGCTAACTGCTGGTTCGATTTCTTTTACTTCCAATTCTCAAATTCACTACTTTGTGGTCTTTTTGCAGGTTAGAGTGGTTCTCAAGTACAGACACTGCGACGGTAATCTTTGCATCAAAGTGACCGACAATGCCGTGGTAAGGAACGGAATAATTTTTAATTGAACTATTTGTGTTAGTGAAAATGTGTTATCAACTGTAGAATTACAACTCTATCATCGGTTAACTGTTAGCACTTTTATGTGGTCAATACACAGAAAGTTATGTCTTTGTTTTCTGTATCACTTTGATAGTAAAAAACTGTAGTGTCCTGTAACATAGATATATTAGTAAACCTTAACGATTGTGGGGCTGTGAATAATATTTTTTGTATTTGATGATGCTCAGTTGTAACATTATTCACTACTTCTCTGTTGACTAATTGATTTGTCAACCAATTGAATCACGATGCAGTGCATTCATACAGTTTATGGACACACTAGCAGTTATGTGAAGCATGACTGAGAAGAAAATCAGTCTTTTTGATAGATAAGCCAGATAGCTGGGTGAAATAGAGAAAATACTGACCTGATGGCGGCGGGCTAGTGTGCAAGGAGAGCTCCGGATCATCCAAGTTGGTAGGCTTCATTCCCAGGGCAAGCATCTGTACTAGATTTCAAGATAGTTTCAGACAAACAATTGTCGATCTATCTGTGGATTCCTGACAGACAGCGCTCTGTTAATCAGCAGAGTTACATGACAATGGTTTGGTTCAAGACGTGTAGGATAGATCTGTTTTCACAGGAAACATTTTGATGCGACATGACAAGAAGACTCAGGTGTAACTAATAACATTAATGTTGGCTTTGCTCCAGTTAACTTCCAGTTGGCCATACCAGTGGTGTCTCATTGACAGCCTTGTATTTACTGATACAGTATGACATAAATTACAGCTACCTCTCTCATACAGAGATTTGTATGAGAGATTTGTGCCCGTTCACCAATTGTAATATAAATTGAAAATATCCCTTTGTGATGTCAGGCAAAAAAGGATTTGTTTTAACTTTTTGATCTATGCCATGAAAATATTGCATCACACCAGTTTGCTAGTTTAATGTAACAGTAGCTCTCACTGCTTTCATTTAGTCTTTTGTCCATCTCTACAGTGTTTACAGTACAAGACAGACCAGGCCCAAGACGTGAAGAAGATTGAAAAGCTCCATGGAAAACTGATGAGACTCATGGTGTCTAAGGAGACGCACAGCGGTGCCATGGAGACAGATTAAAATGCTCTAAGAGGCACTGACCTTCTGGAGCACCTGGACTGAGTTCAGTGGACACAGTGATTGTTGAGAGCACAGCACCATCGGACTACGATGTGGAGTCTGAGAGATGGGTGGTGGTGAAGAGGGAATGTGGTGAGATCGATCTGGCCACCTACACTAATTTAATACTGTCAGAGATGTGATATATATACTGTATATATTTTATTCTCTCAGGATTTTGTTTTTTTATAATACATTTTTAGTTATGAAAAATCTCATCATCCTGTTTTTCCTTGTCAGGCAATTTGATCACATCCTTGATGGTATTAATATAAAGTAAGGTTGGCTGCTGGGAAATTTATGGAATATAAAGATAGGAAAAAGAGTGGGGTTAGGGAGAGTGTGGGACTAAACATACAAACATTAAAAATCCCCTGCTGCTGTCTAAGCAGCTTTGGTACCTTGATTTCTTCAGAGGAGCTTACATTTATTTTAAATTCAAAAGGGGATGAAAATGATGAGCATTGAAGCTATCGCATGTCTCGTCTATTTACATCTATGTTGCAATTTTTGTTTTTCCTCATGGACTTGTGCCACCTGGACAAAGCAGGACCATCTGATTTTCCCAACAGCGGTGTGAGGAAACCCCTACACCTCCAAATGCCATTTCTTATACTGAGAGTAATTGCATTACATGTTCAATAAATGTTTATTTACCCCGATACAGCTGCTATCTCTCTTGTATTTATCTTGTGGAGTGTCTTGTATTATGTTTAACAGCCAGTGATGAGGAAAGAAAATTCAAATTCAAAACAAATAATTTTTTTTCCTAGATACATGTTAACGTGTTAGTTACTTTTAAATTGAAATTTCTGAGAATTTTTAAACATGCTCGGTTGTGTGTGTGTGTGTGTAAATGTATATGTATTTTTATTTTATTTTTAAATGTGATCTTTGGTGATATTTAATTGATCAGAAATAAGTGTTACAGGAGGTAAAGGGGTTACACAAACATGTAGTATACAGACAAACTGAATAACAAAAATGTACACCTTATGAAAATACATACAATACACACTGTACAAAATGAAGTACTGAGCAACGAAATTGATTGAGACATGAGTAAGCTGTAGAAATGCAGTGTTTAAATACATATATACCTTATATATACACACTGCTCAGCCACACATAGATGGTGTAGTTTGACTTCACAGTTTTTATTTCATTCTCTATTATTATGGCCGAATATTACGTAACTTTAATCCTGCCATACATAAAGGCAGTTCCCCGGACAGACTTTTAATACCCACTCCCAACCCCTTCCCTTGCACGTCCAATGAAATGAAACAATAAACTTGTATAATCATTCGGATGATTGTGTTCATCCAGCTAAGTTTAAGGGCTAAAGTTTTGAGAAAAGTGAGCTAGGACATAGGGAAGGGAGCATAGTTTAGTAATCGAACGGGACCGGGAACGCAGCACCAGTGACAGTGTGTCCAGGATCTCTGCACTTCCCACGGGTACGACAACAACAGGTAATACCCATAGACTGCAACACCACCAGAATCTTGTGTCATTTGAGAGTTCCTGCGTTGTTCTGGTAAAATGTCTTTTACTGTTGAGTTACTTTGACTATCGCTGAGTTGCTAAACCGTCGACATTAGGCTCGGGAAGAGACGGAACTGGTAAGGGTTAGTAAGGATGGGGCTGTCGCTCATTTTGACGAAGTTAGAAGTCATGTTGCAAGATGCGGTTTTTGCTTTTCGCAGGCAAACATCCTAACGAATTTGACTCGACACAGTGAGCTATCTCTAACAGAGTGTGTAGGAACCATTTGGACTACGTCGACCTAAATAACTGTCGTACGTGATAACATATTAACTGTCTAGCTGAGTTATTTTAATTACCTATAGTAGCTAGTGTCTTGTTATTGCAATTCTAAGTTAAAATCAGACTGACGCACACAAGTCTACAAATACTTCTGTTTCTGTACTAGCTGTGTGGGTGGAGGGTGGGGTAGAGATGGGGTTTGTTGCAGGGCACCCACAGTCTGTTCTGGAAAACAGACCCATGTTGTGTGTATGGGGCCAGTTGACAGGTCGTTGAACTCCCTGCACAGTGTCTGAGGCTGTACTGTAGATATTCTCTCTGTGCCAGTGTCCACACCATAGACTGTGTATAAAGGTCCACACTCACTTATCTACTAATGGCTGGCAGTTTGATCTGTGGTAGCTCTCTGTAGAATGTCCCTAACCACACAGATGTAGTGTTGGTCAGTGGTGTAGTGGGGTGTGTGTTTCCTTGCTTGCATCTCTCCTGAATGTGAAACACTGCTCAGGAGCTGTGGCTGAGGGGCCTGCTCAGCCTGATCTTTACCTATAATCCTGTCAGCTGGCCACAACCACAATAACAGTGACACTTTTGTTTGACTGGTCCCACATTTTTCTCTAAACGCATGACTAATAAAATCATTGTGCCCCAGACTGTAATTACATCACTGCCAGAGAAAATAACAGAGATTAGTGTGTATTGTGTTTTGTCAGACTGTTGTTGTCAAATGTCTATTTTGTTTTCTATTCATTCATAATCATTTATAGCTCACTAGTAAACAGTTGTGGAAGTAATGAGTTTCATTTGTTCTTCTAGGTTTTGTTGTGTGTGTTTTAAAAAACAGTGATTTCTTCCTCATCACTTTTAGAAAGGTGTAATACACTGTCAGCTGGGTGTATATTTGTATATACGGTATATATGCACTGAAATACCAATGCATACAACATTTTTTAAGTGACAAATGCTTTACTTGAGTACAATTGTCCAGTACTCTTTCCAGCCCTGTTAGTAAATGTGTTACAGTTCCACTCAGTTCTGGTTTATAGAGTATTACGTTACTTGGTCAATCAAATTATTTAATTACATGTTAATTTTAAAAGATGCTTAACCAACCGTTATGTTATATACTGCCTTTGTTATACACTCATTTTAAAGTTAAATTTTAAGTTTAAGGTTTTGTGACATTAGATCATCTTTCAGAATTCAGTATTTCTTCACTTAGTTTTAGTCAGACATCTCATATCTAGTTATACTTTCAGTCATAATGTCATTTTTTATTCCTTTGTCTATGTCAGATACAATAAGCAGACTACAATTTTTCATAAAGACAAAACACTAACAGAAGACTACACATTACATAATGTAATAGCACATTCACCAGTCACCACTCAGTAATCCATAATGACAAAGATTAGATTCTATTTTATTTTTTTGCACATTTAGTAAAATGATTAATTGCTGTGGCACTCCAAACTGTGATCAGGTACATCCTGTTTTCTTTAATTTTCCTTGGGATGTGATTAGAACTTGATTGGAGTCCACCAATGGCAAACTGAACTGACTGGACATAGTTTAAAAAGGCACACACCTGATTGGAGTGTGCCAAATGGCAATGAGGAAAAAGACAAATATGAACTGTTTGGGCAGAACTCCAAACATTATGTTTGGTGCATACCAGACACAAAAATGAAATGTTATCCATTTCAAATTAAATCTACAACATGCAAAAAGTGGAGGGGTCTAAATACACTGTACATGTCCTTGTGCTGTCTCACCCTTTCCCCCACCTAGTCCTGTCTTCCTCCATCCGTCCGTCCCTGTCCTGGTGTAGACACCATGTTCACAGAGGTGCTAATTGCTCTAGTGATTGGAGGACTTATCTTCTTCCTGGTTCAGAGGAGCAGGAAGCAGGTTCTGAAGATAGAGGATGGCTGGTGGGGGGCTGGAGCACCCCCTGACAGCGAGGAGGACGTCACCATACGCCCATTTAAAGTCACTACCAGTGATGAAGAGCTGGAGGTTAGATTCCCTTATAGTTTATCACACAGGATACTCATGTACTCATGAGGTAGTTAACTACTAATCAGAAAGACTGCAAAACCCTCACGTCTTCTCCTCTTTTCAGGACCTGTATAGAAGGATAGACCAGACACGTCCCGTTGCCTCATTGGAGGACAGTCAGTTTAATTATGGCTTCAACTCCCAGTATTTGCAGAAGGTTGTCTCCTACTGGAGAAATGACTTTAACTGGAAGAGACAAGTTGACAAACTCAACCAGTACCCCCACTTTAAAACCAAAATTGAAGGTGAGGCTCCACTACTAACATTTTCATAAAGATATTGTCCTGTCTATCACCTGTTCTTACTAATTGAACTTTCATACAGGCATTGATATCCACTACCTGCATGTGAAGCCCAAGAAGGTCCCACAGGGAACGACTGCTATTCCTCTGATAATGGTTCATGGCTGGCCTGGCTCCTTCTATGAGTTCTATGGATTGATCCCTCTGCTAACAGAACCATCAGACCCAGAAGACCTTGTGTTTGAGGTGGTGTGTCCCTCCATACCAGGGTATGGCTTCTCTGAGGCACCACATAAGAAAGGTGAGTCTGAGATTTCTTTTCTTTTTTGGGGGGGGAGGACATGGGAAGTTGGACGTTCCATTTAAAGAAGAAAAACTGCGTTTGTGCTTTTTGTTATAAAAATTCAGCTGAATAAAATGTAATTTATCTCTGGAACAGGCTGTTAAAACTGATAAGAGTGTTATAAACACATTACATTTATGTGCAAGGATTTTGGAAAACAGCATTAGCCATGTTTCCATTTTTATGCACATTTTGAAGTATCACATTAGAAAAGGTTGATGAAAATGGCAAAACTCAGAAAAAAAACTTCAATTGCTAAAAGGTTTTGACACTTGCTTTAGGTGGTTTTAGCCTTTTTGAGTCAATGCACTTGGAAACATGAAAAGATGGGAACACATCTGAATAAGTTCTAACATAACAAACCTTTACCTCAGACAACTGATCAGCTGTTGCCTTGCTGCGTACATAAAAACTGTTCTGTTTCCTTGTCTTCATCTTCAGATCATCTCAGACAGCATAAAGCACGGCTGATACTAGCTGACATGAAAGAATAATTACAACTTACCCAATGGAAAAAAATTCCCTGAAGTACTTGCTCCATATTTCTCTGTAGATGGCCAAAGTGACTGGTTTTGTTTCTTCTTTGACAGTTGGCAAACTTTGTTAGCTTTGTTTCCAATCTGCAACCTCTATTTCCTCTATTAACCTGTACCACCACTGTACGATAGGCTGCATAGGCACGTTTCATCAAATGGTGCATCATCAACATTAAAGATGTTCACCTCAGATTTGCTTGACAGTTAAATGGAGACACAGCTACTGATGAAAATGGTTGCACACTGACTACAAACCATAGATTTAGTAAATGGATAATGATTAATCCCAGGTTTTGTCTTAATGAAGACCCAACTGGGATGGAGACATCCATTTATAAAACCTGCATGGTTTCATAGATCAGTTTCTAAATGTGTGTGTTTTTATGTGTGTGTGTGAACAGGCTTTGATTCGGTTTGTGCTGCAAGCATCTTCCTCAAACTTATGAAGCGCCTGGGCTTCCAGCAGTTCTACGCTCATGGAGGAGACTGGGGCTGGCTGGTCACCACCAACATGGCTCAGCTGGAGCCCATGTAATAACCATGAGAACTTCCTCAACACCTGAAAAATAACAGCTGTTCTCAGGGTTTTACAACATTTAGAAGACCTTTGATGATAGATAGATTATATATTTCTGTGCACTTTCTTTTATTTAAATGCTTGAATAAGGTATTACTACATTTCTTTGTGTTTTGGTTTTTTTTCCCCAAACCCCAGGTCAGTTAAAGGCTTGCATGTAAACTTTGCTCCACCCTCCAAGCCTGGCCTGTCCGTGGTTTTATCCATGGTGCTCGGCCGTCGCTTCCCTAAGCTCTTCGGTTTCACTGATGTGGATATTCAGCGTCTCTTCCCTTGCATGGAGAAACTGGTGGTGGAGTCCATCAAAGAGTCTGGCTACATGCACATCCAGGCCACTAAACCTGACACTGTGGGTAAGGATCTTGGGCCCATTTCTCCAAATTTGCAACATGCAAACTGCAACTTGCAACATGAGATTATGCCGTGCTCACAAGTTGCAGTGGTAGAGGTGATGGGGGAGTAGTAAAGCAACTGCGGTTAGACTGCCTAAGTCTCAAGTAACTGACAATAGCTGCCCAATGCAATGCACTTAACTCCTCAACTACTATAGAATATATATAGAGTTGCTCAGTGGCCGAAAATCATGACAGAATGGGTTGGACACCCTAGATAACTGTACATGTGTCTGCATGAGTGCACTTTTTGTGCTAATGCTGCTGTTAGGGAAATGCTTGTAGTCTCTTAGACTGGCTTGAGTAGGGTTTTTAAGGATTAATGGGATCTTAACCGGTCAGTACATCAATATTTTTTGTGATTTGGGTGAACTGACCCTTTAAGCGCACCAATTTACAATCACAGCAAATATACAAATTGTTTTTATTGATGAACAAATCTGTAAATCAAATGATTTCTGACTGATTTTTCCCTCAGGTCGAGGACTGAATGACTCTCCAGTGGGTCTTGCTGCCTACATTCTGGAGAAGTTCTCCACATGGACAAACTGTGACTTCAGGAACCTGGAGGATGGAGGACTCACCAGGTGAATGGAACATAACAGAGTAGAAGGGGATCACAGTGCTGATATATATGATCATCACATCAATCTCACTGTCTCCAATATGAAGATAATGTATCAAACTATCATTTACAAATATGCAGCAAGCTCTAAATATCACTAGTTGCATATGTATTGGCGGTGGCCCCCAGGCTGCTTTGTGAAATGGGACTGTTCACAGTACTAATGCACAACAGTTCTTCTGGTTTCTACTGTTCACTGAAATCATAGCAGAACCATTATTGTCATTACTGTAATATTAAATCATGTTGGTGTTATGTGTTGTAGGAAGTTCTCTCTGGATGACTTACTGACCAATGTTATGATCTACTGGACGTCTGGATGCATAATCTCGTCAATGAGGTTCTACAAGGAAAACTTTGGCAAAGGCCTCGACCAGCCCCACTCCAAGTGAGTGACAATGAAATAACATCTCCAATGTTAGAATTTTCTCCAAGACCAGGTGATTCTTGTTCTCCACAATAGCCTATTTTAAAATTGATGTTAATCCATCATCATCTCTTCCCAGGATACCGGTTTATGTTCCCACCGGGTTTGCCTGCTTCCCCAACGAGCTGATGCACACACCCAAACTGTGGGTCAAACAGAAATACCGTAAACTCGTGACCTTCACTCCCATGGCTCGTGGTGGCCATTTTGCTGCCATGGAGGAGCCACAGCTGATGGCTGAGGACCTCCAGAAGTTCATCAAGACAGTGAAGAATAAGAAATAGTAGACAGTGGTCTGATGAACAGTGAATGTACTAATAGTAAGATATGAAAACACTGATAAGCAGATAAATGGATGGAAAGAAACTGCAATACAGTGGTAAGCATTAAGTAGACACATGTTGTGAATCTAGATAATGAAGTAAGCACTGTGTATAATATACTATATATACAGAGTCAATCTTATGCAGTGTTAATACAGAAAATGTATCAGTCTAAAAATGTGCAGTCAAAGAAGCAGATGATGATTGAAGTTTCTCTATACCTTGAATCAAGATTGTATGATTCAAGGTATAGAGATAAAAAATAGATAAATATAAAAACATTCTGCAAATATTGTGAAGGTCAGGTTGCTGTGCTGCAGTCCTGATAACCAACCACTTCACTTGTAGCTAACGAAATCAGAGCGACGTGTGTCAGTGCAGTTTAAAGTCAGAAACCAGACACTAGCATCCATTCAGTATTTCTCCAACTGATCCTTTCTGACTTCCTCACAACAAGCCTTGTAGACTTGAGAACAGTTTGCTAAGCAGCTGCAGATGGGAGGTCAGGGGGCATTAGTTGTTAGAGTGTTGACAACATAGATAAGGTGCCAGGCATTCCTCTAACTAATAACATAGAACATTTTACTTAGACTACAACCACGATACTGCGCGATTCCCTTAAACCTTTAGATCATAATTCATTTGAAATTATGTTTGCTAGTGTTCGTGAAATGCAACAGTGTCATTGATTGACTTGGATTTGCTGTTAAAGCTATGACATTTCTTCAAAAGGTTCTTTATAGTCTGTATTTTGATATGTAGTACTTACCAATTAAGTTTAAAATGTAGTTTATCATATTAAGTGAAAATATGTTTAGAGAATATCGGTATTCAGAATGTATATGCTATGTAAATGCTCTGAAATGAAGTCACTAGAGATTTTTTTCAGCTTTTTCAGTACACTGTTTGAATTGTTAAAATTAGACCATTCCCTTTTTAAACTGCATAATTTAAAATGAATTGCAGTGTATGCTACCATTTCAAGATGAATAATGAATGACATCTTGTATCTCAGATCATGACACGTTTTATGACCAAATAAAACTGAGTACTGAATACTGAGTAGTGCACTGTCAACTATATGGGTATCCACATAGTTCCAGTGGTAATGGCATGTCTCCTGTATTGTGTGTGTGCTTCAATCACAAATCGGACGTGACCTGAGGCACCGTGTTTTCTGGTCTTCTGCCCGTCCATCCCATTCTTGTGGATTTAATATCTCAGTAATGCCTTGAGGGAAATTCTTTTTCAAATTTGGCACTTGGACTCAAGGATGAACTGATTAGATTTTGGTGGTCAAAGGCCAAGGTCATTGTGACCTTACAATTTTTTTTTAGCCATAACTCAAGAATAGGATTAAAATATTAATGATAATGACAAAATGATGGATGTAATGTCATTTCTTTAAACTTAACATGGAGACAGTGCTACTTTTACATGCGACTGCTGCCCTGGTCCAAAATTATCTTTGCTAACGAAACTGTTATTGCATGTCTGGTTCCATTAAATGCTCTTAGATGCTATTATTTTACATTTTATAAATTTAAACAAGCAATTTTAACCTGAGTAATGTAGACTGTCACACTGATATCTCAATAAAGTTATTCACAGTGTCTGACTTAAGTTTATAGTATAGATGGAGGACTACGCAGAGTTTCGGGTAAAATGTGTTTCAGTTTAGCACCTTGGTTGACATTTGGAGCCTGGAAACCATTAGTAAAGACCAAAATGAATCTCCCTTACAGAACGTTAGCTTCAGGCCATCAGTTGATCACCTGTTAACAGATAGAGTTTCATTAATTTTGTTTTCTGGAGCCTGTGACATCCCAGACACATCTGGGTAGCTTGCTAACGCACTCCAAGCCCTAAACAAACCCAAAATGCTTGAGGTGTGTAGTTGGTCACAAAATCAGGTTTGTTTCCCACACTCCAGTTGTATATGAAGGTCACAGATTCAATTCAGCAGTGCTCAGATGCCCCAAATGTTTTCAGCCAAATCCAAATGGATTTCCGCCTCTCTTTATTAATGTTCAATGTCGCGCTGTCCCGAGCTTCCAATCCCACCCCTGTCCAGCTGCTAGCAGAGCTTTGAGTTTCCCAAGCCCCCCAGTGCCCTGGCTCGGTACACCCTCCCAGTGTAGCACTCCCCCAGGCCTGACTGCCTGCCTGCCTGCTCTTCTTGGCAGTCAAACAGCCAGGGGAGGATCAGGACGACCGGGCGGCTGAGATAAGGACCATATGAAGTTCCCCACATTACCTCACCCGATAAGGAAACAAGCAGGGAGAAACAGAGAGGCAGAAAAAGAGAGAGAGCGAGAGAGAGAGAGAGAGAAAGAGAGGGTCAGACTTGGAAGAATGGAGACGCGGCCAGTGACTATGGCGTTTTCACCAGTTGTTTGGAGGTCTGAGCGGAACCGGGGTATCACAGAGGTCTGGTGAACTTTGAAAGGAAGCCTACAGGTGCTTGCATAGAGCAGTCCTTGGTAGATGCATAACAAATTATCACAGAGAAGGATTTTATTATTTTCTTGAGAGCAGATGAACAATCTCAGCTGTTGTTTAGACAGTATATTTTATCTTGATTAGATTTATAAGATGCCTTCAGACTAGATAGAAAGATGACCTCAAGCTGTGTGTTCTGTGGTGTATTCACCAAAGTACTGAACAGATGATAGTTTGACACAGGAAAGCAAACCTTCATCCAGGCAATAAAAGAAAACTGAACAAAAGTGATTTAAGGTCTTAAGGAGAGTCTGCTACACCACTTCGGCAGCAACCATGGCGGTTAATCCTCTGGAAAGTCTCATGACGATTGCAGTGAACCACCAGCTGGTCTCCAGCTCCACGGCAGAGCCACAGAGCCGGCAGCCCTGTGCTGCAAGCAACCCAGCATCTGTGCACAGACACAGGCAGAGCGTACACAGCAGCCGGGAGCCCAGGAAGTGGGTGAGTCTATGTATGGTACTTAGTTGTGAACAGTGAAAATTAGTTCACATCCTTTTGTTGAATATGTGTGTGATACTTGTAAGAGGCTAATTCTGTCCTGTGGGCAGAATACACTCCAATATATACTTTATTTATTAATCAGGAGATCATAATAATGAAAATAACAAAAGTAACAACAGTGAAAGTGGGCTTAAAAGATAACTGATAACTTGAGTTTACAAATATTGATTTTCACATTGCACCTTTCAGCAATTAACTGTATGCATAAACTGTAATATGCTCTGCACAAGAAATTGTATTTTAGAATGAGAATGAACCAGTTAACAGAATATGATCTTATTCTGTCAAACAAATTTCATATTGTGCAAAATCGATTGTTTACTTAATGGTCGTCTCAGATCTTCTGTATTACTGGATGTCTCTCCAGACTAAAAGTAATACTTGAATAAGAGTTTGCTTTAATCTCATGTCATGTTTGCACACAAATGTCAGAGTCTAAACATGTCCTCTGCTGCAGGCACAGTCTATGTGTGGGTCCAAGCCAACCTCTGGTTCCAATTGTGGGTCTGCCGTCCAGTCCAGGACACTGAGGAATCAATACTCCCCAGAAAATGCAGCACGAGAGAGGAGCCGCGTACGCAACCTGCGACAGGCCTTCCACAGTCTACAGGTACGCTAGACCTAGGCAGTCACTTAATTTCCCACCATTTCGTTGGGTTAACACTGAACACAAGCTGTTGTACTTCATGTGCTCTCATTAACTCACATATTCAATGAAATTTTTTGACGTACAATTCAAAAATTTGGGGAAAAGTAGCCTCTGCTGGTATTTTTTCTTTATTAACAAGAACAAATGAAAGTCCTATACCTAAATATATTTTCATTTTTCGACCAAATCATCTAGTTGACATTGGCTGAATGAAAGGGAAATTTAGGACATTCCTTACAAATATATTAGCATTATTCATTATTCATCATTCATTTAACATGAAGAAATTCAACATAGTGTAGAGACCTGAGTAACAGCTGAACCAGCCTTGTCCACCCTCCTCCTCTCTCCACAGGCTGCTCTGCCTTCAGTCCCACCTGACACCAAGTTATCCAAGTTGGATGTTCTGGTTCTGGCTACCAACTACATAGCCTACTTAACAGAGACACTGGATCAGGGAGGGATTGTGGCCGAGCACACCCTGCCCTCTAGGCCGGGTGGATACCTGCATCCTGTTAAGGTGAGGCTGGGAACCTGTAGCCTACTGCTAATGATGCAGAGCACATTTTACTGATTACACTGTTACTGATACACAGTACATTACATAACCTGCTTGATACACAGATGATAATCCTTCTATGATCCAGTCAGGGGCTGCACCTAAGGCCCTATGTCCAAGGGCCCACAACAGAAACTGATGTTTAGATGACTAGCCATTTTTAGCTTAACAAAAGTACATAAAACCAACAATATTACTTTTAGGCAACTAGCTATTTTTAGCTGCTACTCTGTGTTCGTAGTACAAACTGTTTATAGTTTTTACACCATTACTATAAGAGGTAGCAGCTGTTACTGCTGCTGTAAACAGTCATGGTTGAGGTAATGATGTGATGTGATGCAGTATTTAATATATTGCAATCTGTTCAGTGTGGCATTTATTTCAGTTATTACATTGTTAACTTACATTATTAACTATAATACAAAGACAAGCTTTCAATGTAAATCAGAGGACATCAAAAATCATCATGTCAATCAGAAATAATAATCTAATCATTTGGTGTGAGATTTTTGATTTGGACTTTTTGTGCTACTTTTATTGATTGCTCCATCCAAATCACTGCAGAAGGTTAAAGCTTGAAGGTCACAAACACAGTTTTAAGGTTCTCTAAACAAGCTGTTGCTTTATCATCTTATCATCAGTAAGATACTGAACAAATGCCACTCACATAAGGTCAGTGATCAATAAACCTGACTGAATGAAAGCAAGCATACCTTATGACCACAGATCTAGGGTCTGTGGTGTATTACATGTGTCTGGTTGTACCGTTTTAATGAAATGACTGGTAACATAATGTAAAAATTGCAGGACTGTCACACAAGTTTTGACTTATTGTACCATCTTCTTAGAAGTGGCCCATGCGTTCCCTGCTCTACTGCGGCAGTGTAGGAGAGCTGCTATCAGGAGTCGCCAATCAGATGCCACCACCTGGACAGGATGGGACACACCCTCTGACACCCACCTTAGAAGCAGACAAAGAGTGATAATAGAACATGTGACATAACTGTCACCCTGTTTCTTATCTTTTATCTCAAATAGCAATGCAATTACTATTGATGGCAAAGGACACATCAAAGCAAAGTGTATAAGATTTACCTGGAGACAATTAAAAGAACAAGAGGCTACTTTCAAACAAATTGTTAGTTATATATTGCTAGGGCTTCACACACTGGTTCTGTACATTTACTGAGTACGTTGTCACAGTCTTTGGTTTATCTTAATATGAAGGACAGGACTTAAATAAACCTACAGCTACAAGGACAGTGGCCATTTTTATCTCTGGCTGCTGGAAGAGTCAATAAATCATGAAAGTTGATTTGCCTCTTTTAATTTTTTATTTCAAAAACTAGTTAAGTTCAAGTTTTGATTTGTAGTGCATATATGAATGTAAGGGCACAGAAGCTTGTAAAAAGTAATGGTTTTCCCTGCCATCTGGGGACCATAGAAGGAAGACACAAAGATTTACACACACAGCACAGAGAGACTTAGATTTACCTCTGTTGAAACTATTCCATCATTATCTGAGCATTAGACAGCAGGTTGTCAGCAACGGATTTAAAACAAGGAAATGAAAAGGCTGCTTCACTTGACTAATTGTACCACAAATCACTACATGGAGGAACAGTGTGTAACCTATTATCTTGATTTAAAGGTTGTACAATGTTCTGTTTTTTATTTTACTTTCACTGTATGGAAGACTTCAATCACTTGTGTGCTTTTTACCGGTTACCATGTCATGATCTAAAAAAATGATCTTTGTTAGGTTCTCCTTCTTTACTTAGATGTTTGTGGTGTGTGTGTGTGTGTGTGTGTGTGTGTGTATGTCAGTCATTAGCAACTTTTGGGGACAAATATCAGACTAAAGACCAGTTAATTGGGGTCAGTTTGTCCAATTGGGTTCTAATGTCCACAATGGGCACATATGTATTGTCCTAAATGACTTTGGATCAACATGTGTGTGCGGTGTGTGAGCAAAGGATGACAGACAAATAAGGTGAGGGAGTGGACTACAGGGAACACAGCAGCTGTCAACCATTTTTATCTTTGCAGTATGACCACTGAGTTCTCGTTACAACTCTGCCACAGAATGTAACCTTTACTGAGGAAACACTGTCTATAACAACAGAGTGTGTATTGTTATTGCTAGGAGTTACTGTAAGACAAACAGCCTCTTTAGAAGCAGTAGTAAATCTCTACTGTTGCAGTAGACCTGAGTATTTTACTCCCAACTTCACTGCTCAACAATTATTTCAGGCTATCTTCACACAATCATAAAAATGTTTTTACACTTGACTCATTCTAAATTTTGTCATCACCACCACTTACAAGGAATAAAAAAAGAGCTAAATGTAGTAACTCATAATCACTAGACATAATATGGTAAATTCTTGCTCATAATTGACATCAGCAGCTAACTGTTTGCAAATGAGTTGTCTTCCAATATTTCTGCAGTATTCTATAGGGACCGATAGTGCTCTGTGTTATCAACAGCAGTTTACAGTATTGTGACCTTAGATAATAAAATGCCATAGAGCTGAGATGTTACACAGCACTGTTTGATCAAACCCTTGTGGACTGATAAATAAATAAAAGCTCAATACCCACATTGGCCACATTAAACTTTATTCAGTTTTTGAATCATTATAAAAGCGTGTGTAAGCACAACCATTTGTCACTTGTTTGAAGAGAGCAATACATTAAACCCATAAAACCTATATTTCATGTATCTCGCAATAGGTAAAAGTAAAGTAACTACAGTTAATGTCTGTGCGACAAACCCAAAGAAGGTTAAAAAAGCTGATTATCACACAGGTTGAAGGGACAACATCAAATATGAGGAGCAACAAAGACAGTTTTTTATTTATTTATCTGTAGTTTCTAATGACCAATACTCACAAAGTACCTTTTTGCTGTGGTTATACTGTAATTGCAAGTAGGAGCTCAGACTGAACCAATCCAGTAAGTCATGTTGATATGTTTGCAGGTGGATAAGAGAAGCCTACTACAGATGAGAGATCGACTAACTGACTATCTCCCTTGAACAAATGGGCTTAATTTCACAAGCAAATAGTCCTGTATGTTCAAGGCTAGCTCTATAAATCAGTTGTGGGGTTGGGAGGGTAGGGTGGAGGGTAGGGTGGGGGATGGAGCTCCCAGTTTCCTGTGTTTAGTGATGACAAATTTGAGCTGCTGGAGTTCTTACTACTAAGGCGGAGGTTACAGAAGACAGAGAAGCCAGATGTTTGTAAACACCTAGAGACTGAGGTTAAAATGAGAACCAGGACCAGGTCACAGCTGCATCTGACTGTCCCAATATGCATGTAGAAAGAAAATATTTGTGGAGTTACAAAGGAAAAAACTCAAGTAATGAACTTTTTATTTTTTGTTGGCAATCATACACGGCCTGTCGCTATTAGACACTTGTTTTAAGAATCTCATTTAAGAGACTTTGCTCATATATTTTTATATTTTGCATCTAGAAACATGTAATTCTGTCATAGTTTTTTTCAACTAACTGACACTTTTAAGTACCACAGCTTCCACTGCTCATACAACTGACTTCAACTGCTCCTCAGTGCTTATACTTTAGCAGTCACTTCACTTAAGGTTTACACACCAAGTGGGCACAAATGTCTTCTAGATTTCCACTTTGAACCAGCTCAATTTATCATTTGTACCTCAACAAATTCAAGTCCTTTCACACCTTTGCCTTCATCTGATACTTCACCTTGTTTGACCCTTTTACGCTTTAATTGACATGTTAACTTAATCTTCATCTTCATCTCTGCCTGCTGGCTTTATTGGCTGCCTTCACAGCGCATGTGTTTTCACTCCACGCCTCCCATGCATAGACAGCTATTTATGCCACTGGAAGAGTCAGTAAGCGCGTATCCAAAGTGTCTGCCCCTCATCCTCATGTTAGAGATAATCAACATATTTTCACTATCTCCTGCTCATTACGGCCAGTACACTGATTACAAGCTGGATTATGGAGCTGTGAGGCCACACTCCCCCTGCTTTGGCTGGGCCTTCGCTGAACTGTAGTCAAGGAGAGGATGACATGTAGGGAGGAGGAGGACAAGGAGAGAAAGAAGAGGAAGAGGGAGGTGAGAAGAAGAGGAAGACAGCAGAGAGAGCAGGGCAGGAGAAAATGAATACAGGAGAATAAAGGAAAATGGGAGACAGAGGGACAAAGGAAGACTTACAGAGAGGGAGATAGAGGAAAAAAGGAGGAAATGCATGATGCTGACAAATGATCATTTTATTTCAACTGACTCTACTGTTGAGCAATGCTAATGTTATAAATGACCATTTGATCTGTCTGATAAGATTATACTACCGTTGTAAGATTCATCTTGGCCAACCATTTAAATTATGAAGAGACATCTTCATCTCTTTTTTCTTTATTCAGTTTACATTAAGGCTCATGAAATTGCTGCTGCTGGTTTGGCGCTTAAAAAAAACTTAGTATGGAATTTTAGTAAGTAGCAACAACATTGTTTATAATAATCTCTGAGCTTTGGTTAAACAAAAACAGCATTCCTGAGGTTTCATATTTAAGTTCAGCCACGACTGAGTCTGCCTAGAAACTGTCTGAATAAATATGTACAGAATTCACACACACATCATCACATGACCATAATAGGTCTTTGTAATGACTAAGAAAACTCCATGACAGCTACGGCGACATGAGAATCACCAAGGCCATGGAACATGCACCGATACACCACACTCTGACATCCATACTAACACACCCAGCTTTTTAATTGCTGTCCCATTAGTCTTCCATAAACAGAAGCCTGAAAACAGCTCTGTTCTAACAGGTCAAACATGAGAATGATGCCACCTGGTAAAGTAGTAAAAAGTTAAAAATACAATTTTGATTCCAGGACCTAGAATAAGTCCCTAAGAACACAGAAGACAGAAGGGTTAAGTAGAGTTAAGTCAGAGTTAAGAATTTGCCATCATCATTATTTTTAATAACATCTCAATTCAAGTACAAACTTAGAAATCTAACATTCACACATCCAACATCAAACATCAACAGATTTAAATGTCAGTTTAACTTTCACTGAATTAAAGGGCGCCCTCAAAAGTACTCAGCAAGAGCAGATAATTATGTTTTTGTGAACATGTATTTAGCCATGTTCTACAATATTATAGCAGCAGAAATATTTCTAATTATATTTCTGAATTATGGTAATTCCAGTTATTACCGTCTCACTTGCAGAGGATGTTAAGCTTTTATGTATTTCTTCCTGCTGCAAAGATGACTGGGAAATAATACAAACATTAAGGTCAAAGGTCAGTTGAGGAACTCAGGTACCGAAAAAGCTATTGCTAGCTTTGAACAACTGACATGTTGAATGAGGGTTAAAGAATCTCTGCTGAAGAGTGACTTTCATTGAATGCTGATGAGATCACCTCCATGTTCCCCATTTCACACTCCATCAACAGGACCATTACCTCGAATTGTAGCACGGGCAAAAACAAGGAAGAGATTGAAGAGAATAAAACTGTTCAGTGTTGTGTCAAAACAGGTGATTACATCGTATGATTCATTTATTATTTCATAAATACAGGTTTGTCCACTCTGGACAGATGCCTGAGACTCAGCCCTGGTGGCCCTATCCTGGGCTGTGTATGAAAAGTACTATAGGATAAAGAAGAGTTAAAAATAATAATACTACTACTAAAAAAAAGAACATCACAAATGAAGGCACAGCTAAAGCAGAGGAGCCATTCGACTTTAGTGCTTATGGGTTGTTTTTGAATGATAACAAGAAGAATTTTGTGGGTGGAGAATAAATATAATAAATATTGTCTAAAACAATATTTAGCTTGTTACGCTGGAAATTACTAGTGCTATGCTTTCTCCTCCTCCCTCACAGACTGTATTCTCACCTGTATTATTGTGTGATTCACTGTAGGAAACAAATTCATAAAATAAGAATCCTAAAGCTACATTTTGTTAAAATAAACATCATTCTGAGCTCTTGAACACCATATTCAAGCCGCTTACACCAACTGATGGCTTCAGGCAGAAGCTAATAGCAGGACTACTGAGCACGACCTCACAGTTTTATTAAAGTAGTGTTCATTTGCATCACACTGTTCGCCTAGTCTGAGTTTATAGCGACATATTAACATTAATATTAATATGTACACCACCTTTGTATTCCCTCAAGAATATAGACCATTTGCATCACACACACACACACACACACACGACTCCACACTCAAGTAATTTCAGGTATGGAGGAGGATCCCACATCACGTTAAATTAAACAAAATACACAGTCGGCTGGAATTTAAAAAAATAATTCAAAAACCTTTTGGAACCATTCAATGTTTTGAAAATGTTGTGAATTGACAGAATTCAGGATGCAACATTACGGGAACGTGCTGTGGCCACTTCCCGTGTGAAATGCTGTCTAAGGCAAAGATGCTAGTGTGCTAACAAATGATAACTTGTGGTGCTCCAGCTGTTTGAATGAGACATCTTAAAGTGAACTGTTACAGACCCCATTTGCTGGACATTCACTAACAAACATTTCATGGTTCTTGGGTGATAGAATTCACATTTCATTCCATGAAATGTGTACGCTTATGTGAAATTACAAAATATACAAATGAGATCTCAAATACATCTTTTGTTCAGAAAATAAAAAACAAAATCCAAAACAAATATGAAAACAAATTAAGGGCCCTATATGCTTTGATAATTGAGGTATTTCTGAGCATCAGAGTGATGGTGCAAACATGTTGGCTCTGTAACAGCCCCAGACTAAACATGGTTTTAAAGGGCTCAACATTCCATCATGGGGATCTAGGGGGAGTCCATAATCCTTTTCAAATAAATGTCACATAAACTAAGTGATTTCAATTCTGCAGCTAACACATGAGCCACCTTGATTGTCTGGTGAGTTTGAACACAAGTGCAACCAGCAACTTAGAAATTAAAGTGAGAAAATCAGCAGCAGCTGGAGAAATTTTGACCTTTCCATTAACTGTAGGAAATTCTCTGGGAACATGTCGCACCCACTTGGACAGTAAAAGGCTGAAACAAACATGAATTCACATTAAAAACATGGCCATGGAGTCCACTGAACCTGACTGAGAGCACCAAAGCATACAGCACCTCTCCTTTTACACAGTGACAATGGATGACGAATGTTGGTATGGTGGATGATCAAGAATTCTGTGATTCCAAAAAACTGTGACAATAAGGATGATGACACCACACACTACTGACAAAAACAGACTGCCATTAGCACTGACTTAATTTCAATTAAAAAGAAAGATGGCACTTAAAGATGTTTAAAATACAAAACTACAAGAGACAAAATCATCTTCACCACAAACATAAGAAATGAGATCAATAAAATGGTTCAATCTCATCAAGATGGTTTCAAGTGATTCTGAGCAGTGTTGTGCTTTTGTCTAGGGCAGTCATATATAAGGCGGGGTGCAGATAAACCCGTGGAAAATGTATAATGTATGTAAGTTCTATATGGACTTCCCAATTCATCTACTCTGACCAACAGACCTACCCATCCATTTCACTGTATCCATTTTTTAAAATCTGTTTTAAACAACGACGCTCATTTTAACATTTTTGGTCAGTGTAATAATCTATTATGGTTGTGAGGAAACCCTTCCTACGATAATTCCAATGGAAGTGAAGGGATCTAAGAATCCACAACACAACCATGTTCTGTGGTAAAATGTCTCTCAAATGGATGTCAAAGTTTGGCTCATGAGGCTTGTGCCGCCTGATTTAGACAAAACAGACGGGTATCCAGTGAAATTTATAAAATCCTCTCTTACTGTTAATCTGCTCAAGGAAACATAGTCTGAAGAGATGCAGAGGGTTTGGTACAAAAAATAAGATTTGTGAATCCTCATTTAGCATCAGCTCAAGAAGCATTAGAAGTGATTTTTGAACAGAGGAGCATGGATTAGTCCCTGATCACTTGCAAATTGTGTAAGAAGGATCTTTATACGTGTGGACAGGAGAAACAACTTCAGTGACTAATAACTCTAATCTATATGCAGGTATCTCCACATGGTTTTAACATAGAACCGTCCTTTGATAAGGTCACTAGTAATTGAAAGAGCTATTGTTTGGTTACCACTTTTATTCCATTCTACACATAACTGTACTCAACTATTGTATTTTCAGAGAACTACATTAAAGCAAAACATCTTATATATTTATATATACTTATATTATTTATATCTTATAATTATCTCACCAACTTTTCAAGACAGATGTTTGCATTTCTTTAAAAATATACGTACTATATAGTAATAGACCATCGTCTGCCATTTAAGTGTCTAAAAGGTAAAATTCATGTAGTCTATACTGCGCACAAAGCCTTCCACAACTGAATGACAAAATGGTGTCCGTGTTGTGAACCTAAGTGAAATCTGATTTAGTGCTCATCAACAAACCAACGATTGTGGATTTCGCATGGGGAGGGTAGGAGAGTGACTACAAGGATCATATAGGTACACAAGTCTTTAAAGTAGTGAACAAAGTGGATGATATTAAACCTGAGGAAATAACTGACCATGCGTGAGGAGACCATAGTTTGCAAACCCACTGGCTGCTTTCTCACAGTTTGTATGATCGGTAATGGCAGTTGAGGATTACTGTGCTCTATCTAATTTGGCTGCCCTGTGTACCACCTCTACCATCTGAACACACTGGCTTGCCTTTGTGGACCCCTTTGGTTATCAGACATCTATAGCAGCGGCTAGAAGGCGACCATCAGTAGGAAACCAAGGCCATGCAAAGACACCACACTATCACAGTAGCACAGACATGTCATGCCTCAACTGAAGTTCAGTCTATCTAGACATTATTTTCATTATATTCTCTGATATATTCTGGATGGTTCCATTCTCAATACAAAATGAACATTTTACATCTTGTAACTACCTGATTTTTTTTTTTTTTTTTTTTTGCAAACAGAATGACTGATCCACCACAGTGGAACAGCTCATTGTGCATAAGAGCCAATCCAGTCGCTTAACTTCACACATACATCTGCACACAGCTGGACAGAACCAAATGCCTGTGGCTGACACCAAGTATCAGAGTCTCAAACAGAGACCAACTGACTAGTTTCATGGATTGTTGCCTTTTGGGCTATGGACTGTTCCAGCCTGGCAGAAGCTGGGATTTCCAGTCATTGTTTTCGCTTGTTCTTACTTAAGTCCACAGTCTTCTATAGAAAGACTCATCTGATTCGGTCAGTGTAAATAGGATGATGCATTCAGGGTGTGTGTGTGTATCTTGTGTGTGTTATTAATAAATGGAAAAAATTATCACAAGGTCATCTCCCTGAACTGTGGAGCGTCACACGAGGGCAAAGCGACCAGTGTTTCCAAGTCCTCATCCTCTGTTTGTGCTATGTCGCTCTCTGTCTCTTTGTCCTCTGTGAGCATGTCATCCTTGCAGTAGGCTGCTCCGTTGCTGTCTTTTTTGGCCATCTGATAAGGTTGTGTGTCGATTTCTTTGGGCTGGTCAACAAGGAGAAAAACACTATTGAAAGCTCAGGTTACTTTGAACAAAGCAGAAAGACACACAAGAGTGTAAAGACGAGGTTACCTTCTGAGCCAGAGGAGTGACACAGCAGAGCTTCTCTCTGTAGCGCTCAGGCAGGAAAAAAAGCAGCGTGCCCATGACTGGAAACACTGTGCCGGGGGTCAGGTCCTTCTCCTTCATAGGTCCTAACATGGAGCGATAAAGGAACAGGACAGCAATTTACCTTTGATCATTTGTGCATTTAGGTAGGTTAGAGAATTCCAGGGCAACAAAAAGCACAAAATGAAACACCCTGACAAATCATTATTTCTTTTCTTGGGTTAAGTCAGATTTTTGCTCCTGAGTGAAGTTGAAGAAACCACACAGTTAACTGTGGTTTTAAACCTTCCACTAGCCAAACAAGTCTGAGATAGAGCAAAACAAATTACATCAAAAACAATTATAATGAAAAGAATCTAAAGTTACTAATCTAAAACCTAACTCACGTCATGCATACCGTACATACAGTCTGTAATTCATGTCTGTGCATGCTGTTTAAACATGGTAATTAATATATCAAACATTTGTTATATTTCTAACAAGGAAAATTATATCATCATTTCATATCGCAACATAAAATTATTTTCACTACATTTCCAAATATGGCTGTTCCTCATTGAACCACATCACTTTCATACATGTGCGAAGTTTCTGCAGAGCTCGGGATCGTCACGTCAGTTACGCAATGCATTATGGGCCTTTGGTTCACACAAGCACAAGCAGACTGTAGACTGAGTGTCGGAGTGTAGACTGGAGACAGATGGAGACGGACTTTGCTTTTGGATTTGAAATTTAAATTGCGAGGTTTTTTCCCTCTTTGATTGGCATTCTTTAGTGTCTTCATCTTCATTACCTGTCCTCATCGGTCCTATGTTTTCATGTTGAATATCTCTATACTTTTGTCCCACTAAGAGAGGCAGACTGACCTTGACACACAGAGACACCGGCTGTTTGCTGTGGCTATAACCTCTTCCACTGGAGGCTCTAGCTATCCTGTCTCTGCCACCACATGTGTAAGGTCTGTATGACAACCTTGGCTACTATCCTAGAGACAGTTAACAGTATATGACATGTGAGTGTGACCTGTGCAGATTCACTGTCTAAATGAATAAAAAGAGACTTAGTGAAAGAACACAGGCCTTCTTAGGTATTCATTCAAATCAGCAGCATGTGAACATATTGGTTATTCCCCCCTACAAAAACAAAACATGAAAACATCATGGTCTGAACAGAGCTGTGGATCTGGACAATCATTCCACCCCTTCAGTATACCATCATACTCCACTACAGCACACCTCTGCACAGGACTGTTGATTTCTTCAACAAATCTTAGCCTTGGGAGCCAGCAGGTAGTAAGCCTGTGAAGTTCTCATAAAGATCAGCCAATTAATGAGGCATTCAAACAGGGTGGCCCGTTCATTTCAGTGAAAGCCAGTCACCCAGCACATATGCTTCAAAGTGAACATAATGTGTGCTCTCATGTCTTTTTCTGACCCAGTCTGACTGACATGAAAATAACTTTCTGATAATGACTATTGGAGGATTTAAATACACACAAGCTTGTGTGTCAGAGATGATAAATCAAAGAGCAGAGATGAATCTGCATGGCCATCACATGATCTGTGATTCTAACACTGCCACTAATTACTGTATATAGGACTTTCTAATTCAAGCTCTCATTGTAGTAGTTCATTTTCATGATTCCTGGTGTGATGCAGTGGCAATAAGGTCAGTGAAACAGTTGGTTTGGAACTTGAAGCATGAAGTCCAAGTGGGTGTACCTGTTAGGAAGCTGACTATTAATCCTACCACCACCACAGTGGTTGAGTTGTGAGCGCTGTACCACAAGTAGGACAACGAGTATAGCGCCTCCACACCTGTCGGCCTGAAGAATGGATGAAAGAAACAAAAGAATTATTTCTTTCATTACAGTATTTGAACTAATAGAGCCAAAATATATTTACAAGTTTAGTTCTTAACATTTATTGGTTACCTTGGCTTAGCAGTGGTGGCCCTGGCCAGTGTTGTCATGATAGTGGCGGTCATGTTGTCAAACAGTGGCAGAGCAGTGGTGTTGAGAGGAGGTACTGGGGTGGAAGGAGACATACGCATCACAAAGCTGCCAATGCCGATCCAGAAGGCCATGGCAAGGCCCGCTACCAATCCAACCACTGCACCCTGAGGAGGGAACAGAGGAGAGGAGAGCAGCAGAGAGAAGACAGGCCAGAGATGAAGAGCACAAAAGCAGAGCAAAAAACTGATGATGATTCTGAGGAGACAGTGCTGTCAGTGCCATTCCCATCTGCCTTATTCCCTTGTTTTCCTATACCCATATTATCTGTGAACACAATAATAAAAAAATCAAGTGAACAAAAAGTTGAAGCAGGACTCACAATTGGGTTTGCCCATGGAAAGAACATTCCTAGACAGAAGAGGCCCAGCAGGGGCCCACCCACCATCCCAAAGATACTGAATGCTGCCTGAGGGCACAAATGACACAACATGGCAGAGCATGACTTTTTGTTATACAGCTGCAAAATAACACAAACTAGGGGAGTGTATTCTAGTCTTAAAATAATGAATTTCTGGTGGACAGTTTTTAATTAACATTTTACAACCTATTTCAGGTTTTTAAAGGTACGTCTTTGTAGGTCAAGGTTCCTGACCACTAAACAGAAAAATATCACTTATGAGCCCATCTAAAATGTTTTTTAGACTATTGCAACTTTAGCTAATTAGGAAATCACTGCATTGTCTGATTGATTAGGTAGATTAATTAGCTCTGTGTTGCTGTGGTAGACAACTTAAACCATGTGAAGAGACTGTTACCTGCAGCACAGATCCCATTATGGAGGCAATGTAGGCCATAGCTAGACACACCAGACCGTAGGCCAAAGCTGCGGAGCACATGTTAAGAATTACTGAGTTGGAAGAGCTCATACGAGCTCCTTGTGAGTTTGTGAGTGTCTCTGACTACTGCTAAAATATAGTGAAAACATCACCTAAAGGTTAATTCTGGTGTTTTTGAACCTGGGCTTATTTTCCAATGTTTTTGGGTGTAAATGACTGATAGGGACAAAGATATCTGTGTGTTACTTTTACTTATGTAAAGGATGTGGAATAGGTCTTCCACCTCTCAAAGTCACAGAACACAGAGTAACTGATCGAGGCAGCAGTATTTCAGCAGATCCCACGTTCTGGGAGCTAAAATGACAAACAAAAAGGATCTTAGCCTTTAATAAAAATGTCTATGTAGGAATCCTATCCATAATGAGGTTGCCAGGTAAACCACTCTTGCTCAATACTGCACCGATTCCAAAGATTTCTGTCCCTATCAATCATTTATATCTAAATACATGGGACCAGGTTAAAAAATAATGGAGTTATCCTTTAAGCCCTTATCATCTAAATTCAGAGTGCCAAAGTTAGAAAGCCTAAGACCATTTACATTCTCAAACACAACTATGCTCTCTGTGTTTAGACTGGCAAAAACAAAAGTATATATGTATTTGGAAAAAACAACTAAAACCACTTGTCTTACCGAGCCCCTTAGACAGCAGTGTGGCTTTGGATTCAGTCATGTTAGGAAAATGAGGTTTAATCAGGTCCTCCATAGTTACTGTTGCTAGGGAGTTGAAGGCTGATGAGATGGTGCTAGCAGGACAAAAACGGGATTAAATGAGTAACTGGTATTTATAAACACATTATTTGGCTGTCGGCATAGCACAGGCCTTTAGGACATGAATTCTGTAATTATCAGAACTTTTCTGAAAATGATAGATGTAGTCATTTCATGTCATGTCCAGCTGGTGGGAGAAAATGCATTATTGCAATAGAATTCTGAAATAAGAGAATATGACATATAAAACTGTCATGGTTGATGCCATACTATCTTTAAAGTGGACTGAGGGAAAAAAGAACACACACCATTGAATTGAATGTTTTGATTCTCATGACAGTCATGCATGTCATGTGAGTCTTAATTTTTTAAAGATTGACTGGGTCGAAGCCAAAGCTTACAAAAATAAATTAAAGCAGCAAACAACATTGCTGTTACAACCAGGCACAAGTTCAACAACTGTAGTTATACCTGGAGACTAACAGCTTCAAACAAGCCTTAAACCAGTGGATGCTCCTTCAAGTCTGTTTTCCTGGGTCACTCACCTGAGAGCTCCACTGAAGAGACAGGCTACAAACAGCCCTGGGAGCCCAGGCAGATCCCTGAATACATCCATCACAAAGTACAGCACCATCTACACAAAGAAATGTAACATTAGGATGGACCTGCAGAGATCCAGAAATGAAAACACTGTATAGCCCTGTGACTGACTGGTGACCTGTGCACCTGTGCATGGTCTACCACCCAATTCCAGCTGGGACTAAGATAACAGATGGATGGATGGATGGACAAACACTGCACAGTATATTCAATATAGAAAATTTGAGGAACCATGACAGTATAATTAATGTTTACCTGGTCATTCGTTTTGACGTAGCCCTTGTCCAGAGGACTATCCTCTCCGTACCGAGCAAACATGACAAGACCCATCAGACAACCTAAACACAGGACGATCTGCTGGCATGGGAAAACAACATAGCAGGACCTGAAAAGACATGAGAGGTGAGAAACATGGTTATAAAGTGTCTGCCAACAATGGACACAAGATGACTGACATTGTAAGGGTACATATGAAAAGCAACGTTTAAAAGGAAAAGTAACAATATACAGTTAAAAAATAATCAGAAATGCCTTACAGTGCATCATGTTATTGTGTAACAGTATAGGTTAGCAAAGCATGTGGTGGGAAACTGATGATACTGACATGACAGCTTCTTTCTCTGTGCGTGAGCTGAGGTATCTCTGGACCTGGGCCTGGTTGACTCCATACAGAGCCAGCATCAGGAAGACCCCCCCTACACCCAGAGTCCAGAAGGTGTGACGCTCCAGAGGGTCAGGGTTCAGGCTACACAGACAAGAGTGAGTATGGCATGAACATTTCAAGAACACACAAGTTTGATTCCTAAAGCAAAGTGCCTTTTATCATAATTCTCTTCTACTACCTTTATGAGGTAAAGTGTTAGTAAATTCCTGCTCATTTGCACTAAACACAAACTATGGCTGAGTAATACTTATTTCTTCTGTAATGCAAAAATGCTGACTACTCACTCTAGTCCAGCAATGCGGCTGCCATTGACTGCTTTCCTCCAGACCTCTCCTATGCCCCCTGCTTGACTGGCCCCTACCACAATAACCGCCAGCTGGCCCGCAAACATCACCACTGTCTGGAACACATCTGTCCAGATCACTGCCTTCAGGCCCCCCTGCATCACAGGAGCACACAGGTTTCCACGTCAGTCTTTTCTGGCACAATGTGTGGATTCACATCACAACAACCAATGTTACAAACTATCTGTAAAGGTGTACAGATGGAGTATGACTTCTATACTTATTATTTAGCTTTTGTTGTAGAAAAACAGTAGTCCTCAAATATTTTGTCACAGCTGTCACAGATGTGAACATTAGTTTGGTAAATTCAGTGACTCACCAGTGCAGTATATAAAGTGCACACCAATCCCATGGCAAGTACTGCCCCCCATAGGTCAAAACCTGTCACTGCAAGTTAACAGAATGAACACATTACCAAACACTGCACAACAGGTTATTCAATTATCCAGGTAAACATTATATAATGTTTATAACATGTGCACAATACTTTTAGTGACTATGGGCTATTGTTGGTGTGACATGTGGTGTGATGGATCCTAAAAGATGCTACTCTTACCTGCATTGAGTGCCAGGGCTGGTGCATATAGGACCACCCCCATATAAATGACCTGCAGAGAAGAGAAAAAAAAAAAAAGAATTGTAGAACCAGATGAGTCACAAAGACAGAGCTGAAAGGCTCAAAGGTGATGTTTTGGAGTTAACTGACTCACATGTCAGATTATACTCTGTGTAACTGCAATAAAATTCTTCAGAGGGCTCAGTATGGAGCATGGAGAAAGGCACAGACGTTTGGTTGTTGATTTTCTTTGCAATAAAACAGTTTGTGTTCTTCATGTCATCCATTTCTGTCAATACTGAACACTGTTAAGGCTTAATGCTTAGTTAACCTCATGAGGAAAACAAACCATAACAGACATTTTACAAGAGTCAGTGTGACATTTCCAGTGTCAGTCAGCCTGTATTATATAGTTGGGTTATTAAGTATTTACACAGTTACACAGTTTTGGTAATTTTGTCTCTGTATACCACCTCAATGGATCTGAAATGAAACCATCATGATGTAACTGGAGTATAAACTTTCAGCTTAAAGTCAATTTTAACAAAATTTGTTTTTTAAAACAAAGATTTTTATACATAGTCCCTCTATTTTCAGAGGCACAAAAGTAACTGGACACACACATAGTAACTATTAGGACAGGATTATGTTTAATATTTGGATGATCTGGACGATGCTGAGGTTTCTCCACTCAGCTGCTTTGCCAGGCCTTTACTATGGCTGCCTGCAGTCACTACTTGTTTGTGGGTCTTTGTGCCTTCAGTTTTGTCTTCAGTATGGGAAAAATATGCTGAACTGTTGGCCTTTAAAGAATATAAAATTTCTCTGCCATGAGAAGCTCTTGGGCTTATACAGTATGTTTTGACATCATCATCATCTGTACTGTGAATCCATCACATCAGTTTTGCAGCATTTGGCTGAATCTGAGCAGACAATATAGCTCTGTACACTTCAGAATTCATCCTGCTACTTCTATCAGCAGTCACCTCATCAATTACTACTGAACTGTAACTGGCCAGTGAGGGTATTCTATGGTCTACATTTCTTAAAAATCAACTGCTGCTGTTTCACATCTACTAACTGCACTCAACAGACAAAAACATTTTATAGATTTCTTTATTGATGTCTAATTAAATAACTGGTGATGCTTTGATCCAAAGAGTTATAGGTTTGTTTCATTTATTGGCAAGCATAAAATGTTTATTGCCATAGAAGATGATTGCCCTTCTTAGTTAATATCTAACTATGTCATTGGGTAACTATAGGTGCCAACTTGCTGAACTAAATGGCAACTTGCAAAAATACAATTTTACATTATTTTCTGTGTCAAATGATTGATGACTTTACTGAGTAGCTGAGATTATGGTGGTGACCATGTTTTCAAAGTTAGCACCAATTAGATCTGAACAAGCCCAGAAACTAATGTACAAAGAAAGCAAACAAGATACCATCTGAAAGATGAATGTCACAGTCCCACATATGCGAACAGTCTTGTTGAAGCGCAGCTCCAGATACTGTTGAGAGGAGAGAATGTAAAGAACAAAAGAAAAAAAAAAAAGAACAAACAAAATCAGAAGGCTGATTATATATCATCTCAGAGTGATGTGGTCAGTGCTGAGGACATTAACCCTCAGGATCAGAACTGTCAGTTTAGGTTCTGATCATCAAAACCAGATTTTTAAGTTACAAATCTTTCTTTGTTCACAGGACATTACTGCAGTACTGATCTTTGGCAAATGACTGATCAGTGTCCTTGAGGTTCCCGAGAGACACAGTTTGGCTTTCAAAGATAATCAGTCTTCAGACGAGAACATGTGTTTCTGTTGTACGTTAACACTTCAAGGATAAGACAGATAAGAGGACAGATAAGAAAGCTGAGCTCTGAGATCATACTTGAGAAAGACGACGACAGGAGAAGCAAGAGGTAAAGAGTGTAAAACAGAAAAACAGACAGACAGAGGAAAGAGGACAATACAATTAAAACATATTTTGAAAAAACATATTAACAGGCAACAAATCCACCAGTGGTACAGTCATATCAAACTATGTGTGCTTGTTGTGTGTTAATTCTCTATTTGTGTGTACCTCATAGGCACTGGACAGCCGCAGCCTGTAGAAGACTGGGATAAAAACGTGAGCTGGGATGAGCAGGCCCAAAAAATATGAGCAGCCCAGGAACCAGTACTGAGTTCCAAAGGTGTACACCTCAGACGGAGCGCCCAGGATGGCCACGGCTGACTGGAAAGTGGCCAGCAGGGACAGAGACACAGGCAGGCAGCTCATGGAGCGGTCAGCCATCAGGAACTCCTGTGGTACAAACAAAATGTTGGTGTCAGACATTATTCAAACACTAAAACAGGCTAGAAACTGACTCTGAACTCTTGTCAAAGAGTGCAGGGTAAAGTATGGTGAGAAAATAATTTAGGAGTCTAACACCAAAGCTTACCTGTGTTGTGCGTTGGCGACCACCAGAGAAGGCATAAAAGAGGCCGATGCCAGCCGAGGCCACCAGCAGCAAGGCAAAGATGACGAAGTCCACCGTGGTGAAGTGCATTTGGACAACCTCCCCCATGATGATGCTGGATGAGGGCGTCGGGGCAGTGAAGGCACAGCCTGTGGGGCTGATCACGATGTCAGGGAAAGCACTTTATCAACAACAGGGAGACCCACTGAGAGCTGGAGGAAAAACAAGGGGAGAAAGTAGGTGAGAACGAGGTTGAGTTGATCTCTCACTAAGACCAGTACTGTGTAGTGACAGTAGTTCAGTAACTAGCAGAAGTTTTCATGCAAACAGGTTTTATTGTTATTACCCAAGTAATAAAACCTATTCCAAATGCATCACTGCCAACAGTAACTGCAACAGCAGAATTTTAACAGCATGGTGCACCAGTACCCTGCACATATTTACATTTAGTTTCCTATAAAAAGAAGAATGTGAAGAAATTTAAGAGTAACTCTGCCTCTCTGTCTTGTCTCTAGTCTAAAACAAGTCTGATGTTGACGCTGCTTAAACTGATAAAATGTGCATCAAAAAAAGCTCTTGAGAAAAGCTAACATTTTTTGTTTAAAATCAAAACACAAAATTTGTCACCAAATGTTTCTGTTCTGAAATTCTTAAGCAAACTTTACAAAAAAAAAAACACTTTAACATCCCAATCTACTGTTCTCATTCTCTTTTTTGCGGTGTAACAAAACACAACAATATGAAAAAAGAATTCCAACAACAAAGTCATCCATGTAGCCTCCCCTCTAATATAATTGAAAATGTTAAAGAATAGCAACAGACTCACTGTGAGATGAAGCTTCTGCTGCTGCTGGCTGACACTCACTGGCCACTCAGACTTGAGTGCTCACTGGAGGGGGAGGTCTCCTGTCATGATGGCTGTAGAGGCAGAGGAGAAATTCAGCAAAATAATGCACCATGCCTACAAAACATGAGAAAAGTGACCTATCACAATATTGTTACAAATGATTCAATAGCTTTACTAAAACAGCACTTTGTTGTCTTTTAAGTACACATCATTTTATCCAAACAAAACCCAATCTCTTGTTATGTTTTTAGAGTCACACAACTCTATCCCTTTACACATTTCACTGTAAGGGATATATTTTTGTTGTCAACGGCGAAGACAGTTTGTTCACTCCATGCTGTGTTCACCTGAGAAGAACTAATATTCCACAACAGAAAAGGCTATCTTCAGTTTCATGCTGGAAGTTAGAGCTCTCAGATCATTTGCCAAAGTGAAGATTTTCTCAAACCAGCCAATACAGTCTTATCACTGATAAGATTTTGTATCAGCATGTGTGTGTGCAGACATGCCAAAAACAAACTGCAGTGCAGTAAACTGTGTTTCAGAAGGTCACTTGCTATCAGGCTGACCCATGAAAGTCTTTATTAGAATTAGAACTCTGCTCACACATATGAATTACTTTCACATGGACAACTGTTGAGCTGTTTTTCAGCAGCCATATTCACATGCTGGCAGCTGTAAATGGCAGCGGAGGGCAACTGTTTCAAATGACAAGAGGCAAAGGGTGCAGCTTTCTCTAGATGGAGCGCTTGGCTGTTGCCATTTTGGTAACTTTGTCTCTGTAGTAACCAAAAACCAACACTGCAAGGATCTGTTTGTGTGGGACTGTGAGCGTGTGACAATGTTTGCATGTGTGCTCGTCAAGCAGAAATGGTGTTCTGCACTGACTGCCTGTCTGTGTGATACTCTGTCCTGGTTTGATCAAGCATTGGCCAACACACAGGACCCCACTAAATCCTACTCTTATCATTATGGCTAATCTCTAATCCACCTGAATATGACTGGTTGGGAACAAGGGCAAGTGGTTCAATTCAAATACACCCAATTACAGCAGTTGTGATGTAGCTCTTGGGCTAAACTCTGTCACTTTTCAGAGGCAAGTTAATTGATTATAAAAATCAGTTACTGCTACATAAATCTGCAGATAGTAAGTGCTGCAATTCAGGGCTATGTAAAATCTTGTTAATTAGGAGCATGTATAGTGAGCAGCAACTTAGTCTGCTGTTAAACAGAAACCTTTGTTGTTCAGAAAAGGGAGGATTGGAGCTAGCAGCCATTTGTTACACTGCTGGGAAGAGATAATAAAACCCCTACTGTTCAGATGCCATTCTAAAAAGGGCAGATCCAGTGTGAAAAAATGCATTAAAACCTGACAGGTTACAAAGGGCCCTTGGATTAAAATCCCTCCAACGCTTAAAATAAGGCACCCATCAGCTTCACAGAGTGGGGCCCATGGAAATTTACTTGAGTAAAGCTACTTAAAATGCCAACCTGCCATGTGCTTGTGCAGTTCAGGTGTGGGACACCTCATGTCATTACAGTACACCTTTGGTAGACCTTTAATAGATAGCACCAGTCTGAGGACACAAGAAAGTTAAAAAAGTCAATAGATAGTATTTGACAATAAAAATCCCAAACTGTTGCAGAAACAATCTTCACCCATGACACAACTATTTAAGATGCAATGGCAACCAAAGCAAACAGATGAGATGTTGAGATGTTGAATACAATTCTTTGTATTCTATATTCACAGTGATGTAGCTCTATATTTAACATATAGAATACTAATACTGTAAAATCAATCAAGCATGAATGAAGGTAGACATTAAGAAATAACTGTAAAAATAAAAGCCCTAAAATAAGAGTTACAACAGTCCATTACAGAAAAATCAGACAGAACTCATCTCTGCCTGGTCTTAAATGACACAGCAGTTTTTTTTATTTGATGGAGGACAAGTAATTGACTGACTGTACCTGCAAAAGCTGGTTTGGGCTGTAATTCAACTCCTTGGAAGATTCAAATCTTTCCCGTTAAAAATACTACCAGAAATTCCAGCATGCAAGGCTGACAGAGGACTGAAAGGAATGTGTCTCTTTAATGAAATGGAAATTGAATTTTCTTTCACAACCATGGACTGACCTTTGACATATTCTGACCTCAGACATTTACAGCACAGACACTCTAATGGTAAAGATTTACTAAGCCTACAGTCTCCCAGAATACAGGCTAGTACCATGTTACATGACAAGGTAAGCAAGGTAATGCTTGTGTGTGCTCTCATAACTGTAGATACAGTTAATGAAAAAAAGGGTATCCAGCTGCACTCTATGTGGGGTCTACGCTGTGTGGGCCACACCAAGCACTTACTTCCTCTAACAGGATACTTAACGGCAACCCCACAGGCTAGGCTATTCTGGATAGTGTACAGTTAATGGCTTGCTGCAATTGACAATACTTAGGAATATTCAGCACAAAGGAACATGGCTTGCAGCAATCAATTTGCTTCTGCACCAGTTGGCAGAGGCCTATTTCTCTAGATCTGTGCCTTGCCACCACACAAGTGTACAAAACCGGAAACAACTGATCAACAAACTACTTGACAGGGTATGTGGCAGCTAAGACAAGAGACGTACCAATGGCTGCACCATCCCTGGTTCAAATCTAATCACTTATTGCATGTCATACCACTTTATCTCCCCACATGTTCTGTTTTTATCTCTACACTAACTATCAAATGGAGGCAGTGTTATTTTTTATTTTTATTATCAATTGTGACTTCTGAGAATAGTCAGAAATTCCCAACAACACTGAACTGTTGTGAGCATTGTGACCAAAAATAAATTGATTTGGAGCCCAAAAAGTTGTTCCCAGCACCAGCACTACTTTGGCTAGAAAACTCAACAAAGGACCGCACTAAAAAACCTCTATCAATACCATCAGTACATCTAAGTGTGCAGATGAGCACAGCCAGAGGTGGGGAACCTAAACTTGACAAGTTCCATAGAAATTGATAACCAGCAGAAGTTCAATGAATGTGCTACTCTAAAGGTCAAAAGACTGCACCAGCGAATGTTCTTTTTGCAAAGACTGAACAATGTTGATTGTTCTATCTTGCAACTGTTTTACAAGGCTGTTCTTCAGAGCATCCTGTCCTTTGGCCTGATTTGTGTATTTGGTAACACATGGTAACATGTGCAACCAAGATAAGTGTGATCAAGATGGCAAGTACACTGGGTGTACAGATGTCAGCTGCTCAGTTGTGGAAAGACTTCATTCTGAGTAAGTCTGGACAATATGGGAAAAAATCATATTTTGATTTTTCATATCAGTTGGTGTTGATATATATTACAATATATAAATCAAATCACTTTTTACGTCTAACTTGAAAGTTCCTTTTTACTCCTAAGTGAGATGTGAAGATACCATGAGGTCAATTTTAGGGCTGCATCAGTGGGGAAGACCCTGATTCAACTCACAGAATGTCAGTGCACGAGTCATTACACTTTTTTTTTTTTAGCTGCCTCACAGTTCACACACAGAGCACTGCAGGAGCAACAGAGCGACAGGCTGTAAACTTTACAACCACTCTCTCTCTTAAAATGACAAAACCACAAAACTAACTGTGGAGTTTGATATTTGATGAAAACTGAGGGCAGAGCGACAGTGTGATGTAGGCAGTGTGAGTCGCTCTGATTCTCTCTGCTCCAGTGTCAGGTGAGTTCTACCTACTGAGAGCTACATGCTAGTTGTGAGAACGGACACAGCTAAAGCAGAATCTACCAGTGTTATGATGAGTTAAAAGCGGCTGAGATAACTAAGCTATGACCAAGACGCCAACTTCATGTTTGAAGTGTCTATATATATATATATATATATATATATACACACACATTTTAGAGCGGCAACCCGAATTATTGCTGCTGCTGCAATATTAAAAACTGGCAAAATGCCTGGTTGAGCCAAGAGGGAGAGAGAGAAAGAAGAAACAAAGAGAGAAAATGGTAGAATGAACTAGCTGACATTAAGTCAGATTTGCATTTGTATTTTGTATTTTTCACTGGGACAAATACCCGGCACTATTCTTATTATCATTGGCTTTTTGTATTGTCTGTCAAAACACAGGTGGAATGAGTTCTATTGATGTTGTTATCGACCATGACTTAAATGTCTATCGAGGAGGATATATATCACCATATCATTATCGTTTTATCGCCCAGCCCTAATTCTGAGTAAGGCTGAGTGCATCCTCAGGGACCCTACACACCCTCTATTTAAGTAGGTGGATGCTGATTCTTTTTACTTAAACTGATCACTTAGGCCCACCCACCCTGCTTCGGTTTAATATTTGGCCTGGCTTTTTGTTAGGTGGTGTTAGGTGGTGGTTGTGTCATGAGCACCACAAAACATCATACAAGGAGGTCATGGTTGCCAGGCAACTCAGGAACAGTGATTATACATTACATGAAGTAGTCTGATCGTGTGGCATCTGTGCTTTTATGGTGGTAAATAGAAAACCTTCTGTTTGATGATGAGAGAGCAGGTAGGGCATGGGAAGGTTTGCAGCTGCATAGACTGTTGAATGTGGCCATGCTAAAAAATCGTGCCACGGTAGTTCAAAGTAAACCACTTTTTTTTAAATTCTCAGATAACCAGCTGCATTTAATGTATTCACAGTGTGTGAGCTATCAAACATTATTAACAGGGACTGAAGGGGCAGACCAGACAAATATTACCAGATATCTCGTTATTGTCCTTGACTGCAAAACAAAAATCGGTCTTGTTTAGTTGACATGCCTTTTTATGATGGAAACAGCCATTTCATTTAAAGTCAGTCTGATAAAACTGAGAGCAACTTGTCCTTTCAAACATTTCATCTGTACACATAGCACATTGGATATTAAACAATAAGATTCTACAGCAAAGCTAGCTCTGAGAGGCTGTAATTAGGCATGGCATGGATAGATGGTTTGAGAAGCATAAATGTCTATACATAATTTTGTACCAAATCCATTCAGTAGATTTTGAGATATTTAAGCCTGGACCATAATGGCTGACCGATTAACAGTGCTGACCCTTGAAGAATACTACTAGCATGGCTAAAAAGATGTCCTAGGGGCTGGATACCAGACACTTGCCAAACCAATTAGTCTTCATCCTTGAAGTTTTTCCTCTTGTAAAACTGAAAAATACATTTTTAAAACACTTCAGACAAAACATAAATCTAACTTATCAATGTTTGTTTTCCAGTGTGGAGTGGGCTCATTGTTGCACCCCACTGTAGTTAGCCTCTTTTGCCTCTCTCTCTGACATTACAGACACCGGAAAGCCTGATGAGGTAGAGAAACGTGATAACTCAGCAATGCCGTTGTTGACAAAATGGCGGACCAGCATAAACGTTTCAAAGTCAATGAAACAGTTGCAAAATGTAAGGATAAATGTTTTAATATCTATCATCCAGCATGTTAAAGCAGGAATTTGTAGCATTTTCTATAATGTAACAAACGAGTGCTCAGCGTCGGCATATTACCAGTGTTAGGCCATACTCTGTAAACCTTTAGATTCTGTGACCTGTAGCAGTGTGACAACAAATTTGTTGAGTGTATTGAGCATGCAATATATCAGTCATATTTATTTAACCGCTAAATGAGTCTGTGTCTTCTTCAGCTGCAGGAGAACCCCCAAGCAAGGAGCAAGCAAACAGTCTTCCCTCACAGCAGAGGGAAAAATTTGAACAAATTAACAAATAGCTTCTGTTACTGTCAGTGTCATGCTTGTCTGACAGTTGGTCCCTAAATCACAATTAAAATAACCAGATTACCATTACCAAAGTTATATCTTTTACTACCCAATACAGTTCAAGTTTGACTTGTTACTGCACTGAGTGACATAAAAACAGATATTTTTAACAGATAACATTTAACAGATGTCTTCATTGCCCACCAAACAAACTTCTAACAAGATTCAATAAGGGATGCAGAAGAATTCAGATTTGATGCTATCGAACCCCAACCGTGATCCCTTTCTTTTGAAAGTACGTTGAAAACATACTTTCGAATACCACTTAGGTTTAAAGGTTACTACAATAAGAAAAATATTTGCAAATACAAGCAATGTACCCTATTATCTTTTTCTATTTTAAGCAATACTGGGTATATATATTTACCAATATTTTCAATCAGTGAAACAATAATATACATGCCATCCACTAACTGAAATACACATGGATGCACTGTGCATGCTTAAACACAGGCACAGATGGTCATTTTTGTAATTTGTGCACCCACCAGGCAGAGCTCTGCCTGTATGTCTGCAACCCATGAGGCCACTAATTTCAATAATCATTAAACTTTCAGCTGAACCATGGCCTGCATCACAGACTGTGACTGAAGAGGTTTAAAAAAAAAAAAACTGGATGCATCACAATTTGTTTTCACAAGCACAAAAGATAAAGAGCTACTGATAACTGACAAATAAAAAAAAAACATTACTTCTGATTAATCGGCTGTTATCAGCTCTCTATTGTGAATCGAGAAATGCATAGGTAGATGAATTGAAGACACATTGTGTTAGTCTTTTGATTTCCTTCAATACAAACAGAAATTTTAGAAGGGTACTTCCAACTGCATGGTACAGAAAAATGTCTGGTCACAGTCTTGTGACATCTGATCCAATCCTAAAGTGATTTTTTGGATATACCTGCTGGTGACATGATATAATGGTTTATTTCTCACACTGATGTTGATCTCTTATTAAATAGATTTTTAAACCTTCCAGAGTATAGTTAACATTTGCACCATTCAAAAAGCAATGCTGTCATGCAAACCTTTATACATAGCTGTGTAGTAAATATTGCAAACACAAATTGACAAATAAAACCAGTCAGTCAGTTATCAGCCCATATACTGTACTTGTCAGACAAGCTGATCAAGGTTTCCTAATCATTAGTGATGCAGCACCTCTAACTGTATTAGGATGAGGTTCATTAATAGCAACAGGTAAATGGACCAAATATGAGACCATTTTTGTGTTCACATCAAACAAAACTTACAAAAGTGATTTTACATATATTAAAAAAAACATCAATAAAACTACTATATCTACTTTAATGTCTCAAATAACTTTGGAAAAAATAAAATGTTAACATACGGTTAAAATAATGTTCCAAACGCTGTTATTGAGCGTAAAGGTAAACACTTCGATTTTACCCCTGCATCTTTAAATAAACCTATCAACTACCGAGTAGTTTGTTTTCTTGCCATGTTTGAATGAGTGTTGGCAGTTTAATATTAAAAAGAGAATATCTTGTTGTTTTTCTTAAGTGCTGAAAATAACAAGTGGACTTTCATCCCAAATCTGCAGTTCTATGACATCATCAAAACGACCCCTGAATGGTAAATGGAATGCACTTATATAGCACTTTTCTAGTCATATTGACCACTCAAAGTGCTTCACACTACAAGTCACATTCACCCATTCACACACACATTTGTGAAATATTGCATTAAGAATCACGCTTAGGTCCTCAAGTGCAATTTCTTTTAGTACAGTCACAGCCAAAATATTAAACAAATCCTAAAAAAGCCATTAAAAACTTCAAATTGATTGGTTCCATAAAAATACATAAGAAATTTTGAGTATTGAATTTTGAGTCATTTTGGTACCAGTGATCCACTAATGAAGGTCATGCTTTTTATTAAAAGACACAGTTTTTGTTGCCGTGCTTCATGTCTATATAAAGCCAGCACATTTGAAAGTTCTTCAGAGACAGAAATGGCTAAAACAAGGAACCTAACGCAGGGAACACGCCTGAAGATACAGATTCTCAGCCAGGAAGGGTACAGCTGCCGCCAGATAGCCAGGAAGTGCAGATGCAGTCCTTCAGCAGTTGGATACACTCTGCAGAAATGCAAACGAACCAACAGCTTGGAAGACAAACCAAGATCTGGGCGTCCAAGGGTTTCTTCAGCAAGAAATGACCACATCCTGATCCGCATGTGCAGGGAAAACCGCCGAATGACATCACAGGAGCTTCAGCAGCAGTGGTCAAACCAAACTGGTGTCCAGTGTTCCACCCGCACTGTACGTGGCCCACTTTTAGATCATGGCTTAAGGTCCTACAAGGAGTCCCTGATCAATGAGAGATAGAGGTTAGCCCAGCGTCGTTGGGCCCAAGCACACAAGAAATGGACAGCCAGGAATTGGAAGAAGATTCTGTGGTCAGATGAGTCCAGTTTCCAGCTTTATCCTCCTCCTGATAATGTGAGGGTACGCAGGCCAGGCGAAGCATTATCTCCAGCATTACAGTACCTACTGTCAAGCATGGTGGAGGCAGTATCATGGTTTGGGGGTGCATGAGTGCTGCTGGTGTTGGTCATCTGACTGTCTGTGATGGCACATTGAACTCTGCCAAGTATTGTGCCATTCTCGAAACCCACATGCTCCCTTCTGCAGGTGCACTGTTCCGTCGAGGTCAAAACTGGATGTTTCAACAAGATAATGCCCCTTGCCACACATCCAGGGCCAGTAGAACTTGGCTGCAGGAGCACTGTATCCAGGTCTTAGAGTGACCAGCTCAATCCCTGGACATGAGCCACATTGAAAATCTGTGGTGGATTATCAAAAGGTCTGTTTCAAAGCGTAAACCAAAGAATTTAGAAGAATTAAAAGCAGCAATTCAAGAAGAATGGGACAAGATTATCCCTCAACAGTGTGAGAGACTCGTGGGGAACATGCCAGCCAGGATTAGAGCTCTACTGCGTGCTAATGGCAGGACTACTAAATATTAATTTGATGATGTGATGGTTTATTTATTTTTTGTTCAGTTTTGAACACGTTCTCTGTTATTTGTTGACTTTGATACTGACAATTTTGAGAACTGACATATTGAAACTGTCAAGAATTTAGTTTTGTTAGTTTTTCTTGTAAACAATAAACAAAAAAAATCATTTGTATTTGTCTGTGTCTGTCTAATGCAGCCACACCTTTTGAAACACAAAAATGATTTTTCCCCAAATATTTGATGATAATATTTGAGATTGTGTAAAATTTTAAAGGTGTCCGAAAACTTTTTTCCACCACTGTACATACAAAGTGCTTTCTAACACATTCAAACACCGATGACACACATAGACCACGTAGACCCCTGTGGTGTAGTGAGGTGACTTTATCTCTTAAATATCTGATAATTTCACCTTTTCATGGTGCGGTAACCTTGGTTACAAAACTGTGTCATTTAGAAAAATGTTTAAGTAAAAGTACTGTCATTCAGTGTAATGATTTTGTCATACACTGTAATGCAAATTCTCTGTTACAGTACAGTGTCATCCATTATACTGAATGAGAGAATCACTGTAAAGATTACATTTTAGCATATTATCAATATTTTTAGACAATTAGGGGTGTTAAGAACTGACAAATGTTTTATGTTTTTATGTCTTAACAGATATCAATATTTTTTTTTTCTTTTTAAATGTGTGTATTGATTTGATTATTGATTTAGATGCCCTCGAACAAAGAGAGAGCAGCAAGGCACAGACCATCAAATAAATTCAGACCCAGTAGCTAGGGAAGAGCTCCTAGCAAGGAGACAAGAAATGACATGAATGACAATCTTGCAATTTGGAACATTTCACACATATTTTGACATTTTGTTTTCCCGAAAGTTATTTGAAAGTTAATGTTATATTATTTAATGTGGGTTTTATGTATATAAAAACACTTTTTTGTATACATCATTTTTATTTGATGCGAACACAAAAATGGGCGAGTCTCGTCTTTGACCCTGACTTTTTCTCAGAGTCTACCTCTGCTGTCATTTATTCAGGAATGTTATAAAAACTCATTAAATCAACCAAACTACAAGTAAAAACACTGTAATAATGGGAACAACTACAATATCAATACTCTATATCTCTTTTTGACAAAACATCCTTCAGGGTAACAAAACAGGGTAATTCAGTGTGACAGGTACGTAAGAAAAACATGTGCTCAAACTAAATTTCATTGTATTTTAAATACATTCCACTATAAAAAACTTGCTTTGCTTACAAAGGGTAAAACCTAGTGGTTATATTGATAAAGTACAAAGATTATACATTACAGTTAATTAGTATTTGGGGACTGCACTTTGAATCTTAAAAAGTCTTTTAATATGTAAACTAATCATTGTTGTTCTCAGTATGCCTCATAAGACTGTAAACTGTTTTTACACTGATTTACATTTTAGTGGGTCTCTTCTGTAAATCGTATTTAAAATGTATGATAGCCATTATTTTTAGCTCAGAAAATATCAAAAATTAAACAGGACACATGTTATTATATAGAAAAAAAGACAACATTTTAAGTTGTATTACACTTTTTTGGATGATTGAAAACCCCTTTCCGTCTTTGACCAAAATACTAGCTTTACACAGGACAGGGTTAAGGATGTAGCCTGATGGTGAATTCAAACGGAATGTCTTTACACAGTCTCAAAGGTCAAACGCGTCAGCTCCCCGCCCCCATAAAACACAAATTAAGCCCTTTTAAGCTACGTGTAATGACAAAGAACTAGTGTATTCTTTCGGAATTTTTTGTTCTCCAACAGGCAACGTGAACATCGACAGACCTGCTGCAGTACTGGCTAATTAGTCCCCACACGCTCCGACAAGTCATTCATTTCAGCTGCCTGGTGTCTGGGCTAGCCAACTCGGTGTTGTATCGAGGTCTGCTTCCCCGTCAGATAGTGTTTCCCTGCTATTACAACGCGTTTCCCCGTGGTTGGTGTGGTAAGGGAAAGGTTAGGTTACTGTTCGGGATCAGGTAAATGTAAGGGGAAACACATTTCAACGGCGAAACAGACCTCGACACAACACCCGACATATGTTTGCTAATGTGACTTGGTGCGGTTAACGTATCGTGACATAACCCAGCTTTTCCGTTACTGGTATACCAACACTATGTAGGCTACTGCCACAATTCAAAGAAAAGGTGAGTACTGAGAACACAAGCACACAAACCTGCTTGATATTTGACCATACATCCACATGGTCCTGTTGCCCAATCACTCTAACTTTCTGAGCTACCGTGGGCACCAACGTGCAACTGAGCTCGGAAACCACTGAGTCCGCAGTGACTATGAAACTCAAACATTTCGGTCCTCTACATAAGAATAGCGTTTGAATTCGGTAATTAACTGAACTGACTTACCTTTGCCCGCTGCCAAAATACTATAGCTACAGCACTTCAATTGCATTCGTTCGTGGGGTCATACGTTTACAGTCCGCCCATTCTCCTTGACACTTGAATGCTGCTTTCAAGTGCACCGTGTAAACTAGACATTCGCATTCCCCATTGGAGAAACGAATTTTCGTGCGTTCAGTTGTAAATAGCATTAAGTCATTGTGTGAGATAAAAAAAAAGAAGGGGTTCCCATTTAAGTCAAGTCACTATACAGTTGGTTTTACTGTCATTGTCATTATATACAGTTACACATTTTTTGTTTGTTTTTCAGGCTCTGTGTTTTAAGCTATTCAATATGAAATAAGATAATATATACTACATTTAAGTATTAGCTTTAATGTCAATAGATTTACATCAGTATTGAAAGAAGTGTATGAGAGATACAGCCCTTTCAACACACTGCACAAATTGCAGTTGTTCAAAAGTAATTGTACAATTGGCAACTGAAAAAATCCTACAGACTGTGGAAACAAAATCAGTCTCTATCAAAATTAAGGAGAGAGGACAGTGTGGAGAAAATAAAAGGATCAGCTATAACTTAAAGCCATTACCTCATCTGTCAAACGTGGTGGTTCTGATACAGCTTGTGCCTGTGTGGCTGCCAATGGAACTGACACTGACATTTATTGATGGTTTCACTGCTGATGGTCAATGCTCATTGACAGCAAAGGATTTTCCACAACATATTAAATAGAATGATTTTTTTAAAACTTCATATGTACCTGTCAAATTACTTTTGAACACTTCTTGCACTAGAGGGCTACTGACTTTAACCTACTCAAAGCCGATATCTGGCACTTTAATGTGGCACCCGTTATATCATTGGAAATTGAGTGTGCTGAGGAGCACAGAGCCTGCAGAACAGAAATGTGTCAATGCCCTAATACTTAAGGTCTGGACTGTGGGTTGACGCTGCTTAAAAACGTCACGTTTTCAGCACTTAGTCATCATATTTTCCTCCTCATAAAACGTCATTGAAGGCAGCACAACACGTGCTTCGGTGGTCTGAATTATATTTAATTAGAACATTGACTCGTGAGCACCATGTTCCAGGAAGTTAAAAGGAATACAATTGTAAAGAAACTGGAGGTGACATTAAAGTAGTGCAGCTGTGTAACTCGATATTAATTCTTTGTTGTGTGATGACATCGGCAGAGGAGGACCCGGTTCACTCTTAACATGACGCAGACACAGAGCAAATCGTCATCATGGTAATAAATAACCATGGCAACAGCTGCTGATTAATTATATAGATACCGTGACACCTTACGTCACTCACGCTGCATAACACATACACGCGTCTGTGTCTTACCTGTTCTCATCTATGGCAGAAGCAAATTCGAGCGCATTGTAACAGGAATATTCTCCACAGGATTCATCTGGCCGGTGACACACACTCTCATCGGGTTTATAAAATACAGCGGTGACTCTCACGAGACATTCCCGACTCCATCCTCCATTTCTCCCAGTGCGCATTTGGACAAGCGCAGCCGCATAGGTCGCCACATCTCTTTCCCCTCCTCCAGCTGATGACTCGTAGGTGTCTCATTGAATTAATAGTGACACCAGTGTATCACGGGGGGGGGGCAGTATCTACTGGCCAACTGAATCCCTCAGTTCTGACTGAATATACAGAACTGTGCAAGATTTGAACACTTGAGATTTAAACATCAGCATGGCAACAACCAGAAACCTACAGCTAGAGTCATAAAGCACTATCTTCAGTCCTGCAAATAATGGTATGGCTGCCCCAGAGCCTTGATCAAAACATAATGGAGTCAGACTGGGATTACATGAAGAGACAGAAACAAGAGACTGAGCCTAAATCCACAGGCTGCCCCATTTTTTACTCTTCACTGCACTTTTATGTATAAAACCTCTTCATGGCATTATTATTAGGCATCCTCACTTACATTCAGTGCAGAGATTTCTTTGCTGTCCTCTCATTGTGTGTCAAATATTGCAGTTACCACTGTAAAAGTACTGAATCTTTTTTTTTTATTGTAAAAACAAAGGAAGTGTATTAACAGTGACTCTTACATCAATCAACAAATCAGTGTTAAACAGAGATTTACCCCTGTTGCACACTGAAATATACTGAATGCAGTGAATTAATCTGCTGTAGATGGGCTGGTAGGACAACCCATCTCAATTATTAAATTCTTGGCCTTGTATATATATATATATATATATATATAGCAAGTACTGACCCATTCCTCTGACAACCTGAGGAATATTACGTGTACTTACTGAACACCCTTTAATATACTATATTGTTACATTTTCACCAAAGAGCATACCTGCTTCCATCAGTCCACTGTCATGGGCACCATGTGATATTTTTTTACATGAGTGCAAAACAAAAACAACACAGGTAAAGCAAAATACTCCACTTTTCCGATGTCTCTAACTGTCCAGTGAATGTAAGCAGAGAATGGATGTACAGGAGCGTCTCTGCCAAAGAAACAAAAACTTTAAATATTTTATTGTCAATGGCATTTGCTCCTCAATAAGTACAGCGTCCTTTACGTTGCTGCTTGGTATCCATCTCGCAGGTGTTTCTCCTCAGTTCAGCTGTCTGATGATAGTGTTAATGTCTGTCCCGCGAAATCCAGGGTTTCCTAAGTCCTTCAGGAGCCCGGCCTTGTCTCTGGCGGCATGACGGGCCACTGACAGCTTGAAAGGCAACAGGAAGTTGTTGGCACCCCGGAAGCCCTTACCAACTGAGTAGATCTCATGGATCAGGTCCTCCAAACAGATGATGCCATGTTTACCTGAGGAACAAGAGGGAGGAGGTGAGTGATGGGATGGGAGGATGGCATGAAACAATTTTATGGATGACAGGATGGTGGCAGAGTGTAAACAAGAATAGAAAAAGAGGAGTGAAAAGATACACATAGCCCACTCACATTTACCAACCTCACCATTCAGTGGCACAACATCAGACACACTAATGTCCAGGGGAAACTTTGATCTTGTTTTTGGGGATGAGCCAAAAACAAATTGTAATTTTGGACTATAAATATTATAAACTACTATAAATTGTTTTTTAAAAATAAACCAATTAATCATAATCTATGTTCTCTGCAGTTTCCATAGTAGTTATTCACTTTAGCATGCTGCTTTCACAGTGTACTCAGTGTTTGTCATGTTCTGACAATACAGAAAACTTTACAACCACAATTAACCATCTGGTTTGTTTAACTTTCACTAAGGAGCAGAATCAGCCCTTAAACTTGAAATAATTATTTGACATTTACCATGATAATTATCAATATTAGCTGAAATGAACATTTTTATCTTAATATTATTTTTGGCTATTCCATCCAACCCTACGTATGGCCCTTTGACACTGCTGCTGAATCATGGTTCAACTTTTTCCAACTTTGCACCACTGCTGGTCAGGTGACCGTGGCAACCACAGAGCTCAGAACAAGTGAAACGATACAAAAGCTGATTGCAATGGTGGGCTAGTTCCCTGAAATAACTTTTCCTTGAGCGGGATGTCTGTAACCAAGTGACATGATAATGAAAATACATGTGAGAAAACACTCTGCACCATCTGGAATATTTATGTAATCTAACTAAACACGAGCAACATTTTATTCCACTCTTTGTTAAGTCAACTTTTAAATCTCTTGTTATTATAATATTGCATTTAGGGGTGCTTTATACCATAGACCTTTAAAATCAGATATTCTCTTCTGAATATACATTTCAGCTGATGGCCTTTTGTAATCAGCATGACATCAAAATACAGAGGTAATATGAGAATTTGTGCTGGCTCCATCACACTGTTGAAGAGACTCACCCATGTGCTGCTCAATGAAGGCGTTGTCTGTGAGAGGAACCCTCCTCCTGCCTACCCTGGTCTGTCCTCTCTTCAGAATGAGCTCACGAACAGACTTCAAGTTGGGAAATCTGTTGGCATGGTTACAAGGTGTTGATAAAATGCAACAACACAAAGTGGATCCAAGTTTAATTTACTAAAACGCAACAATCAGAATTACTCACCCCCAGGCCACATAGGGCTCCACCACCTTCATCATGGACATAGAGGTCTTGTTGATTTTGACGAAGGTCCCGCTGAAGATCTTCCTCAGCCTCAACATCTGAACCACCTTCATCACTTTGGGACTGACACCTTTAATCCTAACAGGAGATGATCATCAGTGTTTATCCACCTGTGTTTGTGTGCATGTCATTGGTGTAATAAAGCAAAAATCTTCCATCTCAGGCTCTCAGTGATTGAACCCTGACAAGTTTTAGACCTGGAAACAGCCATGGCAGGAAGATCTTCTTCACTCAGTTCAAGTTAATTGCCATGCAATGCAACTCTGACTGTCATCCAGCACCAGTTATGTACTATTACACCTGCTTTAAAAATATGGCACTCAACATTAAAGTTCTGAATCTACTGTATGTTCTTGCACTTTAAACTGAGTCTTGGGTTTGCTGACCACTGATTACTGAGACTTAACAGTTATTAAACATCTAACCAAAGAATGATGTGTACATATAAATTCTCCCAAATCTCAACCAGTTTAAAACATCCATCAAACATGAATAACAAATCAACAATCCCTCCATATAGCTGATATTGCTCAAGTTCCATTACACAATAAAAGAACAGAGTGAACTGTGTTTCTGCTCAGGACTCTGAACACCTACCAAAGCATTAAGTGGGATTAGAAGTTCTGACTGAACACCCAAACATGCTGCCTCCTGTGAGATGACTCTGAAGCAAACCCACCAAATGTATTCTCATGTTGGTAAGCCATCTGTTGGCTTGACTTTCAGTGAACTAAGTATTTACAAAGCCTGCACCATGCACCAACAACTAATATCAACAAACCCTGAACTGCAGTGACCTTCAGAAAATGTGGCAACATATGTGCTGTTTTAAACATTTTAAAACAGCACATATGTTGCCACATTTTTAAAACAGCACATATGTTGCCACATTTTCAGGCATTACAGCGTCTTGTAAATACTGCAGGAATGTCTGTGAAAGCTGACAAGTCATTTGTTTGCATCATTTTACTTCCTGCGTGCACATTCTGACCTGTACTGACTAGGGTTGGGTACCGAACTTCGGTTCTTTTACGGCACTGACCAAAATGCTTCAATACTACCCAGTATCAAAAGATGCCTTGTCTTTCGGTGCCAAGTTTCGATACCAAGGAGTCTTGTTAATTTTTTTATGTTAGAAAACTGCTTTGAGTGGAAAAATGCCAAAGCCGAAAAATAAAACTCAAGATTTGTACTATAATATGTAATGTAATTTTTTATTTTATTTTTATTTTTGTTAGAATTGATTTTATAAAATTGGTATCGAAAAAAAGTATGTTCAGGAACCGGTATCAAAGTCAAGGTATCGGTATTGAAAATGTCTGAACAACACCCAGCCCTAGTACTGACTCAACACTTTCTACATACTTTCTACTTTCTACAAGGGAGATGTAAACAATACACTCTGCCTAAAAAATACTCCTGTAGTATATCTGTTGACATGACTATGTAAGCAGGAATTTTGTTTCAAAGCACTCACTCTCTGATGCGGACAGCGAAGGCTAGCCTGTTCTTAGCAGGGGGCATAGGGGCAGGTGGTCTGTGCTCTGCTCTTTGGATGCGAGTTTCATCACGATGCTTTTTGTGGCTGTCTTTCAAGAAGTCTTCCAAACGTTTGAACTTCAGCGGTTTGCCTTTTGATACCTGGAATAACACAAAAATACACATGTAAACAAACAGCAGCATGCCGTGTATAAAATATGAAACAGTGGTTTTGTTGTCTGTACAACACTGTACTTCCACTCTTACACCTGGAAGTGATGAATCAATCTGATATTTGCAAGAGATATTTTCTGCAAAATTATCAAATTCTAAAGAGGCTGTGCTTGAAACATTTTATCAAGACAGTACATTGTCTATGTTTGGCATCAAGTCTACATCCAGTCCACATGCATTCATCTGTATTCAACTCAGGGAAAACAACCATCACTTACCTTTCTCTTCTCAAGCAATGCAAGCTTGGCTTGTGTAGCTTTAATGGCCTGGTATTCTTTCCTCTTTTTCAGCAGATACTCAGGAACTAACTTGATCACCTTTTTGGATCTGATGATAGCAGCAAACATAAACACAAAGTCAGTGATAAAAGCTTTTGACAAACACATGAAATAATCATCAAGTGGCAACTGTTCATCAAGTTCGTCTTGCAGTTGTTAAAGTAAGTGGTCGATCTTCTTACATCCATGAAACATGTTCAAGAAAAAGCTGTCATCTCTACCCAGGCAGAAACTGGCTGCAACATCACCGCCATTTCAATTATACACTAACAGCTCCAAATATTGAGAAATGATTATGCTAGCTATGTATCGCTAGTTACACTCAGCCCCATGTGAAATTAAGACTCCCCAGAATCTCCTTTTTCTACCTCCAGTCCTCTTAATAGACATCTTAACCGAACCAGTAAAACCTCTACTTCTTGGAAATAGTCGAAACAATACAGTTAGACATAAAGAAAGAGCGGATGGAGTTAGATATTGTTGACAACAAATACATACTCAGCCTCGGCCATGGTGCAACCTTAAGACGTGTCGTCGCTCAAATATGACGTCACGTGGCTTCGTTTTTTCACGTGGCTCATTCTGGCAATGCCTGAATAGGATTGATCACTGGCACTGAACATAGACATAGTATTATGAAAGGAAATATCATGTTATCTGTGAGTTTTATACAGACATTTTCACTTTAGAAATAAAGCCAGGAATGTACTGTTAAGAGGTTATGTTATACGTGACACACATCCTCACATCGGATACTTTTTGTTTATTAACCAAACGCATCCCCTGATAGACATCTGTTAGCTCTATCATCCGGCACAATACGGCAGCTAGGGTCACTGATAATGCCAAACGAGACTACATGTAAAGTTAGCTCCGCCGGTAGAGATAAATGGCCCGTGTGTAACCCAAAATATCAACGACAGCTCGGTTCTGTTTAGAAAGCCTTCTGACACAATTAACGTTAGCGTAAAAATGTAACGCTGTAATGGACTCATTCTACTTATTTTATCATTATCATTAGCATTTATGAAATTTTCGTTCTTTCCCAAAAATATACCACTGAAAGATATCACATATGGCACTGAATATGCCATATGTGCTATATTAATACAAAAACTCATGTTTAAATGACGTGTAAAGTGTAAACAGGCAGAGCTTCACTGCTGAGAAACAGTCAGTACAGGATCTAATCAATATGAGCCACTTGGGAAAATGACAGTAGACTCTGGGAGTTTTCTCTGTGAGATTATAAGCATACCAACATGATAAAGATGTCAGACAGAGCCTCAGCAATACTCTCCATCAATAACTTTCAGGAGGGCCCTGTGCAGAATCATGAATGCATTTTAATTGAATAATGCATCAAATTATTTTTAATTTTCTTCATCACATGTGGAAGATGACCCTTATATACAGTCACAATTGCTGCCCTATACAGCCTTCTGGAGAACACAATTAAAATAGAAAATGGGAAATTCTAAGAAAAAATGCCAAATAGCCTATGTAGTATAACCATGTTATACTGTACTACCCATACTGTCATACAACCACAGACTGAGCTTTCGGCCATTAGGCAGAGCAGGTGGGGGGTTAAGTGCCTTGCTTAGGCCTCTTGCAAACACACCAAAGCACAAAAACAAAACAACACCTATTTTACTGTATTTTTAAAGCAAGGACACTACAATACTTTCCAAGTGCACACAGAGTTAATATACGGATTCTTTCATCTCTGAAGGGTGCCCCCACACTCCAGCAGCACACGCTGATTAGGTCCAGAATGTCCTATCCTGAGACGAGTAATGACTGCCTCTTACCATACTCTTTAAGATGTTTTATCCTAAGCTTTATTCAGCAAAATTTACTTACTGTGATTGTCTGGCCAGTACATCAGCATCTTCATTTCCTTCTACTCCTACATGGGCATGAGCCCAAACAAAGGAAACCCCCAGACCCTTACTGTGCAGTCTGGATATTAAATGGTTCATTTAAAAAAAAAAAAGATCTTGTCCACACAATTTCACAGATTTAATACTTGTGAGTGCTGCCCCACTATCAGATGTAATTAGTGCATTGTTTCTGTTATTTTATTCTAACCATTGCAGTGCCATTGAAATAGCTACAAGCTCATTGCATGTGCTGGTAGGTGATCTGTGGTTCTTTTTTTAATAGCTACCTCGTGTTGTGGGATGAAAACTGCAGCTCCTCTATATGTAGTCTCAGGGTCTTTTTAGTTGTCTTTATATAACTCCAAATGATCTACAAAGTGCTCACTGTAATGTTGTGCTGTCCCCCCAGCAAGTTTGGATTTCTTCCTCAGTAGCTGTTGTATGCTTACATCTGTTGATGTCCTCACAAATAACCAGGGAGGACCAGCTGAGGATGGGACTTTGGACTGTACAGCATCTTGCATAAAAGTTTCAAAAGCACTTTCTGCTTTTAAGTTTCTTCCCCAAACGCTTTTGTTTTCAACAGTTCTGGAGGATGCCCTTTGTAGAGTGTGAACCACTATGCTGGTGCAGATGAACCCAAAATTTCAGCATTACTTTTTAAACTCCTACTTCACCAGCAGCCATGTTCCTATTGGCGGTGCTAATGCAAACAGAAAAAAAGGCTCCCTAGTGAACAGTTCCTCTCAGGGAGTCCCCAGAGCTGATTGGTCCAAAGACGCCTAACATCGCCTTATAGTCTTGTTCTGACAGGCATCTTAAAAGATTGTTGACCTTTTTACACTTGTTCTTTACTTTATCAGTGTGCTTCCTCCAGGTCAGCTTTTCATCAAACAACACTCTAATCACACTGACCTGCTTAAGTGTTTGGCCATATAGTTTTAAGGATATTACCTTGTGACATTTAGAGAAACATATCACTTGCATCTAAATAACCCAAAAGCCCATTTATTTGCCCATTGTTCCACCATCTCAATTGCAGCCTGCATTTTCTTCTGTGTATATCTTAGATTCTGCCCACTTTTCCATAAGGTGTCATCATCCGCATATAGCAGTTTTCCTACACTTCTCTTGACTTGCTCAAAATGTCATTAATAGTGATGTAAAACAGCACTGAACTGCAAACATTGCAAACATTGTTCCTTCTCCTTCCCCTCTGTCCTTGTGGGCACATTCTGAGCCCGATTGTGTAGAGTTCTGGTAACCTCCTGTTCTAAAGAATCAAAGAGTAAATATTGCTCTGTGTTTGTGGGGTTTTTGTATACTTGACCCATGTTGAGGCTTCTGTTATCTTCAGTGTGCACCAAACAGTCCAAAAACTTGATGTGCAGTCCACTGTATTGATGTGTTCTGTGAAAGCTTCCTGTGTTTTGAATTTAACCCAGGTGTCATCCCTATACCTAAACCAGTGGCTGGGAGCCATTCCTATGAAGGACATCAGGGCTCTGCTCTTTACTTATTCAATATAGAGACTGATCACTGTTGGAGATATCGGTGAGCCCATGGCACAGCCTTGCATCTGCCTGTAAGAATAGGTAGTAGTCAAGCAGAGATCAAGCAAGGCAAAATACAGACAGATGACAAATTAAAGGAAAAACCTGAACAAAGTGGAGAAACAATGCATTACGGTATCTATGGGAATTGCTAAGTTGTAACTGATACATACATACTTGATACAGCAGCCGTGACTGAATCCACTGTGAAATCTCTCATTCATCAAGAAAAGTACAATATGTGCTGAGTACATCCCACTATTGAGACATGAAGTCCTGCTGCCAGAAGGTGGAGCTGTTGTCCAAAAAAATAACTCAGATCCTCTGACTGGCAGAGAGAAATCTACCACTGTCAATATTCACATATGTTGAATACTATTCAGTGTCACACCTACCATGCTAGTGGTATTTTACCCTCCCCCCTACTGGTTGGTGGAGAAAAGAAATCTCTGGAAGGTCACATCCAGTGTGTTGGAATACAGAGCCACTGCCACAACAAGTGTCACTGTCACCCCTTCAAGACTAAATGTCCACAACTCCCCTGGCAGTACATAAAGGAACACCAGCTCACTGACGCAGGCAGTTCTCGTTAGCAGAGTGAACAGTATCAGTACAGTACTGATTCCCCAACACTGTTAAATTTTCCACTGATCATTCACCAAGAATAACAAATGCAATGTAGCAACATGGTACATTGCATTGCATTGTTTGCTATTCTTGGTTGATTGTCAAAGAGAGATTTACAGTGATGATATGATCACCTCACAAACACCTCACTCTGTGTGGATGAACTTATTCTGTATGCTGTGTTCCATGCTCTACCATTTTAAAAAGTATTACATACCGTTTGCTTTATTAATAATTTGACTGAGCACAGACTGATTTTATGAGAGTGTGTTGCAGTATGGTTTAGAACAGAGTTTTTGGCCTTATTTGTAATGTTCTACATGGCAGCAGCATATGTTTTGGTGTCCTTCACTGAGTAGGAGGTTTCTGCCGCAGGATCTCTGGAGCTCGGCCAGAGTGACTGTTGTGTTCTTGGTCGCCTCTCTTTCCATGGCCCTTCTCCCCTAGTTGCTCAGTTTGCCTGGGTGGCCAGTCCAGGTTGTTCCAAACTTCTCCTTCTAAAAAGGTCACTGTGCTCTCAGGAACCTTCAGTGTAGCAGATTTTTCTGTGGTCCTTCTTCCTCCAATCCTTTTCTTCCTTTTATTTTGAAGTTGAAATATCATCAAGGGACTGGTGAAGAAATGATCCTGTCCTCGCGGCACAGTTTTATTGGAAATGAGGTGGTGCTTACCCCTCATTCACTCTTGTCAGAGATGATATAGTAACACTTTTTTCCATTTCCATTCATTTTCTTCCAATAGTTCCCTAATATTTGAGGACCAAATGAAATTGCATAATCAAATGCCCAGGATACAGCCACAGGCACTTACCTGCTTCAGTTCACTGATCAGAAAAAGATTTATAATTTCTATAGCTTTTTCCAGAATTTTCCATTTTGGACACCACCCTCAGGATAAACCTAACATTTTTAGACATGTCCCAGACATTATTTTTACTCTAAATAAAGCACGTACTCATCATGAGGAATCGAAGTATCAGTATTTCTGTTTTGTAAATCTGAAGGCAGAGGTGGGAGGGGGGTGAGAAGGGAAACCCTGAGGCCTGCTATATAAACACATTAACTACTCTGTTCATTTACCTAAGCACCAGATTTGCTTCAGCTTTATCCTCTTATCCACTATCTCTTCACTAATATTTAGTAACATGTTTCCATACCAGTTCCTGGGGGATTTAATGCAGGGCCACCATGTTCCAGTAATGAGCCCATAAATAATGTGGTGTTATGTGTATAAACAGATTAACTAATTATTATTCTCACTCTCCTAACTCTCACTCCCTGTATGTGTGTGTGTGTGTGTTTGTGTGTACATGCACATGATATATGTATGTGTAATACTCACTCTCCTCTAATATTATCATGCCAGTATATACAAATTAGCATAGACAAGCAGTGTGCAGTAGGTTTTTGGAGCTTCTTGGGAAATCCACCAAATCTCTCTTTTCTTTAAATATATAAAAACAGCATGTATATGTAAATCGTCAAAGACCTCTAGTGGCCGTGTGAATTATAACTCTTTTGTTTGTCAGGAACATAGGTGGAACTGATGTGCCATTTCTATAGAGTCAGAAGACTTCAATGCAGAACATGGCAGGAGACTGTGACTGTAACTACTGCAAATATTTAAACTAAAAACTTTCTTTTTCAAAACCAGTCTGTCCTCATATTTAATTGTTTGTCTGTGTCATTTAGCAAGACAGTTACAAACAGACAAGTGATAACAATGTGCTAAAAGAGGCTAAAAGGCTCTGTAGCATCTCCCAGCTGCAGAGTTGGCAAGCATTGCCCTGTGGTTCTGTCACTGTAAGTGTCACCTTTCACATTATACATATGTCATTTCATCCATTGTTATTGTAAAATTATCGACTAAAACATGCAAGAACTTCAACAAAGACTGCATGACAGGAAGAATTTAGAGAACAAACCATGTCTAATGTTTTTTCCCATACTATACAGTATAAGCTGATCTCTGTCACACATCCCATATGCCCTGGATATGCCAAGGAAATGGCACATTTTTAGGTGGCTACACCAATACAATTGAATCATATCACATTACCCTCTGAGGACAATGGAACTGGCTTGGCTGAACTGTCCGTTTGTTCCCATGGCAATACACATCTACTGTTCCATTCCCTATCACCCTGCACAGACTACACACACACACACTCACACTTGTCCTTGTGGAAACCCCTCATTAATTCAATGCATTCCCTAGCCCCTTGCCCTAACCTTAACCAACCATCCAACCATCCATCCATTTTCTTCCACTTATCTGGGATTGGGTCACGTTGGCAGCAGGCTAAGCAGAGTATTCCAGACGTCCCTCTCCCAAGCAACATTTTCCAGCTCCTCCTGGGGGATCCCAAGGCATTCCCAGGCCAGATGAGATATATAATCTGTCCAGCGAGTTCTGTGCAAAAAGCAGCAATACAGTCCTGAGGTTCCCAAACGACACCCACTCCTCACCTTGGCTGTGCCTTGAAATCCTGTCCATGAATATCACAAACAGTATCAGAGACAGGGGGCAACACCAACTCAAAAAACATGTTTGACTTTGTGCTGAGGATGTGGCCAGAGCTCCCACTCTGATGTATGAGGATCTGATGGTACCAGTACCCCATAGGGAGTATAACTAACAGCCATTTAAACTTGACTCAAAAAGTCCTCCAACCCAAATCACACATAGGTCACTAATCCCCACCTTCAGGTAGGACCCCTAGGAGTGTACCAACAGCAAGCATACTGGAGCTTCATTGCAATGGTAACTATAATAAATGTGTGATTGTGAAACTATCTTATACTAGCACTTCATCATCATGGTGACAATAATAAACAAGCAGTTAACATTGTGGAGGGGTCCCAGTTCAGTTAGGTTTAGACTTAAAAATACTTGATCAGGTTTAGGGAAAAATTGTGGTTTGGGTTAAAACAGGTAGTGGATGAGTCGTGGGTAAAAGAAGCAACAATGACTACTGGGTTCAAATGGGGAAGCAAACACCAGTTTCCTGTGTGAAAGTCCTAGTTTTATATATTACATCATCTGCTTTGTTCCCATCACAATTTCTATGGCCACTAAATGTTGCTGATCAGCAAATTGTACCTATAGGTTGTAATAAGCTGCTGCACAGACGACCTTTGGGCTTAATGTTTTACAGGAGCATGATCTCCCACAAGTATACTGGGCTTCCCCACAAATATAGTCAAACAAGCCCACCCATACATAAAATAAAAGACAAACTAATCTTTGCTGCACAAATTCTGAGATAATTCTGTTTTTGAATTAATAAAACCAATTTATTCCACAAAGGTCAGCATGAGTCTCATTATGCAGAACAATAGTCACTTTAGTCAGACATCAAAGAGAAGCTATGGTACCACTGCTGCTACTGAGTTTATGTCTCATTGTGTTTGTGCTTTATCAAAACATTCAGGTTAAGGTCTGTGCATATACTGAGAGAGAAGGGGGGTGGGGGGACTGGAAAAGAGTGTGATTTTGACAAGACTTAATTGATTTTCAAATCCCTTTGAAGTCAGGAGTGTGTGAAGCGTAAAATAGCTCAGTGATTTATTTTTCTGTACTCATACACACTCAGACACACACAGAGACACACACCACCCACTATTCAGTTCAGTACATTCCATGTTCCCATCCTCAGTTTGCTCTTCACTCCTCCCAAGCCATGTGTTGTTTTTTTTAACCCATATCTACCCTAACTTCCTCTGTCTTCCCGCCAAAGTAAAACCTCAACCTCAACATATTGTTGTTGAGAAAGTACTGTGTTTTCAGAGAGCAAAGAGGAAAGCCTTCAGCCCTTAATCAGATGCTATCATTATTACTGTATTACTACTGTATGTGCTGTATGCACAGTTATCACTGCTGTATTAACTGCAGTAAAAGAAAATTTCCTCTTTAGATTTTGATGAAGGAGAATATTACTTGGGTACTTTGCTTTTATTGCTTTAATTCATTCTGTCAATCCAGTCGATATACAGTCACTGATTAAAACCCATTTACTTTCTATTATCACGTGTAAATGGCTGCTCAAAATTACTTTCGTTTTTTTCTCCATGTGCCGATTCATTATAACAGTGATGTAGTTGAAAAAAAGTTTTATCATTTATCTCTTCCCTGCTATTTATAAAAAAAATATCTGTATGATGCCTCAGTTTGAATTACAATAAACAAAAACTACACTGCTACCACTACCTGTCCAGCACTAACTACCTGAGATTCTTGGTTGCCTCTATTCTAGGACAGTGCTATTGTATCATTGATAGTGTCTTTTGATATCTAATTGCACAGTGAAAAAAGTTATGTCTTGGTATAAGCCTGATGTATATCAAAAATGGTTTATATCATCAATCCCTCTCTTCTTGTCTTCTTCACATTCTCAGATACACAACCCTCTTCTACCAGACATTCATCAAAAACTTCATCCTCATAAAAAATCTTGCAAGCAGGGGTCAATTTTCAATTCGACAAGGGGTCCAGACTTTTTTCATTTGGTTAAAATGACATCTTTCTCAATGTCCTAAAGAGAATATTGAAACAAATGTTATTCTCTGCTCATTAATTATTAGAGATATTTGTATTTAATTTTTTTTTTTTTTTTAATTTAACCTGTGAAACAAAACTAAAACCTCAAACCCAGGGAGTTACCATATTAGGCACAAGCCACATGCCTGATTCCAATTCAGTGTAAAAAAAAAAAAAAAAGTGAGTGTTACTATTACTGTGTAATGTCCTGCTGATGTATACCTTGTAATTGCAACATCCCAGGCCTGGATCTGGCCAGGGAACTTTGTTGCAGGTAGTGCATCTCCCCCACTTCTTTCTCTCTACAGCACAAACTGATGAAAAAACCCACTTTAAGAAAATAATACCAAGAGATGAGTGATGTAAACATCTGCAGCAAAAGTATCCCGCAGTTTCACAGTTTCTTTGTAAAAGCACATTTAAAGATGTCCGTTTGGCCGGTCAAAAAGGGAAAACTCGCATCAGAATCTGTTCAGAAAAAGAAAATAATAAAATCTTTTCCATTTGTCTGGCTGTGAGATGAGTCAGGAGGCAGAAGGAGGCAGAAGGAGGCCAACTCAGCGTTCATCTCAAAGATGTGTATATACTGCTGCCAGAAATGACACAGTGACAGGCACTACAGGCAAAACAGCTAAGACAGAATGCAAGAAGGCTTTCCCTGGTTTTAATCACACATGCAGGTACAGTGCAGTGCGTCCAACTACACACACACACACACCAGTATGCACATAGGCTCACCTCATTCATATACACTTGCTGACACAGCAGACTCAGCCTGGCACAATCAGCCTGCTTGTTACTTGTGCCTTTTGAAGGCTTGATATTTGAGGTGTCAGCACGGTGGATTGCGCTGAATAATGTTACAGGAATGATTCCTACTATAATGAGGTGTTTGATGGACACATTCTTTACATAAGATGCAGAAGCACCTTCACTGTGACCCGCTGTTCCTGTTTTTGATGCAGGATCTGAGCTAACAGCTGTGTAAGCACAAAATAGATGCATGGAAACTTTCTAACCTCATCATACGGTGGAGATCGGGGGGTAATAGTAACATGATCTTGACTGATCTCTTTTGGAAAATTCCCCTTTCAACTTTCTCCATTTTCACAGTGGTCAAAGATCAGCTGGAGCACAAAGACAAAGGCACATCAGCATGGGGTTGTATCTTTTTCCTCCCCTGGAAGAATCCCACACAGCTACAAAGCTCATTATGTGTAACACTGTCTTTCCCTGCAGTTGTACTATGGTTTGAAGGACAATGCTGGCCATGAATACTAAATCCTGCAGATGAGAATTCACTGAAACTTTAACAAACCACCATGTAGAACCATGTTACTACATGCAAGGCTAGTTCAGCTATTTTGTGCAGCACATTTTCCAGACTGTGATGCTGCCCATCAGAGCACTCTCCAGAGCTGAGGTAGAGGCTCTTCAGGGTGGCATTTGAGACCTTGAATTTCTGCTGCTGCTGGTGGAAGTAAAGCTTCTGTCTGGATTTTGTGAGCTGGGTCTGAAGATTCCAGCTGAGGTTCTAAATGATGTTTACACTGAGGTATTTAAAACTGGGTCTCCACTGATTTTCAGACTTAAAGTCAGCCAACATTCGCTTCGTCTTGCTGATGTTCAGGATCAGGCTGTTGGACTGGCACCACTGTTCCAGGTGATCTACCTGTTTCAGATAGACTTATTTGTTGTTGGTGGTCAGGTCTACCACCTCTGTGTCAACTATCAAGTTGATGATGGAGGTGTTGGTGGCTTTGCAGTTGTGGGTATGGTATCCACTCTAGTCTCTGAGAGGGGCATGCTCTTAAGGTCTGTGATAGTTCTATTAATGTAACAAGGATTTGTTGATACTTTAAGTATTTGTCAAGTTGCATGTACTGTACACAGCATATTTGTTTTCTGTCAAAATATGAGATCTCGGCCTGGTGGTGCAGTGGTTAGCATTGTTGTCTGGTCCATCTGGTCCACCTGGTCCACCTGGGGCTTCTCTGTGTGGAGTTTGCATGTTCGTGTTGTGTCTGCCAGGGTTCTCTCTGGGTGCTCCAGCTTCCTCCCACAGTCCATAGACACACAGATTAGGTTACTTGGTTAATAGGTGTGAATGTGAGTGTGAATGGTTGTTTGTCTCTATATGTCTGCCCTGTGATACTGTAGACTGTGTAGCCCACCTCTCGCCAAGTTTCAGCTGAGATTAGCTCATCTGTGACCCTTAAGGATAAGTGGTATAGTTAATAGATGGATGGATGGATGTATATCAGATCTTGCAGGACAATATCCATTGACAATATTATTAAACTTTTTTATGCTTATGTTTAAGCAAAGCACCTAAACCTAACAACAGAAAAAGCGAAGCAAAGTATATGTGCCTCATATTCTCGCCACCCACCTCCACCACCTCTTAGCAACTCTGCTGCTGCTAATAAATCTAGCAATTAATGAAACCAAAAAATTAGTTGTATCTGAACATAATCCTGCCAGTGACTGCCATTCCATCAAAATGTATTTGGTGTTATATAACACAGTGCTTCACATTGCCATGATAATGTGTGTTTATTGCAGTCTAGTGGTGCCCTGGCAGTCTCAGTATTTAAATGGTTAATTTGGGATGAGACAGAGCGTGAAGGCCTAACGTGGGATGAGCCATTAGGCTGCAGGGAACAATCGAAGTCTTGCTTTAAATAGACAATGGTTGATTTGACTCGGCCGGTTGAGCTGGTTCATGGGGAATAGGTGCTGGGTCTGGCCATGCTTGCCTGAGCAGCATTACAGTCAACATCTGTCTGATAGAAACCTGCCCAGAAGGCCTGTTGTTAGCACCCACAACATCTCATCACAGAGGCACTTTTAACAGCAGGCTCTGAAACCTTGAAGGCTTTTAGTCATGCAGGCTGCAGTCGTAAGACATAGAGCCTAATGCTGCTGTCGGTTTTAGGGGAAAGACCAAATGGATTTTATTTATTTTGCACAGTGAGGACACTGACATTAAAACACTGTAATGAAACTCTCAGCTCTAATAACAAATAATCCATTGCTATTTTTAAGGCGGTGTTGCCAGGTAGCTAGCAAATTATATAAGAAGATGACTTTATTTATCTCACTGAGACATGGGTTTTAAAGACTTCAAATTCTACTCAAACCAACCTTTTCTTCAGCCATAGCATGTAGCAGTTTTCAGTTTAAAAACTCTTATGAAACCAAAGTTACCTATCCAGCACCAAATGGCAAACAGAAAAAGATAGCTAGCTGATCAAGATGTAAACATTTTTATCAGGATTTGGTAGACTGTATTTATAAAGATGGCCAAGTGGCCAAAAAATATCAATTAACGTTGCTTTAAGGAGTGACATCGCTTCACATTCAATAAGAGCACTTCATCCTTCAGCCATCCAACTGTAGATTTGATAGAGAATAGTCACTGGGCTGTCCTGGCCAAATTTAAGAAATAAATGCACTCTCAAACCTTCATTTAATGATCTTTTCAGCAGTGGAAATGAGCTGTAAAAACAACCTTTTTAACTGAAATGCCAAATTTATTAGCAAACAGCTGTCCACACATTCCACCAATATGTAGCAACATTACCATTTAGGAATTGTGTTTCGGGCCACCTGGTAATTATAAGGCTACATTACTCTGTACTCTGCAGGGAACTGAAGAGTTAGGTGATCTTGAGTGACACCTTTCATATACAAGAAGTCATGTGATCCATTGATATTAAAATCTCTAAATTAAGTGACATTACTTTTCCCTTCATCTTTTACTAACATTGCAAACATAATATGACAACATATGAGTGACTATCTCTTTTTCTGTCTTTGTCTTGTATTTCATCTTTCTATGTTTTGTGTCTGTGTGTTTGTGCTCACTTGTGTGTGTTTGCTGTATTTCCGCTGAAGGAAAAAAATAAATCTGAGCCTTCAGGTGCTGACTGTTCCTGACATTATCTGTCCCTCTCAGTGCCAGTCCTGACCTTACTGCAGAGTCAGAGAGGGACTTGACGTCATCTTTGCTCTGCCATTTGGAAAAGTAAAACATTCCATGGTATCACTGTAAAAAGGAAGATATTCTTTTAGTGCAGAATGTGAAGATTGCTACCTTTGTCAGTCGCAGTGCAAGGTATTTAGCAGCAACCTTCCCTCATGGTGGTGTCCTTTCACTCCTCTGTTACACCATGCTGATCCTCTTCTGACATCTGATATTCACTGCAGTGTGAGGGTGACAGTGTGGCTATGTGGCTAAGTGGCTACAAACAAAATGCACCCTTGAGGGGATTTTTGTCACCAGAGCCTGCTTTTAGTGTAAGAATGTGAGAAACTTTACACCTTTTGTACTGTTTTTTCTTTTAAATCATTATTTTGAGTTAAAACCTCATAAGTTCAGTGCTAGTGTTTTACTCTTTGACCTTAGAACTCATTTAAAGCTTTAAAGCTAATAACACATTATCCTCAGAATGCCCCTTCTGGGTGTTCTCATAGTAATTCCTGCCAGCTCTATGCAATAATGATCTTTGGAGTGTTTCCAGATTATATATTTATGACATTGCACCTTCCTACTTGCTGACACTGTAAGAGTGTCATTCATGTTCACCAATACTGCCTGGCCTGTCATAAACCTAAGCTCTAACTTCACAATTCATTTGATGTTGAGGAGCACGCTCAAGTGCACCAGCAGGCAATTACTTACTGATGCCATTTGCAGTCTATTCAGTTCAATTTAATTTTATTTACATAACATCAGTCATAACATACATTATCTCAAGGCACTTTACAGAGTATGGTCAAGACCTTACAATATTAAAGAACAGTTCCCACCATGAGTAAGCACTTGGCAACAGTGGAAGAAACCTCAGACAATTACTAAAATTAATTTGATGGTGAGTGTTGAATTGTACTGGCAGATCTGGTTCCTGCAGCAGGAGTCAGAGAAACATGCAGAATGAGGACAGGCATAGATAAGAGGACAGAGAGCAAGGTCCGTGAACATAACAGCCAGTTATGCCAGCCTTTTCCTGGTTTTCATTTTGGAATAAGAAACGGGTAACAAAAAATGAGCCATTTTCAGATTTTCATTTTGGAACAATGAAATCGGAAAACAAGTATTTTTAAAATTTTTGTTTTATGTTAACACACAGAAAATGAGAAATCAGTTATGGGTTTAAAAACCGTCTTTTTCGTCATGTGTTAAATTATTCTCATTTTGCCCCAGAAGTCACCCAATGAATGATAGCACAGGATCCCTGTAAGCTAGCACAGTCCTTCTGTGCTGCCCAGCTAAGGCGAATAAAGCTGGCCTTAGCTAGCTATCGTCGCCCAGCTAAGGTGAAAATAGCTGACCCTAGCTAGCTACGAAACACAAAGATCTGGGCTCATAGCAGGGTCTTTCTTGCTCATCTATTTTCACCTTAGTTGGGCTTAGATAGCTAGCCAGCTTATTCGCTTTAGCTATATATTCTAAAGTGAATAAGCTGGCTTTAAGCCTGTAACTGATTTCAGATTTTCCCCATATTAATAAAAATTTAAAAAATGTAGTTGTTCTTTGTTTTCACATTTAATTGCTATAAAACTAAAATCAGAAAAGGGCTCGTTTTATGGTTTCTTATTCCAAAACAAAAAACAGGAAAAGGATTGTCATCAGTTTTCTGTATTCCCACTCCAGTGAAAATCAATTGGCCATTATGTACGTGGACTGAGGAAATGCATATACTATAGGAGAGAAGAAACAAAGTTAGTAACCTGCAGTGCGATATAAATGCATGGGGAGAGAGAAAAGAAGAAGAAAGTGTTCAGTGCAACATGGGGGTTCCTATAGATCCATACAGTATAATATGGGTCTATTGAATCCAGGTTAACTCAAGTCTACTCATCAATAAGCACTTCCTTCCATCCCTCTTACAGCAGCCATTTATTGACAATCAAGCTTTTGGGAGACACCGCAAATGACGGCTCCTCCATAAAAACGCCATCTGATCACTATTAGCTTTGATCTAATGGCACTGGGCCATTGTTAACAAACGCCTTGACTGGAAGCTTGCCATACAAAATAAATGGCCATCTGCTGTGGGTAGAGTGGCTGTAAACAGCTTCAGATGGCTGCGTGGAGAGAAACTGAGGCATTTATCAGGCAGTCATCATCAGCTCTGTGTGCTCGTCTCCACTCCTCTCTCTTTGCTTCTTTCTTTTAATTGTCTTCCTCTCTCTGTCACTCCTCCCCCTGTTCTTCTTGTTTTGTCTTCCATAACTTTGTAATTTCTTTCTTTACTTTAGCTCCATCCAGAGATGTAGTGATGGAATATGATAAATTTATACATTTTAGCCTTGTTTTAACATCTGCTTAGGCTGACAAACAAGCATAATGATGGAATTTATACATCACACTAGGTAGGTCCGAAATTATGTTTTTATTTAGGACTTGTAATGGTGTCCTGGTAAGTGGGTATACTGTAGCTTCAATGGACCTAACTTCCTGACCCACCTGAATTATGAGCCTGCTTTACTTATAATAATATAATATAATATAATACTTTTCACTTTCAAAGAATGACTTTTACTTGGTGGTGTATGTTGTATTACTGGAACTTTCTGGATCTAAAGACTTCTTCAAGCTCTGATCACCGTTTACGCTGTTATCCATTGGAACAACGTCTGTCCCATTGTTCCAATCACCTCTAAAGGAAGATCAAGGAGCTTAGCAGATATACCAGCCTGGACAGAAAACATCTCATCCAGAATTTTTTAGAATCAGATTGCATTTTGGGTCAAGGGACGGGAGATGAAGAGGGTCTGCACCACGCTTTGCACTTTCCCAAATCCCCAGTGTAGTGTCTGCATGTGGGGTTCTTTGGGCTGGAGAGCTGCCGGGATTAGAGCAGCTTCTGGAACATGTTGACTGGGCTGAGATTCAGGGTTTGACTGAGGACAACAATGCCAAAGTTATTCTGAATGAACCAACTAGAGGCTGCTGCAGTAAATGTATTCATGTGATTATCCATTTCATATTTATTCATTAAATATGTAATACTTAAGGGCTCTATAACCATTTAGCTCAATGCACTGCTGTGCTTAAGTGGAACCCAACAGAGCTCTTAGTTTACAACTATAGATCTTTTTCACATAAGACATGTCAAATCAAAGCAGTGTTCAGACCAACTTTAGCCCTTCGAGAAGAAATGCAGCCCTCTTATTGATCTAAATTATATGGAGCCAGCACAAGATGGGTACCAAACTGGGTGGCTCCAAGAAAACAATGGAGGATCCTGTGACAAAAGAGCTGAACCGAGCTCAACATTTGCTGCAACACGCCACAATGTCATTAAGGTGCTACTTCAGCCAATCAAATACATGCAAGTATACACTTTTGGTGGATTACTTTGTAATGTAACTGTCATATTTCTACTACTAGCAAGTGCAAAAAAAGATTAAATAGTTGCCACTGTGATCCAGACTCCAGAGTGGTAAAATCCTGTCACTTTGAAGTGTTTTGCTTTCCCATTAAATACATCGATCTACTTAAACTGGACTTTCTGGATTGCATTTCACCATCTTACCAGTAAAGCAACACAACCCCACCAACGCAGCCCTTAACACAGAGCTGTTTTTTTTGTTTGTTTATTTTTTTAAGGAAAAATGCATGTTTATATAAGAAGAATGACTTAATTCCATTTAGCTGCTCCAGTTTGAGGGTCCTGGTATTGTTCATCCTGGCTCAGTGTCGTCACTGTGATGGCTTAGTGGGACACTTGGATAGAGCAGAGCCACTGTTTGTGTTATCAGTAACATCTGTGCTTTGTCTCCCATGACAAGTCATAGTCAAATGTCAAATGTCAAAATACTGTAAAAAAGGCCTGTGGAGCTGCGTGCACAGAGAAATAAGTTATAGCCTACCAAGCTTTTAATACATAAATGATAGTTCTTAGTAGGATCAATTCATTGTTGGCCACGTCTTTTCATTGGATTTGCTGACAAAAATAAATGCATGGAATAGCATCAGACTCATCCTTTCATGTTTTTTCAAAAATAAAATTGAATTTATTTATCTTGGTTGATGTTGGCCTTTTACAGAAATCAATATTAATTCACTTCTCTCACTGCTCCCCTCTGTATTCTGCTGGCTTCTGTTTTGCCGTCGTATGACACACACATACATGCGCACACACACACTGAGACACACACACACACACACACACACACACACACACACACAAAGGGCAGCTCCTATCCCTTCTCACCTTTCTGTCCCTCTTCCTATCTGCTCTCTGTCTTCCTCCCTATCTCTGTGAAGGCTGGCTAATGACACTGTTCCAGATGGCTTGCCTACTGTGTGTGTGTGTGTGTGTGTGCTGGCTAGGTTTGAAAAGGATCTTTCATCTTCCTCTTCCTCTGACAAAAGAATCAGTCCAGTCAGCACAGCTGCCTATCTGCCACCTCTTTTCCTCAGCATGTCTTGATTAATCCCAACGTCGTGCTGCTCAGTTTTGGCCCAGGCTCTCCTCTGCTGCTCCATTTATTCTTGCTTTCTTAATCTATCAGTCTTTTGCACTGTTTCTTCCTCTCTGTCCTCTTACACAGTCATTCTCCCACTATTTCTACTTTCATTTTCTCTGATCCCTTTCTTTCTCCTCCCACTCCCTCTTGCCTGCTCTCTCGCCTCTTAATCTCCACCCTTCTGCTCTATCATTGTTTTCTCCCAGTTTCTTCCTTCTTTTCCTTCTGTTTCTGTCTTTCTCCCTCCTTCTACTTCTACTTCTACTCTCGTCGGAGTCTCTGTTGTTGCCTCATCCCCTCCTCTCTCCTCTCTCCTCTCCTTTCTTCGTTGCTGTGTAACAGACAGTGACATGTTTGGCAGTTCCTCTGCTCTCTCCTCTCATAAGGACTTACTGTCCTGACCCATTTCCACATGCAGCTGCTGCCACATCTACATGGCTGTAGAATAATGTGTGTCACTAACTGCCACAAAGAAAGGCCTGCAGACTATCTGGACTATACTATCTGAAAATATAATGTTTGTCCAGCTATCTAAACTTAGTTCAAATGACTGCTTTGTGCTGGCATGTGTAAAACTTTATAAACCTGACTAACCAGTGGTCTTAGCAGTGCTTCTTCTGCAGTTGCTGTACAGACACATACACTAAACAGGGATTAAATTCAATTCTAGATATTATTGATATAAACACAGAATGACTCCCTGTAATGTTAAAAGGCTGTTAGTACTGCAGATCACACTGAGAATCAATAATTCATTCTCTCATCTGCTCTTTGCAGCTTACAACTGCTTTAAGTTTACATATTAATCTCATCTTGGGCCCATTCTCCATAGGTGGAAAACTGAGTTATCCAGATTTAAATGTTTACAATTTGTTATGAGTCTGTATCTCTTGATTCTTTGAAGCTGGTTTGAAATTAATCTGGAGCTAGTAAAAGTAAAGGTTTATTGGCAGTTGGCAGGATCATGACCCCATCTATGAACTAATTGTATACAGTTGTCCCTCACTATAACGCGGTTCACCTTTCGCGGCCTCACTGTTTCGCAGATTTTTTTTTAGTGCAATTTTGCATGCTTTTTTTTTTTTACAGCGTATGAACGCACATTGTGTTCTGCGTCCTGATTGGCCAAGGGACTGTAGACCATTGTCAATCAATCTCCTCCGTGCCGTGTCTCCTGTACAGTACAGAATGCGTTCGGCTTGCCAAATTTACATAAATGTTCGATCGCTAGCAGTGTGACTCTGAAGTGCTGTATGTTTGCAAGTTTTCTCCCCGACAACATTTGAACTTTGAGAGTGTTTAAACAAGAGAGAAATGTGAGAAAATGTTAATGCCTGTCTGAGAAAAGTGTATAAAGTGTGTGGTGAGGGGTTTTACAGCCTTAAAACATATATAATAATTGTAAAAAATAAAGCTGACTACTTTGCAGATTTCGCCTATTGCGGGTTATTTTTAGAACGTAACCCCCGCGATAAACGAGGGACCACTGTAATATAAAAAAAAAAAACAATTTAATTTCTATAGTGAAGAATTATATTTATATGTGAATATACAGCACATCAAAATAAAAGTCTGTACACTAAAAAAGAACTATTCCAAATGTAGTTTGAGATACAGTTAGCAAAATGACATTAACTCAACATAAAAATTCAAACTAAACTAAAAGACAAATGGAGCCAGAACATGTGGCATTTAATTCGATATCAAAATGGCAATTTGTCACTTGAACTGAAAATAGCTTTTTAAGAGATTTTACTAAAGTTTCATTTTCTTAGCAGGTTTATGATCATCACTGAAAATGATCTTGCACGTCATTTGGAGGGAATAAGAGTATTTATATATTTAAACTCATATTTAGAATCATGGACTGTCCAAGAAGGTTGGCTCTCAACACTCACCCACCAACACACACACACAGACACACACACACACACACACACACACACACACACACACACATACACACAGTAGACCTGGCAGTATAACATCATGGAACAGTGCCATAATCTGTGGATGCCACATTTCTCTGGACTCTGCGACATTGCAGAAGCTGCAGCTCTGAGAGTTTCACACCCTGATTTCACTGTCTGCTGAGGCTGTGTTCCCACACCACCACACTGGCAAGTGTTGTATAGCTGCTTCTATGTCAGGTCTGACAACGTGCTTCATATGTTGCATAGTTTCATCTACCTGTTTCAGAGCTCAGTGGGGACTGAGGATTCTGCAGTGCTTTATCTGATGTTAAACATGAATTAAAAGGATAATTTGTGTATCCACAAAGCTCAGCAGTGGTGCGGCCACAGACACTAATTCTCTCTGATTGGCAGCTGGTACTTACAGAACAGTGCTTCCAAAGGGAAAATTGAACTCAATCTGGTTGAGAGGTGAAAACAAAGTGGGCAGACATCTGGAGTGTTGTTTTGAAGGGGTGATAACAGCCTGTTCAGGTAAGTGGCACCCAGTGAGAGGAAAAACAGCCCCACTTCTTTGAAATGAGCTTAATCTGTCTTACTTTTTCATTTTTTCTAATTTGGATCAGCTTTCATGTCAAGTGGGAGAAATCAAATGCGCTTCAGTTATTTGAAACAATAATCAGGTATTAATGTTTTTACTGATGAAAAGCTGTTCCTTGTTTTCAAAGTGTCATAGCAGTGTGTGGACACAGTTTTTTGTTCTGCTTTTTCTTTTGATGTTTCAAAGGACTGGCTCTGCTCATGGTGAGGTTTGAGATGAGATTAGCTGCAGACACATTTCAGATTTTCCACATCCCTTTTTGTAGTCAGTATTTTGGCAATTAACATAAGAAACATTACTTTTTTGAATACTTTTACACATTTGTAACTTTAATATATTTGAGTAACTTCCAGTTATTTATTGAGATCTTAACTTACGCCAGGTTTCTATATGTAGAGAGAGAGAGAGAGACTTGTTCAATCCTGTACAATGAGGTCAGTTTTCTCATCTATTTTGTATTCTTCTTTCCCTGCCATAATATTAGCCTAAAAGAAAAATTTAGCAGGCTATTAAATGTTATAACGTTTATAACATTTAATAGCCTTTTAATAGATGTATATCTTCTGGGGTTGAAGGTTGTCCTATCCTTTTCTCAAGAATATTGGGATTACTACCATAATTGAAAAGTAAAGGAGAAGTGGAGAATACTGTAATTAATTGCGACACTTTTGTGTTTGATTCATTTTCCAAATTATTGTTATTAACTTCAATCAAATAGTTTTTTTTAAATTTGTTTCTTGGGAGATTTTGTTGAATTATTTTGAAGCATAATGATTATGATTCATGAGCATTGTTCCCAGATATTGTAGCATCTGTGGATGCCCGTGCTACGATTGGCGTAGTAGAGAATATTATTGTAAGAGGTGTAGGTTTTGATCTTAGCTGACATAAACTGTGTTTACGTTTCCAAAATAGTTGTGGTCTCCCTGAAAGTGAAGGAGCTGAAGGTGGATTCCAACAGTCCTCTACAGCTCTGTATCTCTCTGCAGCTGTAACCTAAGCCACACCCACACTTTATAGCAAACCAGTCACATTGGAAAGATTTGATTTAAAGATACCCTGTGTAGTTTTTGACCTGTAGTAATGCTATGGAGTAGTTTTTTGATGAGTGGGTCCATGTTGTGTTTGTTTATAACACATATACAAGGAAACACGCATGCAGGTGACATGATGACAGTCCTGTCAGTGGTTTCATATTAGTCCTGATCCACAGGTAGTAACACACTGAGTAATACAGAAAAGCATTACACTTACAAAGGCAGAGAGGAGGAGGACTGCTAGCAAGTAAACATGGATGTAAAACTAAAATGTAAATACTTCAAATATCAGCCTTGCAAATGTATTATGATGAAGAAAATGAATAACACTGAATGTAAACACAAGTTATGTTTGTTTAAAAGAAATCTCTGCAGGACACCTTTAAGTGCAATTTTCAGGTAGTTCTCAATATCCAGTAATATGATACACATTTGTATGCACAGGTTTTGCACAGGCACATATTTTGTTGATTGTTGTGTAAAAAAGTATATTACAACCAGAACGACAATCAAAACCATTTATTACTATACAATCGAGCATCAAGCATCGACCATATAGCCAATACTATCTGAGTACTGCAAACACAAGATTGATGCACAGATACAGATGTGTTTGTGTGTGTGTGAGTGTGTGAAAGAGGGAAGCAGCAGGCATGTATCTGCAGGAAGGAATGAGAGCGTGTGTGTGAGGGTCAGCATGACAAAGGATGATAAGCATCTGAGCAAATCTTTTTATTCTAACTCACTATTAAAACTAAGATCCTCATGTTGAAGTGTGGATGTGTGCAGCACATTAAAGAGAGAAAGACAGCATGCAAGATCTGTCTGAGTTGAAACAAACTTTTAGTATTCGAGTATTGCTCCCTGTTGTGTCCAAACACACTTTTGGTGACAGTAACCAAAGAGTTCAATTTTAAATTAATCTGTCTACCGCACTTGTTTCCAAAACAACTGGCTTATCCAGCTGCTGCTTCAGACACTGACTTTGGTGATGAGGTCACAGGTAAGGATTCCTCTGATCCATATAGGCCCTGTAGAACAGTAACCACTCCTGTGTCAGCTGATTAGAAAAGCCAATAGTCAGAGAATTTAAAACTGAATTGTCAGCAGTTAACAATTCCAAGTCTTGACCTGCCTTACACTCACACAATGAGTCAATTAAGACCCAAGGTTCATGAAATCTAAGTGTTTTACAAGTAAAAGGTGCCCAAACTGTTGCGTGTGCCACAATTAGGCTCATTTTCTAGTGTCTGTTCGCTGCAGGGGTGTCATTTACTTCTCTTTACCTACAAAGAAAAAAAAACCAAAACAAAACAAAACAACAACAACAACAACAAATTATGTAAATTGCCCAAGGGTGGCCAAACATTTGCACACACCTGCATATATTTTGCTAATAATACGTTGTACTTTTACTTGTCCTTTACTGTGTAGGACTTTTGACCACTGATGGTGCTGTGGTGAAATATTCTTAGAAGCAGGTCCTGCTTTATTTTTACAATGCACACACACACACAAATATGCACATGTAAGAACATGCAATCCACATTCCTGGCATTGGTTTCACACTGGTGCTGATCAACAGTTGGTGGCAGTAACACGCCAACAAACAAAGGCAGTACAGAAGTAGAATGCTGACATGCAAACATGAATGTAAACATTGCACAGGGGGATTTGCAAATGTTTGATGGGGAAGGAAATGCACTTAACATATTTGTTAGAGCTCAGTGAGTCACAGATTGTGCTTTGGTGAGGAACACTGAATGTGAGAAAATGTTTGTGAACATACAGATCTAAGAAAACTCTGTCTTTCCTTCATGACTGTGCTGCTTGCACAGTTTTGACGATTCTTTCACCTATTCTAGGAAATATTTTACCCTACAGCATGAGAAGTAATTGGAGAACACCACTGTAGATAGATTGTTGATCCAGTCATATTACCATAAGAATAATGTCATGTAAAAGTTGGCCCTAAGCATTTAGCTATAAATAATTGATGAGGCTATTTATGTCAGTACACAAGGGGATAAATTCAGTAGCATTTCCTGTAAAATACCAGGATCAAATATCAACTCTAATATCTATAAAGTATATTAAAACAATAGAAATCTAAAATTTTCAAACTACAACTGCTTTCTTAATGTCAAGGCTATCCCAACGCTCTCTCTTTCTCTGTCTTTCCCTCCCTCCACACTCATTATTTTGCAGGGGAGATGCAGTACTTGGTGTGGTTGATGCTGATGATCCTATGGGTGGCACAGACTGTGGAGAGCTGTCCTGACATCTGTAAATGCTCCAGGAAGTCTGGTCCAGAAAAGTCAGAGGTCAACTGTCAGAAGAAGGGGCTTCAGAATTTTCCCTCCAATCTGCCTCCTGATGCTTGGAACCTCAAACTTGGTAGGTACCTTATGTAAAACAACCCCAAGATGTTCAAAATGTGATAATTTATCTAACATTTACATAAACATAAGAGTTGTGGTATGTGATTGTATCATTAACCAACTTCCACACTGGTGTGCAAAGGTGAGAATGGTATTACAGACCTGGAGGCTAACGTTCTGAGATCAATTCCAAAGATTGAGAGTATCAACCTGGAACGAAACGGCATCAAGTCCATCCACCCCAAGGCCTTCTCTGGTGCAAAGCAACTGATGCTTCTCAATCTTTATGGCAACCACATCACCAACCTTCCACCAAAGGTATTCCAGGTAAGAGGTTTTGAGAGAGGAATAGAATACATGTAGAGCAATTGCACTGCAATAATCTGTTGACAAAAACAGTTCTTTGTCCACATCTGTAGGACCTCCTGAACCTTCGCTTCCTCATGCTGGGACAAAACCAGATTGGCATCCTCAAAGCTGAGATGTTTGCCGGCTTGAGGAACCTGTCAGATCTTGATCTTCCTCTCAACGCACTGACTTCACTCCCGTCTAATGCTTTCAAGCCTCTGATTGCCCTCAAAGTTCTGGACCTTTCCCTGAATCGCATTCAGAGGATCTCTCCTAAGGCTTTCACTGGGCTCAGACAGCTCATGTTCCTCAACCTGGACAATAACAGGTCACAACAACATATGTATGCCCTCATAATCTAACAATTACAACAGTAATACAACTGACTTTCTAGTGCAGGTATTATAAATGAGAATTTGATTTCTAAACCAGGCACTGTTAGGGCAGAGCCAATAACGTGTTCCAGAGGTGGGAAATGTCAAAATGTGTCACAGTGTTCCTCTAAACTTTTAAAACAAGGAACTACAAAGCATCAAAACCATACATTCAATCATACATCCACTGGTTGAGACACTTCAGCAATTGACCATTTGCTAAACCCCTCCCCCAAACAGCAGCTATCCAATCATAGCTTAACAGCTGTAACTAGGCACAGCAAGTCTGTAAAGCTTTTAATGTTGAAGTGTGCATAGTGTTGTAGTAAGAGCAGTGCTCATTGCAGATTACATTAAAAAATGCTCAGTTCATTACTTAAAGCAGTGAGGGTTGAGAGTCATGTTAGCAGCTCTGTCCTGCTCTTAAATGTGACCAGTTAAGTTACCCCAGCATTACCCAATATAATGTTACGTTTACCAAACACATTAGTTAGTCTCTATTGTAAAAACCATTGCCTTTCCAACATTAAAAACAGAAAAAAGACATGATATGAAAATATTAACTAGAGAACATCTTGCAATGGTGGGATCACTCCAGCTGTGACTCCCGTCAACATGCTGACATTCCGACCCATTAGTGCTCAGTAGTCATAGGCCGGTTCAAACTCAGCCTTCATTTTAACCTTAAGTACAAACTGTTTGCTGTTTTGATTGTGATGCTGTCATGGTGACAAAATCTGTCCACAGACATATAAACACCTGCCATAGTACTCAAAACTGCCCTGTTAGCTCCTGCTACAGTAGGTGTCTCCAGGGCCACATGATGATACACACACACAGAGATTCATAGGGTGAAAACAATACCAGCCCCACTGTTATGGCTGGTTAATATTACAAGATTTACAAGATTTTCAATTAGTCAGTTGGAAACAACTGAAAGTCCTCATGTGCAACTCATTGAGCTAATATCAGTTTAGTTAGTTCAGTACAGTAGTAACAACAGTAGTAATTTCAGACAGAAAAATTAATGCTAAAAATGAGTAGGGTGCCTTTAGCGTGTGTTTATTGTCATCAAGGAGTCATTGCTTCGAAAACTACTAACAACCTGCTAATGTTATCACTGTGAACTGTATATATGCTGTGCTAGAAGAGGAGACAAGCAATTTAGGATTTATAGGATTTATAAGCAGTATATAAACATTTAATGAATGATTTACAATAGACTGAAATATAATAGTAACAAGAAGAAAGAACATTTTAAGTGTTTATTAATTTACAGTACTGACAATTAAAATGTCTCCAATGGAGACATATTTATATAATTACAGCTATGTTTTACTGTATTATGGGTTCTCACAGGATGACTTATACTTGTTGATAGATAGAACTGCATTATAGTATGTCATAAACCAAATGTTTATATACTGCTTATGAATTAAATATAGGGAAGCTTAAAGTGTTATCATTCAGATTGATGAAGAGATTTTGACGTCTCTCCTAATCCAGCCTGAAGACCATTCCTGCTGGAACATTCAGGCAGCTGCGATCTCTGGAGATGCTGGTTCTAGATAACAACCTTCTGTCCTCACTGAGCCTGTCAGCTTTGGATGGCCTGGGCAACTTGCAGGTAATGTAGTACACCATCACAGTTTACACACAAACAGATGATAAAGTCAGATAGAATCACTCTCAAGCATCATTTAGAAAAGCTCAACTTGTCTACATAAGTCCTCTAAATGACACTAGAACAAATATGCTGAATATTGAACCAGGAACTCTACCTGAGGAACAACATGCTGGAGCACCTGCCACCTGATGTGTTCAGGAACATGCCCAAGCTTTCTCAGCTGGCCCTCAGTGGAAACCGCCTGAGGACAGTGGATGGAAACATGTTCACCCATATGCCTGGTAAGACTAACACCAGCAGGTGGCCTTTTCACTGTCCCATTTTCACAGGAACAAAGGAGTGATTCATGAATATCGAGGTAGAAATGACTGGATTGTTTACTGATGTCAACATGATTCATTTGACCCCTCTCAGACCTGAAGAAGCTGTACCTCCATGACAACCCATGGCAATGTGACTGCAACATCAGCTCCTTGGTGCAGTGGATGAGACAGACTAAGGCCATTCTGTCACCTCGGAGTGCCCTGAAATGTTTAAGTCCACCAGAGCTCCAAAGCAAGAGCCTCAGCAGCCTCCAAGATGACCAACTGCTCTGCCGCGCCTAACACCAGAAAACCTCGATAAATACCACAGCCTGAGCTCAGACCAATGGAGATTCAGATGATGAACTTTTATTCACCTCTGTAGTCTAGTGTTTGTAGAGTGACCTTGTTTCCTGTGTGATTTCTCAGAGCTGCAGTGTAATCAATAGATTTCCCTGTAGTATTGTGTATTTTAGAAACTTTGTCTTAAGCACCATGCATTTTTGATCAAAAATTATAGATGCAATTTCAACCCATTCTGGAGCATGAAACTCTTGAACTGCAGTAAAAGCATAAAAAGCACTGAATCTGCAGTTATGATGTTTTCACTGAGCAGAAATGCTGTGTATCATCACTGTATATTCCACCAGCAAAGAACAAGTGTTGTCCTTTCTCTGCCAATTCAACACTGAGATTAATATTATAATCTTATATTGCTTGTTAAAGCAAGGGATTACATGCATTGGGATTATATTAATCTGATTCCAGAAAATGGTTTTTGCAATGTTTTTTGTTTAATGGGGAAAAAAGACCATTTGGACTGTGAGATGCCAGGCAGGACTCTGCACAGCTAAAACTAAAAGTTGGAAAATCTAAAACCAAACCATCCACTGCCACTGGTTCTGGACTGAGAGCTGCAGAAATTTGCTCCAAGAGCATTGGTAAGTGCCAAGCCCTGATGTTGACTGACAGTGGTTCACAGTCGACATTCCAGCCCATCCCATTGGTGTTGGATGAGGTGGACGTCAGGGCTCTGTGTGGACCATTCACGTTCTTCCACAGAACTGGGGAAACCTTTTGTGCAAGGAGCCGTTGTCATGCTGAAATAGGAAAGGGTGTTTTTACTCTCTTTGTCCACTTTAAAGTACACTGCAGTGCTGGGTTTTGTCAAAATTAAGTGTCAAGTGTCAAAGTTGTGGATGGGATTCCTACTGAGACAGAGCTCCTGCCCTTGTTCCCTACACTTGACAACATGCTGAACTTCCCTTTTCCATAAAATGCATAAAAGGACTCGCACAGAGAAAACAACCTGTCCTGCAGCGTCTGCTACGACTCACTACTCTCCTCTGTCAGCACACCTGCACCACACTTGACACTATGATATGCTTTTCCTGCACTGCAACCTCGTCTATACCTTCCTCTGTCAGACATACATTCAGGTTCAGTGACTCCACAGAAGGGAAAGAGACAGAGCTGTCAGAGACAGTGAGAGTTAGATCACTTCATGGAGGTAAACAAAGATGCGGAGATGGAGATGGAGATGGAGATGGAGTGAATAGGAGGGAGTGTATGATGTGAAGGGATGATGGGAGGGCTGGCGGGGGTTGACATGGAGTCGGGGGGATGGCAGAGTGTGACACCCTGCTCAAACCTTTCTGTAACTGACAAGGTGACTCCCATCGACCTCCTCACACAATGACTTTGACATAAAAACGCCGAGTGTCTCCTTCTCTAAAGGGGGAGATAATTGCCATAATTTCCACCTGCATCAAACCCGCTATTATTGGAGAGCACCTAAGAACAATATAATAGCTAGGTTTGCTTCTGAACTGCGGCTTTTCTCTCCTCCACTGGTGGCTGCAGCATATTATACAGCAATGTCAAACAGATATTTTATGAATGTGTTTCTAATGTATTATACACATGACATTCATAGAGAGTGCTACCAATATTTTTTTCTCTCTCCTCCCCAGTGTTTCTTTTTTTGGTGCATTTATTTTAATAGGCTGCTGCTAAACCTATAATCTTTAAAGGAGACTCACTCTGATCATTGAGACCACACATTCACATCGCAGCAGCTCACAAAATGGAAACATTTCATGCTCATCAGAATTTATGATGATTTGATTTTAGATTGGAATGTGAAATTACAGCTGGAAATAACGGTTACTGACAAATTTAATAAAAACACTGTGTTGCATACAGTATGGTTGTGCATGTCATAGAGTGGCAGCTCTAGTATGTTTGGAACCTGGGCTTATTTTCCCATGTTTTGGGGTATAAATGATTAATAGGACAAAATCAGGAATCTATAGTATTGAGCAGCACTCGCCACCATGAGCAGTCAGTTGCAATGTAATCCAATGGGCACGTATCCGTCAGCACACCCAATTAAAGTGTTTGCATTTTCACTGACAGGTTCAGATTGTTGGTTGATTGTGAAGTGTCAGACAACATTAGAGACAGGATTCCTACAGAGATAGACCTTTTATTAAAGTGTAAGTTACCAGAAACATCACTATCACTACCAGACTGGGTATTGACAAAAACACAGAAGCTACTGGAATACCACTGGCCCAGTCAGTTAGTTATTGTGGTATTGTGTGGTTCTTGTGGTACTACCTCTATGAAGAATCTGAATTCTTCTTCCATCACTGAAAATCACACACATGTCTGACATGTTTCTGTGGCCTGGGTCTTCCAACATGCACATAACATGTAACATGCATCATGCATAAAATGATGAAGCATGATAGTGTGCTTAGGTACAATATTCCATCACATACTACAAGCATGCTTCTGTTTTTAAATTATTTAGGCTGTTATGTTTTGTAAGGATTGCATGGAAACCACAGGCGGCGAAACATGCTTGATAGACTATATGCTGTATAACAGCTTTGATACTGTGTAATGATTTTTACACTTCATATAGATACGCTTGCTTGGTAATTTCTCTCAATTACGATCTGGTTGTCCCTTGAGAAACATAAATGTGCCATGCACTGCCAGATATATTATCGTATGGAAACACACATTACATCAATAGAGTGCATACACACAGTTTTATCTCAAAGGATACTTCCAGAGTAAACATGCTGCTGCTGAGTGCTTAGTCTTCAGAATTGTGGGACTCTCTTAAAGGGAACTCTTCGACAGACTAATGCTGAATTTCATTATATTTTCCTCTGTGGTCCTGGCTGTCATGTTATGTGCTGGATACAAAACAATCAACCCATCTGACAGCTTACATAGCTCAAGTTTCATTGAAGGTCCGAGTGAGGGAGCTTCCTCTCAGTTGAAGCTGACCTGAGAGGGACTGGTTGAAGCGATTAGTTTCAAACAGCCAGTGCACCAAATGAACGAGGCATCAGACGCACTTACTGTATATATGCACTTACCGAGTGTGCCTGTGTGTGTGTTCGTTCAGCCTCTGACTGAACTAAGAACCTACTAAAGAAGCTTTATTTCTTGCTATGATTTCATGTTTCTCCTTTTACCTCTCATGTCTGTAAGATTATGATGAAGCAGATAAAAGAGTGATTTTTTTTTGCTCAATTTCAAACACTTTCAATTCATGCAGACATGTGTTTGGATCAGTTTGTGAGGCCTCAGGCAAATTTATGTCTGATAGTGTCTACATAGAGACATTTCAGCCAGGTCTTTCAGTTATCTGTCTCACACGTCTGACAGGAAGTATCTGACAGACCAGACAACCTACACTTACAGCATTGAGTGAACCATTATCTGGGCTAGTGTACTTGAATGCATCCCATAGACATAGTGTAACCACATGCTTCCAACTTTTGTATGCAGCCATCCTGCCCATCTGTTTTACATTCAGTCTGAGCACACAGACACAAACACAGGAACTGACACCCAACTCTTCAGTTACACTCAGCCTGCAAAGCTTTTTAGTATCTTTTGTTCATAGTTTTGTTTTTCTCCAGCCTGCACCCCACTCCTGGACACACTTTTGTGGATGTGATGACACAAAGGTTGAATTGTTTGGGTAGAACATGGAGCCATTTAGTGAAAAAGGGCACTGCAAACCAACCTGAAAAAACATCATCCTGACTCTTGAAGTACAATGATGGAGTTCAGTCATGATTTGGGGCTTTACAGCCTCTGGGCCTGACATCTCACCATCATTGGAGAGGAAAATTAATTCCGCACTTATCAAGATATCTATATAATGTGAGGGTGGCTGTCACCAGCTCAAGCTCAGGACAATCACCCAAAACACTTAAGAAACCACACTGCAAAAAGACAAAAACAAAAACTTTTGTAGCCAAATCCCAGACCTTAAACCAACAGCTGTGTGATGACTTCTTAAGAATATGTCTGAGCTGTCAGTAGTTCTGTCAGGAAGAGTGTCCTCCAACAGGCCTCCACAGCTACTGCTGGAAGAGCTTGTTTCAACCAGAACTATGAATGTGTGGATATTGAAAGAGGAATCAGTCAGGTGGCCAGTGTATCCCAATTGTTGTCTACTAGGCAACTGTCTACTAACATACTATCAATTTTATAAGATTATGTGTTGTTGTTGTGTTTTACAGTTTGTTCCACTGCAGAACAAAAACACAAAAAGTTAAAACAAAAAAATCAAAAAAAAAAAACCAACTGATGCTGGTTTAAATTTCCTCTGAGTGGCTGTAGGGTAACCTTGCTTTACTGAGTGTTTCCAGCAGAAAATGATAAATTTTTCCTCATCTTAGTGGATCCTGATTTTGCACATTGACCCATGACAAGAAAGAAAGATATTCCACAGGGAATCTCTACTGCTTCATATGGGCACTCATATGAGCACAACTCAGATGTTAGGCGGTGTTAACGCTGAAAAATATTTCTACCATTTATTCCTGAAACAGTGCAGCAAACTGTTTCTTTGCTGCTAATATCTCACCAATGAAAGATTTGTTCTAATTAAAAAAGGCAGCCAAGGTGACATGTAAACTGCTCTCTCCTTCTACCTAAAAATGCATAATCAACTTTGGGGATTCATTTATTTTGTTCTAACGAGGGAAATGCCTTCTCCTCCATCCTCACATCAAATTGTTCCATGGGTGAAGCGGGGTGTTCACTGAGGCTCAACTGTTTTGACTCGGTTAGACTTTTTAAATGCACAGCAATGAGAGAAAACAAACCAACAGGGATACAATTACAGATTCTTTGTACACGTGTTTTGTCTACAAAACAGGCTTTGTAAGGTTAGAGAAGATGCAATGTAAAGTTCATAATGTAATAATGTTACAATGATATAAAACTGTTGAGAATGAGGATATATCGAGTACAGATGAAACACACATATGACACACATGAAGTTATTCTACATTCATCTGACTCCTTAACATCCCACATTTGCCAGAATTGTTTTGTGTTTGTACAAAATGTGTCAGTCCGTCAAAAATATCTTCAGTTATACTAATGGAACAGAGAACTAGGGACACACAGTGGGACCCCTAGGACAAGGTATCCTTTGTCTTGACCTAGAAGAAAAGCAGCTTACAGGGCTCATTTTCATGTATTTGGTATCGTTGACATTCTGATTTTCAAACCAGTTTTCAAAACTTTGTCTCACTCAGGATAGCTGGACTGAGCATGTTCACTGACTCCCACAGTTTGGTTTCAAATTCATGGAGTATTATTTGTTAGAGTATGACTGCCCGGCACGACTATTAAATCCTCCAGTTGGCCCCATTATGCAATCCATTTATTTAACCTGAGCAGCTCCACTGGGAGGCATGCCTTGCTAAAGGGCAACTTGAGCTGTAAGAGTGAGGGAGTCATTTAGAAAAAAGGGTCATGTGTTGTTGGCGAGAGGATGCCTCTCTAAACAGGTCAGAACCAGCAATCGTAGGACCATGCAGGACCCTTCTATTTTCAGCCTTATTTCACTTTATAAACCACTGCTCACTGTGGCTCTATCTCAGCTTTCTCCATAAGTGACCTTGATAGCCCCTTGCCTCCAAGGATGTTGAGAAGTAGATACAGATAATGACGGATGCGATGGGAGGTCATGCCCAGCCACCCTTTAAAAAAAAAATAATAGTCACCATTACACATTTATTTCTTCTACTTTTATAGTGTTATCTCTGCAGTCATTTAAAGGCAGAGGAAGCAATTCTGATCCAATGCACTGTTTTTTCAAATTTCAGCAACTATCTCCCCGCAGTCTACTAGCTGTCCATTCTGTGCATGAAAAAACCCAGTGTTTCTACACAGCCCTGGCTCTGTAGATGAGGAAAAAACAAAGGCATGGGCCAAGCAACACAACACTACAACATTATTCCAGCCAATCAGCAACAGGGCACATTTGAGCTCGTGTACAAGACAAGGTAAAGAGGAAGAGAGAAGGGGAGATGGGTAAAGGGGGTAGTTGGAGCAAGATATGCTAAATCTGGCACATGCTAACGGATGGTGCCAGTTACAGGATTAGCAGGGGAAAGAGAAGGAACAGTATATCTTTCCAACGATGCCAGACCATGTGCAGTTTTGAATGGGACTGATTGGAACTGCAAATAAGCGCATGGAAGGAATGTCTACCAGCAGCAGCATGATGGCAGTATATCCTCTGCATCATAATTGATGAACAAAAACCGAAAAAGAAGTGGTGTGATCGGGTAAGAGCAAAGAGCTGTGTTAACATCAGTGAGGCTTTCCAGTGGTAGAGACTGGGACAGGAAAAGAAATTCAGCCCTGGACTTACCCCTGCAACCTGAATGACAGGTATATAGAGAGGACTGAGCGGGCCACTAAAGAGGGGCTGTTAAAATGTTGATGTGGTGTCCCACTGGGATTTGTTATGGTCCCATGTCTAGTCCGACTACGGTGGAGAGACCTCTGAGAGTTGAAAGGTATGTAGACTCATAAAGATGTTGCTCTTTTTCTAGGTAACAGGTGAGAAATATTAGTTTTGCTATGATTCACAAAGCCAGTGCTTCAGTATTGTTTCGTCCCATTTGCTAATGTTTATGAGCCAGCCTTTCAAAAGTTACATAATACACAGTATCACTTGTGTCTTGTGTATATATTGTAACCACAAGAGTATGACAGCACAATATGACACCAAAATATCACAGATGTTCACTGCACACAACCTGTTCAAACACAGGCTGTGTGCTGTTTTTAAGGACATTGTCTTTTCTCCAGGCCATGGCAATAGCACAGTATTATTACATAATGTATACATCAACCTTTTCAATTGCCAAGAAACTGACCATGTAAGTATGTGTGAGATGTATCACACTGAGCTGCATGTCAGAATGAAGAGAGCACGCAGCGGCAAGCGTCTGGTCAGGGATTCTAGCACTGTGTGGTTTAGCACAGTCCTGCTGCTGTGGCACTGCCACAGTCAATCACTGTAGTCTGTGTTTGCATTCAGCTCACAGGGCACATGCCTTTGGGCTAAGCCATGAGGTTAAACACATTGCCATTGCAGTCATAGACTGTTACATGATCACAGTTTGCATGTCTGTCTGGAGCAAAAAAATAAATTAAATAAATAGATAAATAAAAATAAAAAACTCATCAAATACAACTGATTTGTTCAGCTTTGACAGGTGAGAATAATGACGTTCCTATGGACATTGGACATTCATAAAATTCCAATGATAGTGTTTTTTAATTTCATGAAATATAAACAGGATATTTGATGTAGTTTTCAAAAGATGATTTTATCCTGGTATTTCCTGGAAATGAACATGAAAAGAACAGCGTCTGTCTCTGTTTGGATCTTATGATTTATTATCTGCTGTTCTGTGAGGATGTACTATGCACAGTTGTGCTTTGAGCTAAATGCTAATGTCAGCATGCTAACGTGCTAACTATGCTTTGCTAAATGATTATGATGTATACCATATATAATCAGTGGTGGAAGTAATGAATTACATTTAAAGTAGTTTCTGTAAGAAAGCCTTTTGTACTTGTACTGTTGAGTGTTTAAAGAAATAGGATTTTATTTAAGAATTGTATTTCACTGATACTGCAATGGGCTGCATTATATTGAGGTATGTTTCTAATGTTGTGCTGATGCCAAGTACATAAGAGAGAATATATCTAATATTTATTATTAAACAGTCATTCTTTTTTATCACATATTTTGCCATTGGACCTATACTTGTTTGTCTTTTGCCTCAGGTAATGCATCCCAGTTGCTTCTGGACAACAACAGCCTTTCAACATACATGTTCCCACCAGTATGATTCCAGCTCTGTCAGCAGTGAGAAGAAAGTGTGCAACCTCAAGCCAAGACAGCAAGACATCACTTCAGTGATAAAGCATGAGGAAGAGATACAAAAACATACACTGAGTTAACAAGGGGACAACACCAGTCTCTGAATTTACTGTGAGCCCATGGTTTCTCACAAGAGCATCACATCATCTGAAATCCCAGTGAGACACAGCTCCTGTTGCAGAGTGTGTCTGACAGATAGTCTGCTATCTTGACTGTTCCATATTCAGACTGGGGTAACTTGCTCTCATGCAAACACTATAGCCACTGATATTACAAAGCGCTACTTCCATCTACTGGCAAAAAGCTGAGTGCAGGTGAGTTTTTCACTGACTTAATGAAATATTATATATTCATATATATTAATTCAAATAATAACCACTGGATAATTAGACCAGTTTAAAGCAGGATGTCATAAAATCTGTGCAAATTGAGAAAAGGACAGATGAAATAGATGTTTGATAGATATATTTAAAAAAAACTATAAAAAACATATATTGACAAACTTTTATCATTTATTTCTGATTTAACAAAAATGTATTAAAACAAGCTAACATGCTATTTTGAGACATAATTTTCTATTCTCCTTACTTTCAGGCTCTGTGGTATGTGACCTTCCCACTGTTTTTTGTTCATAAATAGTTTCTTTCGTGTTCGCTTAACATCTGCATTAATGCTCTGAAAACCATTTCCCTTGGGGCTTGGTTTTAATGACCGGAACAGGAAAAACATAAATTAATGATCTTTAATGAGTAAGGGTGCTTCCTGTTGTGAGGCACCCTTGCTCAAACTGCAATGCCCTGCACCATGCTGTTGTTTTCCTCCCTGAGGTATCTGAAACCATATGTTATGTTGTTTGGAATGGCAAAAGTAGACTGACAAAATTTGAGAAGGTCCCTCTGTTAAAAACAAGCCCATGGTTACATTTTATTGTTAGACGACCTGCAGTGGTGATTATGATGGAGCAAATGGGGAAGTTAGGGGATGTAGTGTAAAGAGTGACAAATGCAGTGTTATGAGGAAGATGGCATATTATAACTTTAATGACCAATACCGAAGGAAGGAGCTGCAGTAGTCCAGCAGTCAGGCTTTGCAATGAGAAGTAAGAAAATGGCAGTTCAGTGTCATTATCAGGCTAATCTACGGCCATATTTGATGTAACTGTATTAGCCACATTATGAACTTTCACAATACACTGTCAAATTTCAAAACAAATTATCCAGGCAAATGGCAAGAGGTTTATGTTTTACTAAACCTGCTGTTCTAGCACTGACTTGTTAGCCTCAGTTTCCTCCATCTGGGACACCAGCTAACATCAGAGAACATCAGCTGATCTCTGCAGTTCTGATATTGCAACACTCACTTGTCATTGTCATTCTGATAAAGCAGTAAAACCCCACATTGAATCTAGCAGGTTAATTACAGATTTAGCACAGCTTTATAATTCAAGAAAACATGTTAATTCATTCTGAAAGAGACAGCAGTGAGGTTGAGGATGAAGGCACTGTTGTCTAAATTTAGAAACACATGTAAGACACATGGGAGCACATGATAGGTGATGAAAAGAGATGGTTTCCCCTTTGTTAACACAAATTATTACATATTTATTGTCAAGTGGATTCCTTAGGTGTTAAAGCTGCTGTGCAGCCTCATAACAGATGTTCCTTTTAAAAAAATGGGATTTGCTGAAATGAACAAAAGAATAAACAACAATCCATTTTCAGATTTTAAATGTAAGCAAGTCAACATCTAGCTTCAAAAAGCTGTGACTGTGTTTCCTCTGTCATTTCAAAATGGTTTACATAAAGCAGATCAGCTGAGCAAAGTGAATCTGTGCATTATGGACATCACACTGGACTTTTGTCTTTGTGTTTGGCTTCTAGATACATAATGGAGCATTTCTACTGCCACACAAGAGCATTAAATATTAAATGAACAAAAAGAGGCTGTTAAATGGGACTCTGTGCTGCACATTTGACATGTGTGGCTACAGCAGCCCAAGCACACTGTTACTGTAGAGAGAGAGAGAGAGGGAAAGCACTATGAAAACTAAACTTGACAGCCAACAGCTGAACTCAGTGCACTTCATTCAGCCAAAGTGCTGGAAGACAACTGCCAGTTAGGTTTGAAAGTGGCAGTCAGGGTTTAGTTAGCGTTGATAATGCTATGTTGAAAATTCACTCACAATACCAACCTTTTCTCATCATGTGGAGCTGGAGCGCTTCCACCTGTGCCTCTATGGAAATTCTGTTATTTGGTTGATGCTTTTATCCAAAGTAACTTTAGATGTTAGATGCCTTAACAAATTCCAAGTATATCCCCCCTGACTTCTGTCTAAGAGCATGCTACAGTGCAAGTATGTAGAGCAGCAGAGGATGAACACTGATTCTGCTCCCCCACAGTTCAGAGAGGACAACAGAGTGGAGAACTGACAGAGATCTGCAATCATAGGATCTATGGAGTGATGGAATGTCCAGTTGTCCAGATGAAAGTAAGGTTCACCATAGTATCAAAACTGGACACAAGCTGCATGCAAATCAGTCTTATGTCCACACCAGTCACACCAGGTATGAGGAATGCATTTGAAGCTGATTAGTAAATGCCACAACCACCAGAAGAAGAAAAACTTCTGCCCTTGAGTTACAACAATAACTATTTACCCAGCTCACAAGCAATCATACATCATTCACTTCTCTTTTCACCCACACAGATCATTTAGTGGTTGCACTGATCATGGGTCAAATAAACACCATGTTATGCCTTCTGTATAAGGGAGAGAGATAGTTTCAGTGTGATTCCAGCTATCACTTACTGACGGAGCAGACCCTGGAGGGGCTATTTGCACAGACTACATCCTGATGTACTCAGGAGGAGTAAAGATTATCGGTGAGAGATGGATGCATTAACACCTTTTCAACATCTGTTGAGAAAGCAACTCAAACCACCTCTTTTGAGTGATGAGATTTCGATTCGACTTGAATGTTAGCTTGATGCATTTACATTTGGATTTGTTTATATATTACAGCTATCAGATCCTTTGATCCTCTGTCAATGGGGTGCAATATGTCTGTCAGGCTGATATTGTTACTTAAAGTAAATACAGAAACCACTGATGAGCTACATTAAAACCACCTGCCTAATATTGGTATAATATAGGTCCTCCTCATGCCACTCAAACACCTCTGACCCATCGGGGTATGGACACAGGAACTCAGGGGGTGTCCTGGGGTGTCTGGCACTGGGACATTGACAGTGGATCCTTTGGGTGGGTGATGTGGGTTGTGGGGTGGGGCCTCCATGGATCTGTCTCGCTCCCTGGCATCCCACAGATGCTGAATTGGATTGGGGTGTGGGGAGTTTAGAGGCTGGATCAATGCCTTGGGCTCTTTGTCATGTTCCTTGAGCCATTTCTGAGCAGTTTTTGGGATGAAGCATTTTCTTGTTTTCCAGTGGAACATTGCAGTGTTGCACTGTAATGAGATGGTCATTAGACAGATAGATAGATAGAAGTACTGTCTAACTCTATTGGCTGGTGATACTCCGGAGCATTTGGTAAATCAATGTGCATAAATCCCTGTAAGCCTTCTATAAACTCAGTAATGAGGAGAAAGTAGAAAAGTTGGTTCTATCCACATTCTTATTCACTCCTATAATTCACCCACTCTGTCTGGTGTTTAAGTAACTTTTGTCCATACATTTAAACAGAGCACTCCTATCTGCTTGCCATACTGCTGAACCACAGAGAGGGGCAAAGCCAAACAATGTGGGTCATGGGATCTGGGCAGTAGATGTGCTGTTGAACCAATTCCATAATCAATACTCTGAGCACCAATAATGAGCTTCTGCAGGCACCAGGGAGAGCTGCTAATGAGAGAGAGAGAGGTGGATACTGAGCTTAAGAATGAGAGTCTGCTTTTTAAAAAGGCTGACAGCAGAAGTTTTGGACTTCAAACTAAGACATGTGGGTCATCTAAACTCCTGCAACTAGAAAACCTTACTTGGCTTAAGTGGAGGAACACACAGACACACACACACACACACACACTGATTACTGCCATATGCATCTGAAATTTTTCACACAAAACTTTAATAAGTTGTTTTACTCGCCAAATCAAAAACCTTAATTGTGAACTTAGGTCACTTTCACTCATAATCTGTTTAACACAATGCAAATGAACTCTTGTGTTATGAGTATTTGTCTTTACTATCACTGAAATAGTAGATGTGTTAATTTAGTAAGAATTCAAAGGCTAAACTTAATGTAGCAGGATGACTTTCATCCCTGCTCCTAATGTAGGTGAATTCACTGCTGCTTTACCTGACTGCTTTGCTTGCCCTGCTTATGCCTGGCTGCTAACCTGCCTCGCTGGCTGACTGTGGTAGGCCTGATGCTCGCCATTTTTGAGTGCATGCGGTAGCTGGCACCATAGTTGGACTAGTCATCCCTGTTTTAGCTTGGGCTATTTTCTAATGCATGAATGAGTGGCTGGGGTTAATTCTTCTTTTTGTCTTTGTTTTGGGATTTTCTTGGACCACCCTATGTGGGCGAATTTGTCTATTTCATTTGCTTTCTTTTCTTTCACTTTTCTTTTGGGTTTTGTTAATTTGATGATAGTCACCTAAAACTAGTATTTTCGTTTAGTTATTTTGATTATGTGTTATTGTGTTGGTTTCCTGATTTTTTTTGTATATTGTTTCGGATGCATTGTGGCCTGCAGTCTGTTGACGTCACATTTTTGTCTCGACTCAGCTCGCTCGGAACCCCGGCCGAGTAGGTACTAAAAAAGTACCTGGTACCAGGTACTACCACTGTGGAAAACCCTAAAAACTGAGTAGAGTCGAGTCGAGTAGAGCCGAGTAGGTGCTAGTGGAAAAGCACCTTAAGTATTACTAGTTGCTTCAATCATATCCAACAAGGGCTGGAACTGCTGCGAGCATTATCATTATCATTAGCTTCAAATGTAGATGTTTTGGACACTTAATAATTGCATTGAAGATTTATGATGGATTATATAAGCATATAGAATTTAGGATTGCCTTGGAAAAATTATTAGAATTCTGTTGTCAAAATTAAAGGCCAATCTAGAACGGTAATCTAACTAATCAGTTTTTGACTGTTGATCTCTTTTCAAAAAATATACTCACTCTCAAGGCTGAAATTTCTCTCTGGGATGAAACAGAAGAATAACATATTACGTTCATTCACAATATTCTGGAATAGTTGAAATACATATGTGATAATTGAGAGAGATCATTTTTGTATGAGTCTAATTTTAGGAGGAATCTTGCATATTATACCTTTAAGGAAACCTGCTAATGGACCTACTATTAAGCTGTGAAGTCAGAGTATATATGTGTCAGTGACAATAAGAGTACTCTATAAGGTGTGATCACAGCTCTTCACAGCAGGCTGGGATAGCCTGACTGAAGAGGAGACACAGGCTTGCTGAGTGGGGGTGGGGGGCTTCAGTAATGAGAATGCTGGATGAGTCATGTATTTGTCTGTTGTCCAAACCTGATTACATCTTTATAGATGCATCACCACATCCTGAAAATGATTTGACACAGATTGAATTAGCTTTGAGTGATTAGATAAGAGTTAGATATCCTCAGTCAGGACATCAGATGAATCTTGTTAATGAGAAACACCAACAGAATTCTATCCCAGTCACAAGAAGACACGTATCAGTGATAATTATTACCAGTGAAGCACAGACTTTAAATTGTGTTTGCATCCCCTCAAATGTCAGAGTTACTAACTCAACAGTTGAACTCAGCATTACTTCTGCCCCAGCTGCTCCCCGGTCACACACATCTCATCTCTTCTGCCTCCTCATCTGTTATGAGCTAATATTTAATTTAGGAAATGCTCTCATAAAACTGGGGCTTTTGAGGGAAAACTGGAAAGGAATGATAATGAGGCAGGGAGGATTTTGGTCTCAAAGCTAACTATTAACCATATCAGTCTGTGTCAGCAGTTTCCAGCCCTTATCTTTGACTAGTTTTTCTGGAGCAACACTAAAGTAATTAACAGTATCTGGAGGTTATCCACAGAGGAGGAGTCACAAGGAAAATAAGGAGCAAAATACCTTCATAAGGTCACTGTTGTTGGGCCCTATTACGTGAAGATTTTTAACTGCAAACATCGGCAAAACTACTAGTTGGCCCATAGATCTGACCTTGGTCATAATTAATAACACAGAGAAGTTTATATAGCTGTACGCTAAGCTCTGTATAACTATCTCCCTTTTTTGTTTGATGGCTGTCTTGCACAAACATGTAGATATTTATAAGCTTAGTCGTGAGATGAAAATCATTATATGTTGTGTCTCTAAAATGGTCTATATGGTCATTTTGATCCATTAGGCTGCTGAGCCTGCATGCTTGTCTTAATTTCTTCAGGGTCATTTATGGGTCGGTTGACAAAGAGCTTGATTCCACAGGGGGTCCATTAAGACAAAACAAGGTTAAACAGGGCTGACTTTATCCCATGCTTGTAGATGTTTTATTTTTATTTATTTATTTATTTATTTATTTTTACCACAAAACAAGATAAAAGGGTAAAATGTAAGATTTGTATTTTCATTTTCAAAGTACTGTGCACCTCCTCACCAGTAAAAGGTTCCAACAGCCCAGTCTGCTAGAAATTAGCTGGCTGGCTAACCTAAGCTACCTTTTATTCTTAAAAATATTTCCAAATATTTCTAACATTTCCCCAAAAAGTTAATATTACATCATAAACAAGTTTATGTATTTTGTTGATTTACTGGTGGTCACAGAGGCCTGGTGGAGTCCATACTTAAGGAGTGAATGAGTTAATGCATAACAATGCATAATGAACCTTTATAGACCAGTCTATAAAAAGTCTTACACAGTGCATAGACAAGGGGGAATGGCTGGGTTAATAAAGTTCTTTGACTTGGTAATTGGAGGTGGTTTCACAATGTAGGTTTCATTTAACTGTGAAGTGGTTTTAGTTGCCTAAATCTAACCAAATGTCAACCATTGAGGCAAATTACACAACGTTCATATGAAACCTCTGCAGTGGCACTGACACATAATGTGGTCCTTCTCATAGTGGAACCTTACCAGAGGACATATACTTACTATATTTTGTTGTTTAGTTTGAAGGACTTCTTGTCAATACAAATGAGTCATAACCACTGTAGATGCTCTGTTCTGGTGGTTTTGATACAGAGCTTATCTGGAAACCTTGTCCAATCTAAACAGAGCAAAAGCTGAGTCACCCAGACAAAATGTGAGGGTTGGTAATGTCTAAATACACAAATTCTGAGTAACAAAGTCCTTCAGTCTTTTAAAAACGTAAATTTGTGTATCACTTTTTTTGGTCAAAGGACATGATTCTGTAGCTGTTCTGAAGCTGAAAAGCCTACTGATGTTGTAACACACATGCTACCTGGCAGTGGAAAACAGAGGTAGTCTCCTGTGGAGCCCAGTGAGCCCTGAGCTGGAAGGAGTGAGCCATTTTGTCAGATGGATAAACGCTCTTTATCTGCACTTAGGCTACATGGAATTTCACTACAAGGTTTCATGTCATGTATTCCCTTGAATTTTACCAGGGAGCTGCCTCTTTGCAAGATGTATTATCAAAAATATGTCATCAAGCTACCAGCAGGGGATTTTTGCCCTTTTAGTTACTCTAAGCGACTGGCTGGCCAGTGGGATTTTTCACAGGGAAAAGCCATTTCAGAAACAAACTGTATCTGTCAGCATTTTGCGAGGTGCAAATAAGAGCGTTACACTGGCAAGGAAGGAAGAATAGGAAGCATGGAGAGAGGCAAGAGGAGGGAGGAGGACGGCAGGCAGAGAGTGGAGGAAAATGATGGACAGAGACAGAGCGGTATCGATGTGGAGAGAGCAAGATGGTGAGGGAGAATGTGGGGGCAGTGGATTGAGAAAGCATGGATAGATTGATAGATGGACAGATAGGTAGCTAGGCAGACCAATCAGAGAGAGGGAAGCAGATGAGGAATGAGAGCAAATAACCAGATAGAAAATAGAAGGTAGAAGGTTTCTCTGCTGCCTGCTGTAATGACACCAGTGGGAGGTGATTATTGGGTAGAAAATAAAGCCTGGGTCTCCCCTGCTGATCACCACAGAAACTTGTACACGTCAAGAAAACCCTTACATAAAAGGGGGCCATTTACTTCCTGTGCCCTACATTGGCATATGTGTATATATAGATTATGAGTAAGATTTATTTAATTTGAGAACCAACAGATTGCGACCCAACTTATTTAGGTAATCTAGATAAACTTTTAGCTTGTTTACAACCAGCTTCTTCACAACCAATCCATAACACTCACCAAAGCCCTCTGTGTCTACTGGTGGAGTCTTATCATGTCCGACACAAATAAAGACTAGAGTTACAAAAATAAGACCCAAGATTTGAACTGAACTGGAATTGTCATTTAGATGTCCATACTTTGAACACCGTAGATGAAAATCTATTCACATCCACAGTGTTGGGTTGGGGTGGTTGCAGAGATGCAGTGGGTATCTTAAAACCGGGGTGGCGGGGGAATAACCCAAAACCATCTGCATGGCTAAGCACAACTGGGAAAATGTGTTCACCTGAGCAAAGTGAAATTCAATCACAATTCAATCAATTTCTATACAGCACATTTTGCTCTGCTGCCTAAGGATGAGCTGCAACTCTCCCAATGGACTGTTCGATATTATGACGAGAGAACGGAGGTGTGATATTGATGTTGCTCTGGAAGCGAGCAAGGAGGTGGAAGGCGAGTGAAATGAGGTGGAGAAGTGCGTAGTTGGTGATAAACCTAAACAGGGAGCACAAATGGCATAACTGGATGCGACCAGCATTCCTCATGTGGGGGTTTTTAGCAAGCCAACATACAAATCCCACCGTTTATGAGATAAGAGGATTAGCAGAATGTCTCCTGCACAACTTTAGCCATGAACATCAATTACAAGATAGGAATGTGACAGACATACAGTATGATAGATTACACATTGCATTCAGTAGGGAGATGGATCCAACCAGGGAGATATACTCAGAGTATTGTCAGCTGACACAAGACAACTGGGGGTGACTCATAGTTTACAGCAAATAATAATATCTGAATGGCATTTGACAGGAAGGTTGGATTCAAAAAACTACTGCTGTGGTTGATTGAATGTGTGGGATGGTTTTGATTTTATTTGCTTTTCTGTTTTCTAGCCCACCCACAGGGGAAATAGCATTTCACAATGACATTTGATTCCTCCCTTTGAAGAAAGCAAGAGGATTAGAGAATGAAAAAAAAAAACCCTAATTGTTCCATGTGGGACTTCCTGAGCATGGGTTTCAGATGTTCACAAGCATATCTATTACAGTTTTTGGAGGTATTTGTGAGCTTTCACACAGTAGTTGCAAGAGCTGAAAAGGAGAAGGAAAAGACAGACGTCAAGATGTGGGACTGACTGAGGGAATGAATAAAAGTCGTTTTTAGATTGTTGAGGAGGGAGAGCGGAGTTGAAAACTGTTTTTCTCAGGATCCACTTACTTTGCATTTTGTTTCTATGCAATATGTCATAAAGACAAATGTTATTCAGTGGTTATGATTAGTATTTTTGTTTTAATACGCCACACTTTCATGTTGTGTATTAATAATTCATTTCATATCATATCATGTTATCACACTCAGTCTGAGTTTGTGTAGTAAATTATTCTTTGTTAAGTTTCCAATGTGAAGTTAGTAGTTGAATGACCTGTGTTTGGTTAGAACATTTATTGTTCATGTACAGCAAGGAAGTCAGGCCAGAGTAAATGAATGGTATGAAAGCTGCCAACGCAGCAGCCTGTGCTCATTTAAGACTGTTATTTACTGTAATTTGCATTGGATGGCAAGTAAGTAGAAGTATCCTCATTCAGTGTGTGCAACATAATTTTGTGAACCAGCCAGGGGACAGTTTTAGAAAAGCAGAGAGATACATTCCCTTCTCAAGAAATGAACAAAATATAAATGTTACTTAACAGAAATCCAAAAAATACAATGAACCAAGTGAAATACAGAGAATTAAATACAAGTATGCACAGCTTCAGAAGCACGGTATGTTCTGGAGTGGATTGACACTTTGGTGACTCATCTTAGTAGCACAAGAGTAGTAAGAGACAGTGAAGTCACTCAGCCCCTATCCCTTACAGCAGCAGATAGGGAAGACTGGACAGACAAATTATCTTTCACTAGCTAGACCAACCAGATTGAGTCTTGGTTTAAGAAGGACTATTCAGAGACTGAAATCATTGAGTCTATGATTAAAGAGAGCCCTGTCCTTCACCTTCAAGACTTGCAGGAAGTTAAGTGAGACCTCACACTTCCCACATTGAGAGAGGAATACAGTATGTTGGGCTGCTGAACAGAACAGATAACAACCACATATTATGTGGCAGAGCCTGTTTGTTGAGCCTGTTGTTTGTTCCTAATAAATAGCCAGAGGCTGTGGTCATCCAAGATGGAAGGTCATTATACACAACTGCTAACACCACAAACTTCAACAAACCTCAACCCTCTACACCATTTGGGGACACCTGGAAGAAATAAGAGCAGTATATCCCATCACAGTGGAGTGCTCTGACAAGACAAGAGAAAAGACAAAAGTCACCTTACATTCCCCCATCCAGTTAAATGAGGTAACCAGCGCTCTACAGCCTAGCAGCAGACTGTGAGACAGCTGCTAATAGAGGAATGTCTTGCTTTCACTTATGATGACAAAGATGTTGGATTCATCCCCATTTTAAAGATGTGCACAACACTCCATCTGTTCAACAGATCTATCATATCAGTGCCAAAACTCTGCTCCAAAAGGTGAAAGATCTCCAAGATCTGCAGAATTATGGGTGGATCTCAGAGTCAAAGTCACCTCCTACCCAGTTGTCTGCACCATGAAAAAATCTGGTGAATTGAGGCCTTGCTGTTGAAAACCGAACAGGTAATCTGTACCAGACAGGCACCCAATTCTTAGAATCCAAGAAATGCCAGACCCCCTGCATGACAGTTCCTGGTTTTCATTCCTTGATCAGAGTAAGGCATATCACCAGGGATTCCTGGACCCAGAAAGTCACCCTCTAACTGAGTTTATAACACCCCAGGGGCAGAATCAGCAGAATCACACACTATTTGGGCTCTCAGCACATTTTCAGAGGAGTATGGACGAATATCTGAGGTGCCTTTGATGTCATCTGCCAGCTGTATTTAGATGACAACATTGTCCACTTCAGGAAAAGGGAAAAAGATTAATGCCAGACTGGTTGACCACCACCCAATGTTTTAGTTAGACAGGGTGATTGACTAACGGACCCACCTATTTTGGAATTGCAGAGCCATTCATACTCCTATGTAGTGTCTCACAAGATTGTCTGTGATTTTCAAAACAAGCAGACAAGATGAAGGTGATTGCATATGGTTCATGGTCTGTCCTGTCTGGTCCCACTCCTTCTATGACCCAGAGCTCTGAATGTGTTACCCATCTTTTGAGTCAGCACCTATGGATCCAAAAATTTACTCCTGCCACTTGATTTACTTGTCATTTTGATTCCCCCTGGTCCAAGTGAGGCCTGTTCAAACATGACAGATTACATTCTAACAGGAAAGGAATAGGAAAATTGATTTGAAATTTTATCAGTTATATTGCTTTTAGCATTAATTGATGATTTCACCGGCGAGACCCCTCCCAGCAGCCTGTCTCTGTATACTGCTGGTGCTCTGGCTGGTGCTGGTTTTGCTTCTGTGTCCTCCACTGCTTATTTCATTAGTTCATTAATTCCTGACAGGATCACTGAACAGCAGTATGTATTACCAAAACCCACTCACTGTCCACACAGGAACAACCTTGTTGCAATCAAAACCACTTATTCAATCCCTGCCACTAAATCAGCTACATTCTGCTTACTCAATGTAAGGTCCTTTGCCAATAAGTCTTTTATCTGCCAGGATTTCATCATGACTAACAATAGGATGTGGCCTTGCAGTAAAACACAAAAAAGGCTTTAGTTGTTCCCTAATCTTGCTTGACTTGATCTCCTCCGTTGAGAATCTGAGCTTTAAAGAAAAAGTTTTAATTTACCGTCCCTATAAACTTGCTTCGTTTTATTTAGGATTTTTGAATCCCTGATCACAACACAGTGCTTTTCCAGTTTCTACTCCTCTTCCCTGACCCCAAAGCCCCCACAGTGATTAGCTATCAGCAAACAAAATGGCCTCACCGTAGATGAACTTGTCAGTGTTTTTTTAATAGTTTTTGCGTGAACATTTGAGGCTCTATAGCTTCAGTCAGATATAAAAAGCTGAAACCTTCTTCTCTGCCATGGTTGAATGAGGAATTAAGGATCCTAAAGAGACAGGAAGGCAGTGCGGGGATGGAAAAAGAATAACCACAGTCTGTCCTTCGCCTTCCTAAAAAAATCCAGTGTCAACTTATTAGCATACAATCCAAGAAGTAAGGAACGCCTATTTGTAAACATCTGATTGCTATTATATATACAATATATATTTAAATTACTTTTATAATAAAATTGTGGCGATTTAGCAGCATTTTAACACTTATAGAGCTTGATGTTGACTCCTGCCCACCCTCAACATGAACCCATTTCAGTCAAATCTCTGTCACCTGCCCTCAGACTGCAATCCCACTTGGTTTCTAGAAGAGTTTCAGACAATTGGTTCAGATATTTTAGTCATTATTAATTTCTTTCCCTTTGTTTATGGTAATTCATGTAGAAATCCAACTTTTGTTTTTTTTCCCTTTAAGAATAGAAGTGAAATCTTTGACACACTTTTCCAAAAGTGCTATATATCCACCCATCCATTATAAATACAGTTAATCCTTTGAGGGTCATGGGGAGGGGAGCTGGGTGAGAGGCGAGGTACACCCTGGACAGGTCGCCAGTCTATCACAGGGCTGACATACAGAGACAACCATTCACTCTGAGTGCCTGAAGTGGAAACACCCACCACTGACCTCCATTACCACTACTTACCCAGATGAGCTTGCGACACATGGGTATGACTATATATTAGTGGTGATGGACCATTCAGTGCCAGTTCAGCCAGAATTAAGACGTTGATCTCTCTGTGGGGGGAAGAGGAGGACCTTGAGTTGCAGACAACACAGGATCATTATGCCCCACAGGAGCAACAAAAAGAGAGAAAGCAGCATCAGCATGGAGACAGAGGGACTGACTCACAATATCTGTCATCACCTCAGGTGCTGAACATCCACCCTCAGAGAGAACGATGGCAGCCAGCAGTGCTGACATATGAGGCACTGGGCCAAACCAATGTCAGAGAAGCTGGCATGGAGAGTACTGAGGTTAGCATTGTGGAGACCTTGGGTACCCACAGACATACAGACAATGTGCTAAAGACTGATATCAGGATGGAGGGACAGAGAAAGAATGGAAAAAATACAATTTTTGACACCATAGTGTCTGGTTGTCACCTTCTGTGTGTGGCAACAGACTAGAGTCATATGTTGGTTGATTATTTGGTCTAATCACAGTAGAGAATTCATCCCAGTGAGGTGAAAATTTTCATGGCTCTTGAAGGAAAAGTGACTGTAACCTTTCACAGAGTTGCTACTGTGTGTGCTGGACATTTATCTGGTTTAAATCTTTTGTATTAATTTCTCATTTGTCATATCTTAATTGCCTTCTCATTGTCTTTGCAGACAAAAGACCTGTCTGTTGTGATCTTGAGCATTCAGATCTGAAACCTGCTCATCTCACATAGGCATGAGACTCTGGAACACAACTGTAGCTCAGGTTTCCCCCGCAGATTCTTGTCATGGCCCAGATGTAGAGAGGTTATTCCCTTTGTACTCATGCCTTCATCTTTCACTCCTTTCTTCTGTCTCCTTCACTCCATCTGTACTCCACTTTCTCCTCCTTTGTTGTTGCTGCATCTCTGGCTCACCCCTGTGGCTGTGCCTTTGAGGGCATCGTATCAAACACATCAAAAGGAATTATAGCCGTAGCTGCCTGTTTCAGCATCTCTGTATATGCACGTGTGTTTCTGCCATGCAACCCATGTACCTTCATATTTGCCCTCCCATATGTACAGAGCTTGTTATTCAGAGAGAACATTCTCCTCTTATCCGTTCTTTGGAAGCTATATTCCCCAGAGGAGGTGATCCTATAGCGTATCCACCCCCCTCTCCACAATACAAGGGTCGGAATGCACAAATCCCAGTGAGCACAGTACCCAGTGTACAGTATATTACAATGGTCCCAGCATATGCTCAGGATGCTATGGTCGTGTCTTCTCTTGTTATGCCTGTTGGTTGTTTTCATTCTTACCCTTCGCTTCCCTCTCTCACACTCGTGTCTGTATCTCTTTCTGTCGTTTGCTCTCTTGCTGTCGTTTTCAATCTCTGTCTTTGTTTGTTCCCACTAGCTTTGTTCCCCCGGTGAGAACACACGCATCCGAGGGACAGAGGCACTCAGAGAGGCAGTGGGATAATTTGACATCGCTGTAGGTAGTTGTTTGCATCTGGCTCACTTTCTCTGAATCTCTTTTCGTCTCTCTCTCTCTCTATCTACCTCTATCAACCTGTTTTTCAATTAAATTCTAACAGCGTTATTGACACAGTGAGATTCTCATTTTCTCTTACTGGCAATCTCTCTCAGTACTACCAAATCCTCTCTTTTCCAATTTTCATCAATTTGTCACTGACAGCTACATGCATACTTTCTGCCCCCAACAATGAGGGGATTTCACACCAAGAGAAAACTGTTGGGGGCTGTTGTCCCTTACTCATTCACTCATTTAGTCCCATTTATGGTATAGTACAGTACATTGGGACTGCATGGGGTGGAGGCCACCAGGTGCTGCCAAAGGAACAGCCATTTGTGGGTGGATCTATTTTCTTATCCATATACAGTTTACTGTTTTCAATGGTTGTTGGTGTTTGGGTTCAAAAATGACATTTTTATCTACAGTACAATGGATCACACGACTCTGTGTAGTTGCTCTTAGTGATGAATCCACAGGGAGTTATCACATGACTTTTCACCCTCCCTACAATACAATACAGAGCATTTAGCATCTCTCAGCTAACTGTTTTAATTTTGTGACCCAAAAATATTGTTTTGATTCAGACTTACTGCTCCTCTAAACTTTACTTCCAGCAGCAGCATCATTAGCTGGTTTTTGCAATGTTGGTATGTAACAGTAAAAGTAAAATAATACAATAATAAGTCATTGGATTAATGGACAAAACTATAGAAATAAGGTTCAAGTTACAAACAACTGTATTAAGCTTTAAAGCTTAACTGACTTTTATGTGTAAAAAGAAAAAAAGAAAAAAAGCATATATGGAAAAAAACAAAACTCAAGCTTTCTGAGAAATAAAATAATGTACCACAGCTACCCCAGCTTCCATTTCAGCTGCTGTAGAATTCAGTATTTTGAAGAAGCACAAGTAGTTTGTGTTTTGAATGATTTCATTTACATCCATACTGAGGAAAAGTTGCAGTGCAGGCAGCTGTATCTATATATTTACCATTGTTTATGGTAAAGATATAGATACATCTTAACTTTAATATTTAACATATCTTAATTATACAGTAGCTGCCTTGTGTGAATATGGTGGAGAAAATAATTTTTAAAATGCTGGCATACATACAAATAGAGAGACTTTGTCTTTGACTGTAGTGTTGCTCAATTGACTGTCTTGCTAACTCAGTCATATTTACTATCTTTTTGTTGTTTCTCATCTACCACTTGGTCCCTCCGTGTTCCCGTTCTGCACTGTCTCTTATCAACAAGCTGAGTCAGCAACTTGTATTTTTGCATGAAAATGTACCTCATTTGCTCTTTTCTTTACTCGTTTCCCACTTCAATCACCTCCTTTAGTATTAATGTGTACTGTCTCTGTCCTCTCGACTGCCACAGCAGGCAGGGTTTGTTCATTTTTAATATGCTCTTTCTGAATGGTATATGTGATTATTTTCGCAGCACTTCTCTTCATCTCTCATTTGCAAACAACAGTCAGCTGTAACCACTCTCTGCTCCACCTGACTACAAGAGTTTTCAAATGGTCACATTAAAATAACTTTCAGTGTCAAGAAACATCTACATCCACATAACACTGAGAAACTTACTACCTGCCAACACAGATGGTGAACAGATGGCAAAAAACTCAAAACACACTTGTGAGTTCAACTCTGCAGCTGGATATGTGTTAACTGAGAGGTTAAAACACAGTAAGAACAGTAGACATACAAGTGCTTTGAGATGTGTGAACACCTGATTCATTTAGAAAACAGTGTGAATTCATGGATCCAACCTGCCTTGCGTCAACAGTCCAGGCCAGTGGTGTTGGTGTAATGATGAGGGGAGTTTTCTTGATACACTTTAGACTTAATACCAATCAGTCATCATTTGAATGTAACAGTCTATCTGGGTATTGTTGCTGACCATGTGCATTCTTTTATAGCCACAGCACCATCTTCTACTGGCTGCTTCCAGTAGGATAATGCACTGTGTTACAGAACAGAAGTCGTCTCAAACTGGGTAGGTGACTGAAATACACTGACTCATTGTCATGTTCCTGAAGTCAGTCACTAGATCATGCTTTGGGATGTGGTACACAGCAAAATCAAGTGTTTCAGTGTTAGAGTTGAAAGTAAAAATATAGAGCCATTTCAACTCTTGTTAAAGTCTAATTCAACTACAAGATAGTTAATCCTCAGACAGTGTCAGTGTTGATACAGAGAGTTAAATGACACACTCAGCTAACAACTCTACAGAGTTGATTTCACTAGGTAGCCAGTGTTATTGCCAGAGGTCCAACATGTCTCTTTTTTCCAGCATTGAGGTGGGAGACCAGCCAGCTATTGTCTTTATTTTTGACTGGATGTGACCAGACAACACTCCAAGTGTGACCAAGAGCATTGATGTGTGTACATCTAATCTTAAATTACCTACCCAGTACTATTTATTTTAGCTGGTGGTTTATGCTAAATATCCCGGTTGCATCTTTATGTGTTGGCCCTGTGATGTACTGATCCATACAGGGTGTACTTTGGGATAGGTTCCAGCCCCCCCGCGACCCTTAACGGATAAGCGCTATAGATAATGGATGGATGGTGTTTTTAAAATACAGATCAACTCTACAAAGAGTTAAATAGTGAGTTCAATTTTACATCCTCTACAGTGTTAATATGGCAGTAACTCTGTTCAAAAAAAAGAATATATGGATAGTGTTGACTTGTGACACTACACACTAGTGTTGTATAAATTCAACACTCACCTGTGTTGACTGGTGTTAAATTTTAACTATTAAGAGAGTTGCTGCAACTCTGTCAAAGTGTGAAGTATTTAACACTTTCAGAAGTGAAAGTGTCTATATTGGTCCACACTACATAGAGTTAAAGCAACAAAGTGTTGAATTTAACTCGATAGGTGTTGAATTAACACTGCTAATTTTGCTGTGTAGAATGGGAGGTTGGCAGCGTGAATGTGCTGCTGACAAATCTGCAGAAAGGATGGACCATAATCTCAAAGGAATGTTTCCAACATCTTGTCAAATCCATGCCAAAGGAGAGTGAGGGGAGGGCCCACCAGTATAATTATGTGCCAGTAATATTTTGAATAGTACTTTTACACTGTAGTTTTGCTACCTTTACTTAAGTAAAGCATCTGATCGCATGTTCCATCACTGTACAAATGCAGGAGCGTAGTAGTAAAAGTAAAGGTGTTCCACCTGCAAGAAAAGCTTTTATTGTGAAGCAGCAGGTCATCTGACTGAGTGTTTCTGAAGAAAAAAATTGCAGTTGCAGTTTCAAAGATGCAAACAGCCAACATGTCATCAAGGTTTTTAACACCTTAAAAAACGACATGTGCTGAGCCTGCAGCACAGATTTTGATTATGGTGGCTAACTGCTATGCCCTCTTTCTACCATTCTGACTTTCTATCTACTATCCCATTATTTCATCTTCTGTCTGGTGATTGCTGTCTTGTAATGAGCAGATCAAACCAGGAGGGCTGAGGTGATCAGTTATTTACAGTGCGGGCAGGAGCTGGACATGTTTTTACGCTGTTTAGGAAGTGGTAGGACCTCTCTGTACAATACCAGTGTGGATTACGCTAATTCAGCCAGCTAATCTCTCACATACACACACTCATACACACAAAGCACGTTGTTAATAACTGTCCACTGCACAAGCCATTAACATCCTGAAAGGAGTCAGCCACTCAGTTCACTGTAATTAATCCCAGGCTACTTCTCCTCTCGATCCCCTTCAGTCATTCTCTCACTCCCTGTCCTATACTCCACCCCCTCAGTTCCTTCTATTCCCATCTTCCTCATTTTACCCATTCCTCTACTTGTGGACTACTGTTATTAACCTTTAGGTAGAACTATTTTTAGATGCAAAGCACTGTAGAGAACTGGCTTATAAATACTTACAAACTCATACAGTCACACTTGGTTTACCAAGCTGCAGATTCTCCACATGGAAACTTTTCGGTCATTCTCAGTTGTATACATGCTAAGTGTTAAGTAAGGAGAGTACTAGCAGTAACTGTTTTCACCTGCAAATGTAGAAAAGTTTGAAATCTGTTCAGTAATTTTTCTGTCCCCTCTTGGCAGAGGTGACTGGAACTCACTGACGAACTTTATTGATGAACTTTATTGACATATACCCACTTACGTATACACACATCACGTCAATGTGACAATACAAAAATAAAGATTCATTTTTCACAATTGAGAGCACATTTTACATATATGTCAAAATCCCCACTTGTACTTGTACTCACAGTTATCTTCATAAACAAAAAAAAAAAAATCATGTACATCTTTTTATAAATGGTTACTCGCAAAACACTAATTTTGCAAACTTAATCAATTACAATTTTGTAGTCCAAACTTATTTTTCCATCATTCACAGATGTTCTTACAAACATTGTGTAACATTAAATCAACATGCTTACACCTCTGTCTGCTACAGGATCCTTTGCTAATGCTGTTGTACCTTGGTTATCTTCATAAACCTGGGGTGTACTGATGTTCATCAATACCTTCTAATAGTTGTCCCAGGCACATACACTGTTGATGTATGCAGCTTTTTAAAATGACTTTTAAGATGTACTAACAGCTAGCAACCAACAGTTAGTGCTGGAGCTTCCTGGTTAGCGTATTAGCGTTGGTGTGTGAACCAGAGAGCTGTTCCTTGGTTCAATGGATGAGCCAGAGTTGCCAGTTTCCCGCTCACAGTGAATAAATCTTCACTACACCCATGTTTGACTGTATCCTTTAACTACATATCATGCATTTTATTTGTCCATTAACATTGTTCTTAATTGCATATATAATTGCATATATCCATCCAACTCTCACTGCTTTCTTAGCCTTGGGCATGTTGGTAGGGGTAAACATCCATCCATCCATCCATCCATCCATTATCTATACTGCTTATCCGTGAAGGGTTGCGGGTGGGCTGGAGCCTATGGGGTAAATATGTCATTTTCTATCAGTGATTGCATTTCTTCATCTGTCATATTAACCCATTCTTTCAGGGTAGATGACGTTACAGCTTCTGTAGTTGTTAGGGATACTTCACACATGAAGCCTTCACAATAATCTACAGTATGCTTGTCGGTGCTCATCACTCACCTTGCCAGATATATTCATATCCTTTGAGTATGTCCTGGACTGACATCAGTATTTTGCCTTGTCTTGCTATCCCCGAGTCATTGTCATCAGGCGTCATGTCACTCTGTGTCTGCCGCTCTACAATTGTTCTGGTCAGAAATTTCACCAGTCTGTCCCATTGTCAGGATTATAGACCATGTTGTCTGGGCTGTTGTTGTCATACCTGAGAATAATTCCATTTTCACACCTTGAGTCCAGTTTTCTCTTGTCATGTTTACAGGCATAACAAACTGATCCACAGTCACTCTATAAGCATACACCCAGCAAAACAAGATGTGCCAATTTCACATAGCAATACTGCTGTAATCCCAGTTTTTGCCAAGTAGTTCCTGGTAATATCATAAATTCTGCACCATTGTCAGACCTGATACATTAATTTTCCTGTATGGGGCTGTATCAGCAAGAAACCTATGTGTTGCATGCACTGCATCACTTTGATTTATTAAAAAGTACACAAGTACTGCACGAGAGTAATCATCAATGAAAGATACCACAAACCTATATCCATATATAGACTTTGGCTCTCCGGGTCCCACTAGATCTGTATGTACCAATTCTAGACCTGCTTTGGCTCTTACATCAGTCTCCCTGTTCTAAGTTTGGAAAAAACTTTCCCTGAATGCACACTTCCCAGAGCAGGTTCCTCAGATACTCACAACGTAAGGAGTGAACACGTTGTTCCGTGTATTGTGACAAAGTTGTTGCAAGGAATGATGCAGGGAATGACTCCTACAAGGTATGGAATGACAATGAACTTGACATTCTGAAAAACTGAAGAGGATCTTTTACAAACACTGCATCCTTGTGCACTTCAAACCCAGTAACACTCCAAGGCAGAAGCGTGTTCAACTTAAGGACAAAGCACTCAGGTATAAGCTGAGTAATGTAGTGTACACAGTTCAATGCAGCAAAGAATGCACAGATGTGTACACTGGGGAAACAAAAAACAAAACAACAGCCTTACACCACAGGTACAACACAGATGATCTGGTCTACAACATCACTTATAAACCACTTAAAATGCAGTATTGAGATGCCTCCCCAGGCAGCTTACCGGCCATTCACACCATGACTCGTGACCCTCATGACAGCCGGGTGGGTCAATAACTCAAATGTGATCTCAAAGACTCTCAAGGTGTTAATGACCCCACAAAAGGTTGAATGCCTGGACTCCCCACTTGTCAGAACTAAAGAATCCTTTCGGAAGGGAGGTGACACCTCAAACAAGTCCATCTGCCTTTGTATAGCATTTAGAAATACCATGACCTGAATGATTGAGAATCTTCACAGACAAAAATAGTAGTAGTATCATAGTAGTATCATATTTAATGGACACAGTAGAATGGTATTGATCTTGTCATTTAATTCTTGGCCAGAAAGCAAATCAATGTTGAACTATTTTTTTATAATTAACGTTTATAGCTATTCTTTAGTGCTAGTTTAGGATTTCAATAGGACAAGTGGCTTTGTGCATTTTCTTTTGTTTCATTGCCTTTATCACCTTATCACCTAGTAAAAGAAGATAGGCAGCAATGATCTCACCTCCTTTAGGAAATATTTAGCTTAAATATTTGCAGTACAACACCCTCAGAGTCACACTCTTAATATTTGGGTTATGTGACACACAGCAAGACAGTCGAGAAAGGTCTTCATGAGGACGAGGCTGCATGACAGCTTGATGACAGCTTGAGTCAGTCACACTGACAGACATGGCAAACACAGTTACATAACATCACCAGAACTGAACTGACTCCACTGTATCCTGACTTCAGGTCACACACCAGAGGAACATTTGGCTCATTTAAAGAGGTGGGGAAGCAGACTTTATGGCACTAAATGACCCTCACACATCTGTGGGGGATTCAAGGGCAGTTAATCAGGACTAAGCGATGGGCTATTGCTGGGCTGATGGTGAGATTTCTGATTGTTAAACTTTGGTTTCTGGACTTACAGAGTAGTGAGCTTACTACACATCTGTAGGCCACTCCTCATCTCTGCTTGAGGCTAGAGCTTCCAGGCTACATTAGCCATTACTAGACCCAAACTGTCAGAGCTCAAATTACATTCTAGGTAATGAAGATGCCAAATTGTGACAGGGGAAAAATGCATGGAATAAAAAAGACGATGGCTCGTTCTGCTGAATCAACTTTGATTGTTTTTTAATGTGTCCATTGTGAGTCTGACAAGATACAGATATAGATAAAGATATAGATATACATATAGACATACATATACATATAGAATGGGAGGCAGAGTTCTCAGCACTCAGGCTCTTCTCCTGTTGAACTCTCTCTCTCTCTCTCAGCCTCTCTCTCCCCATGCATTTATATCACACTACAGCATGTTACTTTGTGTCTTCTTTCTCTCCTGTACTTTGTGCTTTAATTTTCTGTTCTCTCTCTCTCTCCCTTTCCTCATTCTGTAGGTATCTATTACTCCAGAGCTGCACGATCAAGGTCTGCTGCTATTGCTGAATACCCATCATTATCATTATTATTTTATTATTAGTAATTGGTGCTGCTATCATTGCTTCTGTTGCTATTAATAACATTATTACACCTATGAGTATAACTGTTATTATTATCATTTTAACAACCAGTTTGACAGTACCCTTTTCTCTCTTCCACCCTTTCTGTCCTCTGAACCCACTGTCGCTGTGTATGCTCATGGTGGGAACTGCTGAGTTTCTCTATTGTAAAGCCTTTACTATAAGAATACTATTAATTGTATTGTCTGTGTAATAACGTTTAGAATTCCACAACAGGAGATAACATTTACAGAAAATTGTAAAAAACTAAATTCCACAGACATCTTTTGGTTGCAGGTCAAAAATGTTTTAGGGAAATGGGACGTGCAGTTCATTTGAGTTCATGACTTCAGTTTATTTCTAAAGTCCTGACTACAGGCTTGAATACAATCTCACAGTAGGTAATATAATTTGTGTTTCTTTGTGTCTTTATTGTCCTATGTTGTACGTCATAGTTGCATAGAGTGGTGAACCCACAGTTCATTGATCATATCTTCTAAAGAGCCACTCTGACCTTTCTTTTATCTGTTGAATGCCATACACACTTTGACATCAGTGTGAAGGTAATTGATTGCTCTGGAAAAGAAATGTGTGTTTCAGTAAGCTGAGTCAGTCCTCTGTGTAATTTTTCATTAATCTTTAGTATACACAGTTTTAAGATGATCATATTTTGTATTTTGAAATAAATGGCAGTCTTAGAAATCCATTTTGAGATTTCTGCCGTGTGGATTAGAGGAGGAATGTACCACACCATGAGGATTTAGATGAAACTGGATGCTTCTATTCAGGCAGATTGTGCCATTAACTTCACAGAATCCAGGAGCAAAAAAGCATCATTAGATCTGTTCATTAGCCTCACACTGTGCTCTTGTCACCAACAAAAAATTAGAGTGGAGCTCAGTTGTATCCAAAGTAATTTGAACGTAGCTGGAAATACTCTATGAGAGTGGGAGTGTATCTGTAAGAGAAAATCTGAAATCACCAGTTAAAAATCATAGATCCATATTTCCCTCCACCTGCTATTTAGACTCATAACATTCAACCATGACCGCATGTCAGTCATGTGGCGATAAATAACAGATCATAACAGATCAGGTGGGTCCATGGTTTCAGTTGAATTCATAATCGTGTTTTCTTTTAAAGACTATAGAGAACTTTAGTCCTATAATAGGTATACACCTCCCTGTAATACTGTATATTGTACACTCCCTGACCACTTTATTAGGAACACCTGTATGCCTACTTATTCATGCAATTATCTAATCAGCCAATCATGTGGCAGCAGTGCAGTGCATAAAATAATGCAGATACAGGTCAGGAGCTTCAGTTAATGTTCACACCTAATTTCAGAGGGGGTCAATGTGACTTCAGTGTCTTTGACTGTGGCATGATTGTTGTTGCCAGTTCATGTATTTCTGAAACTGCTGATTTCCTGGGATTTTTCACACACACCAGTCTTTAGAGTTTACTCAGGATGGTGCAAAAACAAAACAAAACAAAACAAAACAAAACAAAACAAAACAAAACAAAACAAAACAAAACAAAACAAAACAAAACAAAAAACAAAACAAAACAAAAACAAAAAGACATCCAATGAGTGACAGTTGTGCAGACAGAAACATCTTGTGGATGAGAATGCCCAGACTGGTTATAACTGACAGAAAGGCTATGGTAACTCAGATTACCACTCTTTACAACTGTGGTGAACATCTCAGAAAGCACAACACATCCGACCTTGAGGTGCACAGGCTAAAACAGCAGAAGAACACATCGGGGCAGTGGACACAGGTTCACCAAAACTGAACAGCTGAAGACTGGAAAAACTTAGCCTGCTCTGATAGATCTTGATGAACCTCTTTCTGCTGAGGCACACAGATAGTAGGGTCAGAATTTGGTGTCAACAACATAAATCCATTTAGACCACCAGGTCAGTGTTGGTGGTTTAACGGTGTGGGGAATGCTTTCTTGGCACACTTTGGCCCCTTAAAACCAATCAGTCATCAACTGAATGCAACAGCCTATCTGAGTGTTGTTGCTGACCATGTACTTCCTTTTATGACCACAGTTTACTTATCTTGTAAGGGCTACTTCTGGTTTCATGACAATAAGTGCAGTGTACCTCAGTGGCCTCCCCAGTCACCAGATCTGAATCCAATAGAACACTTTTGGGATGTGGTAGAATGGAAGATTTGCAGAATGGATATACCACTGACAAGTCTGCAGTAACAATGTGATGTAATCACATCAAAATGAACCAAAATCTCATTGACATATTGTAGAATCCATATCACAAAAAGGGAGAGCCCTACCCAATATAAGTATGGTATTCCTAATAAAGTGGTTGGTGAGCATATTTGCAGTCTGATCTGTCACTGTCAATGACAAAAATGTTAGTAAGACTGTGCTCCTATTCTGTATTGATGATCAAATCATGTATCATGTTTATAATTTGCATGATGTTGTTGAATGGTTTTTCCTCATTAGTTTTAGCACTTTTTAATAAATGAACCTATAAATCACCCTGTAATTACTGCAGTTTGATTAAAATCAATCACTAAAAGCCGTGACTGAGTTTTTAACACTGACCTTTGTCTCCTGCATTTAACCTTTTAAATGGTGTCATAACCGATTGATCTCTGCTAAAAGTGTTTCCCTGATTTTCTCATTTCAATCATTTTAGGAAAACTGATTGAATTGATTTTCACCTAAATTCAAATATGCAAAAAATTACATGTACTGCATACAAAGGAGAACAAAATTCACTCATGGACTTGGACCAGAAAATACAGGGATTTACATCAACTATTGGCAGCAAGGTGATCAAGCAGTTACAGAAATTAACGCACAAAGCTGGCTGAATTCTTATCATTGGCTGTGTATATGTCCCCAAGCAAAAACTGATTGTCTGGAGTGTCTGAGCATCAGTAAAACACCATCAAACTGAATAAATGACACATTCTGTATGTCTCCAGGAAGTTGAAAGGCCTTCAGACTGATTAAATAAATTAATAAACTAAAGTTGGGTAAACTGTTTATATTGAAATAAATATACTGTATGTGCGCAGCAGAGAATATGTGCTGCACACTTGAGGGGCACTTTAGGGGTAAGTGCAGAGTCAAAACAAAACACAATGAACAATGTTCATTAAATACACTGCTGAAACGGTATCAGGAACAAAGCCCACATGGGGACTGTGGGTACTTTAAGTATAGAGACAGAGCTGGTTACTCTGTAGTTTAAACATTTCAAATTGGCCTTAAAGCTACAGGGGTTATGCTTTATACAGTATAGCTACTGCTCATTGAAATAAAAGAGGCGTGAGTGTCATTTAAACTTCACTGTGTGATCAGCACTTGAAAAACTGAAAAGGAGTAATATCAACAACTGATGTCTAATTCAGTGTTCCTGTGTAAATTATGTTCATCTGAGCTCTTGTGCTGAAGCCATGACAGCAGTATGTTACTAGAATGACTTGTATTACTAAAGGAAAAAACAAACTACTTGAACGTGGCAACAAAAGTTTAAAAACACTGTATCTGGTGGAATTACGAATCTTGACCAAACATTTTTAAAATAAGAAAATTTACCTAAAAGAAATCCTTGTTTGTAGACTCAAGACAACTTCTTGCTGACAACAGTTTGTAAATAAGTCCAGTTGCTCTTAAATCTGAAAAACAATCATGTGTTGACAGAATGTGAAGAAGATGACCCTGCGGAGTGTGTAGGACAAACTATTGCTGAGGCAGCACCACCAGAGATGGGAAGGGTGGGACCACTGGATACAGCAGAGGTGTTACTAACAGAGATGCCATGTGTGTCATCACTAGAGATGACAGTGGTGCCACAAGACAAACTGTGGGTGTCAGTACTGGAGAAAGCAGATGATCCTGTGGAAAAGGTGTCTGTATTCCCACTGGAGAGTTTCACTGGGCAGGGTGTGGGCGGCATCAATGGTGATGACAGCTGCACCACTAGACACTGTGTGGGAGTCAGCTGAGATGGCAGGTGCATCAGTACAAAGAGTTTGGGTGGCAACACCAGATAACTTGATCACCACTGGAGATGGCAAGGGTATTTCTGGAGAGAGACTGCGTGGTGTCTGTGGAGATCGCTGGGGCAACTACTTTGTCATGAGATGTCATGCACACTGTAAATGACTGCAGGAACGAGAAATGATAGTAAAATTTTAAAAACATATATTGCAGCATTTACATGTTTAAATCAATAACATTTTGGACTTGAAACAATGTTTAGGTGGGTAGTATGTGTCAAGTCACATCCAGATGAATGCCAGGACCCAAGGTTTCCCAGCAGAATATTGCATTGTTGCATTGTAACGAGGTGATCAATCAGTGTTATTCAATATTACTCTGCCAGTGGTTTCATTGTTCTGGCTGATCAGTTTACTGTAGAGATGCAAATGAGATACATGTGAAACCCACTTAACAGTACATCACCCTCAGAAACGTCCATCGGAACAACCCTGAAGAACAGAGCTGGCGTGAAAGGTAGAGGAGTGGGCTTGTGACTAAAAGCATTAGATCCAGACCTCAGACTGACTGTGACAGTGAATGATTAATGTGCTACTTTCCTTTGTAATTACAGTCAGGGTGCCCATGAGGACGATGTATAACCTACTTATCTGGTGAGGGTGCACAGTGGCCACCTGTAGGTAAGTATCTATAGGACTGGTAACTGGTAAAAGAAGACGACAAGTCCTTTGATTAAAAACAGAATTGTCTTACAATGAATAAAGCAACAGAAACTCATTACAGAATAATGTTACAAAATAATAATGTTTATGTTGTATTGATAAATACAACATAAACATACCTTTTTATATTCTAATGGTCAATAAGAATAAAACCTGAATGAAATTGGCAAATTTAATGTATTGGAATATTTGGTTTTTGGAATGATTTCATTTCTGTCTCTAAAGTCATATTGCTAAGCTGTGATATCGTTGTGTAGTTGATGTGGTTAATGTTGCCATTTTATTTGGGAAATTCTACATAAACTGCAGACATTGCTAAATTAAAATGTCCCAATATAGATATTATATTCCATTGCTGCCACACTGGTCCTTAAAAATATATGTGCAATTTGTATGTTGTATCATGACTTTATAAATGTTTGATTTCAATAAGTTTCTGTTAATATTTCAATAAATGTCTTTGGACAGAGGCCTAAAAAAATATTAGTAGTTAATATTATTACAGCTGAACAATAAACTTGTCAGTCTCAGACTATGAAATGTTTGTTCCAAATTACCCTACGCAGCCAACACTAGCACTAATAGCTAGAGATAGACCGATATGGTTTTTTCAGGGCCGATACCGATTATTAGTAGGAGGCCGATAATCGATATTTGGAGCCGATGTTCATTTGCAGTAAAAGTGAAAATATTGGCATCAAAATTTTCAATAATACAAACTCCAACACTTAACTTTGTTTAAATGCCTTTAAGCATACGTTTATTAAACAGCTTTTCAGATTTGCAACATGTTAAAGGTTTTTTTTAAATCTTAGACAATAGACATCTTTGTTTTAAAATTCTAACAAAAAGTGCAGGGAGCTCCCAGGCTCAGCAGCATGTCTTATAAAGTTAAATGAAAACTTAAACAAATAATTAGCTCCCTAAAGTTTTCTACAGTAAATAGAAAAATTTTTCCAAAATTTCAATATAACTGAAATGTTATTTTATCTTTCACTTATCTTTGTTTTAAGTTCAAACAAAAACAAAAAGTGCAGGGAGTTCCCAGGGTCAGCAGCATCTCTTAGCTCTGAGCTTCTCCACCTGGCAAAACTTTTTCTCCTCTCTGCCGTGTGTGTGAGCACTGTGCATGCACAGCTTTCACTGCTGATTGGCTGTTACCCATCTGCGTGTAACCAATCAGATGGTGCTGTGGGCGGGACAATGCTGGAGACAGAGTAGTGAGAATAATAATCGGCCCAGCTGATAATTGGTCTATCCCTACTAATAGCTGTTCACTTACCAGTCTAGGAAAAATGTGAGCTCAGCATCAAACTTCAATCCTTTACTCATTAAGAGCTGTCTCCAGTGGTGGAAAGCAATGGCAATGTTTTGCTTCTACCACTATCATTTCTTTTCAACTACTTAAGTTAGCATGCTAACCAGCAAGCCCCAGATGGCAACTTCCCAGTAGCAACTCATTGTAGCATCCAGACGTCTCTCAAGAAGTAACACTGTCCAGAGGGGATATTCTAGCCTTTTGTCTCGTAAACACAATGATGGCTGAAGCTCTTGGCAAGAAACCATGTTCAGTGGCAGAAAAACTTGACTTGGGGTGTCTGCGGATCCTCCAGGGAGCCCAAAAACAGAGAGGGACATCTGGACTATTTTGCCTAGCATGCTGCCACCATGACCTGGCTCTCCATAAGCAGTGGAAAATGAATGGAGGGATGGAAATTATTATTTTACTTTAAACAGGATTTCTCCTCTAGCTATAGTGTTACACTAAAAAGTCACATTAAAATTATATTTACTCATTATGTTATAGTGGCAACTTTTCAGCAAGCTGATTTTTTCCTAGTTCCTCAGCATTGTGTCAAACAAACAAAATTATCTTCTGTTTATTTTTTATAGACTTTTTATAGTCTTTTACTGCATCAGTTTTTTTTATTTTTTTTATTGGTTACCTAGCAACAGTGTTCTCTCGACTGAAGTTTAACCACTAGGGTGCAAAGCATATCCTGTGCCGGACTTCCTGTGTCGGAAACTGTCACACACCTTTTGAAGGCAGCTCTATTTCAAAGGTTAGTGTATGAAAAGGAAAATCAATGACCAATCAACTCATACAGAGAGTCACACACACAAGCACACGTGGAGGGAACGCTGTCACAGGCAGACATATGCCAGGTAAAAACCACTGCACAAACACACAAAGTGCACTTCTATATTGAATACACGCTGGAAATACACATTTATACACAGTGTTGGATGCTAACACAGCCTCTGAACTGCTCTTTGTTGTTTTTCCAGATGGCTGCTGACTTGCGCCCATCAAACACAGCTCCCCTCCCTCTGCCCACAAAGCTCTTTTTTTGGATTAAAAAAGTCTCCTGCTGACTTTTTCTGTAAAAACTCGGTTATCTCCAGAATGCAGAGCGGCGTTGGTGTGATTTTTTTTTCTTCCCATCAGTGTAAAGCAGCACTGCTTGTTGATCTCAGTTGGACTAAAAGAAACCCCTTCATCCAAACATATGAAGTTTGAAATGCTCGTCTGGCTCCAGCAGCTGTCTGAACTTCTCCCCTGGACCCCTTCTTGGCTCAGATAAGCCTGTTTGGGGAAAATTAGGAATGTGGAGAAAAAAAAAAAAAAAAGAAACACATCAAGCCACAGTCAGCTGCCAGGAGAAATGATGGGATAATTTCATATGGAAATGAGAATGCTGTCGTCCAAGGAAGACAATTTGAGAGCGGCACCAAAGGGCCTGCGGTAATTGAATGTCACTCACAGGCCGGCTGAAGTTTGCCATGCAGTGTAATTGTGTCTTTGGATATTCAAGACTTTCTGGGAGAAATTACTAAAGGAAAAGCCTCTAACTTTGTGCTGAGTCACGTCCTGAGGGGATGTGACTCCTGATGTCCTCTCGCTTTGTCACCAGTTGCTGTGTCACACCAGCTAGGATGCCAGCCAGTATTTCCCTTCATCTGCGTCACTCTTGTGGGCCAATAAATACAGCCTATGCCAAATTTGTAAGTGACATTTTGAAAGCACAAACATTGTTGCAGAGCTTGTGGTTTGGTTTAATACAGAGGGGGTCTTCAAACATAAACAACATTCATTCTCTAATCTTAACCAAGGTGCTTTTGTCGCCTAAACCTAACCACAGATAGAAGTTTACTACCATTAATAAAAACTCCAGCCAGCGATTACAATGCCTCCACAATGTAACTGGGCAAAGAGTTTAGTATGATAGACGTAATTTCTAGGTGACAGGGTTGTAGCTTCACAGTACAGTTAATGTAATAAATGTCTTTAACAGAGAAATATTTAAAGCCTGGATTTAAAGGCTAACCGGATTTATTACAATGAAGCTTGGAAACATATAATCTGTTCAGGGCAGTGGAAGATGCCTGTATAACAAAAGGAAGTCCTCATGTTCCCTTGGCTCAAGTGTACCCAGGGTATGATGTGATCATTTGAAATGCTGATTATCCATATGAAACACGCAGTGGCTATGCCTCCAGTGTTTTATATGTTATATATATACGCTCAAACAGAGATCACTTTTTATATCAGATGATCGCATCATGCTTCCTGTGAGAGTTAACTTTGATAATTTGTGAACTGAGCTTCCTTCTTTGTCCACTCTGATGCTCTTTGTGTTGAACACTGGCACATTTGTACACTTACCATAACAAGAGGTAAACCTTTTGATCTCAGGATAATTCAAATGACCCGTGGCTATACTCTGTAGGTCGACTCATGAGACACAGCAGCATTGAAAGACAGGAGATAGGAATTATTTTAATCCAATCATAGCATAATGCCATCATGCAGAGTTAAACTGTTCTGCTGAATATGCTCCTTGCTGAGCCCCACTATGGGCCAATAAATACCTTGGGGGTGGAAATTGCTTCTATTTGTCAGAATAATAAGGTATTTGTTATTTCATGTAAGAATGTATGCATGATTGTTGTGTGCATGGAGGCAGCATTTCATTACCTTGCTGCTGAGGTGATTAGTATGATTATATCTAAGACAATCACTGCTGTTGGAACTGCAGTACATTGAGATGAATTTGGTTTTTAAGGCAAATAAAAGGTGACAAGTGTGCACGTTCAATCTGAGTAGAATACAGGTGCCGGACAAAAAACAGCAACAAATGAAAAGGAAGAGGGAGAAGCCCCCAACAGGCTAAAAGACTTGATAAGATCCAGAAAATCACAGGAAAGGGGATCAGAAGGACAACATACCTGGAATTGCCAGGGATGAGAACACTATGGTATTTGGGTATAACAAGAGAGAGGAGCTCTTGAATAAAACAATTTCACTTAGGAGGTCTGTATAAAAGTGTATAGAGCAGAGGAACCTGATCAGTAATTAAAAAACTTCAAAAGAATTAAACCAAAAGAAGCACTTAGAACTATTTCTATGGATGACAGCAGTGCCATCACTCTGACCTGAACACAAACAGAAGAAAATGAGAAACGTTATCAGGGGTAGTCTGAATTAAAGGTACAGTATCAGTAGGAGTGGGACAAGTCTCAGTGGCCATAAAAATGTCTGGGCAATTAGAAGTTAGAAAATCATTGCTGAAGAAGGTCTTATTGCAAAGGGATTGGATATTTAACAGACATTTTAAAGAGGCAAAACAGTGACAAAACAGGGATTTGGGGATCTGGCAAACAGCTATCAGTTGATAGTTAATAGCGCAGTGACCTCTTATTATGACCACTACCAGACTAGGGAATTGAAACAAAAATCTGGATCCTGATCTCCAGATAACGGGGATATGAGAAGCTGGAGGCCAACAGGGGGAGTGATCATAAAGGGGGTGGGCTGAACAACCTGGACTCGAGCATGAGTATGAATTCTATACGTTATGGTGGTGGACTGATAGAGAAGCCAGAGTATGGAACGGAGCCTGTGTTGATTACAAGGTCATGTGCTGTGTGGGGAGAAGAGTTTGTGAGAGCTGAAGGAGTCTGGTGAATGGGTCCAGAGATAAAAATGTCTTTCTCACTGGGCTCAGGGAGCTTAAAAAGTCTGACCAAATCTTGCTGAGCACTTCAGATTGCTCCTGGGGAATGTCATTAGTGCTGACATGTATGACAATCTTTTAAACATCTGAGTATTGTCAGAGCAGCAATCCGAGACTGTAGTACTCACGGAAAAGAACAAGTCTTTGACATTGCAGCCAGTGGACCTCAGGACAAGTTGTTTAGCCTGGGCAGAAGTGACAGCCAAGAACTCCAGGATAGGTTTGTCTTTCTGTTGAGTTAAGCCTCCAGGTGTGATATGATGTTTTTCAATTTTGAAATGGCAGGACTTGCATACAGTGATCACGTTTATCATAAAAGTAGGAGTAAAAACTGGCTAAAAAAGTCAATTTTTACGAAGCACTTGTGATCAGTTCAAGGTCTTAGCACCAAGGGGAGACATAAGAGTTAGGAAATTGTTAGGAATAGTTATCTGTTTTTCTAAAAACATTTTTGTCTATTTCCTCATTTAGAACATGGGGTGACATTGTGTTTAGGCTGCACATCCCAAATGTTAGACTAATTTTGGCAGATTTTTAACTTGCCAAAGCCAATACACCTAGACTGCAGAGAGAGAAAAGACCTTTTGCCTGCCTGGTGAATGAGTCACCATTCTGTAAGTGGGTGTTTGGAATAGGTCAGCATACAGTTTCCCATTTTCTCTCTGCAATTTTACATCAAAGAAGGTGACGCAGTCTTACCAAATCCCATCATGAATTTCAAATGTTCTGATTCTGATTAGAGATATCGTAAGAACTCGGACATATGTTGTTATCATATCTGTCTAAAACACAGTGTTTCCAAACAAAAAGAACAGTGGGTATCTTTAATTGGGTGTCTTTAATGACATGCCTTTGTGCTGTACAAAATATACCCCATTGGGTTTTGAGTGGAGCGATTGCAAAACACTGGCATATAATTACAAGAGATCTTAAATTCTTACATTACAACACATTTTTGGGGATCTGCCAATTGATTTTCATGTGGTTCACTAATCACCAAGATCTTTTGGTCCAAACCAATCTGACCACCCCCCATCCACACAGACCAATAAAACTTTATTAATATTCTCTGCCACTGTGACATGTTCCTCCCGGGCTCTCTAAATCCACACAGCTGAGAACACAAGTTATTAGGCTGGGCATCCAAGGAGACAGGCAGTATAAACCACAGGAACAAGATCCATGAAATGACTGAGCGGAGAAAAACAAAGAAAACGAGAATGTTTTACTGTCCAACAGACACCAAATTCACTGTGTTAAGTAAGTTTTACTCACCTTGATGGGAAAACCTATATATGTAATACCTATATTAAAATGATAGTGAGTATACACTTTGCCTCCTGGCACACACAGATGTGAGTGGTGTCATTTTCTCATCTTTCAGGAAAATGCGACAAATTATATTAATTTACTTAAAGGGACAGTCACATATATATTGTTGTCGTGGATACATTTTTTGTAGCTGCTACACAAGTACACAATTAAATGCATGCAGGTCACCAAGGTGCAATGGAAAGAATCTGTAAACACGCTGACATATCATTAGCTTTTATGTTGATATAGCAAACTTGATAGTAGACAATAACTTATATAAACACCCACCAATTATGGAGCAACATTATCATTCATTTTAAGTCACATTTATGGTGACATTTAAGTCACGTGGTGAAAGTGAGAACAACATTCTCTCTCTTTTAGCTCTGTTTTTGGTCCATACCAACTCCTGAGGGGAATATCTGGCTCTTTAGCTGCTATATGCTCCACTATGTTAACCTGCCAGTCTCTAACTGTACTTTTTGCTGTTTGGTGCTCACCAGGTGGTAGGTCCTATACAGTGGGGTTTTAGAGCTTTTTCACAGAAACCGCCTCCTGCTGAACCTAAACAATACAGTTGTGGGCCAAAAAATCACAATGACAGCTGATTATGAAAATGAACCTTAAGAATAATTAAACAGCTGAAAAGAGACAGCTTAATTTACTGTTTAAATAATTAAGTTTTGACTTAATCTTCTACTATCTGACACAGCAAGCAGAAGACAGAGCTTATAAAATACATATTTTGTCTATCTTTAGAATGTTTCTATTCCCAATGCTTGTGTCAGTGTTTATTCTGGCCTGACACAGTTGCTGTGGATTACATCATCTTTTAATTTACATACCGGTTCAACAATAGCTTTAAAGCAACAATGCTGCTCATCCAGGGTGGGGGTGAATGTGAGAGTAGAACAATGTATTTTCAGCCAGATGCCTATGTCAATAACTGGTTAGGAAAATGAATAATTCTCGATAGGGCTAACAGTGTACTCTCAAGGAATAAAGGGCAATACCACTGGCTGTTTATCACTGTAATTGACAGTCTCCCCCCACTTTTGAATATAGCATTAAACCATTTACAGGCAGGCCTCTATGTCAGGATTGTGTCGGGTATGTAAGGGCAGGACGGTGATGTGTGGATGTTGTGGATGAATTGTTGACAGTTATACTTGCCCAGACTGCTGAGGCACATATTTTTCCTTTATTAAATAATGCCTCCCTGCACAAGAGTAACTTGACCTCTTCTGGTACAATTAATCCCATCTGGACAGGCCTTTATATAACCCTTGGTATTTTACAGAGTCTTTCTTTGCTCAGGGGTGTAGTGTAAATGTCAAGCTAACCATAAGTGAGGCAGTTTGGTGCACATTCTGCCTGAGACATGAAATACAGGCTGTGAAATAGTCACTGATTGCTGACACTGATGTTTCTGTGAGAGGGCAGTGCTGACGGTATCAGCATACCAGCTCATATAATAAATCTGACTGAGCAGGAGGAGTAAGGCAGCACAGTGATTGTATGAATGGCAGTGTGGCTCAGACACAGCATTCCTGTACATCAGAATATGATGAAGATATCTAACAGGCCAATTACATGTTTTCAACCCTTAATTTATCCAGAAATTGAGGTGTGTAGTTCCACTGGAATCATAGTTCATATCTGTTATTTCATTAGACCAGTGATAATGTATCAAACCCTAATCTTAACCATAGGTATATGGGCATACTTGGATTAGCTGACCGGCATCTAATTCATTCATGCTTCACAATCACTGGCTACTTCATCTGCTCCTTGGCTGTGCAGTCCTAAATAAGACAAACATGGAGGGCAGACAGGTGTTCAAAGAGAATTGGAAGGACTTGGACCAGATGGACATCCAGGTATATGTGGGTATGCTAATTCTATTCAATTTTTGGTATTGGCATGCAGAGTCTGGTCAGGGATTTTTTGTGCCACCATGTCACTGCAGACATTTCAAATGTTTTAACGGGTGATCGTTGGTGCAGGGCAATTTGGGTGGGGATATGAGATGAGCCACAGAATCAATCAATGACTGAGAGAATAGCGATGTTAACTTTGGAGATGTGGAAGCCGGTGACAAAATCTAAGGGATGTGTGACCACAGTTGCCTAGGAATGTGCAGCCGTTGGAGTAGGCCAGTTGGTTGATGGTGGGACATTGTGGTTTGAGAGAATACAGGGCATACAGCAACAAATTCTCCCATCTTCTTCCACCAAAAACATTGCTGTAAGAAGCTGAGGGTGGGTCCAACTCCCGGATGATAGGTAAGGATGAGAGGATTGTCCCCACTGGATGGCCCCACAACCCAACCACACAGGTGGGTGGAAGGATTCCTGGAAGGGGCATTGGAGCTCAAACAAAAGAGGAACAGTTTATCTTAAAGCCACCTTAGGTTTGAGTGCTGGAGAAGGATGCTGTGGTGGTGATGCTGCAGGTAGAGCCGGAGCCAGAGAAACTGAAGCAGAGGTGCTGGGAGTGGATGGGGTGGCGAGGGACCCATAAATGTGCTGTATCTTACTGGAGAGGCAGTTGATCATGCTTTTAGAGGAGTGGAAACTCTCCTGCTAGACTGCAGCTGCTGACACAGGTAGAGAAGGTCATGAACACCTGCTCATGGCGGAGAAGCTTGTGCCCTTGGTTCAGGATGGCTTCTGAGATTGCGTCTGATCCTGCTGAGTCACTGGCAGATTGTACTGTAACAACCTTAAACCCAGGAACTGACTCAAATGCACAGAAGATCAGTTAAGAGTTCAACATTAAAGTAGTTTCATGAAAGCCACTGATCATACACAGCATGTCAGTCATCAGGCACACACACATACATACACACACAGTCAATTTGTTCACTGTCAGATTCATTTTACAGTAAGCAGAATTTAAGAAAAGAAGGAATCGTTTTAGAAACCAGCTGGGAGACCTGGACTCCATGTTGTCCAAGTAATTACTGCTGTCAAAGGGTCCAGCATGCTGCTAAATGCTGCTGCTGAAGCCCAGACAGGCTGAAAGACGTGTGGAAAAGCACGGGCGAGAGGCTTAGTGGACCTTAAGCTGCCTACTGTAGTGGAACAGTAACAAGATACTGCTAAAAAAGTGAAGCTGAAAAGATGTAATGTAGCTGTGTGAACCTGCATAATGCAAGAATGCAGATACACACACACATGCATACACACTAACACATACTGTACATTATGACATCCCCATTATTAGAGCCCTTTTGCAGATGGGAGATAAACAACAAACATTTGAACTTGAAACCATATGAGAAAAAACTTGATCCAATTTCTTGAACCTGTGAAACCTATAAAGAAAATAACTTATATAAAAAATAACTACTCATTCAGAAAGTCCAAATTGCTGGACAGCTGGACTTATTCACTTCTATCTATCTATCTATCTCCTCATTCAGATAGATGACACATTAAAACAGAGACATCTCATTTGAAAATATACAGAGATATACCAGTTCATAAAACTATGCAATGGGGCATTCACAGACAGATTTTTATTATGCACTGAGTACTAGAATATTTTTCTTACTTTTAGAATACCAATTAACTTATTATTGTTGTGTCATGCATTTTCCACGTGATCTTAGAAAATGTCACAAATGACTTTAAGATTCAGGATAAAGCACATTCTGGAATGCAAAAAAGTCCAAAGATGAAGAATAACAATTTGTAATTGTAATAGTAATATACAAGGAAAAAGTAAAGACTGTGTAAACAATCATTCTTGCCTCCTTTTCAAGAATCAAGAATCAAGAATTCTTTATTGTCATTATGCACCACATCAACAAAATTTTGTTTGGTAGTTTTCGGCATAAGAAAAAGACAGACAAAGACACCATACTTTAAAATATACAGACAGAAAAAAAACTGCTATAGACACACTATACATATGTACATTAAACTAAAAATAAAGTAAGAATAGAATAGAATAAAATAAAATAAGATAAAATAAACAGAATAAAATGTGCAATGAATAAAATGAAATGTGCAATGGATCTCAGCAGCAGAGGAATGTACAAAAGTGCAGTCTTAAGGCACAGTGAATGAGTGTGAGTGTGCCCGCAGGGGTCCGGTGGTCTATGTGTGTGTGTCTGCAGGGGGGGAGTGGTGTGTGTGTGTGTGTCTGCAGGGGGGAGATGGATTTCACCACTCTGGGGAGGAAGATGTCTTTCAGTCTGGTGGTGCGTGTTTCAAACAGTCCGTTGCCCGCATGGGTGGGATCCGTATCAATACATCTGGCCTTCTTCTGGACCCGTCCAGCATATATTGAGGCCAGATCTGGGAGCGGACATCCCACAATCCCCTGTGCTGTTCTCACCACGTGGGCTTCCAAGCTTTTAAGACAAAGTTATTGAACATAACTGCATACAACTGCATTGGGGCGGCTGTGGCTCAGGAGGTAGAGCAGTTGTCCACCAATCAGAAGGTCGGTGGTTTGATTCCCAGCTCCTCCAGTCCGCGTGCCGAAGTATCCTTGGGCAAGATACTGACCCCCCCAAAAAAATTGCCTCCGATGTGTGTGCATCAGTGCGTGAATATGTGTGTCTGTTTCTAGAGAAGCTAGAGCTAGAACATGCTAGAACATGTGCTGTATGAATGTGTGTGTGAATGGGGTGAATGTGATCTGTAGTGTGAAGCGCTTTGAGTGGTCGAAAAGACTAGAAAAGCGCTATATAAGTACAGTCCATTTACAACATAACTATTTTTTTATTTATTCATTCATTTGTGGAGCATTTCATGAGAAAGTGACAAATGTTAACTCTTTTTAGCTTTATTTTGGTCTTTATCAACACTTGAGAAAAATATCCTTCATTTTATCTGATGAATACCCCGTTATATATACCAGCTAGTCACTAACTTTGGCTGCTGTTTGGTGCTGTGCTGGTAATGGTAATGCTTTCTCGCTGAAAATTAAGTTGTTGAGAGTGGTAAGAGAGAACAGTAAATTTGAGCTCAAAGATCCTAATAGGGGCTGAGGTCTGTGTGGAGCAATGAGGAGACTGTAACCTTCCTCAAATGAATACAGGAAACAAACTTTCATTTTCCAATCATGTCTTCTACATGATATTTGTTTGTTTGAGGTTTGATTGGCAACCTTTTAATCTTGTCATCTTGTTCCATCGTCACCTGCAGTACTTCAATGGTACCCGACTGAAAGGTTAACACCACTAAATCGTCAAATCAATGAATCTTTTTATTATTGTTGGAAACTCTTTTTACAAAATTACAAACTAAGTTACTCCTAGACGTATGCAATATGTATCATTATTATATAAAATGAGATTTTAAAAAAATCACAGTTAGTATATGACTTCAAATTAAAACTACATAAAAGCGCAAACCACTTTCATCTTTCTTTTATCTCAATCCAGTTTCATTTTAATTCTCCTCCTCTGCATTCTGTGATGTTCTGTCCATACTATTCTGTCTGATGAATGACTTCTACACAGCATGAGAATACTACATCTCATGGGAGGACATCCCAAGGTCATGAAGAGTAAAGAGTGAACAGACCAACACACACACCACAGGATCTTATAGATACAGACTGATAGATATAGGATATTGTTGGATTCATAAGATACAGGACACTGCTTCCTCTGCATGTGTTCATCATTTGTCTCTTAGAAATTAATGAAATGAAATTTGCATTGAGTCTTTCCCTTGGGAATTCTCAACTTTTCAGTGTTTCTGTCACACAGCATGTGAGAAATATTAACAGGAGGTGAAGTGCTTCAGAGTCACTGATGAACGAAGGATAATGCTGACTGAAGGTTGCATGAAAATGAGGGACCTCTCTAAAGAAATGTATTCTGTATATCTTCCATCATTAAAGCTCCTTTGGTGATCAGTTCTGTCAGTGAAGCCACAAAATTAGACAACTATGCTGTGAGCAAATGACACCCACTCACAAATGATAGATGCACAGCATCAAAAGAAATGACACTTTTAAAAGGATGGCAATTACCTTAAGTTCAAGGTGGGAAAAAACACCCACTGTCTTCTTTTACCTATTAAACTTTTTATGGTATGGTGTTGTATGTTTAGGCACTCACAGCACTCGGTTAAGGTTAGGGGAAGATCAGAGTCTGATTTAATACCAAAAAAGACACAGTGACTCCAGACACTACGTGTTTATTTACGAAAAACTGCAAACTTTCCCTAACCCATAACCAAAGTGCTTATGTTCCCTAAATCTAACCACAGCTTAGTTGTTACAGCATATGAGCATATGTGAACATATATTTCCCACAGTGTCAAACTATACAGAGGTCAAGTAGTTGTAAAGTTGTAGATTTAAAAATTGTAAATTGTAGGTACAAACACAGACACTTATTTTCTCCAGATGGCAGAAAGTGAGCTGAAAATGTTTCAACTTGAGCGATAAATGTGAGTTAGTCCCCAGGCTTAATGACCACATATACAGCTAGCTAACTAGCTAGTAATATGTTAAGCATCATGTCAGCAGCACGACAGCAGTAATTACAATCATTTATCAGTATTAAAGGATAATTTCATATATATTTCTGGTGTATTTCCTATAAATGTGGCTATTGTGGCTCTATGAGTCGTGAGAACTTTGCATTTGCCTCCATCGTTGTAGAGATATGGGGAAACAAGGACTCACGCAAAACACTGGGTAGCGGGACAATTGGCCCAAGCATCCTACAGTTTTCAAAGTTTTCAGTGGATCATTTCAAACTTGAGTCTGACTCAAAACACAGTGGTTGGGTGTTTAACAGCAGGAGAAAAACAAGCAAAAAGGTATAGATAAAAAATAAATTAGCCAATAACGTAGTATTCTCCACTCACACAATGTAAAGTGATATATTTTTGTTTTGCGAGCTCCATGTCTGTTTACTTCCACTTAACCTACTGCAGTAATGTTAACTCACTTTTCTCACTCACTTCACTTTTCATAGTTAATGTTATACAGATAATTAAATTATGTGAATCTGCAACCTCACTGCTCGATAAGAGGTTTAAATTGTACCACCACATAGTTAAAGTAATGTTATACTCATGTTATTTTGGGTCTAGACAGTTGAGAACAAAGACAAGCTATCAGAGGAAATCAGCATGAGAGCTTGTTGCTACAGGTGAATGTTTAAGTGACATTAATGTAATGTCATAATGTCATGTAAATTATCTTTTTGTTAAATAAAATGTGTATTAAAACTATGATACAATTGTTTCAAATTGTGCTTTCCTTAATAATGGTAGGTTAACGCAGAGAAGAAATATATTAACACACCACAAATCATAATGAAGCAAATCAGCAAACATCATTTAATACAACCAGAACAGCCTGATAGAGCTCAATCAAAAGGCGCTCATCAGTACAAAACATACTTCATCAACTCACATGCTGGAATCTGAGATGCCACATCGTTTCATGTGCAAATGAAGCAATCTAGTAGTAATTGGGATGAATTAATCCTTTCACTTCCTCTTCTCCTTTATAATCACATCTTCCTTTCATCCTCTGTCTTCAACTCTTACTTCCTTTCCTCCTGCTTGTCTGTCATACTTGATAATTGCAGCAAACTTTTATCTCTCGCTGGGTTCAAGTCTTGTGTGTCCTAGACAAGTAGGATAACTTTATTTCAATGGGCTACATAGAAATTTTTCAGGGTTTTCAATAGTTGTAATAGAAACCATTCTGAAAGTAGCAATGTTACAGAAGTATAACTTGCATCTGCTCAACATTGAATCCCCCTAATTTATTTCTTACGGCTGTCATCCATTTCTTCCGTATCATTAGAGCTTCTGATCGACTCTGAAATTGTACATCGTACATGATGTTCCTTTTCAGTGAGTCACCCATTCGCATGTGAGCATCTGACCTTGAAGTGGGTGTGAGGAGATAGTGTACTGTAAATGGAAGCACACACATGCATGAAAACACACACACACACACACACACACACACACACACACACTGGGGGACCTTTCCTTATCAGTGCGGTGGATGATCACCCGTGAGAGGCCAGTACTGGAGACTTTCTGCTTGGCTAAGCTCTGGCATTATTACTGCTAAACACTGTGACATACAGTGGGGTTCCATATTTCAGGCTGGAATCACAGCTGGCTGAGCAGATGAAACTGTACCATCGTCTGGCTCAGTCAATCTGAAAATAATTTCTTTCTTAGAAAAAAGTGGTCGATGTATGTATCAACAAACAGAAGGGAATAAAAAGGGAGAGTGAGACAGAAAGCTGGATGGAAAAAACCTGAAAGCATTGAGCCTGCAGCAGTTTCATCCATCTCTCTCTGCCTTTCATTTTATTCACATCTCATATTTAGAGATGGACTGCTCAATATTTTCACTATTTTATTTTATTTTCATACCAACAATAGATCAAGTCACTATGTGTAATGTGAAAACTGTCACTTATAGTGACAAACCCACAGAAAATTATTACAAACTCTTCAGATTTAGGTAACTGTTGTGGTTTTCCAGCCTACATTGTTTTGGCTCACTCTCACCGCTCTCAACAACTTTGTTTCTCTCACAGCAGACAGCTGTTTTTAAGGAAAATGCTCTAATAAACCCACAGTATGTCCAGCACCAAATGGCAGACAGCTACTCTGAAACAGCTCTCTATTAAAACAGAATATCTGTTGATGAAAACGTAACTGTTTCATCCTGAAAGTTTCAGAGGAAAAAGTACTACCTTATAGTACAGCCAATACGGTAGCCTTTCTCTCCACAGTATTTTATTTTATTTTTTCCCTGCTCTTTCAGTTCAGGTGCTGTGCAAAAATGCAGAGGTGCTGTGCTAAGTCTTAGTGATCCCCTGAATTTTCCTGTAGCAGCATCATGAGATTGACATACATGTGGTTCTATGTCTCAACAACAGATGGATTGTCATTAAATTTGGTACAGACCTTTCTGTTCATTCATGTTGAATTGTCATCAGCTTGGAGATCCTTTGACTTTTCATCAAACACCACCATTAGGTCTAATACTTTGGTTTATGAAATACCTGTAAAACTAATCATATGTCCATCAGCACCTGCTGTACTTGGGGTTAAGTGCTAATTAGAAAATGTTAGCATGCTAACAGCCTTAACTAAGACTGCAAACATGGCAAACATTGTAAATCATCAGCATGTTTGCATTGCCCATGTGCCAGCATACTAATGTTGATATTTAGCTCAAAATTCATATAATCAGACAGTGAACTCCACAGTCTTAGGATAAAAAATGATTAGCTTTGACCTTACTATACCTGTCTGTAAGGGAGGGAGCGGTTAACTTCTTTACTGTCTTCCGCTATCCGTATCCAGCACCACCATTTTTCTCAACTGAATCTCAATTAAGCCAGAAAGACATAAAAAAATACTGCGTTACACATAATCTTGGAAAATAACTGATATCTGGGAGAGGAAAAGAATCAAGTCAGGTTGTGGTTTCTGTCCTTATTTATCTATGTCATCCATCCACCCCCACCCCCCACCCCCTCAATGTCTGCATGTTTTCCAGTCATCTTTGAAATGAGGACAGATACTGTAGGGTGTGGGGATGCGTCAGTGAGCTCCATAGAAAATTTATTAGCAGCTCTGATGTTGGCCAGCCAAAACTGTGATTGCTTAAGCACTTTTTTCATGGTGTGATGTCAAATGGATGTGTCATGCTTGATGAAAATAATTTGCACTTGAGTTTCCTGTCCCTCCTGTTTGTTACCAGCTGTGTGTGTGTATGTGTGTGTACATGTGTGTGTGTGTTTGAGTTACCAAGCCATCTGCATTGGTATTTTTGCATTGCAGAACTGAAACTGAAAAATATTCTGAGGATCACTTCCATGGATGAAATCTCTTCACCTTTCATTTCAGTGTTCAATTGAAAACTCACAATGATGACATGATCTCCAACACAATCAGATTGCCTAAATTTAGGTTTGTATCCTGAAATACGCACATCAGTGTGCTACAGTCGGTGATAAATATGAATTACATAAACTCTCATTAGCTACCGCAGAAGCATGCTGAAGTTAGATTTAATGACTACGTTAATGGTCCTTAAGCCACTATGGTTTGGCTGCCACCAGCTGCCTGTCTTGAAATGGCAACATCACAGGATTCTGTTCCAAACTCCTCAAAAACTGGAACACAGGCCTAGTCTGGAGGCATATATCAGTTTGCTGGCTGTTGTCAGTTTGTTTAGGTTGCATGAAAAACTGAGACTAACATCACTGAAGAGGACAACAATTCTGGCACTAGAGGCTATGGCAAAAAAAAAACAATTCAGGCTTTACCTCTGGCAGCTGTTCCTCTGTTCTAGATGGAAGTTAGTTTACATCTTTCAGTTGGATGGAATTAACCTGTTACCCTAACTTTTGACCTGATTTGTTCATATGATGAGTGAATTGGCAAAATGACTCAAATTCAAACAATATTAAAACATATTTGAATGACAGAACCACTACTACTATTACCAGTACTAAATCAAAAGATTACAATACCAAATCAAATCTGAGGATAATTTATTGAGGATAATTTACATACTGAATGTTTGTCTTGTACTTAAATTGTTGACCAGTCCAATCTGAGTTTTATTAAAGCTGCTTCTATTTTTGTCAGTGTCAGATCCAAAGGCAGAGCACATCGGGACAGAGCCATGGAGGCCGAAGGAGGCTCTGGAGGAGGGAGTTCACCGACAAGGCTGACATCTTCCCCTATGGCCTGTGGGAGATGAGGACATGGGCAATGCCTCATCCGAAGATGCTGGAAGGTGAGACACTGTGGCCACAGAGGTGTTGTAAAAACATAAAAAGCACTGAACTTTGCACCCTTCATATTTGTAATTACTTACTTGATTAATTAACTTGTTGATGGACAGAAAATGAACCCACAGCTGTTTTGATAATTGATTAATCACCTCTGTAATTGTTCAAGAAATGCCATAACTTTACTGGTTTCAGTTTCTCAAATGTGAGACATTGCTGTTTTTCCTTTGTCTTATAATTTGATTATTTTGTGCTGTGGGCTGTTTAGACAAAGAAAGACAGTTAACCTGAATGAGAAACCAAGCGTGTATACTTAAGAGAAATTGGGGGCATATATATCTGTAGATGCCCACAACTATGTCCTGAATGGTCATGTACAAGATTGTACAAGAAGAAACAATGCTCTGGCTGAATACAAGAGGGTCTATATTAGGATGAATACAGTGTTTTCCTTACCATTGTCTTGGGGGGGCTGCTCATCTCTCGACATGACCCCTGCTCCTCCAAGAAATTAAAACATTAAGAAAATTAAATATTTTATTTGTTATTTACCTAATTCATGTGCACATTTTCATTTGAGCTAACCCTGTTAGTCTGAAAGTCGTGCTAAGAGGCACAAAAAAAAAAAAAAAAAAAACTGAAAATTTGTGTCCATGGGCACAAATCAAGAGATTACATTTCGTGACTATTTCATGAACTGCCGTGAGACTGGGTTGGTAAAGTGGAGATACAAGGTGTAATTTAAAGGTCAGCTAGATCCCTCAAAGGAAAAGTTGATTAAATGAAATGTGCCCTTCACTTGGGGATTTGTTTTGTGGAGATTATTCACAGTGCTGTTGGTCCGTAGTTGGACAGCTGAGGCTGTATTCATGTAATGCAAGGCTATTGTGTAGGTGTGTGTACGTGTGTACAACGTTTTTAACTGTCAAGGATTTTCATCTGATGCCAAATTAATAATTCATTAATTAATTATTTGTCTCTGTTTTTATACAGCACAGTACCTAACATTTCTCCACTATAGCCTGAAACAGACCCCCCACAAACTGTCTGTGGTGTGGCATCTCCAAAGACGGTATCAGACAGCACAGAGCTGTCCAGGGGGGTCATTGAGGGGGGATCTCCTTGAGAAGCAAGGTATATAACACAGGCATTTTGTGTGTGTTTGCATTTTTGTTGAGGTACAGTACGTGGAAATATTATATAGCACTGTAATTCTCCAGCCGCACAATTAAGTGTGACATATCTCCATTTTATAAACTGTATGTCTAGTCAGCCTGCTGCCAACTCTTCAGCAGCGTTAACTTACCTTCAGCTAAACTTGCAGTTAGCTCACTTCCCACAGCTAATGTTGTACATACTGTTACAACACTCGCTGTAGCAAGAATGCTGATTTTAACTGCTTTATAACGTTAGGTTGCATTTGCATAATTTTACACTTGGTGCTTGGAAGAGCTGCTAAACTTAAAGTAACTGACGCACATCGTCTTGCAAAAGCAAGCAGTAAATCTCCAACCTCAATGTTGTATAAGGAGTTTAAGTTGTTTGTGTCTAGCTATAGCTCCAGTTACAAAGGTGAATAACATTAATCTAACTTCTCACATTTCTATCACGCTGACAGCTTGTCTTTGTTTGAATCTTTCCAGACACAAAATAAATGAAAACTACCAAGACTACTTTGATGTTGTAGTAAAAGTTAATGGAACAATGTTGGTGGATTATCATAACAGATTCTTTTATAAATATTTCAGTTTTTTTAAAAAAAAGTTATTTTGAGTGAAATAATTATTTCTCAATGTGTTCATTACTTCTTCGGGTCCTGTGGTATCATGAAATGAATTTCACACTTCTGTTCTATCCCTTAAGCTCCATAACTCAACTTTGTAAATGTTGTGGATTCTCTGCAGGGTCTAGGCATTGCACATGTGCACATGGTTATCTTCAACAGTGGTCTCAAACATGTGGTTGTGTGGCCCCTGCGAACAGTTTTATCAGTGCTGTAGTTGTAGATGTAGCCATTTCCCAGGGGAAGCTGGCCAGAGGTTGTTCTCCCCACGATTCTTTAAGAGAAGGAAGAGATGGATGATTGAGTCAGAGGTTAGTGCAGGGATACAGCTGTGTTTCTCCTTGATGTTCTGCACCACAAAGCCAGCAATGTAACCAAGGGTAGCCTCTCTATATTCACAGACTGCTTCAACATTTGGGCAGTGAGGGTATCAGACTGTGGTTGTTTGAACAGATTTCAGGTCAAACCTGCATGGTGTTTGCACATGTATCCCTTTAGCCTTTCAGCCCTGACCATATTTTCAGGAAGAAATGCCTAAAAAGATGTAAATGAAGAATTGCTCCACAATAATGTGGTTCATATGCATGTTTTTGGTCTCTAGGAACCTCAGAGAATGTATTCCCAGTGCCAAAAATATTGTCTTTTATTATGTGTGAGTAAATTGGAATAAACTAAAAGAGAAATGTGAAATTTCTATTCTCTCCTGTTTGTTTTCCCCCCATTTGACAGAGGATAATACCATTGCTAACAATGATTCCATGCACACAGATGTCATTGATCACCTTCAGCAACTCCTTCACTACAAATGTACCAAATTTGATAGAAGTTGAGCAAAGGGCAAAGCCTCCACAAAGGTTTTAATGAGGATACCACCAGGGGGACACTCAATTTGGCACAATTTGGCACACAAGTGTGTGGAAATATGTAAAAGAATAGCATTCAATAGAATTGAATTGCCCTGTTTTATACTACATTGTGTGTTTACATGTATATACTGTAAAATGACTAGTGTGTTTTATTTCTTATTTTTCGACCAACACACAAATGATCAACAAATAGTTCACAATTCAGAGTAAACACAAAAACTTACTTGTGCCTCATCTACTGAGCCAACATCATTACTGCTGTTCGAGTCAGACGAATCTGCAAATTTGATGTCTGACTGCCTCTGTATCTCCACTAAAATCTCCGCCATGAGCTCTGTACTTTTTCTTTGCCATGGTGGAAAAACACTAGCTGACACACTCTCAAACTCACTATAACTCACTCACACTAAATATAACTCAGTATCTCTCGATAAAACTCATTAACACTTGATAAAACTCACTAAAACAAACACAAACCTATGGAAACGTTTACCTTTCCATGCGCTGTGCGTCAGGCTTAACAGGTTAAGATGTTGGTGTCATCCCTGAGGAGACCATCGTTCTTCCAGTTTTGCACATTCTTTATTTGATGTCCTTGTTGGTGCTTAATATCCTTTACCCACGGGGTTCCTGCTGTTGAGAACTTCAAAAGCAGCATCAGTGGTTCTCAGGAAGTCCACTGTCTCCTCACATCCTCTGAACTGTGATACATGTAGATGTTTGCAAGAGCATCAGTCACACTGCTGCTGAAAACTCGAGTTGCAAGTTACACTCCCTACTTTATATGTGTCATCTTTAGCTTGTTTTCACAGTCTTAGGCTTCCTGTCTGTTTAAGTTTGTTCAGATCCACAATGTATTGCCACTTAAGGTTGTATGACCAACCTTAGGCCATCGGCCAATCTATCTCAGCCAGTGTTCCTGAGCAGCTTCATCATGTGGCACCCTATCCTACATTACATGGACAGCTTGTTAAGAATCAGCAGAATTAGAAGACAAGGGCCTGATTTAATGTACAAACTGACACCAAGTTTTTCAAAATGGTGAAATGGCACATTGGTTCATTGCAGGTCAAAGACACTGTATGAACTCAGTTTTGGGAAGTCGTAGAATGCATTCGTTGATGATGTTAGTGTGCTCCTCAACAGTCAAAGAAAGAAATATACTGCAGGGATTTTCAAAGATTTGATAATATCAACAGTAATGAGAACCAATGCATCTCTTCCTGGTGGCAAGCTGTCATCAACTGAACCACAGCCAAGATCTACATATCAATGGAACCTCATTGCGGTATATGCCACATAGTTCCTAATGGTCATTTCATTCATCATCAAGGCACATGTTTCCTTACCCTTCCCCCCCCTCTTACCTCTGCTTGTTGGTTTATTCCTTGGTAGTGTTAGATCGCCAGTAAATACCCCGGTACAGGTGGTCTGGACCAGCTCTCCGTCCAAAGGGTCCGAGCCTACAGCTGTAGTGTTTTTCACCCAACTCACAGATTCTGCGGCTTGTATAAGCTGGTGGCGAGGAGATTCGCCTAGCTACTGACTGCCTACTTCCAGATGCCTACCCTGCTACCACTGGTGCCAAACCCAACCGAGTAGCCCTACGGGCCAGATATGTTCACCAGTCACACCTGTTAACGGCAGCTCTCCTCTTATAGATCTTTGCACTTGGTATGGTACTAGGAAAAGATTTAGTGGCTTTGTAAGCCCCAAGGGTCTGTTGGCTTTAAGTGGCTGAGATAACCTTTAAGGACCTTGTAATATTATACACACTATGACCTGGTGTTTTACCTTACTGAGAATTACAGATCAACTGTCCACAACTTAACCTTAGATGCAATTTATGAATTTTATTGAATACAATTTAACAGGGGCAAAGCATACAGCATAATCACATCAAAAACTATAAAACAATATAACCAATCTCAAAAGGCAATTGAAATAGTTAATAAGTAACTCACTGATTCCTGTATTTAATACTGCAGCCGGTCTCTAGGATGGGTGAATAATTTGGAGAGAGAGATGGAGGGGTTGGCAGCTTGGCCTTAGCTGACCGATCCTCTTTTCAGGTCGGTCCCGTGAGAGGGGAGTCTCCTGACTCCGTACAAAGTCCCGGAGGACCTCGCCCAAATCACAGTTCCTCTTTTTGACCTGGCGAGCTATAAAATCTTCAGAGGCTAAATCCTTTACTGCAGTAGGGGAAAATAATAATCCATGCAAAACTCCTCTTGCATTGAGTCTTCTCTGCAGAAAATAGTCTCCAAGATTTCTTCGTTCTAAGTGAAGTAAAGTTCGCTGAGTCCAACTCTCTTGATGATGGCCGAGGAGGGGTCTTCTTCTTTGGATGATGATCCACCGATGGTCAACGAAGAGTCCGAATAAGTTGTCTGGTACATCACCTTTTATCTGGTCTCGGCCAACTCTCTCCCTCCCTCTCTGATTTCCTCTACCAAACCATTTTTTGACGATGCTAGCTCCGGTTGTGCTGTTGCAATCCCTCCGGTCCGGTACCTTCCATTATGTTGCAATCCTTTTTGGCTTCAATTCTCTACCAACGGTGACCGCACCCATCCCAGACACCGCTTCTTTCAATCATTCTTATTCCTGGTTACTATCGATACAATTAATCATCACTTTTCAGTAATATCAGTACAATCATTTTTAATTTCAACTGTTTATATCACATTTCATGATTTTTATACTCTCATACCAACCTTACAGTGTGCTATTAACTTCCCTTTTCCTAAGACCGGACAGGCTATCTGGTACTTTCCAGTCATGTCACAATCTTATCATTGCTTAATCACAGAGTCATATGATTTTCCATTCACTTCACTCATACACACACACATTACAATGATCATAATGCTTACATTTTATTCTGATTAATTTTTAAATGGTATATCAAAACTTGTGCATCTTACAACCATGGGGAGAATCTGGCATTAGATCCTTTCTTTTGACGCTGGGAGTGGGTAGATCTCAACCTTTCTTGACAGTAGTCATGCACATACTTTCTAGGGAGTACTCAAAAATGGTGGGGACAGTTGATGATGTGAGGTTCTTTCTCCCACCTCTGAAAATGAAACACTCCTCTTGTCGAGCTCACAGCCTGGAGTTTTCATTCAGTGTCACAGTCTTACACCTTATATTGTCCACCCATTGATGGAGCCTCTCACTGTCACCCAGTGCAAAGCTGTAAAACCAGAATATGCAAATGTATGTTTGTAAATACTCATACATAACACAATAAAAAAGTCAAAATGTATTTATAAAATTATTTTCTGCTAACACTGGTTCCCAACTTGGGTGACCCCCCACAAGGTATTGCAGAGCCTGTCAGGATTGTATATTTACGCAGTTATAGAAAAGGGGTCCCATAAGGAAAGGTTGCTGTTTTAAGTTACTCTTACTTTTTATGGCTATACATTGCATTTATAGTACTTATCTAGTTTTCTATCATATAGTTATTCTTTATTTTTAATTCTTTTACTTTTGACAGCAAGACTTTTACCTATGATTCCATATTGTGCTATTACAAAAAATAAAAATCACAGTGCTCAGTTGTAGCCAAGCTGTGTGTGTGATATTACACATCAATCAAACACATCATCAATTAAGCAAATCTATCGGATCAGTTACAGAGGTTATACAAACACCCAGTCAGTGCTAACTACTGTTCATCTCTTGGATGTATTATGGTCAAATATACAGCATGTGACTTTTTAAATGCCCTTGAAGGTGTTATGTCCCAAATGTAATATCCTACCAAAACAACAGTTGTGCTTTTTAATGTGATTGCTTGATGCAGTTGAAGGCAGCACAAGATGGCATTTTCTCACTGTGAAGGGCAGTTGCAATTTCAGCAGGCCAAAAGTAACAACTAGAGAATAGCTTAATTATACTGTTGAATTAATTAAATTAAAGCAACAGACATTTACAATATGCTTAACTGGCATAGACATATGACAGGCACCAAGTGTTTATCCACCCTTGGTTTTCCATGGCCTTTATTTGTCTGTGTCGTCCACACCCCCCAGTCATTATGGGAGACCTGGCTTTTTATAGACTACCAGTTTTTATTTGAGGAAATACAGTATCTGTGTTTTTGAAAATGTGATGGTGAATTGAACCAAAAATTTAAAAAACTAAAGAAAACTAGAAATGAGTATACGTGATTTGAGGATATCCTTATTTGTGAATGTAGCTCTGTATTTCTGCTGCTTCACTGCCTCAACAGTCTGCTATTACAGCCATGAGTCATCAGCTGGAGACACACACACACACACAGTTATCCATAATTTGTCACTTTATCCTTTTTTTGACAGATGACAGACCAAAGAAGCATTAGAAATTGGATGGGGGGTGGGGGATTGGGGGGTCCTGGAACAGGCGGCATGATTGCATCATACATTTTCTGTCCGACTCAGCCACTGGAATGACCATGTTTCCTCTTCTAGAGGATGAATCAGTGTGTCTTTTTGCCATTTATAGGACTTGTAAATTGAAGTGTGTGACTCAAGAGCTCGCCACCTCAGACTGTGATCCCTTTGATGAGGTCAGCTAGCTAGTATTTTTATTCCTTTTATTCTAGAAATGTGGTCCTGGTTATGGCTTCCCATCACCAATTAATCTATCAGCAAACACTAGAGCTATCTTGAAGTGACTAGAAAATAAAGATCTATTTACTTAACTTTTGAGACCTGGATTCAACTCAGGTCCCCACAAGACTTGAGACTTGTAATTTGAGACTTCAAAGCAAAAATGTTCCTGTCCCAAGTTTTGACTTGAATAAATCCTGAAACAACCGTTAAAATGCAGCACAGGATTTGAGACTTAACTTTATTTACCTTCTTGGGAACTCTTGTCCTCATTTTGTCCTTAAGGACTTGTGACTTAACTTGACTTCAAGAATTTGATATAATACAGTGACTCTATATAACTGTGTATTACAACACAAAAATGAAGCTAGAATATTCCAGATACAGTTGTTGGCATCTTGCAGTGGTGATGTCATTTAGAGTCTGTGCAGTAATGATTGGGTGGTGGAGTTGTATAATCGAGGTCTTGCCCATTAAGACCAAACTTAACAGAAAAACTAACACTTGACTGTACATCAGTGCAATAAGAACCACCTAAAATGACAGAAACCATATTTGGGAAAAATTTATTAGATTTTTTTGTCCCATCAGCTAACATGGGGGCGGGTTTATGACCTACATTACTTTTATCCCATCTCTATTTTTATTTTATTTATTTTTTATTCTTTTTGACATTTTATATTTATCTGTACTGCCATTCCAAGAGCTGCTAAATGGTGTTTCACTGTTTTGGAACAGTGACAATAAAGATCTATTCTATTCTATTCTATTGCAGCCAGCCACCGGGGGACAATCAAGGTGTTTTGGCTTCACTTCTGGGGAGCTGTCATGTTGTCCATCATTTTCTACAGTTATAGATGTAATATTATAAAGTCTTTTTACAGGTAACTACATGGTAACTCGGTAACTACTTTCCCTTCCTGTTATGCCTTGGTGTTACTTTAAAAGAAATTGATAAAGAGTACAGTTTGGGGCTTTTTTTGGACGATTGACAGGTGATCTAGGTTGCCACACAGATATGTTGTGGTTCTGGGTTCCACCATAGGCTAATAATACCCAACCTTTAAAGCTTCATCTCAGAAAACTCTGAGTGATGTCACCGACACAATTTGCTGTTTTGAATAAAGATGATATCAAAATGAAAAATTGTTACTTACTGGCCTACAGTATAATTTGATCTTAATATCTATATTTTAAAGATAAAATGATGAACATTAGACTTATGCCCAATAGATCTAGATGTTAATTTTTTTTAAATTCCTGCTGATCATAAAAGCAGCTCCTGCTATTAACAGCGAGAACATAAAGTCAATGTACGACACGATCAAACCTCCATTAATCTTGGTCTTTGGAGTAGCTGTGGAGGACGGAGGTGAAATTAATGCCAGAGGTGCAGAATACAGAGTGGGCTCCAAAGTAAAGCGCCAAATCCTTGAATAGAGGAAGAGATTCATGAGAGGAGAGAAATGCCTTTGATGTGCGGTAAATTAATTAACATTCTCCCATTTCTACCAGGAGGTAATTGGACTGTTGGTTTGCTGAGGTTTAACTTTCAAGTGAGGGTTTTATGGTAATTGATTTTTTTTATATAATAAAAGGATTTTTCCACGGATTAGCGCCTCTCATTAATAAAAGGCTTAATCCTTCATCCAAGTATAAACAAAACATATTTATCTTTCAAATGTGCGTAAACAGGGGATAAAATGTAAGAAAAAAAATGATGAAAAAATGATAAAATGTGAGAAAGATGATAAAACAGTTCAGAGACTGAGGAGAAGAACCAAAAGTAGATTTTATCCAGAACATCCTGGATGAGAGATTATTTTGCAGGTAACTCTATATTTCCTCTCAAACCCAAAAAATGCAATTTTAAACAATCTCTATGGTAAAATGGATCATCTGAAAAAACTGAAAATAATTTGAAAATACATTTTTTTAATAATATAAGTTAAATTGAGTGTGTGAAATGTATAAATGTTTACACAAACAGAGAAAATACACACAGTAATCTGTCTTGTCTTATTCTCCAGGCTTTTGAGACAAAGCTATACTGAAATCAGAATTTACACATCTGCCATTCCAGTAAACATTTTCCTGATGAGTTTGTGGCCTCAATCACTAGATATAAGTCTTCTTCAATACAACATGACGTTGATTTTGTAAATTACGCATTTAGAGGAAAATTGACGATAAAGCAGGGTATGCTTTAGGCTGTGGCTACTGTGTAATTGACAGCTGTCAATCATGACAGAGTTACAGCGGTTCATCTCGGAGCTGTTATCTGGTGAACTGATAGCACGAAGTTCATTTTAACATTTTGCTCGCCTGAAAATGTCTCATTTGGCTTTTGGTTGTACTAACAGACACTCCAAGAAGACGGCTCTTCATCTCTTGGTAAGTACATTTTGTTTTAAGCCTGTGTTTCGCTAGCCAAAATGAGCATCCCACTCTCACAGTTACGGGGATTATAGATGCACCTTGCTAACCAAGCTAACTAGCTCATGCTAGCGTTAGTGGATAACTTAGTGTTTATACTATACTATCAGTATGTGGCCCCGCTGGGCTGACGACCTGTGGGAATATTAAGACAGCGCCCGATAAATAGTACGTTAAACCAACATTAAGCTAATTATTTGTTTTATGCCTCTGGTAAACAAACAAACAAAGTGCATTGTGCTAGTGTAATGTACTGCATTAATGCAAGCTAATAAAACTGTCCATCATGTGTTCAGGTTAACATGATGTTTAGATAATTTACATGTGGTTAAAACGGTATCATCAACTTTTCATGATATGACGAGTAGAGTCATGAGTCATAAACACGTTAGGATCTCTGTTTAGAAATGCTATTCACACTAGTGATGTGTCATGCACAAAAGATGCAGCTCTGAGAGCTGATGCTTTGTAGTGAATCAGAAGAGCCGGCTCCCAGTTTTTTTCCTTTCGCTGCTTACCTCAGTGCTCAGCCTGAGCTCTGCTCAAGGCAGAACTTTGTTTTGATTGGTCAGCATCGCGGCCAATCAGATGTGAGGATATAGGATCATACCAATATGTGAAAACAGACTTGCAGTGGAGCGCCCCCCTCTCTGTCTGTCTGTCAGACAGACAACGGTGAGGAGAGTGTGTGTGAGTGCCTCGTGTAGTTGCGTATTGAAACTATGAGTGACACCCGAAAGCAAAGCAGCATCTGGCTGCAGTTTAAAGATACAAAATGAAAATAACTTTAAGTTTGGTTGAGTTTGGTTCTGTTCTGTGGATTTATTTGGAGTTTTGTTGTTAATTTGTGCAATAAAATGTTTGATTAAAATATTAAACAAAAGAATGGTTTTGTAACAGAATAAATGCACAAAATTAGGCAATTATAAGGCTTCTCATAAAAACACTGAACATGAAAGGGTTTTCAACACACAAACCATTAATTTTTGCAAAGTTATGGTAAAATAAAGGCCTACAAAAAATCCTAAATTAAGAGCCGTTCAGGAGTCGAAAGAGCCGGCTCTTCTTTGGGAGCTGAGCCAAAAGAGCCGGCTCTCTGAAAAGAGCCGAACTTCCCATCACTAATTCACACACAAAATGATCACAACAAAGTTAAAAGTGTGTTTTTTTACACAATGTGTAGGAAGACATTTCTTCTGTAGGAGTTTGATCAGTTAATGCTGAAAGTACATGATATTCCTTAAAAGAAGCAGGCTGTCAGGGGTATCAATGTATGCGATTCATTGTGATCCACCATTTCTTAACCAAAGTGTTTGTCTTTTATTGTAATTCAAAAGTATCCACACTGTGAAAACTGAATGACTGGTACCAACAGAAGGAGCAACCTCATGGAGCAGTGTATTTGATGCCATTCATCTGGCCTCGACAGAGACTGCATCAACAACATTCTTAGTTCTCATATGGGTTGTTATGACGATGCCAGAAAACCACCTCCAGTTCAGCTTCCTGTGACCAACTTTTTAGAAGTTTATTATTTTCTGTCTGCCATCACAGGTTGAATTTCATTTGACTTTTTTTAGGTGATAAAACAACATTTTTACAAACAGAATTTGGAGAATATAAAACAGGAATGAAATAATGGGTCCACTCCAGCACAGTCAGAAGTCAGCTAGAAGTGCATTCAGGACCCACCTTTATAATTTGTGATCGGTTTGTTATTGAATTTTAGATAAACTTACCGTGCTAATGGTACTGAGTGCATTTTTCATTGATTACATTTCACTGTTACTTGTATTTTTCAACAGGAATCTTACATCTTTGGTGAATTAGTGTTTTCAGTTAAAATGGATAAAATGGATAAGTACATAAGACCAAGTCCAATATCTCTCATTTGATCTTCATTAATATCTTTATTGCAAGTTATTACAATGTAGTGCACAATTTACAGTTCAGTAACTATTAAAAAATAAATAATAATATACAGTTGTGGATCAAGATGAAGTTGAATCCCAGTAACAAGTACAGGTTACAGAGGAAATGAAAAATAATACATAGCTTACAGCGTGATGTACAAGGCTACCACTTAAACAATGAATATAAATGTATGTGGCCATAACACCGCCCTCTTATCCAAATATTTCCAAATTTTCTGGTTGCAAAAATACCAAGATGGCGACTGCCAGTTTCCAAAACTCAAGGCTTCAAAACAGCAGTTCACAAACCAATGGGTGACGTCACGGTAGCTGCATCTATCTTTATATACAGTCTATGGCGTCTACACAAGTAGAGAAGGGCAGCAGAACACAGTACAAGTGACCTTTCTGTTGGCTAAACTGCACCCATAACCACACAAATACACACACATATATGCAGAGTCCCTTTAGGGAACAAATTTACAACAAAAATCCCTGCCATGCACATTGAAATATAACCTCCTGCTAATCTTGCTATCTCCCTTGATTCTAATTCATCATCCGAGCAGCTGTGATTAATTTCTGGAGCGGACATTACTCCCCGTGCTCTGATAACGCTGCTGGGATATTCATATGCCTCTGCTTTGGCGTTATCTTATTTAGTTCGAGGCCATGTGACACAGAGACTGGCTCAACAAGAATACAGCCGATACAAAAAGCCTTGAGAGCATCATTTAAAATGCAGCAGATGGTGCATGGTGATGCAACAGCAGTTGAGCTGAAGGTGTATAGGTAATTAGATGTACGACAATGCTTCCTCACTGCCCTGAAGAGTACACAGCAACAGATTTTTTCCCCATTTACCTTATATTTGGAATGTTTAATTCCCTGTGCCCTGCACTTCTTGTCACTGATGCCTCTTACACGTGCGCATCAGTCACTCATTGTACTATCCACTTGGCTCTTCACTTGCTCTCCTCCTTCTCTTAGCTCCTCCTGCAAGGGAGACATGCAAAGAAGAGAGATGAGGATGGGCACATTGTATTAAACAAATGGGACCCCAGCATCAGTTGGAGAAAATGGACATTACTAATTCATAATATCCCCGTATTCTTCTCTTGGAGCTTATTTAAAAGTGTTTTGTCTGTGAAATTTCTGATATCACTCAGCCTGGAGCTGCTACTGTCAAGACTGTGATGATCGAATGGAGATCACAGTCTCACTCATGACTCACCTCTGATGTGGATCCCCAGTAAGTACGCCCTTTAAGGCCATGGCTGGTTATTACAGGGCTAATAATGAGTGATGGTAATGAATATGTGTCTGTATGGGATGAATATTGGAATAACTCATTTTTTGATCCAAGCGTGCTTAGAATGGGAAAATAAGGAATATAATAGATCTGTGACTGAAGAAAAAAGAGGTGAAAGTGCAAAGAGTGTTTTTATGGTTCATTCATCATTCACACATCATAATAAAAGGTTATACCTGTAAAAAAAAGTTCTCCAATCCTCGTTCATTGTCTTCTCTGATGCGTCTTTAAGTGACTGGAACATCTGCAGTGATAGCACACCTCAGGGACTCCAGCTGAAGAATGTTGGGGTAAGAGAAAATAAAAAGGAGAGGACCTGTAGTGTTCTCCCAGTTCCACTCCTCACTGTGCAGAACCCCAGATCAACCAGCAGGATTCACTGGAGCTGCCAAAAGAACACAATCCCTCACTGGCTTCCCACTAATGTGTGTTAGAAGTCCTCCTGTAAACACTGTTCAATAGTTCTAACAATTCAACTGAAAACTATTCAAATTAGCTGCTTTAAGTCATGATTTGATCTTTGCTATCTTAAGAGCTGTGTTGAAAACATGGTGCTTGTGTGTGTGTGTGTGTGTGTGTGTTGGTTGTTAATATTTACATCCTGGAACCACGTGGAGCTGGTTTAAAGTTAATCTAAAGGTCTTCCTCCAACACCGGAGGTACACACTGGGAGCAAAATGGAGATCCTGCTGAGGCACATACAGTGCACACTCACACAAACACACACATGTACACACACTCCATAATCCCAGTGGAAGTGAGGTGAGAGCAGCTAAATGGGTGTCATGTGGAGTTATTGGAACGCTAACCTTTGCCTCTGTTATTTATTCAGCTCAAAACCTCTTACTTCAGCTGTTATAATGTGCTTTTTAAAACACAGTGTAATCATCTTTGGCATCAGTGTGTGAAAGCAGATGTACGCTTTTAATAAAACACTTTTGCTACTGCTTTTGTTGATTTTTTTCACTCCGAAAACCTGCTGATTTTGATTTTTGAAGTAAAACTGCATAAACTGCCTGACTTTTGACAAGTTTTTGTTGTTACTACTGGAAGGTTTTGAGGTGGTGTTTTGAAACAATAAATATCATTTCAGAATACTATTTATAGTTTGCATTACAAGGTACTTCAAGTCATCCATTAATCCCTATTTAAACTTAATTTTAGAAATGTAACATAGAGGTATGAGTCAATATACATACCATGTTTTTTTAGACTATAAATACTTACTGCTTACCATTTCACTGTAGTTTATCTCATGTATACTGTAGACTCAAGAGATGTGCAAGAGGTGCTAGAGCTGTTGCAGACCACAGTGCAGCTGCATTACCTACATATATAGCATATGGTTTAGGTCGCAATCACTTCACATACTGAAGAGGCCCCAGTCAATGTTTTTTGCCTTGAAGTGACTTAGATCTGATTTCTTCAATGGAAATGAAACAAAATAGAACAGTCAGATCAGTATTCATGTGGTTCTTGTAACATCTCATTTCCCTATGCATGCACATCTAGCAGCATGTTAAAAATAAACATGGAGGGGAGCAATGACAGTGACAGGGATGAATGGAGAGACAAGCAAGTTTAAAATCTGTTGGACATTTATGGAGAAGAAACTTAATGTAACGAAACAGTTTTTGAGAAAACTGCACAAGTAATGGCAGAGCAGGGTTATAAAAGAACATGGCTTTAGTGCCAATGAGAAATAAAACCCCCCAAACCTTTGCCATCAACTTCAGGAGAAAACTCATCTAAACCAAACACTCTCTCACTCTCAGACACCTCATTTTCTACTCATACCATTCTACCAAAAATCAGTTCCTATGACACTTACCGTATGCTCGACACTTCAAATAGGAAAAGAAAAAGCAAAATGGAGAGAACCCAGGGCTTATGCATTTTTGAAATAATTACTGACAATAGTGAAACAATATATCTGGTTGCTTTCCAACCTCAGTGTTCCAAGGCCCCATTTCTTTAACTAAAGTTAAACAACAAATTACATTCCAGTTGTAATTTATTACATTCCAGAGCATCCCTGACTTGAAGTAGCTCTGCAGTGTCCTAAGCCTCCACGCCTTCTCCTGTGTTGTCATCAGCTGGAGCAGGTTCTTCATAGGCCTCAACTGTCATTCTTGCCCTGGAAAATCACAGAATGAAGTAGCGCTGCTCTTGTGTTAAGTTCCCAGCAACAGCAACAACATCCTCTGAGCATGATGGTACATTGGTGCCATTAATCTCTTCAGTGTCTTAAGATGACAGAAACATGAAACTAAAACCTAAATCTTTAAGATGTGATGAGATAGCTTTGGCACATGGAGATATATTTATTTACTTGTGTAAATGCAAAAAATACGTACTTTTTGGAAATGTCTCCTGTCCCTGCCATTGTATAGAAGTGGGAACTTCTCAGTACCTCAGCATCATGAACACTTTTAGGCCAACCAGTGTTTACATTTGTGATGCTGTGAGGATGACATGAGTAGAACATAAAACATGCAAACAATACATAAACAATACTTAAAATGATAACAGTACAATGCCGAAGAAATGGGACCTATACTGTAATGAAAGTTAAGTGATATGGGAAACATTACCCTTTTTTGTGTAAATTTTCTAAATAAACAGAGACTGATATCTTAACATCAAATAAGAGGCTGCTTACCAGTATTTGTGTTCAACAACATCCTGTAAATGAATGGAGTGCCATCCTTGGGGGGTGAAGTAGTAGTACACCGTTACCATAATGTGAACATAGCCTTAGTTTCATGTAGAGCAGAGCACCAAATTCAAATGTACGCTTCTTTGAAGTAAAAGAAACACAAACAAACTTGACTTCAGTAAACTTGATATTCACATATTAAGAAATATGGTTCTTTTTTAGCAACTTTCTTGTAACCTCATCTGCATATCCAACCTTTCCTAAGCCTTGGGTTCCAGTAGACATCTTCTCCCGACATATTTCCATATGATTGGGTTACCTGCACTGGTCAACCTGTGATGAGCTGTAATATTATACAAAGTGCAGTGCAATACCAAAGTATGACTAAATTGAAAAGAAAATCACACATACATACAGCTGACTGTGCTAGCAACAGAAGTGTGTTTATCCACATCTTGACAAAAAATAAAAATAGTTTAGCATGCTGTATACTGAGCATAAAAATGAGGAAGCAGATCATGCTGTGGGAATGTTCTGAAAGTTTGAATATTTTGAAACAAGATTCCCATGGGATCCAAGCTGACGACAGATGACATACCTAGGAAAGGAAAAAGCTTCAAAGTCTTCAGAGCCCGTCTATGGGCTACAGATTTGAAATTCAAAACATAGTTTTTGAATAGTGGCGTCATACACCAAAAAAAAGTTCCTCACTCAAACTGCCAGCTGAATGGACGAAAGTTTACCAGTAGCTACCTGTTGCATGATTATTGAAGAATAGTTCTGTGCAAAGGTTTATTGTTGACTTATCTTTATACTTGACATTAACAGTGGATTAATGTCAAATGTGTGATTACATGTGATTACACGAGAGGTACAAATGGGACTGTGATGCAAAAGAATCCCAGCAGTTCAGTAAAACATGTTTCCAAATCATCAGTTAAAGTCACCCAATAAACTAGCCTCTGTGCTATATTTGGTTTAGTTTTGTGCTATAAGGCTAGAAATCCATTTTGTGTGATGAATAACTTACAGTATTTTAGAACAAAATTATTTCATAGGATGTGATCACAGAAAACAAAAGTAAACATACTGTGTTTTTGGGTACATTCATCCCTCTTAGCATTACTGCACAAAACATCTCTATTGTCTCTGATTACTGGCCTTCTGGATTAAATGGCATAAACTTTGAATATGTAATCAGATGTTAGGTGCACGCAGGGGGCAGGGGGAAGGTTAAGAATATAACAAAGAAACTAGACAAGCTAAACCCATAACAGATGCAGGAAACCAGATATGTTATTTTATTCTGTCTCTCTCTGTCAGTGTACATTCTGTTTGCATGGAGATAACAGCTAATATGACCCCCCAAGGTTAATATAATAAAGAACTAGATAAGCTTAAACCTAAGGCTAGACAGCAGGGAACTAGATATATTTTATTCCTGTCTCTGTCAGTACATTTGTTTGCAGGAGATAATAGCCAATATGACCGAAGTAAGAGAGAATAAAATACTGTATCAGTGTAAACCTGCTATTTATCTCTGGAGCCATAATAAACTAAGATGAACCATGAAGCAGAGAGAGGGAGCATACTGCTTATGTGCTTAGCTGCTCAATTATGTAACAGATTTTCTCCCCTCTTAGATCTTCTGCGATCTGGTGATCACTTGTGTTTTTAATTACTGATATGCTAATATTTCCCATGGAAGTGTACTTTCTGCTGTTACTATTGTTACCTTCCCTCGGAAATGTACGTCGCTTATGAACAGTGGAATTCATGGGAAATATTATTTTGTTAGTAAAGTATGTAATAATCTATGTAATAATTTATTTTGGAGAAATGTCAGATTGTTTCTTTTTTTATTAATTTTAATTTATTCACACTGTGTATACAGTGTATATGCAATAAGAGATGCTCACCTCTCAGCAGCATATGTTGTCAGAAAACAGGGTAGCAATGTTATTCCCACCATTTGTCAGGAAACACCCTACGATTTGTGATTTTCTGTGTGTACATATTTCTCTCTGTGTTTGTGTATAGCTTACAAGGGTTCACTGTTAGTGAGTCATCAACAGTCTGCCTGGTGACAGTGTAATACGTGAGACTGAGAGTTTATTTGGATGCTGTATTTATGTGTGTTTTTGACGTGGCTGGAAGCATTATTATGTGCACAACGACCTTTAAGAGAACCTACAGGGAGCTGCTGTTATTGCTAATTGCACCTTTGAGGAGCAGTCAGACTTTTCAGGACAAACAGTCGCTCAGGAAGATCACAGCAGAAACAGGTCCTGCATGTGTTTAGCTAGCTTAGCACAATGATAGAAAATGATGGAAGCACCAGCCTAGCTCTCTCTAAACTGAAACATGCCTTTCAATAATTGCAAAACTGTTTAAATGTTTTATCTCGTTAGCTATAAAAAGTAGTCACCAACACTGAGTTAAGGCCTGGTCACACCAGCATGAAAAACATGCAATCAGTTCTAATGGAAATGATGAATAGATTCACTGATGGAGGTGAAGTGAAGCTTTGATTTGTGACTGTGTGCTGCTGACTAATAACAAACCAGTCCTGACAGTGCTGACTAGTGATAGACTGATATGGTTTTTTCAGGGCCGATACCGATGCCGATTATTAGTAGTCAAGGAGGCCGATAACCGATATTTGGAGCCGATATTCATTTGCAGTAAAAGTGAAAATATTGGCGTCAAAATTTTGAATAATACAAACTCCAACACTTCGTTCATTTAAATGCCTTTAAGCATACGTTTATTAAACAGCTTTTCAGATTTGCAACATGTTAAAGGTTTTTTTTTTATCTTAGACAATAGACATCTTTGTTTTAAAATTCTAACAAAAAGTGCAGGGAGCTCTCAGGCTCAGGAGCATGTCTTATAAAGTTAAATGAAAACTTAAACAAATAAATAGCTCCCTAAAGTTTTCTACAGTAAATAAAGTTTTCCAAAATTTCAATATAACTGAAATGTTATTTTATCTTTCACTTATCTTTGTTTTAAGTTCAAACAAAAACAAAAAGTGCAGGGAGTTCCCAGGGTCAGCAGCATCTCTTATAAAGTTAACTGAAAATTTAAATAAATAAATAAATAGCTTCCTGACGTTTTATAAAGTAAATAAAACAAAGTTAAGTAAAATTTGCACAGATATGTGAGTCTCAAATCAATTAGTAGTCCCAGTTGAGCAGCACCAGATTGTGGTGCAAAAAGCAGAGTTGTTCATAGCTTCCATGCTAACTGTTCTTAAAACCATACTGCATCTATTGACATTTTTATTTCTACATGTTATGATGATATGTCATGCTGCAACATGTACTTAAAACTGTTAAAAGTGGAGCGAAGTTAGCTGCTTCCAGTCTTTGCATTAAGCTAGGCTAAACATCCCTGGACCAGTCTCTGTACTGTAGGGACAGAGATGAAACTGGTATGAATCTCTCCATCTTTGCAGATGCTGGAGAAAGTCAAATATTCAGCTGGGTGATGCAATAGCTTCCAGAAAAGCACAAGGGTGGGTGGGAGAAGTGAGGTCGCTGACTGTGGCCTCTAACACAAAGACACCATTCAATAGCAGGGGGCAGGGAAATTGATCAGCAACTCTCTCCAAGCAGCCATTGTTACTGGCTTCCTTGTATTAAATGACAGGGGTGAGATGGGGATGGGAAAAGGGTGGGTGGGTGGGTGGGGGGGATAAGAAGATGTGGGAGGAGAAGTTGAAAGGAGAGGGACAGAAGGAAAAAATGAGAGGGAGAGATGTGTTTGAGGGTAGAGAAATGACAAATCACTGAGGATGAATAGGCAGTGCTGGTGTTACGTTCAAATTAAAATGATGATCAGTGACACATACACATACTGTAGGTGAGAACTAAACCTGCTCCTTTGAAAGCTTGGCTTACTAGCTTTAACTTCCTGAATGGATCACAAACCTAACAATAAAGTGGAGCCCCCCTAAATGTTGAATGTTCTTTACACAGGGCTACAACAAGACGTTGTATGTGCTGATTCTGTCTGTCTTCAGTTGAGCTGTACATTCATTCTGTGGCTAGCTCATGCTGTTAAATTCAGTGCAAAACTACTCTACAAGCACTGTTTACAAGGTTAATGGCTCAGCAACCTGTTATTTATGACCAAGTTATCAGATTATAATTGTTTTTGTGGTGTTCATGGTCTTTTAGTGTGCAGGAAGGAAGCAATGTACTGTGAATTCCAGCTGAGTCACAGTCACAAATGAGCAGCTCCTCTCCTAAAATCTACTGATACAGTCAGTGACAATGGTGATTCAGTATAGTCCCTTTCAAAACATATTGATTGAGATTTAGAACTATGTTTGTCAAGTGCATCATACTGCCAAAACACAGTTAAAATACCAGTATACTGTTCAATATTTAAAGGCTTATCCGTTTAAAAGTACTGGCACTACAGAATGTTTTGATAAGCAAGCATCTGCATATGCTCTGTTTTTCCACTTGTGTATACAGTTTTTTCTTTTGTCGGCTATCTTTCCTTGATCTTTGATGCTATTATACAAGCATGAAGTTAGCTGAGGTAGAGAACTCAAGGTGATGCTGTCCTCTCGTCATCTGATGTGTCAGCTGAGCTTGCACACTGCCATCACCATTTGGGTGGCCCATTTAAGCTGTCAAACTCATGTGCTCATTCTGTGCTGCTGCTTACGCATGTCTCAGCTCACTTCCACCGCTGTAGCATCCACCTGTTCCTTATGGCAGGATACACTGGTTTCTGTCAGCTTTAAATGATGGTGGCATTGATACAAAGGCTAGATGCAGTAAGGACAAAAAATTGTAATTCAGCAATGTCTGACTGATACATTAATTCCCAATTTACTGTATAATGGTATCTTTGACTTAAATCACTATTAGACAGGGATACTGGAACACTTGATACTGATACTGGCACTTAGTTTCTTTTCTAAGTGTTGTACACATGTTTGTACTGTACATATCAGTCCAGAGATGCACACACATTCTAAGTAACCAGTGATTGTTATTGTCTCCATTGGACAAAAGCCAAACAATTACTCAGCTACCACACTGAGGTGGCGATAGATGAAGTGATATTGCAGTTTATTTCTGCTCACAGCTGAAACTGTGCAGAAAATAACCTCCTGACTGTGGTAATCAACAATATGAACATCACAGCTATACAGAATGTAGCTAATAAATCCTGGCACACAGCCAGACAGGCACACTTCTAATAGTAAATCCACTCATGGTAATTTGTAATGGCAGCCCGTATATGTGTGTGTATATGTTGGGTGGGGTAGTGGCAGTGTGTGAATGTGTCAAGTATGTGTTTCAGTATGTTTAATTACAGAATCTATTCCAACTGATAATTTTAGTTTAAATAGCATGAAAAGCAATATTATTACATTGATTCTTGTTGTGATCATTTCCTAATGTTATTATTTCACTAGAGAGCTTTAGTTGTGTGACTTTATAAACAGGAGGTTTCTCAGGCTTTTAATCATCTAATCTAAAGGAGCTCAAGAACGAAAGATAGAAACTGCCAATATGTTGCTATGTGTGTGTGCTATGGGTTTCCTCCTAATGCACAATACAATTTGACTCAAAAGACACCAAGTCTTTGTGTATTATTTTTTATTTTATTCATTGACATAGAAAATTCTCAACACTGTTTAAACGTTTGTAAAATTATATTAGTGTGTATATCTTTAAACTTTATTTCTAGGTATTTGTGTTTTTACAGTAACTATAGCAAGTCTTGATAGTTGTCTATACCTTGAGTGCCAATTTGACAAGACAATCCAATTCGGTCCACAAAGTAGTTTTTTTCTAGAGCTTTTAACCAAATCACATGTTCTTCATCAGCGGCAAGAGTCGGCTCGTTGTTAAGATGCAGCTGATGCAAACTCAGCAGCTGTAAATGTTAGCAGGACTGCTCGCCATCTTGGCTTAAGACTTAACCATGAAATGTAATTCTTGATCTTGGAAAAAATAGTTTGACAAAACAATCCCAACTTGTTCATTTATTAGCTTTTTCAGAAACTATGAATCATAATACATGGTCTCCATCCACTGCTAAAACACTTTCCATCCACTACTTAAAACTGAGATAATTGTCATGATAGTGGACATTTATAATCCCCACAAGCAGGTTTAGTGACCCTCATCATCAGGTGAAAACTGTACCTAATGAAAATCTGAAGGGCACATCACCATGAAATTTGCTGAGCTCACTCATGCTCCCCAGAGGATGAACAGTTTCCAGTTTGACTACTCCATTAACCTTCCTCAGACTCCCCCCTTATTTAAAAACAGGTTTTGTGTTAGGGTTCTGTTAGTACTGGACCCAAATGCGAGTCAGAGATAAAGTTGCAGTTAAAGTAAGATAAGATAAGATAATCCTTTATTAGTCCCATAATGGAGAAATTTACATTGTTGCAGCAGCATAAGTGATTGAAAAGATAGAAAAAGACATAAGTACGAGTAAAGGCAAGATAAAAACAAGATAAGGCTATAAATATATATATATATATAATATACACAACAGTATAAACATGACAATGTAATAAAAAATACAACAACAGAAGAGCAATATACACAGGACTCTATACATAGAGACAGAAAATGAACTAAATACAGGTATTGCACGTTTGAAAATGGAATTGCACACAATGAATGACTGATAGCAGCTGTTTTGGATTAATGAAAGTGCAGAAACCTAGTGAAAAGGGTCCATTGAGTATGTGGTGTATTAGGAGCAGTGCTGGTTGTAGAGTCTGACAGCAGCAGGAAGGAAGGACCTACAATACCTCTCCTTCACACACTTTGGGTGAAACAGCCTATCGCTGAAGGAGTTGTTCAGTGCTGTCAGACTGTCCTGCATGGGGTGGAGCTCATTGTCCATCAGGGATGATAGCTTTGCTATCATCCTCCTCTCACCCACCACCTCCACGGGGTCAAGGGGGCACCCCAGGACAGAGCTGGCCCTCTTGATTAGCTTGTCCAGTCTCTTCCTGTCTGCTGTTGAGATGCTGCTGCCCCAGCAGACCACTCCATAGAAGATGGCTGATGCCATAACAGTTCATAAAAAGTCCTGAGGAGTGCCCCCTGCACCCCAAAGGACCTGAGTCTCCTCAGCAGGTAGAGCCTGCTCTGAGCCTTCTTGTAAAGTGCAGTGGTGTTCTGTCCAGTCCAGTCTATTGTTCAGCAACACCCAGGTACTTATAAGATGTCACCATCTCAATGTCTCTTCCCTGGATGTTCACTGGTGTTGGGGGGGAGTGTCTGCTCCTGCGGAAATCCACCACCAGTTCTTTGGTCTTCCCTGCATTGATCTGGAGGCAGTTCCGCAGGCACCAGTCCACAAAGTCCTGCGTCAGTTCTCTGTACTCCCTGTCATCCTCATTTGTGAGGAGGCCGACAACTGCAGAGTCGTCAGAGAACTGAGGTGAGTTGTATTGGAAGTCTGCAGTGTAGAGGGTGAAAAGGAATGGAGCCAGGACCGTTCCCTGCAGGGCCCCCGTGCTGCAGACCACCATATCAGACATGCAGTCCTGTGTCCTCACATACTGCGGTCGGTTGGTGAGGTAATCCAGAATCCAAAATGTGAGACGCTGGTCCACCCTCATGTGTTGCAGCTTGTCCCTCAGGAGCATGGGCTGTATGGTGTTGAAAGGACTGGAGAAATCAAAGAACATGATTCTCACAGTGCTTCCAGGTTTATCCAGATGAGAGAGAGCTCTGTGGAGAAGGTAGATGACTGCATCATCCACCCCAATGCCAGGCTGGTAGGCAAACTGCAGCGGGTCAACTGACTGTCTCACCGAGGGCCGGAGATGGGCGAGAATCAACCGCTCCAGGGTCTTCATCAGGTGAGATGTCAGCGCCACCGGCCTGTAGCTGTTGAAGTCCTTGGGGTGCTGCGTCTTCAGCACTGGTACCACGCAGGATGTCTTCCACAGCTGTGGGACTTTCTCCAACTTCAAGCTCATGTTGAAGAGGTGCTCCACGATCTCACACAGCTGGTCTGTGCAGGACTTCAGGAGCCTGGAGCTGATGCCGTCTGGACCCGTAGTAGTAAAAGGTTTTAATGAAAATAAGGGGATAGGATGAAGGGATGATGAAGAATGATAACAAGTGAAAGGCAGAGGACAGGCAGGCGGGTGAGTGAGGTGAATGCTGAGACTGTATTAGATGTTTGCAGGATGAATGGTGGACTGACAGATGATGACAAGCAGGTGTGGAGATGAACCAGGTGCCTAATGAGGTGAGCCACGCCCCCGGCACACACACATACACAGAGACACACAAGGGAGGAGGAGACACAGGGGGATATTCCCTCATTTGGTATGGCAGTGGAGAGCACTGTCTCACAAAAATCTTCTGTAGATGTTCAGTTGGGTTGAGATCTTGTGAATGTGAGTCACATCGTTTTCATTGTTATCAAACTATTCAGTGACCCATGTGCCCTATGGATAGGCCCATTGTCATCCTGGAAGAGACCACTGGCATCAGAATAAAAATGCTTCATCATAGGATAAAGGTGATCAATCAGAACAACTTTGTATTGATTTGCATTGACCCTTCCCTCTAAGGGGACAAGTGGATCCAAACCATTCCAGCAAAGTGCCCTTAACAGAATGACAGAGCCACTGGATCCCCTCACTGGAGAAGTCAAGCGTTCAGGTCTGTATCATTCTGTTGATGTATGATACACATGTACTTGCCCACTTGTCATTAATATGGTGAAGAATGACTTATCTTACTATATCACTTTATTCCACATCTTTGTAAACCAGTGCCTATGGTTTTTGAACCACTGAGCCTTCAAAGAGCAGTCATTTTGTAATGAAGGGTTTATGCACTGCAACTCTATTACAATATTCCTCTCTATGTAATTGTCAGCAGACTGTTCTTGCTGACACGGTCCAATCCTGTCCTGCATTGACATTGAAGAGTTGCTTGTTCCTCATATATAACACACACTAATGCACGAGCATCACGGTCATCAAATGTATGCTGTCCACCACAATTTCCAACCCTGTTTTGTGATGTCTTTCCCATAGATCTAAATGCAGATGTCACTTCAGTCACTGTTCCTATTGAGACACTAGCGAGTTGAGCAGTCTTTGTGACTGAAGTTCCTGACCCAACAGTGAACCCTCCATGAGTATATCTGTGTAGATTCTCAGTCATCCAGGTCATGGTTGGCCTTGCAGAAATGTAGATTGGGAATGGGAGAGGGGTTGCAGGTGGTTCATTGCAGTTCAACTGATTGAATGTACTTAGCTGATGAATATTCATGCAAGTTTATATGCTTTGACCAGAAAATCTGGTTATGCAGAGAATGTCATGCAGTGTAGTAACTCAGAAGACAAGCCAAGATCGAACCAGATTTCTCTCCTCCCCTCCTATTATCTGTGACTACAAAGCAAATTATTTTAAGTAGTTTTAGCAGGCTCCACTTAAATTTGTATTCCAGATATGACAACGGAAGGACCTGCAACATTAATTACATTTCTATTAGCCCCATTTGTACTCTCTTGTGTTGAGGATATGAAAGCTATTATATTAGTATGCCAATATAATAAAGAAGATAGGGTGCCAAATGCAACCAGTAAAAATATTGCCCTTTGTAAGCATGGCATGCTGATATGAGCATGTAGCCCAAAGTATAGCTGTAATTTCCACTTGTGCCACCTATTGAAACTTCATCAGTACATGTTACACCACACCGTCAGGAAATCTAAAAAATGAACTGCAGGAGAAATTTAATGGCTCTCAAACACTGTAAGTGTAAAATTCTCAAATAGGAAACAGGAGACAGATTATAGGAAAGAGAGGCATTAGCTAAAAAAAGAGCAGGGATAAAAAGTTAAAAATAAAAAATACAGGAGAGAAAAAGGGTTAGAGAGGAAATGGAGTGGTATGTGCAAAAGATAGAGAGGTGTAATAAATTGTTTTGAGATGCATTCTATAAACCCAAGGTTTACAGAATAAATCCACAACTCTGCTACATCATTAGAGTAAATCAGTATATAAATTTGATGAACAGTCAATGGACTTGAACTGTTGAGTAGTGTACTGTTTGACAGCACACAGGTGTTGGTTTCTTTAGTGTACACAAATGGAAAAGGGAACTTGCCATCCTCTTGTCTCCAGTGGTAAGGTGAGTAATGCAGTTTGATAAAGGCCATTCAGCTGTGTTAGTGTGATACCGATAGACTGCCCATCCAGCTCTGCAGGATGGCCCAATTCGTACATGCCAAGGCTTCCATAATGTTTAGCTGCATCTCCTAAGGCTATTCTACTCCTCCCTCTCCTCTGCAGTCTGAGGGACAAAGGGACTGGCAGGGGAGCAGCAGTGAAAGAGGCTGAAGGACGGCAGTGAAAGCAAAAAAAAAAAAAAGTAGTAGGGAAGAGAAGTTTTGTGATAAGGTGAAAATACACTGCAGCTCCCCTGGGAGGTTCAGATGGCATTAGACTTGAGAGGTGTTTTGGGGGACAAGCAATGAGCCACACAGGACCTGTGCCACTGAAAAGTTGGATCAGTGCCTCTTAAAGACAGTCATAAGGCCAGACACTGTTCCCAGGCGTTCTAGTACAGTATCAGATACCAATCGACTGCAGACATTTCTGAAGGAGCAAAAAATGCTGGAACTTAATACCATCCTGGATTATCTAGGCCCAAAATTAACTGATGTTACACTGAGCTGCAAAATTAAACATGTGGACAAGGAATGCATTTACCATCTACCATGGTAGTAACAGCCTATGGATACTGAAGTCCACAGTAGCATCACCCATGTAACTGTTTAACTTCTGTGCCATTTTAAAGAAGGTAAACTTATTCATCACCCAGCCAGAATTGGGGCCAGTACAGTAGCATGGCTATATTTGTTGAACTAATCTTATATACTCCCATCAGTAAGGAAGAGGTTCAGTTCTGCTGTTTTAATAGAAGTGGCATGTGTCACATTGTGTCCGCCGATGGCGCTGCTGCTTGTGGGTTTGCTTCAGGTCTGTATTTCAGAAAATATCTGACCAATTTTAGAAGGTGAGGGAGGAACCCTTTGGAAGAAAACTATGGCTTTCCTTTACAGTGCAGTCCGACAAATATCACTACTCATTTACATTGGGGCAAAATTAGATCAGTTTCTTCTGTATAATTTCTGAATCTTTAAAGGTTGATATAATATTTCAAAACAGAGTCGAGGTAGATTCATTAACTCTAAATGTACTTTTCACTGCACTGATAAGCCTGTGGTCGCCTTTGCGACCCTGCCATCAGATATCGCCTTTAACTCCTGATATATCTGTAACAAGGCTGTGGAACAGCCATAAGTTAAAAGAAACAACAGTCAGACGAGTGGCAGGCCATGTCAAAGCTCTTGCTGGAAACATACACTCATCACAAACTAACTCCGAAGGTAGACCTGTCACTCTTTATACAATGTCACTGACTCTTCTGACTCCCTTTACTCAGTCTGACATTAAACTCAACCATACATTGCGGGGCTAAGCTGCTTGCACGGATGAACCAGGGGCTGTTTTAGGTTAGTCTCTCATCTGTGTAAAAGCTAAGCTCACTTTTGTTGAGTCGAAGGATTGAAACAAAGAATCCCAGGCCTTGGGGTGTCACATGGAAGAAAACCACTGACCTAGTAAACTATAGCTCCTGTGTCCCCTCAGTCAGTCCATACCCTATGTGTTGACCTCTAGTCCATATTCACAGTTTGAAAACTATATGTTTGAAGTCGCAGATGAGCCATAGAGCTCATTTCTCACAAAGCTCATATAGAGAAAGCAGTAATGCATCACTACTTTCCAAACTGCCAGGGTGAGATTAGAAACTGGCTCCCTTTGCTGTGAAAAGTTGAGGAAACAGAATTCCACAGATAAACTCTTAGGCCCAGACGGCTGAGTACAGTGTGCCAGAGCCGGGTGACAAGAGCTCCAGTGTCATTTCACAGCTAGAGGACTGCAAGATGCTGGGCAAGGGATTTGGGAAGAGGAACAGAAACAGAGGTGTGTGTGTGGGGGGGCTTATCCAAATACATCACTGCCAGTCTGTGCACATCCACACATGATGATGAGCCATAAGGTCAGCAGTGTGTGCCTGGTTTAATTATGATGAAATATATGGCAGCGATGTGGACAGCACCCAGGTGCATACTGAGAAGAATCTGTCACCAATCTGTCACCGCCTGTCTGCCACAGCTCAGACTCAGACTCGCTCACCTGCTCGTACACACGCACCTCCTCTCTCTGTCACAGTCACACAGTCACATTAAAACTATTCTCTCACAGTCAGATTAAGGCCTACAGTAAAAAATGTAGTTTACTGCACATGAAACCCATTAGCTTTTTTTTTGTAAACAATTAGGCCAGAAGGTTAATGTCCCTGGTTTAAATTAGCAAAGATAAGAACTGATTGTGTTGAAATGTAAGGTACATTTATCGAAACAGTGTACATAAGTACAACTTAAGTTATTATGCAACTTTATACATCTACTCTACTCCTCTCACTCACTCACTCCTACAGAGTCATATATTATATACCTTATCACCAGCTTGTGAAAAAGAATACATTTTCAGTGATTAAACTGCTTTACAGTATCTACAGTAGTTAACATTAATTCTATCCAAACATTAATGCTACATTTACTACATTAACTAAATACTATATACACTTAACTGCATTGAGGATAATAATCTAATGATATAATGTGTGATAATATGACACTGACAGAAGAAGGTTGATACTGTAAGTATATTTTGCACATTTTATATCTGTGCTATCGAACTAAGCTTTTCATTGCAAGTCTTTTAATGGATTGTACACTGTCGTGTTGCTAGTTTTACTTCAGTAAAGGGGAGAGGATTACAAATGGTGAACAAATGACATTGTAAAGCTCTTTGAGGCAACGTTGTGATTTGTGATTTGTGGTTATATAAATGCAGTTGTTTTCATTTGACTTGAGCCCCACTGTGGCTGAGTAAAATATGTAGTTTACATTCACTCTACAGCACTGTGTGTTCTGTGACTGCACTGTGTGTGTGTGTTTAATGGCTTCTCTGTTGCCTGATTTACTCATGTATGATGTTTAGGAAAATCTTTTTTACAATAAGGTGGATATAGTATCTAAGGTCTGGTAATGTAATGTGCATATGGACATGTGAGTATTCTTTATAACTAGAAAAACTCTGAACCTATCCTTTAAGGGAAATAAGGGGTCGTAATCAATCACCTGTTTTCGTGGCTATTGACTGTGCTACTGACATCCATAGACCAGAACAAGATCATGGCACCAGGTACAGAAATAACCTGAGAATTGTCTGCGTTGGTGATAAGTTAATATTGATGGAGCATCAAGCACTGAAAGTCAAATCTAACCTCCCTCATCCCATGTTCCCTTGTGCTGATTAGATTTGAGCATCATATATGAAAAAGTATGAGAAATGGAGGTATTGATTTTAAAATACTTTATTTCATAAACAATATCTAAATGTAACTTGTTTGGTCACATACACAGTAAGGATAGAAAATGCTTGACTTAGAATAAGAGAAAACAACAAGAACTGGGCATTCCTATCTGCTCCTTGAGTTTCAGCTTATAAAGTGAGCTCACTGAGTGAGGATGATGGTGAAGATCTATAGAGTGGCCTGGTGGTTAGAAAAGTGTGCTACACATGGAAACTGGTGGTCCAAGCACCTGTGCTGCCAAAGTGTCTGTGAGCAAGACGCTGAGTTCCTTGCAGCCGCAGGGATGCCGTAACCGACCTCTAACCTGTATGTGGAGGGGAATTTTATGTGTTGGAATCATCATCGTGAGTTTATTATTTGCAATATTATTTGCATCATCTGCTACAGTTGCTCTTATTCAAATCATGGAGAAAGATAGATTAATGCTAGGCACCTTCCCCATCCTCTGCTTTCTTCACGACTCATTCTGCCTCACCATGGTGTGGTTATATGAGAAAATAATATTTTCTTTAAGATAGAGCATGGAGGCAGGCCATCATTATCTCACAAATAGACATAAATAAATCAATTTAAATACTGAAAAGACAACAGTTTGGTCCATGATGTAAATAGAGCTAGAAAAGATTCACATTGTCTCCCCATCTTCAAACGGGGCTGTATAGTTCTTTACATGTTGGAAGACCTTCACCTGTGTGGCTAGACTATCATAAATTATCTCTAATATATAGCCAAATATTGCGAATATTGTGCAAGATCAAAGACACTATTTGTGCAAAGAATGTGTGCTCCTCTACTAAAAAAGCTTCCGACAGGTTTTGTTTTTTACTTCAGTTTGAGTTTTAGAAAAGTTTCCCACAATAGAACAACACTAGGACAACACTAAGAAGGCATTTGCTGTATAGAATACCTTTGCTGTAGATCAATTAGAAATGCCTTTTGTTAAAGAATACACCAAAATGCACACGTCACAAAAGCCATTCACATAATGTTAGAAAGAAAAATCCACAGGCCATGGACTGTATGTGCTGTCTGTGGGAGAATAAAGAGAACGCTCCGCCCTGGTGCTTCCTCCAGAGCTGGTTTCTCTTTTCTGTACAACGTGATCCATCCATCCACTCGTCTATCCATCCCTCGTCTTTTGACTCACCAGTGAAGCTACGGTTGGCGAGGCGTCGACGAGGGACGACTGAGGGTTCGGTGAGTGGTGCTGGGCTGGACAGTGCTTCACCTTGCTGTGCCTGAGACAAACTGTGCAAACGCTACTGTGCTCGTCATCCTCTGAGCTAGCAGCACTGCTACTGTACAGTGAGTACCGTACCACTCCAGAGGAATGTGTGTTTATGTGTCTGTGTGTGTGTGTGTGTGTGTGTGTGTGTGTGTGTGTGTGTGTGTGTGGTACAAACGTTGGCCAGGCAGTGATTAACTTGGGTCTCGCTATGACCAGTCAAACTGTAAGCAGCTGATCTAGTCTTCAGTTTTTATATACAGTCGAGCATAAAACATGTCCCTTCTTCTTTGGGGGGGTGGGGGACGGAGGGGGGCGCAGAGCAGAGAGAAAGCCTCCGCCCCGACATGTTCATTGTTTGGCTTCACAGCAAAAAACATGTATTTCCTATCGTCTTTACTTTTCAATTTCCTGTCGCTCAATTCTAGACTGACACAACAGCAGTCTGTGTATCCAGAGGCTTTTCTATCTCTGCAGTTGCTGATAAATCAGTTGTTATGAGGTAACCAAGGAGTAGATCATACTGAAACACAAGAGAAGACACACAAAACAGGAAGTGAGTCGAGGCAGGAGGTGACAAAGTAAAAATTACATAACGATTCAAATATCAAATGGGCCCAGTTGAAACCTTAAGATAAAGCAGTCAAACACTGCGTGTGTGTGTGTTTTCAACATTTCATTGATCCATAGTTAGTTTTCTTGCTGATTTATCTCAATACTGCTGTGTCAGCTGCTCGCACATTTAATGGGGAGTCTGTTTGTTTGTGTACTTGAAAGATGGGAACTCAGAAATGGTCTTATTTATCTGAAGTTTCTGACAGCAAGCTTTATATGTGATGTCCCTTGAAGCCTCTCTGTCATGATCTGCATTATTCATACCAGTTCTGTGTTCACATGCACTGTTTGTTTTCCAAAGCCTGATTTATGTTTTGCCATTAAGACGATGAGGAACTGTACCTACAATATGTCGCTGTGTCAGAGATCCCACTATGCACCTTAATGGTCCACATAGAATTGGAAGTATTGTAGCAACAATGGCTCAAAGCAAGACAATGTAACTTTTGAAAGAAGGAAAAACACTGTACTATATACAATAATATTAATTTACAATGAAACACACTCTTGCTCAATTCAGTATGGTATGACCGGTAGCTTATGTTGGCTAATAGTAGCAAACACTGGCAAACCTTAGATAGATATTGCTCTGAAACTAACATTACTGAGACAGATTGCTGAGTTTCATCATCTGCCTATTTCCAAGTTCACACAAAACATCAGCACACAGCACAAATGACCGTTAGCACTGACTGCTCATGTCTGTGCACGTGCTCATCTGCTGCCCATGCCTGTTTTAATCTTAAGGCTGTTTTTAGACGATAAAAGCATTGTTGCCACAGTCTTGACAATACGGTGCAAATTGTGGTGCAACTTTGCATCATACAAAATAAGGGCTTTAATTTTGCGCATGGAGCAAGCACTTAGGGCATGGTCAAACCTACTTTTATGAGTTTAATGGCAAAAAAAGAAGGTTGCATGGTTCAAAGGGTTTGTACTTAGTCTCTTAATTAATCATGGGTGTATTTTGGGCGTAACATGCAATAAACCAATCAGAGTGCCAGGTGCACTTCCACCTTGGCCGAATGCTATTACACTAGTAGATTTGCCAGCTTCTTCTGCCAGCTGATCTCTCCACACCCATGCTGCTTCTGGTGTGTCTGGGTTCACTGGCATCAGAACATGCAGTTCAGCATAAAGCAACACACCCCCACCAACACAACCGTTTTAGGTCTAAAGACATGGTTACTCTACCTCTTGCTATTTACCCCATATGCAAAAGTTACATTGTCTTGGTTTAAGTCTGATGTTGCAAAATCCTACAGTAGAGAAAGCAGTGAGGGACCACTGCTTCCTCCATAAATCTGCTACAGCTTCTTTACAAAGCAAGCAAAGGGGAGCGCTCCCAAGGTGCTCAGATCACAGCTGTTTTTTTTTCTCTCAGCCAATCAATAAATACGTGAGTCAATAAGTGAGTAAAATGCCAAAGTGTCTGTAGCAGGCAGTGGGATCTGATGTAAATCATAGGAACAAGTAAGTTAAAATAAGCAGCTTTTTTACTCATGTTAATAGTAATTTACGTGAAGTATGTCTCAGTTTTAATAATGATGACATTGTTGAGCCCTTACAGGCAGTTCACACTAAATGCACAAAGATCTGTATCTGGAACTAGAAGAACTTAATACTGCTGGTTTTAGGAAAATACAGTAAAAATTGTAACAAAACATTTGACCTCAAACCTGTTCAAGTAAAATAATTAACATGTAAAACTGCTACGATAAATCTCTTCCCATTTGTAACATTTTCTTTCTACACTTAATATCATAATTTTACATTTTTAGGTTTTTTACCATGACCTAAAAATGTAAAACAACAATCCTTCCTGGCATGTTTGCACTTTTTAATTGAATTTCCTTAAAAGACTGCAGCTGTGGAAAACTTGCAGCTGAATGCAAAATAAAAAGCAAAGGCTGATGAGCATCATGTAATGCAATGAGCATGTACAAAACAAGCTGTAAAACACACATTGCTGCAAAGTGGAAAGGTGATTTCACCACAGTAATGTTTTTTTCATCATGTAAACCTTCAGTCCCAGTGTGGTCAAAATACATGTGATTATTTGACCAGAGACAAAGTTATCTGTGACAATTACCTGAAAAAAATAGGATAATAAATGATCGCATGAAACAACAACAACAAAAATCAGATCAGGAAATCAACACTTGTTTCACTGAGCTGTGACTTGACAAGAACAGATTGGCATCTTGCTAACAGTGAATAATGATTCCACACTTTTGTATTTCGTCTCAGAGGCCTCTGAGCTGACGGGAGACAGATCGGCCGGTCTCTCCTCTCCTTCCATTAAAATCTTTGAGAACCAGAGGCAGACTGTTCAGGATATTCTGTCAATGTCCAGACTGGTGTGTGGAATTGTAACGTTCCACAGCTGTCAATGACTAAGATCAGCTGGTTCTACTGAGTGAAAGCTTGAGTGAAACAGCACTCCTTTAGACTGTAATATGTGGTAAATGTCAAGCCTACAGTCAATAGAAATTCATATCTCTTGACTAGTGTCTTCATGGCACTGGAAAAAAGACATTTTAAAATGAAGCCACTGTGGCATCACATCAGTGAATACAAACTAAGTTTTCTAGTGTTGCTTTATGTTTTCAGTTGTGTGATTTTTGTGAGACTATTTAGAGAGTGGATATCTGGAACTTTGGTCAAAAATAATAGAAACTGGTAGGAGGCCGAGCCGCTCCAAAACTGGACCTGAGCCTGGGCAGAAAAAGAGGAAAGAGTCGAGCACCTGTGGATAGGAGAGAACTGGACACTGGACACGTGAAAATATAAACACACACCCCTCCCCTCTGTCTGCTCACAGATGTGTTACACTATGAGCCACATTCACACACACACACACACACACACACACACACACACACATTTATGCGCTCCTCTATGTCCCTGATGCTACATCAGGCCTTAGGTTATTTGCAGACATGAGGATTGGAGAAGCCAGGTATCAAACCACCAACCTTCCCATTAGTGGGCGACCCCACTGTACCTCCTGAGCCACAGCTGCTGTATAATGAGTAATTAGCTTTAATAGGTAACTTTATGAAGGCTACTGTATGTAGCTAGTAGTATGTATGCTTTCTGTATCCTATAGAAGGGAGATGTGTGTATGTGATACATTTATTCAGATGTTTTGATGTGAATGTAACCCTTTTAACATGTCAGTGAGTGTGTTGTGTTTGTGTGTGTGTGTGTGTGTGTTTTTATCTGAGTAGGTAAGAAGCTTTGCTATATACCATCTATGGAGAGCTGGATGAAGGAGACAGGTTAGATTCCTGTGTAAGTCATGTATCCACTGTATATGATATGTGCATTGTTTCATTTTGATTTGAACATAAACCTACTGTCTTACCAGTCTTTTCACAGTTGCATGTATTCAACTTATATTTAAGTACATATTCTGTTGTTAGAAAACATTATGGTACAGTGACACCCTTGCCAAGAGGTGTGTAGTGTTTATGTGCTGTATGTGTTGGGCTGCTCTGGGTCAAACTCCAGGGCTGCTTCTCCATCCCTGCTGAGAAGTGGCTTCATCATTAGTGCAATGACTTGTAGCTCTTTAAATTACAGCTCCTTCACTTTGCAGCCTAATTACACATTAACTAAACATAATGTATGCTAAAATATGACTTGTTACATGAGATACTGCAGCAGAAAGATGTACTCAGACATAGGGCTGCATGAGTATAGAGAGATTATAATTAGATATTGTCAAAACAGGATTTCACTGCTACATATTTTCATTTCTATTTATCACACTGTCATGATTTTAAGACAACAATAACTGTAATAGTAATAATAATAATAATAATAATAATACTTTTCAAAACCCTTTGTAATATTTTTATGTTCATCTATAGCCAAGAGGAAGAGAATCAATAATAAAACCCTGTATTTGTTTAATTTTGTAAGTCCAGTTGGGTTGGATGCTGTTCAAGTGTTACCAGCCATTTGACAAAGAGCCGTATTCTAAATGTATCCAAGTCCTAGTATGATGAGTAGAGCAAATGGGAGGTGAATTAGTGCTGAACACGTGTTCCTCACAAAACACCATCTTACACAGGAACATCATGTGTTAATGAGGTAACATCCAATTATTGTACCTCTAATTAGAGTGCAGTGCAGCCTTGCATGGAATATGTGAGGTGAAACACACAAAGGAAAGCAAATCAATTTCCTTTACCTGTTATGTAACCAATACATATATATTCGCATAAAGTCAACAAAGCTGTGTGTTTAATGGATGAATTTTGATTATCCTGGAGCAGGTTCCTGATCTCTACACATTGGTAATATTCTGATGTAGAGAACTTGTTTAAACATTCTTTAGATTAATAATTTATCATTTATTAATCATGCTATTACTGTTTTAGCAGTTGTTTCTTATGACTCAGTGCCACATGGTTTATGTGATTTACAAATTATTTCCAAAACCAATTTACTTCAATCAATACCACTGGTTGTTAAAATATCACCATGAAAAAAACATTTGCTAATTACAATGGTCCACAGTACAATAACTGCCAGTGAACCAGTGAAAACCCAATACATAATGATAATGCTACGATTACACACATTTTCATTATGTTTCTATATGTTCCCTATATTAGGGATTTCTCTCATAATTTATAGAAAGGCCTAGTCTATTTCCTGCCTGTTTGTTATACATGTTCTATTAAACTCTTTAAGTGACAATTCAATTCAGTTTTATTTATATAGCACCGAATCACAACAAAAGTCATCTCAAGGCATTTTTCATGTAGAGCAGGTCTAGACCATACTCTTTATATTATGATATTTACAGAGAGAGACCCAACAAATCTCACCATGACAAATCTCACTTAACATCTGTCAGGTTAATGAGTTGAGGTTAACCCCTTGTGTGAGTGCTTGTGTGTACGTGTGTGAGCAGATAGAAAGGCCAGATTTTCATGCCGGGAAGGTGGGAAGAACAACAAGCACCATAAAAGGTTTGACCTGTAAAAATACAGCGAGATAGCACGCAGGTAGCAGCATCCAAAAGCATGCTAGGAGGCTAGTATTTTAGACCAGAGGGTAAAAACCAAGCTGAGAACATACAGAAGCCTGGATTCATCTTACAAGAGGAGGAAAATTATTAGAGACTGGAGTGTATCATATTATATCACACAGCATCAGCATTCAGGAGGAGAAAGGGAAGAGACAGGTTGGAGGGTAAAGGTCAAAGGTCACATTCTGAGGGGGACTCCGTCAGGCAGGGTGTCATAATAATCCAGTGTCAGGAGGGGCTACTGCTGAAGAGAGTGACATACATGTATATTAACTTTCTTTTATTATTTTAATTATAATATTTCTAATTGTTGATTTATATTTGAAGTTGTACATTAATTTATTTAAATTAACAAAATGAGAAGCCATTTCTGAAATATACAGTATAAGTCTGCTGAATTCCCTTTGAGCTTCTGTGCCCAGATGGACAAAATCAAGAGTTATAGAGTAATTCCAGTGGATCATCTGCACCGGATAAGCTCCAGTGAGCAACCAAAAAGGATTTTAAATCACCCATCACCCAGGTGTGGAGCTAAGTGCTCAGGTGCAGTGTGTTTTTGTCTGTTTGTCTGTGAGGGCATGCACAATTTCATTATGTGCATACATGAGATTTTGTGCCTGTATGTGTGTGTGTGTGTGTGTGTGTGTGTGTGTGTGTGTGTGTGTGTGTGTGTGTCTGTGCATGTGCCTGTGAGATTTATTGTGAGGGTGTGAAGGATCTTTAGGTCACAGATGCAGGCGAGTGGTGCTGGAGAGTGTTTGGTTTTGGGGAGCAGTGAAAAACAAGGGTCGGTGTCATAAGGCAAGAAAACATAAACAAGCCCCATAGAGCAGGTTTCAGGGCATTTCACTTCCAATTCAACCAGTCCTATATATTCATGAAAACAACTTTTGTCTAAAGTGACCATCACTATGAGAGTTCACTTCCTAAACTGATTATTGGTTTTTATATGTATTATTCAATACAGTAGTTAGAACTGCAGACGCCTTTTGGATGAATGACAAAAAGACTTCAATCAAATTCCAGTCTTGACAAAATAATATGCCAGTTTTCCATAACCTGGTTTATTAGGACAACATGTGCATTGGGTTATTGATAATTAATTGTACGATAAAAGTTGGCAAATGTAATGGCTTATTTTTATTGTACAATTGGTTATCAGTGCTAATCTTTATTTTATTTATTTATTTTTTTATCATATGTAGTTCCCATAATAATCCAGACATGAGTACTGGACTGATGGAACGGAAGTGAATGAGCTAAATACCCTGCTTTGTGAAGGTGCCTCTTCTGCTGCTGCTACTTTTCCTGGTCTGTAAAACATCATCAATCCAACATGAACTACAACGGGAGAGAGGTGGAGTGAGATGGGCTAGATGATGTAAATTCAGATGAATGCTCAGTTTACAGCTATAGACTGATGTCTGTGGCTGGACAAAAACACTATCCACTACTACCTTCTCAGAAATTAAATGAGTGAAACATTCTAATAATAATAATGTTAATTAATAATCATTAACAATCCCCACAGTGTTTTTGCAGTGGTTACATGACTATTGGCCCTTATTATAAAGTTGCACCCTTCTTGGTGTCAGAGACAAATCACATCAGCCATTTTTCATGTTTGAACCCATTACTTCTAGATAGCGCATACATACATTTTGCTGATTACATATTTTGGTTGTTAAGTACATGTATATGTAAATCTAACTGGATTTGAATATTTGCTGAAGGAAATGCAACATCAATTCCAAACTTAAGTATCTAATGTATAAATTGGGCTAAAACACATAAAACCTGGGTCCTTCAGTATACCATTGGTATGTCTTGTTTGAATCTTATTTATATTCTGGTGGTATCTACTGACTGATGTGTATGAAAATGGTTAAATGTGAGCATAAATCACAACAAATCAATTACCATTTTCTTTTTCTTCATTCTGCCACTATATATTGCCGGGAGGAGCAGATTATAGTCATATCATCTTTGTAGCATAATGTATTATTTGGAAGATACAATGGCAAACAATTGGAAATTTAAGATAGATTCTTTATCATAATCATGACATATTAAAACAATGATATCTGTATTAGAACTAACAAAAGCAACAAGCAGCCATGATGCCAGTTTTCCATAACCTGGTTTATTAGGACAACATGTGCATAGGGTTATTGATAATTAATTGTACAATAAAAGTTGTCAAATGTATTAAAGCTTATTTTTATTGTACAATTAGTTATCAATTGCTGAAATGCTTTATTTTATTTATTTATTTTTTTATCATATGTAGTTCCCATAATAATCGAACCATGGCCTAAATTGAACTTGATGGAACGGAAGTGAATGAGCCATCACCCTGCTTTGTAGAGAGGTACCTCACTTCTGCTGCTGCTGCTGCTGTCACTGGTCTGTAAAACATCACATCAATCCAACATGAACTACAGCAGGAGAGGATGGAGTGAGATGGAGAAGCAAGATGATGTAAATTCAAGATGAATGCTCAGTTTACAGCTATAGACACCCAGTGTCTGTGGCTGGACAAAAACACACTATCCACTACTACCTTCTCAAGAAATTAAATAGAGTGAAACATTCTAATAATAATACTGTTAATTAATAATCATTAACAATCCCCACAGTGTTTTTGCAGTGGTTACATGACTATTGGCCCTTATTATAAAGTTGCACCCTTCTTGCTGTCAGAGACAAATCACATCAGCCATTTTTCATGTTTGAACCCATTAACTACCAAATACATACTTTACATACTGTTGACATTTTGCACAGTTATCTTTACAGTTTGTTAAAGTACATGTATGTAATATAAAATACAACTGGATTTGAATATTTGCTGAAGGAAATGCAAACATCTGAGATTCCAAACTTAAGTATCTAAAGTATATATGCTGTAAATTATGGGCTAAAACACATAAAACCACCAGGTCCTTCAGTGTCACCACATTAAGTGTCTTGTTTGTTGAATCTACAACACATATGACTCAGTGTTATCTACTGACTGATGTGTATGAAAATGGATGAAATGTGAGCATAAATCTGTAAATCAATTACCATTTTTCTTTTTCTTCTAATTTCTGCCACTATATCATGCCAGGAGGGAGCAGATTATAGTCTTAATGTCTTTGTAGCATAATGTATTGTTTGGAAGATACAATCGCCAGCAATTGGAAATTTAAAGATATAAGATTCTTTATCATAATCCATGATAATATTAGTATAATGATATCTGTAATAGAACTAACAAAAAGCAGCACCTCATCTCCCTGGCATATCTCAACTTCAGATATATTATCACTAACTGTAGAGATGCTACTTTTATCAAGAAAAAAACAAATACATCAAAAAATATCTTGTGTTTTAGGAAAAGACCAACACTCACTATCAGTGCTCATGATGTTGCTTTTCTACCTGCGTGGTATTGCTGTGATAAACATATTAACAGCATATTTTTAACAACATACTTAATGGCTATAAAAAGGACATATGAATAGCACATTTGCCTACAAGAATGATACCCAACAGCATGTGTTAAATGTTTAATCACAGCATTATCACACACATAGAAGAACAACTCCATGTTAAAGTTGCAATCCTTTTTTGGGTAATGAAATAATTTGTCATTTGCACTACTACTGGCTGCTAAAAAGGAGCCAAGTCAACGTAAAATCTGTAAGTGATAGGGCTCCACAAAAATCTCAAGCTGAGATTTAAGCTAAAAGTCATATAGCCACAACAGTCATGGACGGCATATTAAAAACTAAAGGCAAACTTGGCCCCTATACAAATCAAGTGAATTTATGAAACACTGTAGTGGCCATATGGAAGGTGGTTAGGTCAAATTTTCTTCAAAGAAATGCTATTCTGTCTCAACTCACTATCCTAGAATAAAAGGTCAAAAAATATAAGGATTGTACCTTTAAGTGTTTCCATTGATAAGATCTATTAGAGGGATATTTCCAGGTTCCACACACTGCAGCACCCACATGACATATGGAACAAGAATCCGGAGTGATTAATAACAGCATTATTAGACATGGACAGAAACATTGAGTGCATTGTCATCATTCAACAGCAGAAGAGTTAGCAAAAACATTGGTAAATGTCAGATATATGTCAAAATCAATGAACAATCTCATTAAGATACTCTAAAATACTATCCATATAAGTGTGTGCTTAAAACACTGAATAATGAACATTTTAGCCAGAAGGAAGCAGTTTTATCCTTCTGCTATCCATCTCATCATTACGATGGTGCTTGTCAATGAAGTAAAGAATCAAATTCTCTTAACATCACATGCATTAGCAGCAGTGGCCCTACAAGTAAAAATCATTAGCCCTAACAAACCTACACATGAAAGAACTTGCATGTGATTGCCAGAGAAATGGTTACTTTATTCAGTGATTTGCACTCACATTGCTTCACACTGTGGAAAGATATAAAGCTAAATGAGCATGTGACAGAAACAGCAAATGAGAAATTTTCAAAATGAGGTGTGTTCATTTTCAGTTTCCTTGTTTTACACTTTTACTGTTTCCCTTCAAAAACAGGTCTAATGCCTTTTTTAAAAAGTAGCTTCAGTTCAATTTCATTGTTTGTTTTTTTGTTTGTTTGTTTTTTTCTCTGGCTGTTGCAATCAGATTAGTGTAATCTCTTTACTTGTAATCCAATTATCTCCCACACCAGTTGCCATGTGCTCACCAGTAGAGATAGTAGAAGAAGGAGAGGACGAAGAAGGACAGCTTGCACCAGGCTTCCTTCAGGCAGAACTTGAGCGTGTCGCCGTTCATCACGGACGCCGGGTCGTAGAGCAGCTCCTTAGTGTCCGTTGGGGAATGGAAGTACCTACCACAGGGGGGCAAAGACCACACCGCGGGTAGTTGACCCGTTCGAGACCCCAGGAGGGGAGGGGGAGAGGGGGAGGGAGGCGGAGGAGATGACGGGAGGAAATGGGAGAAGAAAATAGTATGGAGAAAGATGGCATGATGAGTTACGGGGTACACCATCATGCAGCAGATGTGGGTGAAGCAGTAGTTGAATATGCTTGTGGTTAATCGACTGTTTGCTAAACTCCTACTCCAGCCTGTCAAGCTTTGGATTTCCCAACATGTTGAAGCAGTGTTTATGGGGCTATAATAAGAGAGATGTTTAAAAAAAAGTTGTTTGGTGAGTGTTTTTTTTGTTTGTTTTTTTTGGCTCGCTTTTTTTTTTTTTTTGATCGATACGTTTTTCTATCCAAACAGTGTCACATTCCAATAATATACCAGTAAGATCTTGTATTTTTCCTTATCATGATGTAATACTAACTAGGTTTCTTGGGACACAAGAACACTGCTGCTCCTTATTTCTTAGCACCATTTGTGACCTCAGCACATATACAATATTCAGTCAAATGCTTTGCTTATGCAAACCTTAGAGGACAAATCAATATGTTGCTCTCTACTTGTTAACCAGCAGTGGGTTGTATCTTCAAAGTTACTGTTGTGATCCCACAGATGTCTATCGTCATGCCACAATGACAGCCTGGGGGCGATTTGGCCACTGTGCTAACTCAACAAAGAAGAGGAGTAGAGCATAGGGGCACAGTCTGTGGATTGTCATGGGCAAAACATTTTATCATTATTGACTTTGAACTCACAAAAATAACTTTGACACAATAATAGGCAAAGAGTGATGTTTGATTTTTTTTTTTCCTCTGCACAGTAGCCCCATCTATGGACTGTACAGAGTGCACAAATGGAGCTACTTATTTTCATGTCTTTTACAGGACTCATCAACTGGTGAAGGATGTTGACTTTTTACCCAGGACATGTAGTTTAGCCTCAGTCTTCTAGAATGTATTTTGCGTGTATCCATCAAATGCATATTTTAGACCCTTTAAGGGGCATTTAGAAACCTGATTTGTCTGAAATCCAGGACGTGTTGTTTCAAAAATGACTCAGAATTTCAGATGCATGGAAGGCTTGACAGGTGTAGCAACAACAAGTAAGGGTATCAGCAAACAGTCTGTTGGGGAAAGGAGCAATTGGTGTGACTTATCTTGTGGCACAAATTGTCAAAATTACCAACAAGATAAAAAAAAAAGTGTGATTAAATATCTGGATAGATATTCAAGTATATTTTCACCCAGGTCTGTTATGTGGTTCCACAGGTATCACTGGTGGGGTTTATTCTAAGTTTCTAAATCCAGTCAGCTCAGTAAGTGAATTACAACTCCAACCTCTGTGCATAAAAATGATTCAAACAATCATTTTCAGTTAAACTGTATAATGAATTTTCAATGAAACATTTTCTCCCGTTTTAAATTGCAGTCATTTATCAGCTGCTGACTGATTTAAAAGCTGAAGAGAAAATCCACCCTATAAGAGAATCTGCATGTAATATTACTAAGCTCTTAGCATAATCAATATTTGTAAACACAAACAGCTCTCTCTCTCTCTTTCTCTCTCTTTCTCTAAAGGCTTTGTCAGATGAAAATGTGCCATGTCACCAAAACACAAAACCTGCTGGTGATTAATAGCAGAGTGGTGCTGGGGAATTGTCAGATGTTTCCAGGAGCATTTATATTCCAGTGAGACTTATTTCAGTGGGGCTGTTAGAATTATGAGATCGAGTTGCTCTGAGAAGACACAAAGAGAGAATTGCAACTGCTGTCTGTTGCTTTGAGAGAACGCTGTTTGAGTACTGATACATAATGACCTCATTGCTTGTTTTATAGGGTGAAATTTGCCTTTAAAGGACCCCAGAGTTGATACAAATGAACAGATTCTGTAACAATGGATAACTGTATATTAATGTAACAGACCAGTTGCATTAAGATAGTTAGTTTCTTCACTCATTTAAACATTCAAATGATGTTTTGTGGGGTTTCATGGAGAATGAAGTCCAACCAGGGAGCTGCCATCATAATGCATGTGGCCTGTTCTGTCATAACCCAGGCGAACAGAGGGATTATGCAGGTCTATATTAAATGTTAATTAATGTACACTTGTTGTTCATGACTGTATGACTGAAATGACTGTACATCTGGTTGTCATAAATTAATTAAAATGTACATTCACATTTCTGTTGGTCAATATATGACTCATGCATGTGTGAAATATTCAATGCACTGGAAAATGCATCTTGATGTATTCTGAGTGTGACATTACTCTTGTAATGAGTCACTGAACATCATTCCCATGTATTTCTACGACATTCACATGCACAAATGACTGATGATGGGGTAAAGGTTAGTCAATAGTTAACAATCTATTACATACAGTTAGCTAATAAGATGTCATTAATGATAAGTTACACTATTCCCCTGAGCAGAGTGAAGAGATGAGACAAGAGGAAAACTGTCATTTGACACACATGTCCCGCTATATGTCAGAGAGGCATGAACACATTTTCTGGAGTAGGTTAAACAAAACTCAAATGCTTGCACGCATGCACACACACACACACACACACACACACACACACACACTGTGAAAAGGATTCAGCTCGCCACAGAAGCATTTTAAGAAACCACATAGCCAGGCCTTCTTGAAATTTCCCATCACACCCCCACATTCACATATTGTGAGAGATTTCACTCTGGCAACACTTATACTATTTTTTAAATAAAAAGGAAATGTTTTTCATGAATGGAGCAGTCAGTAGTAAGTTACATAATTTTCTATCATTTATATAATGAAGAATTCTCCACTGAGGCCAGGCACATAGTCCGTCTGCATGTGACTCTGTCACACTTTTAGCCACTTTTCATATCAGGGTTGGTCTGTACACCAAACTATCATACAGGTCACTGAGGGCCCAGACTCATTACTGTAAAGGATAACTCAGACAAATTACATTCAGCAGCAACATGTCTTTCCAGACACAATGTCTGTGTCACTCTCAGACTGTGGGGGCTCTGGAGGATGTTAACATGACGTAGGATGTTATTATGGATTCAGTGAGTTGAGTTCAGTGGGCCACAACTTGAGCTCTGTATCTTTAGCCAATATTTATGTATATTTAGACAGTTTGGCATCATTAAAAATAAATGTGCATAATTTGGAGAAGTTTCTGTTTGCAATGTACTCACAGAAAACATAAAAACATGATGGTTGTCAGGGAAGTTCCGGAGAAGTAAAGCACATAGTTATAAATGTTAAAAATGTGTATCATGTGTATGTGTTAAAATTTGACTGAGTTATGACTACAAGACGGAGTGCAATTAAGCTTGCCAAATTAAAATAGGTAACTTTTTTTATGTGTAATGTTTTTAGAACACCAGTACGTACCTGCCCTTTCATCTGACGCAGTATATATTTCACCTCACGTCTCTCCTGCTTTATATCTCCACCTCCCCTATCTCCCACTCACCCTATGGGCTGCCCACTTCACAGACTGAAAACCTCTGATCTACAGTTGACATGGAAAACTTGCAAAACATGCTAAATACATGTTGGTCATTCTGAATCAGTATATCGCCTGAAATACACATCCATGTCCTATGTTATTAATTTGTGTGTTTGCCATGTTGCAAAGTAGCTTTTACATTCCTTGGACTTGGATTGTGTACCACCTGAGCCATCCCCAAATTAAGCTCCTGTAGTGGAAAAGGCCTGTATGAGAATAACAGACTTTCTAGAGTAACCATGATATCATTTCATACTTTCTTTAAAAATTTCTAATCCTATTTAATTAATCTGGCAGATCATCTCAGGCTCTGACAGATAGCTCCTGCCATCTTCAGGTCTCTTCTAAAATGTTCTGTGGGGTTTAAGGCTGGTCTTTGGCTGGGCCTGTCAAGAACAGTGGGATACTTGTCCCAAAGCCACACCAGCATCTCCATCGCTGTATGCTCACTGTCAGCATACAGTCACTGAGCAGTCGCCTCAGTCTCTGTGCACTCCGGAGCAGGTTTTCTCCAGGCGCCCTTCCCGTTTTTGACTGCATTCATCCTCATCCTCCCTCCGTTCTGACCAGTCTCTCTGTCTCTGCTGCTGAGAAGCATGACGCTGCCACCACCGTGCCTCACCATATGGAAGCGTGGTGTATTAGCCAGGTGATGAGCGGTGCCTGGTGTTCATCAGACACTGCATTTTGATCAAAGAGTTCAATTTTTGCCCCATCAGACCAGATAATCCATATTCTCACGCTCTCAGAGTCCTTCTCTCACAGCTGGGGTCTGAATATTTTCTTATTAGTGAGTCCTCTCAGTGAGCCATTTATGACAACTGGTTTCCCTGGCAACAAGCCATCCCTTGACACAAGTTTGAATTGACTTACTACTCAAAATGAATGCTATTAGTGTGAGAATAACAGATTTTCCAGAGTAACCAGGACATTATTTCTCAAAAAAACAAAATGTTTTCAGGTGTCATTTTTAAATGCCATGAGCAAAGATGTCAGATAAAGTTGTCAGTCTGACTGCTATTTATCTGTAAACTCAGAGCAACAAAGCATCACAGAGACATACACATGAGTGAAAAGACATGCATTCACACTCATACACACCAAGCCATGTATTGCTGTGATCATACAGCATGTATCCATGAACTCTATGTTCATTTAGTATAGCTCGCTGTCTCCCAGCATGCCTCCCTCTCTCACTCTCCTCTGAATCACCTTGTCCATATTAGATCTCTCCCCTATCACTCACTCGCTTTCTCTCTCTCTGCATCTTCCTGCCTCCTGCTACTCCTTCCCTCATTGTCCACCATCCTCCATCTCTGTCTTACCCTCTCTTCCTTTCCTTGTCGTCTAATCTCTCAGCTGTGCAGGAAGCAGCATCTGTAGCTGGTGGGCATCTGGCACAGTCTCCAATTAATGAGATAGCAAGACGTTTTTTCCTCTCTCTGGCTCTCCTCTCCTCTCCTCTCCACTCAGTCTGCAACTCCAACCAGCTGAGCACACGAGCTTAAAACCAATCAGGCTGCCAGCAGTCTACATCCAACCCGCAACCAGCAGGAAGAACAGCAACAAAGACAAAAAGAGATACAGAAGGAGCAGCAAAAGAAATCTGAAGATCACTGGTTGGTGACCTATTTTTCAGACAAGGCCTTTCAGGGGCTCGGGATGTCTACATCGCTGATATACTTGCTTTAACCACACACTTCCTTCAGATTATTTTGGGTGCTTGTCCTCAGAAATGCTACACATCCACAAGATGTAATTAAACACATGAATGGTGAGGGCGGTATATTGTGATGGGAAGATCAGCAAAAAGACAGAACAAAGAACTGCAACATGTGCTTGTAGAAACCAAAGGAGTCAGCGCTGCAGCTTTCTCAGCTATTATCCTAAATGATAAGGCCGACAATACCTTATACATTTATTTTTCTCAACAAATCCCATGAACAAACCAATACCAATGATGTGTTAGTCCCACAACTACCCTGTCTGTACCAAGCCCATCCATTCCTGCTGAAGACATAAATATATAGTTTCATAAATATATCATTCATGTGTTTTGAAAGGATTTTTTAATAAATTCAATGCCAACATTTTAACAATTCTCGCACCTTTTGGAACCCCAAAAATATAGTAAAACAAGCCCACACACACAAGTGCACATGCACCCCAACACACACATACAGCCAAAGCGATGCATTGGATAGTTACCTCCACGTGTTGTAGAAGAGCAGGGGGATGTTGAGGCCCACGGTCAGCCACTCCTGGGCACACAGGAACATGATACAGAAGAGCCCATGGATGGAGTACTCTGGTAGCACCAACTGCAGGAGAAGGAGACAGCAGCAGGAAGAAGAGGAGGATTAGTCAGAGAGAAGATCAGTGTTACTGTATGCAAATATTGCATGAATGGCATTTGCTCTAATATAAGAACTACATAAATGAACCAGAACTATATTCAACTAAAGGGCACTTGGTTAGCAGATGCCACATTATCATTTTAATGCCCACAGGTGTAACAAAACACATCAGGCATCATTAGCATTCAAATCCTCAGCCTAGCCTATATTTAGCCACAGAAATCTGTCTATGTGCATGCATTCCAAATGGCTAAATGCCCCCATCTAGATTATGGAGAGCTTAGCCTCGCAATGGGCAGCACACACTGATGGCAGGGTTCCATCATTATCATAACTGGAGGGCTCGGCCCCTTCAAATGCAGGAAGCAAGACCACCTCCTGGCAAACAGTGACGGTGAGAATATGTGTGAGAGTCCTCACCACCAATATCTGCCAATCCCACCCCCACCCCCCTCAAGCATCAAGGCTCCCTTTTGTTCTCAAAAGTAAAAAGTTGAGTTAAAAGAAGCTTATATTTGCACAGTTTTATAATGATCCATCATAAAAAGTTTTAGCTTGATCCACTGGCACTCAGTTTGGCAAGGCTACACAAGATGCTGCAAAAGAAGTCTTTGATTTCCAGCCAAATGAATTAATGTAATGAGTGGCATGTCTGTCTGTGCCCGATATTTAACGGCTTGTATCTCATTATTACACCATGCTCTGACATAACTGCCATGCAAGTAGCCACATTTTAAAGCTACACAAGTTGCTTCATTCAATAGGCTTGTAGGTTTGTCCACCACAGCCTGGTCTGGTATGACCAGTAGTTTACAGTGGCTAATGTTACAGTTGCTAACATAAAAAAACTACAAACTCAACATTGATAGATAATCACCTTAAAGAGTTATTACAGCAAAGTTAGTGAACAGGTGCCTAGTTACACATGCAGCAGACACAGAGCAACATTAGCAATCATTTGGAGTTCTTCTGCTGAAAAACGCTTTTAGTTCTGTTTTTGTATCTTGCTCTTTAGCTGCTAAATGCTTCATTATGTTCACCAGCTATTTGCAACCTTTGTCTGTCTGCTGTTGGTGCAGGGTGAGTAGGATACACTTGGTTTATCAAAGCATTTTTGCAGAGAGTTTTCTGCTGCTGCTAGACACGGGGTTGATGAGAGCCGTGAGACTGAACCAAAACAGTAAAGCTATGGAACATATGAGGCACGATCAAAAAGTTCTGAGAATTGTCCTGAATGCTGCTGCATGGGCAATAATGTGCAAGCAATAAAGCAAAGCAGCAGAGGGTGCGAGCAGTAACTTTTGTGAGTCAGTATTCTGTGTTACGTTGTGCAATCAACATCTGTGTTACATTTCAGCATGCAGCAGAAGCAGCACATTACGCATTCGTCATTCAATCCACTGTTGACAGGAAAAACTGATAAATGCAGACAACCATTCCTCACATTCACTAAGAGTGGTGATATTATAAATCAGCATGTGTGTTGCTTTAAATCTCTTTCTTGTCTTAAGGATTGTAGATGCAAAACCAGCATTTTAAATAACACTATGAAACTACACTTTTAAAGAACAAAATGCATTATGGGGAGAAGAAAAGGCTCTTGATGCGCTGAAAGCAAGTAGAAAGGAAGATCTAGATAAGCTTGTCAGACAAAAAAAGACTACAGTTAGGAAGCACGCCAAAAAGAGTGAAATCACTGAGGAGGTCTGCATATACTACAAATTATTGTAAAACACTTATCATATTTACTTCTATATGAAATATTTATCATCGCTTCATCGATTCTTATTCACTGCCTGAGTTATTGTTTAGAACAAAGAAGAGGAGATGAGTGAGTTCAACTGTAACTATGAAGATATTGTATACATGTGTTGGAAAGCCACTTCACTACTTATGTGTGTTCTTCAGATCATTAAAGTTGCACTAATCAGGTTTTTTTTTTATTCTAACATGGATTAAATTATCATGTGTAATGGGATACTGAAAAACCAACACAGTTATCACCAAACTCTGCAGTTCCTGGTTTTATGACCCACAGCTTTTCTGTTTTGCTTCACTCTCACAGTTCTCATCAACTGTGTTTACATTAGCAGGCAGCTGTTTTCAGTAACAAAAAAAGCTCTGATAAACCTACTATACAGTACACGCTCAAACTTAGTGACTAGCTGATTAACATAGTGGAGCCTTTAGCACCTAAAGAACCAACGTATAACACTGGCCCCATTTTCCACAGGAGCAGATGGAAACCAAAAGAGCTAAAAGGTGTGTTGATGTTAGAGACATGACTCCAGAGTTGGCACACAACTAACAAAGCCTGGCTTACCACCTTGTGTGGGTCCCCAGCCAGTTTCGTTGCATGGCTAAAAGTGTGTGTCATGCAAATCCCTGTGAACATCTGAACAACCCAAATCATATTCTTTGTCCATTTGAATCTTTTCACCACTATAGTTAATGTTATTCACAAAGAAAGCCACTTCACTACTCATGTATATTTAAAAACATACAGGGCAACACATTATGGTGCCATTTTGGGCCTTGAACATTACTGTATACGCTGCCATAACAAGGCAGTGTTCAGGATGCATTATTCAGATGGCTACACGCCTCCTATTAACAGAAAAACATGTTTTCACTGAATAGCTCTTCAACAGTGGGAGACCAGAAAACTGCTGCTAAGACAAAACCTAAATATATCCATTTGCTTTCACACATACAGCAGGGAAGCTGTGCACACACATACACACACCAATGCAGCACAGATGCAGTGCATGGATGAGAACACACACACACACACTCACGTGTACACAAACTTTCCCCTCCCCACACACAGACAAAAGGCTTGTGGTAAAAAAAAATCAAATAGTCACACTAAGCTTTACATTCTGCCGTTTCTGTCCCCCTCTTGTTCAAATCCCCAGCGTATGTTGGCTGACAGCACTCAGATGAAGCATGATCTGTCACTGCAATGACTACGCAACACTGAGGAGTACATAAAACTTTAAAGACAACAACATGAGAGTCTGAATGAATGAATGATAAAAGATGAAAACACCATTGTGTCCCCAAATGGCCTTGTAAAAGACTGTAAAATAATTACGGTGTTATAGGCATTTAATGTGAACGTGTGAAAGCTATGGATGCCAGTCTTGACACGCCAGGTCTTAAGCCATTATCTGATAATAGTTGAGCATAAAACTGGTGACTCAAACTTTAAACCAATGTAGCCAGTAAAACTTTTTTTTAAAATTAAAATTCCAACACACACAGTGTTTCTGAAAGCTGCTGTATTTATTTGGCACAAATGTATTTGTTGGTGGGAAGCCAGTGAGGGAACAATTTTTGCTGTTTAACTGACTTGCCCCCAGTCTCCTCTGCAGATTCATAGACACTATCCACAAGCACAGATGTCTACATAATGAGGACCTCTCATCAAACTCCCCACTGCATTGCAACACTATAGTTGGTGCTGTGGATAAATCTATAGCACATCATGGATTCGCTTGTACAACCCAGACAGTTCAGCACTAAATACTGTAAATCTAGTAAAATCTTATTTGTGTACAGTCTCGTATAATCTCAAATAAGTCTCTATTACCACTATTTAACTAGCATTTAAATTTGTGTCACATATTTCCTTCATCGGACCTCCAAACTGTCACTCTTTTAAAAGAAATTCGTAAAAGGCATGTCTCTGTCTCACGTCCACACTGCTCCAGTGTCTACTGGAAGCATTTCAGAAGAGCATCTTCAAGCAGTCTGTCTATCTTCAGATAAAATACACTATTCTAAATGTTCTAAATAGTGCATATTTAGTAATATGTACATCAGGAAATTGTTGAATGCAAACCTCACAAGCTGCTCTGGCAAAAATAGTGGTGCTTAATGAAAATGAAGAAAGGGATGCAGAGGAAAGAGCTCGGTGTGCACTGCAAGTGAGACACATACCTGGAGGCAGTCATTGTTACCAGCCAACCACCACAGAGCTGGAACACAACATGGCGACATTGGGTGGACACTGGAGGTAAAGCAGTATCAAGACTGTGCACCTGGAAAAAAGGATACACTCCTGTGTTCCCGGCAGCTAATATAAAATACTGGTCTCGCCAACCACAAGACAGACATCAACAAGGAGCTGCACAATGTTGAATAATATTAGCAATATTTTAAATTTTGATAAGCCCATGTTAGGTCCACAGACAAGCCACGTGTCTGTTATTGCAGATATTTGCACACACTGGCAGAAAAACCATGATGTGGACCTTGCTATATAAACTCTTCAAGGTCCTATGAGTCAGGGAGTTGGACCAAACCCTAAAGCAGAAAGTCCTGTTAGCACTCTAAATCCAGTGGTCCAAACACATAGTTTACAAGGTCTGCTGAGCAGTCGGACCTATTTGTATGAACAGCTGTGTTGAAATTTGTTACATTTAATTTTGTCTGATTACACTGGCTGTGTTTATTGTTTACTTACAGTCCACCATCACCAAAACCCTATCAGGTCCAGATCTGACAGCAGTCCTCCTGCTGAATGCTCCCTTATTTTAATTTTTTGTTTGTTGCCGGGAAATAGAATACA